>OX101753.1:81063217-82281289 GCA_944452675.1 Tachina lurida | reverse complement strand
TTGGACTGTCGTGGGATGAAAGTAAAACACTCTGCAGGATGTATTTTCCAGTATTTTATTTACAATAATTCAGTGTGCTTATATTACTATTTATTTACAACATTACTAACTATTAACAACGGACGACTAATTTTTCTATACTTAGTCTGAATGGCTCTCAACGGCTTGACTAATTTTTATAAAACTTGGACTTAGCCGGAATGGCTCTCAACGGCTGACTAATTTTTATAAAACTTGGACTTAGCCTGAATGGCTTTCAACGGCTGACTAATTTTTATAAAACTTGGACTTAGCCGGAATGGCTCTCAACGGCTGACTAATTTTTATAAAACTTGGACTAAGCCTGAATAGTTATCAGCGGCTAACCACCAATACCAGAACAGACCAACCAACTAAATTTTACAAAATCGGACTTAGCCTGAATGGCTCTCAACGGCTGACTAAAACTTGGACTTATCCTGAATGGTTATCAGCGGCTAACCACCACTACCAGAACAGACCAACTAATTAAATTTTATAAAATCGGACTTAGCCTGAATGGCTCTCAACGGCTGACTAAAACTTGGACTTAGCCTGAATGGCTATCAGCAGCTAACCACCAATACCAGAACAGACCAACTAACTAAATTTTATGAAATCGGACTTAGCCTGAATGGCTCTCAACGGCTGACTAAAACATGGACTTAGCCTGAATGGTTATCAGCGGCTAACCACCAATACCAGAACAGACCAACCAACTAAATTTTACAAAATCGGACTTAGCCTGAATGGCTCTCAACGGCTGACTAAAACTTGGACTTAGCCTGAATGGTTATCAGCGGCTAACCACCAATACCAGAACAGACCAACTAACTAAATTTTATAAAATCGGACTTAGCCTGAATGGCTCGCAACGGCTGACTAAAACTTGGACTTAGCCTGAGTGGCTATCAGCGGCTAACCACCAATACCAGAACAGACCAACTAACTAAATTACTATCAGTGGCTAACCACCAATACTACTACCTTTCCTCAATTCAGACTTAGCCTTGTATTGTTATCAGCGGCTAACCACCAATACCAATGCACGACTAATACCTAATTATTATCAGCGGCTAACCACCAATAATAATGTTACTAAGATTGCCTACAGAGATAAATTCAATTCAGCGGCTAACCACCAAGTTCATTTATCTTACCTACTCAAGCCCTCGGCACACACTCACTCTTTCATGTGTACAGCAGCTCCTTTTATAGTAATTTCCTATGACTGATCTCACAGTTGTAACACGTGGGGCGTTCATATTCACCATGGTTGTATGCAATTGTATGTATGCAATCATTTCATTGCCTTCGGTACCATTTGGTGTCATCATGTAAGCCGTTAAGTTTAAATATAATGTAATAACCTCTTAAATCTAATATTACAATTGCTTTTTCTTTTGTTTAATCATTTATTTATAAAGGGTCTAGTTCAAAATAATAAGTCATCGTATATAATAATAGAGAAGTATAATTTTAGGGTGAAGATAATAAAAAAATAATTCAATTACTCGTAAAAATAAGATAAATTCATAAGAAAGTACATTTTTATATGGAATGACAAAAACAAAATAAAAAAAATAAAAAAATTCATATATGATGGTGTGATAAAAACAAGGTACCGACTTTTATCGCCACACCCTCCCTCTTCCTCGGTGAGTGGGCTAATTGTTTCTCACATCTGCGTGACGTTCACCTTACCACTTTTGGCAACGACCACACGATACGTCACTGATCCTACTTGTGTCAGAAACTTCCTTCGTTGTTTGGTGGATCGATTTTCTTGTTCTTCTTGTATCCTTTCTCGCAACTCGGGTGGCCAATTGGTGGGATCCACTGTCGTAGGTCCCGTGGTGTTGTTGGGCTGTGGGATGTTATTGGTCGGTGCCACTTTCTTTACTTTAGGGTCTCTACCGCGATTCAGTTGTGGAGGACTAGTGTCTGATGACAACGATAAGTCCAAGAATTTCTCAGGGGAGGAAGCATATATCGATAAGCACGGGGAGGCATGCAGTGGTGACTTTGTGCTTGATGAACTTTGTGATAATCGTCTCCAGTGGAAGCGAGTAGGCGTTGTATCATTGAATTTGATGCTTTTCCCTGGTGTGGGTGGGTTACCTGGTTCATTGGGTAATGGGATGAACCATGTTGTCCATCCGTCGTCTTCTGGTCCTTGGTTGTTGTCGGCAGCTGAGGTGGGTATTTCTATCAGGGTTTTCCCGGGAGTTGGAGGTAGCAGCTGATCTGCTTTTATTGGTGTCCCCCTGAGCTTAGGGTTGGGTGTTGTACAGGCGTCTATTTTTAAGGGGTGGCACTCAGTTGTGTTTGCGTTGTCATCAGTTGCTTGTGTGTTGGGGATGTTGTTGTTGTGAGATGTATTAGGCATCAATGGTGTAGCATCTTCGGCGGTCAGGGGCGTAGGCTGTTCATCTTCTTTGGGGGGAACTTTAACTTTGGAACTAGGTACAGCAACCGCAGATGTCTTCTTCCGACCGGCGGCAGCCACTTGAGGGTTTGGTGTTGGTGTTGTCTTGGCGATGGTTTGCACTGTATGGACACTAGCAGCGATACTCAAGCGGTAGCATGAGGCATTATTGCGTGTGGGCGTGGCAGCGGCTCGTGTTCCCCGACCTCCTTTCTTCATTGGGGGTATGACATCAGGCACATAGATGGTCCTACGTCCCTTGGCTTGTTCTTCCACCATTCGCTTACGGAACTTATCCCGCGTTTCCTCGAAGTGACGTTTACTCATGATGACTGTGGGGGTTTTTTTCTTTTTATCTTCTTATCTATAAATAAAAATAAAAAACCCGAATTATTCTTAGGCCATGTTATGGGTTATAAGGTTTGATTTCACTTAAGTGAGCAGTTCTTATATCGTGATCTAAAGTGCTCTGAAGCACGATTACTGGAGAAACAAAAGATTTGACACAAAAAGGGCCTCCGAATTTAGGAGCCAATTTTGCAGCAAAATTGTCAACTGCTTTAGACAGAGGATGTTGTCGCAACCACACGAGGTCAGCAATCTTGGGCTTCCACTGACGTCGTCTGAGGTTGTAATAACGTCGCTGATCTTCTGCTGCCTTGCCCAAATTTCTTTTTACCAACTCAAATATTTGATGAAGTTTGGATTGACGTTCTTCTGGATTCAGTCTTCTAGCTCCTGTACCAGTTGTAACTTCATCGTATAGGGCCCTTGGCAAGCGGGGTTCGCGACCTTGCATTATAAAGGCTGGGGAATATCCTGTCGATTCCGCGACGCTTGAATTAACAGCAAGCATAATTTCCGGAAGCGATTCATCCCATTTGTTGTGTTGTCCTTTGGTGAACTGGGCCATTATAGTTTTGATGGTACGATTAGCTCTTTCTGTGGGGTTTTCCTGCGGCATGTAAGGTGCGGTAAATTGGTGTCGTACGCCTATATCAACCAGAAAACGTTGCACAATCCGTGAGGTAAACTGTGTGCCATTGTCAGTGATCAGTATCTTAGGGACACCGTAACGAGCAAGAATACGTTCCCTTAATGCCTTTATTACACCTTCTGCTGAAGCTTTACGCATTGGTACCAGTTCCACCCATTTTGAAAACTTGTCAAAAATTACTAAGAGCATTGTATTACCATGCTTGGACCGAGGCAGTGGTCCAACGAAGTCCGCACATATTGTAGCCCATGGTTCTTCGGGGATGTTGGTTAACATTTCCCCCGCTGGTTTTTGTTGACTTGCCGTATATTTTTGGCATAGCTGGCATCGCCGTACATATCGACTAATGTCTCGGAACATCCCAGGCCAATAGTAGCGGTTTGCTACCCTATTTATTGTTTTCCGGATACCAAGGTGTCCGGCTGTTACATTGTCATGGTTTTCTCGCATAACGTGTTCACGATCATGGGCTGCAACACATAGCTTCCATGGGATATCATCTGCATCTGTACAATCTCGAGGGAGATGTTTATATAATTGGCCCTCCACAATCGTATAGTCAGCATATCTCTTTGGATCTTCTTTTACCTTTTGTTGCATTTTCTGTACCCATTTGCACTCATTCGACTGTGGTGACCCGCAACTTACAAGGTTCGCGACCCCTACCGGTTGACGCGACAAAGCATCCGCCACTACGTTTTGTTTTCCTTTACGATACTGAATTGAAAAATTGAACTGTTGTAGTTCTAGTGCCCAACGAGCAAGTCTACCCGTGGGACTATCTAATGAATTCAGCCATTTAAGCGCTAAGTGATCCGTTACGACCGTAAAATGATATCCTTCTAGATATGGTCTCATCTTACAAATGCCCCAAACAATGGCAAGGCATTCCTTCTCTCGGGTTTGTTGAGATGACGACTCGCGTAAGCTATAACTCGTTCTTCTCTTTCTACTTCCTGAGTGAGTACCGCTCCCACTCCGAACTCACTGGCATCGGTTTGCAATACGAATTCCTTAGAGAAATCTGGGCACGCTAGAACAGAAGCTTGGGTCAGTTTATTTTTCAAAGTGGTGAACGCCTGTTCTTGTTCTGGGCCCCATTTAAAATGCTTGCCCTTTTTTAGTAGTTGCGTTAACGGCTGGGATATCGCTGCGAAGTCAGGCACAAATCGTCTATACCAGGAAGCAACCCCTAAAAAACGCCTTACGTCACGGATATTGCAGGGTTGTGGTAATTTGGAAATTGCGTCTGTTTTCTCCGGATCAGTGTTGATTCCTTTTTCATTTACGACATGCCCCAAGTACTTTGTTTTTCGCTGGAAGAATGAGCATTTTTCTGGATTGATTTTCAACTTAGCTGCTCGTAATCTTCTGAACACTTCTCTTAAGTTACTCATGTGATCTTCTACGTCTTTACCTATTACGATGATGTCGTCTAAATAGGCAAAGGCGTTAGGCTCCATCTCTGGCCCAATCACTCTGTCTAATGCTCTTTGAAAGGTTGCCGGAGCAGAATGTAGTCCGAACGGCATCACCTTCCATTGGAATAATCCCCTGCCGGGTACAGCGAATGCTGTATATTGCTTGCTATTTTCCTCCATAGGAATTTGCCAATACCCGTTTTTCAAGTCAATACTACTGATAAACTTAGCTTCCCTTAATCTATTCAGGATGCTATCAATACGCGGGAGGGGGTAAGCGTCAGGCACGGACCTGGCGTTTAGTTGGCGAAAATCCATACAGGTTCTCCAGGTTCCGTTTTTCTTTTTAACCAGCGTGATGGGAAAGCAGTACGGGCTATGTGATGGTACGGTGCACCCATCCGCAATCAATTGACTAATCTCTGCGTCTATTATTACCTGCATAGCGGGATTACGAGGCGCATAACGAATCTTCACAGGTCGATCATCTGTCAATATGATTTTGTGTGACGTGATTGTCGAAAGCCCTCGCAAATTCATAAATTTCTCGAGCTCTTCTAGTATAAATTTATTAATTCTTCGTTGCTCTCTTGCTGTAATTTGAAGGGTATTACTAAATTCAATACTTGTAGTACTTACCGTATTTGGACTGCTCTTTCCGCTGGCCTGGTCCTCTTGTACCTTTTGTGTTGGTAACTGATTTACCGGTGTTAAGCTCCTGTTAGGGTTTTTGTCACAATTTAATTTTAGGCCAGCAATTTGTATTTTGGTGTTAAACTCGCGTAAGAATTCTAGCCCCACGATAACTTCTTCACTGGCTTCCGGCATGACCAGGAATCGGCAATGTTTTTTAGTACCGCCCAATAATGTTGGAACTTCGATAGCTTGTGATATGGTTTTAGTCGACCCATCGGCCAGGACTACATCGATTTCTTCGTATATATACCGGGGTTGTTGCTTTAACTTTTTTATGAAATTTTCTTTTATAAAATTGCGACTCGCTCCTGTGTCGATGATGGCTTTGACCTGAGTACCACCAATCAAAATGGATGCGACTAACCGGGATTCTTCACTTTATTTATTCTTCACTTTTTTTATTTTCTTTGGGAGATCCGAACATCCTCAGTTTTGTCGACCTCCCATGGCGTTTCCCGCCAGGCCATTAGGGCAACGGGAAGCATAGTGGCCTGTTTTTCCGCATCGATAACACTGGTTTTGTGATGTGTTGGAATTATTAGTCACTGTTCTAGGTGATGCTGGGATACTTTCCAGATCTTCTGCTAATCGCACCAGTTCCTTTAAATTTGTAAAATCGCTCCGTCGGACATACCATTGATAGTCGGCTTGCGAATTTCTGAAAATACGTTGTAATTTCTGGTCTTTTGTGAGGTTGGAATGCCGCATGAGGTTCTGGATTTCTAAAACGTAGTCCTTAAAACGCTCTTTTGGACGTTGCGTTCTAGATGTTATGTCATCCTCCAATTTCTCAAAGAACCTAGCAGGTAAAAAAAATTCCAGAAAATCGGCCTTGAGTTCATTCCACGCCTGCCAATGTGAGTTATTGTTTCGATACCATATTAGGGCCCGTTTACGTAAAAATTCTGGCATTACTTTAATTAAATCGTTTCGGGACACCCCGTACAGGTCTGCCAATTCTTCCAATCGTTCCACGAAAGCAAGAGGTTCCTTCCAACCTTAAAAAAATTCCCCATTTTCGGACCTGGTCGATTATGGTGATTCTATCCGGCATTGTCGCATTATCTGGTGTCGTTGGAAGTTGATGCAGTGAATGTTCAACTAGTTGGTTATCCGTTTTGCGAGGTGACTTTGGTATTGCCCCAGGCTAAGTCCGATTTTATAAAATTTAGTTAGTTGGTCTGTTCTGGTATTGGTGGTTAGCCGCTGATAGCCATTCAGGCTAAGTCCAAGTTTTAGTCAGCCGTTGAGAGCCATTCAGGCTAAGTCCGATTTTATAAAATTTAGTTAGTTGGTCTGTTCTGGTATTGGTGGTTAGCCGCTGATAACCATTAAGGCTAAGTCCGATTTTATAAAATTTAGTTAGTTGGTCTGTTCTGGTATTGGTGGTTAGCCGCTGATAGCCATTCAGGCTAAGTCCAAGTTTTAGTCAGCCGTTGAGAGCCATTCAGGCTAAGTCCGATTTTATAAAATTTAGTTAGTTGGTCTGTTCTGGTATTGGTGGTTAGCCGCTGATAACCATTCAGGCTAAGTCCAAGTTTTATAAAAATTAGTCAGCCGTTGAGAGCCATTCCGGCTAAGTCCAAGTTTTATAAAAATTAGTCAGCCGTTGAAAGCCATTCAGGCTAAGTCCAAGTTTTATAAAATTTAGTCAGCCGTTGAGAGCCATTCCGTCTAAGTCCAAGTTTTATAAAAATTAGTCAGCCGTTGAGAACCATTCAGGCTAAGTCCAAGTTTTATAAAAATTAGTTAGTTGGTCTGTTCTGGTATTGGTGGTTAGCCGCTGATAACCATTCAGGCTAAGTCCAAGTTTTAGTCAGCCGTTGAGAGCCATTCAGGCTAAGTCCGATTTTATAAAATTTAGTTAGTTGGTCTGTTCTGGTATTGGTGGTTAGCCGCTGATAACCATTCAGGCTAAGTCCAAGTTTTATAAAAATTAGTCAGCCGTTGAGAGCCATTTCGGCTAAGTCCAAGTTTTATAAAAATTAGTCAGCCGTTGAGAACCATTCAGGCTTAGTCCAAGTCTTATAAAAATTCGTCAAGCCGTTGAGAGCCATTCAGGCTAAGTCCAAGTTTTATAAAAATTAGTCAAGCCGTTGAGAGCCATTCAGACTAAGTATAGAAAAATTAGTCGTCCGTTGTTAATAGTTAGTAATGTTGTAAATAAATAGTAATATAAGCACACTGAATTATTATAAATAAAATACTGGAAAATACATCCTGCAGAGTGTTTTACTTTCATCCCACGACAGTCCAAATAAATAAATTTTTGTGACGAGGCCTGGACACCGGCGAGTGATACCCCAGCCTTGAGAAAGCATCGTTACATTGGCCGATTTGCTGTTTTGAGTTATCGTTGGTATGCTTATGTAGGGTTACTGTATGTATGCATTTATGTTTGCGATCTCTGGGGAAATAATCTAATAGCTGCAGAGAGTGGCAACCCTGTTGTACATGGAAGTGGATAGAGAATGTATTTGGTAATGTATCTATATGTTGCTGTATTAATGTATGTGATCGTATCTATTTTTACTTTGAAGAATATTATTGCTTGTGTGTATTGTTTAGCCTTCGAGAGTTTTTCATGCATATTTACAAATGAATGTGTATATGTTTTCTAGGATATTGACGTTGCTATTCTTATGGAGTTAGAAAATATTGTGTTGACATGTGGTTTATATGTACAAGTGAATTTCAGATGTCAAATATTTTGAATCAAATCAGGTTGATAAGCAGAGCTTTTGAATGAGAGTAATGATATTTTTATTTCAGAATATTACACTTTAATGTAACAATTATAGGAAATAGCTTTTGGAGACGTACACCAAAACTTATAGAAGCACCTACTTTTACGTGTCCCGATTTTTCTCGTACCTTTGTATTACAAACTGATGCTAGCGATTTTGTTCTGGGTGTTGCTGTGTATATGAATTTCATCATATACCGTAATACCATCAGATTAATTAGATTTGACGACTACTACACGATTTCATATGAATTGTGGGAATTTGTATGTGTGTGTGTGTGTGTATGTGAGTATGTATGACTGTGTGTGTGTATGAATTTCATAATATTATAAAATTTCATTATGCATGTTTGTGTTTGATTACGCCATCACCTCGTTGTGTGTCATGCCAGACATTTCGACATCTGATATATTAGCATATATCAGAACTTTTTTTTATCTTAGTATGTTTTTATATTTAAGACTGCTTTATATTTTCTCATTCTTAAAATTGTCCAGCGTTAAAGTCTGCCTGTGAAAAATTTGTTTATATTACAGATTTTGTTTATTTAACTACGTCCGTCTTCTTTGGCTGAACGTCTTTTCATACGATCATGGGAATTTATAGTTTCTCTGTCCATAATAAGTTCGTTTAGCTTTGGCATGTGCTTTGAATGTAAGTGTGATTGTCAAGATCTAATAAATACTTGAGTATTGATAAGAAATTTGATATTATGTATACATACATATCTACAAATTGATTTTATGTATGTATGTACACATGTACATGCAAATAAGTGTTTGGCTCCGTGCTGGAATACATTTTTTTTGTCATGTGCGATCTTTTGTTGTTGTTGTAAATATTTGCCTGGTCTTTTATGTGAAATATCTTCATAGTTTTTTTATTTGAAATTAAAAAACGTTGTTTTAATTTTTATCTGTATTTACTTAAAAGTTTGTGAGGATTTTCTGTTTTAAGTAAAACCGAATTCCTTAAGATACATACTTTAGAGTAATAGTAACTATAATAGAAATATTTCCTTTATTTAATTTACATTTGTCTACAGTTGATACAGCGTAATAGTTATTCTTAGAAATATTTTGATATTAAATTTTTTCCAACCGAAGGCTTTTTTCACCACCTTTTACATTTATTTTAGAACAACTTGCATTGCCTTTTATACATTTACAAAAATTTTTAAATGAGACTGATCCAGCAGTCCAGCTTATGTAACGATAGTCTTTTTTTGTTAGCCAGCTTGCTACTTTTTTTATTTTTTATTGATTATTGAGTTTTATAATGAAATTATTATATTCGTAATTGTTGAAAACAATCGCTACTTCTTTTCCAATGAATTCATTTGAGTTATTTTTGAAACCTTGGTACGTGTATAAAAATTATGTTATTTTCCATAGTGCTTAATTTATAAGACTTTTAGAATTTGACCTTTGATGGGTATATATTCTAGTATATGATCATGAATAAGAATGCAGTAAGATGATGTCTTTGCTTACTATTTCAAATTAAAATTTTATTCAATTGTCCCGCTATTGAATAAAAGGAGCTTTTATCTTAAAATCTGGTACAGGTAGAAACGCTTGAGATTCTTTCATATACTACCTTTGCTGGAATCTTAGATACATATAATAACTATATAGAATTGCATTACTTTTATTTTTAAATTTTACGTTAGGATCATCATCATATGGATGTGAGACTGAACTTAAATGTACTTTTAAATTAGTTAATTCATAATGAACAATCTTATTTTCTTCTTGAATAGCGATCAACAGAAAACGAAGGCATTTTCTTACAATTTAGGTCTGACCTCTCAACTGCTCCTCTAGTATACAATATGACTTTGTATGTCAGTATTTCTGTCTACTCTTTGTCAGCGTTAGGGATAATTAAATTTTAAACTTTTTATTCTTTAGATTGTGTTACTTCATACTGATAATATGTTTACATTAATAAGGTACGAGTGTATGTTTATTTTATGAAAGGTGAGCGCCTATGGCTTTTATTTAATGTTCTGTGATTTTTTTTTCTCATTTTACTAAAGTTCAGCGTATTGCGTATATATTTCTAATATATTTAAGTGAGCTTTTTGTACCTGTCAGTCATATTTCTAATATATTTAAGTGAGCTTTTTGTACCTGTCAGACAGAGTGTACGTATCAGTTGGTCAGTCAGTCTCTCTTTTTATTATTAATTTTTTCTTCTAATGTGTCACTACTATTTTTCAGATTTTATTAGTTGAAATAGAGAAATTTGTATAATTTTTAAATGTATTAATATATAGGTAAATATATGTATGTACGTAGAAATTAGTTCATATACAAAGAAATACATGTTTAATAATAAACTATTCTAGAAAATCGATCCCAAATAACACAGTTACCTCCATTATCAATTCACCATCAGTGTTTTCATTAAGTATCAGAAACATTAGAATATCTATGTATGTTTGGGAGAATATTTACCTCATGTGCTTTTACAAGAGGTTTGCTGGTTTACCCCGTAAAGCTATTGTTGTTAATGTAGGCTGGGTTGTATCGCATTCAGATCTAATGATTTCTCACTTCGCAAAAGTCCTCATTACCATCAATCATAACTGTATATAATACATTCATGAGTTGAGTTGATCCAGATACAATTGCTGTCTACAAATTAATGATTAGAAAAAAGCTTTCTCATCACTTTCTAACAGGTTTAATATTTTGCTAACATGCATGCTTTAGCATGCTACTATCGATAGTGACGCGAGAGTCCAACATTTAGTGGTGTTTCAATTAAAAATCTATACTATTAGAATTATGAATTCACTCTTTTGAATTTTTAACAAAGTAGATACATATGTATGTATTTCATTTGCACCAAAGTCTTAAAATTTCTTTGCTTATAAAAGTATGACTTGAGGAATTTTTTTAAATTATACATGCTTCAGCATGCTTCCAATATTTTTTTCGGTAAATTTATTTCATATTCATACAGATACAGGTATAAAGTAAGATCTGTTTACATTCCATTTTACAATTTATGCATGCTTCAGCATGATTCTAGTTGAAGTCTGTATTTATTTAATAAGTTTGTTTGATACCCATTCATACACATGTACATTCATAAAGTTTGGATATCAAAGTCCAATTTCCTTAGTTTATCTAGAAATGAACAGAGTGAATATCTATTATAATAACCCCATATACTCATAATTTAGAATTTTGTGTGCTACAGCTTTCGAAATTGAAAATTTACAACTATTACTATAAAAAGTGATAATATGATGTGTTGCTGAATATTTTGAACGCTTAAGTTTTCACAATATTTCATACAGACCATCAAGTTTAGAGAATTCCAGTATATTAAGCTAATTATATTCTCTGAGGCTTAACGTTCCTAATCAATCCTTCAAAAAAACCAGTACAAACTAGATTTTTCCTTTCTAATTTTATTTATATTTTCATTAAATTTCAACATTTTGTACATCTTCAAATTACTGTGTTTTGCACCTTTTTCTCATTTGTTGAGTTAACTTTAATCGTAAACATTTTAATGGTGAGATGAACTTTTCTATTGTAGGCATTAAGTAAATCTTTGTATATATCAATCCACTTATATGAACCATTATAGCTAAATTCTTTCCACATCATTCCTTTCAGTGTTCTATTAAATCGTTCTAGTATTGACGCTTTCATAATGCTGATTAAACTTTAAAATTTTAAAAGTTTAATTGATCCAGCTTTGGCAGTTCACTACTACTATCTCAAGTTTAAAAACATATATTTATACTAAAACTAGCTGACCCCGGTCCGCGTTGCTGGCCCTAAGCAAACATTAGTGTTGTATATAGCATTGGTGGTACAATATGAAAATTGGATTTTGCCCACGAATAAACTAAATACTGCGCCATCTGCCGGACGAACTTCAAACTACACAGAAACACTCCTCACGCTCCATAGAGCATGTATATTAAGTTTGGTCTAAATCGGTGCAGTAGTTCTTGAGTTACGGTGCAGTAGTTCTTGAGTTACGGAGCAAAAACACAAAAATAATAAATACTGCGCCATCTGTTGGACGAACTTCAAACTACACAGAAACACTTCTATCGCCCCATAGATCATGTATATAAAGTTTGGTCTAAATCGGTGCAGTAGTTCTTGAGTTACGGTGCAAAAATACAAAAAAACTAAATATGGCGCCATCTGTCGGACAAACTTCAAACTACACAGAAACACTACTTACGGCTTGGAAAGCATGTATATGAAGTTTAGTCAACATCGGTGCAGTAGTTCTTGAGTTACGGTGCAAAATCACAAAAAAACTAAATATGGCGCCATCTGTCGGACAAACTTCAAACTACACAGAAACACTACTTACGGCCTACAAAGCATGTATATGAAGTTTAGTCAACATCGGTGCAGTAGTTCTTAAGTTACGGTGCAGTAGTTCTTGAGTTACGGTGCAAAAACACAAAAATAATAAATACTGCGCCATCTGTCTAACGAAATTCAAACTACACAGAAATACTCCTCACGCCACATAGAGCATGTATATAAAGTTTGGTCTAAATCGCTGCAGTAGTTCTTGAGTTACGGTGCAAAAACAAAAAAAACTATATATGGCGCCATCTTCGGACGAACTTCAAACTACACAGAAATACTTCTTACGCCCCATAGAGCATGTCTATAAAGTTTGGTCTAAATCGGTGCAGTAGCTCTTGAGTTACGGTGCAAAATCACAAAAAAAAAATATGGCGCCATTTCAAACTACGCAGATACACTCCTCACGCCCCAAAGAGCATGTATATAAGGTTTTGTCAACATCGGTGCAGTAGTTCTTGAGTTACGGTGCAAAAACACAAAAAAACTAAATATGGCGCCATCTGCCGGACGAACTTTAAACTACGCAGAAACACTCCTCACGCTCCATAGAGCATGTACATATATAAAGTTTTGTCAACATTGGTGCAGTAGTTCTTGAGTTACGGTGCAAAAACACAAAAAAAACTAAATATGGCGCCATCTGTCGGACGGCGTTATCGGATTTCAACCAAACTTCATATAAACCATATATGGGCCACTGCGACGAAAAATAACTATACAAAGTGACACTATAACACGTACACATACCACACACGCTCATAGGCACCTACGTATTTGTTGGTGTTTTTTTTATATGGACAAAATCACATGTTGACATGAAAAATCATAAATCACGAACGCGTCGTCCGATTTCGTGAAAACTTTAGATAAACCATCTACACGACCATACGAACAAACCATAAAAATTTGATCGAATTCGGTTTGACCGTTCGTGAGTTATAAAGTCACAACACACTTGCAACAATTTTTTATATATATATAGATTATCTATATCAAGTCAAATATGAATATCTGAATAAGTTAATTTCATAATTAAAAGAATGGTATATTATCTATATATATAAAAAACCGATGTTGACAAAACTTTACATACATGCTCTATGGGGCGTGAGGAGTGTTTCTGCGTAGTTTGAAGTTGGTCCGACAGATGGCGCAGTATTTATTATTTTTGTGTTTTTGCACCGTAACTCAAGAACTACTGCACCGATGTTGACAAAACTTTACATACATGCTCTATGGAGCGTAAGAAGTATTTCTGTGTAGTTTGAAGTTCGTCCGACAGATGGCACCATATTTAGTTTTTTTGTGTTTTTGCACCGTGACTCAAGAACTACTGCACCGATGTTGACAAAACTTTAAATACATGCGCTATGGGGCGTGAGGAGTGTTTCTGTGTAGTTTGAAGTTGGTCCGACAGATGGCGCAGTATTTATTATTTTTGTGTTTTTGCACCGTAACTCAAGAACTACTGCACCGATGTTGACAAAACTTTACATACATGCTCTATGGAGCGTAAGAAGTATTTCTGTGTAGTTTGAAGTTCGTCCGACAGATGGCACCATATTTAGTTTTTTTGTGTTTTTGCACCGTGACTCAAGAACTACTGCACCGATTTAGACCAAACTTTATATACATGCTCTATGGGGCGTGAGGAGTGTTTCTGTGTAGTTGAAGTTCGTCCGACAGATGGCGCAGTATTTATTATTTTTGTGTTTTTGCACCGTAACTCAAGAACTACTGCACCGTAACTCAAGAACTACTGCACCGATTTAGACCAAACTTTATACACATGCTCTATTGGGCGTGAGGAGTGTTTCTGTGTAGTTTAAAGTTCGTCCGGCAGATGGCGCCATATTAAGTTTTTTTGTGTTTTTACACCGTAACTCAAGAACTACTGCACCGATGTTGACAAAACTTTAAATACATGCTCTATGGGGCGTGAGGAGTGTTTCTGTGTAGTTTGAAGTTCGTCCGACAGATGGCGCCATATTTAGTTTTTTTTGTGATTTTGCACCGTAACTCAAGAACTACTGCTCCGATTTAGACCAAACTTTATATACATGCTCTATGGGGCGTAAGGAGTGTTTCTGTGTAGTTTGAAGTTCGTCCGGCAGATGGCGCAATATTTAGTTTATTCGTGGGCAAAATTCAATTTTCATATTGTACCACCAATGCCATATACAACACTAATGTTTGCTTAGGGCCAGCAACGCGGACCGGGGTCAGCTAGTACATTTATATTTTTCTCGTAATGAAGCTTAAAGAATTTCAAGTATGATATTTGCTGATGCTGCATGTGAAAAGCAGAATAATACACATACATATGTACGTGTATATTTTTGTATGGGGCGACAGAAGAATGATGACTCATTCTACTTGTGGCCAACTTATAACATAATTTCTAATACATACATACATACATACATACATACATACATATAGGCAAAGTTAAAAATGCAAATAAACATGAAGCAAAATTACAACGACGTCAAATCAAAATTATTTTAAGTATGGGTGTAGTTAATTTTTAAGATTTTGTGATTTACACAAGGTTTAAATTAAAAAACGTTTTTTAAGTTAAAATTTAGCGAATTTTGCTTAAACAACATTTGAAATGGTGTATACAATTTTTATGAATACGGCTGTAAGCATTTAATAAGAGAGAATGCCAATGTTATTATAATCTTTAAGCAAGATGAGAAAAATATTAAGCTCGTCTATAGGGATCATGTTGTCAGTAATATGAATTTTGAAAAGTTTCAAGAAATTTGTAAAGTGTTGGAAGGATAAATATGGATTTTTGATGATAAATTAAATGATGTTCGTTATAGAAAACAATTTGACTATTTTATAAATATATAAATTACTGCTCATAAGAGATTGACTTTAGTTATTTCATCTGACCTGTAACTTTATTCATATAAATGTTATAAATGACTAACTACTTGTAAACTGATAACTCAATCTGAATCAGATAACCTGATCTGAAAACCAGACCAGCTACCTGATAGGCTGATCTGAAAACTAGACCAGGTCCTGATAAGCTGATCTGAAAACCAGACCAGCTGCTGATAAGCTGATCTGAAAACCAGACCAGCTGCAGATAAGCTGATCTGAAAACCAGACCAGCTGCAGATAAGCTGATCTGAAAACCAGACCAGCTCCTGATAAGCTGATCTGAAAACCAGACCAGCTCCTGATAAGCTGATCTCAAAACCAGACCAGCTCCTGATAAGCTGATCTCAATACCAGACCAGCTTCTGATAAGTTGATCTTAAAACCAGACCAGCTCCTGATAAGCTGATCTGAAAACCAGACCAGGTCCTGATAAGCTGATCTGAAAACCAGGCCAGCTGTTGATAGCTGATCTGAAAACCAGACCAGCTCCTGATAAGCTGATTTCATAGCTGATACCTCTTATTTGCTATTATTAAACATGGATGAGAAAATTTTAAAACAGTTTGTGTTGACAAGAAATGTCTTGAAGAAAAAGCTTCGTAGTATAAAAACTGGTGAAATAGATACACGTGAACAACTAAGAAATACATTTAAACCTATAACAGAACCACTCAAAGAATTCATAAATAGTTCTAAAAAAATTAAAAGAATTCCCATTAAAGAAGAAAATAAAATGAAGACAGAAGTTGAAAATAATACAAGTTTAAGGTGCTCGCTCTTCCTTCCCTTCAAAATTTCGGTAAACTTTATTTAATTCTTTATTTACTTTTTTACATATATTTATTTTTTGGTGTTCTGTATTTTATTGTACATACGCACAGCTGGCGCGAAAATCTCCACAGCTATCAGCTGTGCGTACTGTATTATCGGGCTGCTGCTGTGTTTACACAGGCTCACAATAAAAACTTATACATGAATCAAGTTAAACAATGAGATTTTATAAATCAAGTGCCTTAGCTCAAAAAAAAAATAAAATAATTTAAACAATAAAAAAATGCATAAAACCACACGCAATGCCATCCATTCCCAGAATCACTTACATAGATATTTACACAACTAAGAAATACATTTAAACCTATAACAGAACCACTCAAAGAATTCATAAATAGTTCTAAAAAAATTAAAAGAATTCCCATTAAAGAAGAAAATAAAATGAAGACAGAAGTTGAAAATAATACAAGTTTAAGGCCTGAAAAACCATCAGTCAAGATAGAGACAAGTACACCAAAGAACCTAGCATAAGGAACAATATTTGATAATACCATCTTATTTAATGATGTTAATACTGAAAATGGTGATGACCAGGGAAACCGCAAATATGCAATTGCATGTTTTTTCTTGTATGACGTACTAATGCAGGAACAAGATATTTATCCGTTTCATAGCTTTTTATGAATTTTGGCATCGATTTGTTAGTGCATATTTTTGCATATTTTACCCTTTAAAGCATGTTTTTGCATATATCAGTCTTACAGGCATATTTTTAGCATATTTTCTAATTTTTAGAGCATAATTTACGCTTTTAGGGCATATTTTGATACTTTATAGAATTTTTTTATTTTAATATGCTTACAAACTTATGTGTTGATCAAAATTTTTATTTTTATTTTTCGGCATCTAATTCTCATTTCCAATGTTCAATGAGTATATATAAGTTTTTCTTATATTTATATTATGCAGTTATTATGGACGTTAGTTTCAATAAAAATTCAGTTTGCGAGTTATGACGGACTCTGCCCCGAGTAGACGTTGAAGGAACATTGATTTTCAATGTATAAAAGTTTACTTCGATGTGACAGGCAACGATTTTTATTTGAAAATTTAGGTCAATATTTTGTTGTTTATTGCAATAAAATTATAAATAAAAATCTTGTCTTATTTATCCAAAATACACTTCCAAAGTTTTAATTCTGATATCGTGATCTCTTTTGAAATTGAAGTTAAATTTTTACGAGTATCCAAAAATAATTAATTGTATTATTTGCTTCAGTCAAAATTTTGCTTTAACGTGCACTTCAAACCCAAATTATTGCTTTTAATACGGCAGTTATTCTTTGTTAATTTTTTATTGTTTCATTTCTTTTGTTTATTTTATTTTTGTCTTGTTTTATATCAAAATATTGTTGAATATCTGAATTAAAAATATATTTTTATTTACAAATAAACCAATTTATTTTATTTTTAAGAGCATATTTTTCAGTTTTTAGTGCATATTTTCAAGTTTTTTATGCATATTGAATGCGCATAAAACACTTTTTTTAGAGCATATTTCTGGTTTCCCTGGTGATGACGATTATGAAGGTGATTTTTACTCACAGACTTCCAATTCTGAAGACACTTATACTGATTTATCAATCTTGGAAGGATGAAATGAAATAGATACAAAGTATGGTCCACATAAAGATTTCAATAATGAATGGAAATTTGGTGATACAAATCTAAAACTGAATAAAGATAAAATACAAGTTGGTAGTTAAATATGGGTTCTCACATCGGGTGCTGGTATGCTGGCGGGTTGCTCCGGCTGAAGCTCGCCGTTGGGGAGGGATCTTGCCAACCTCTCTAGTACTTACAGCTACAAAAGGAAATATCATGCCAGCTGCTCTATGGTGTCATAAGAGAAAAGTTTATAAAAAAAGGACCCAAAGCAAGTCTGCCTTACTCCCTGCGCACACACATTATAAAATCCTCTGGCCGATGGTCTGCCAGGATGTTTACCCACCCCTCTTGAACTTATGAAAGCTCACCATGGCATCGTAGCTAAAACAATGTTAGATGCCCCAAATGCGAAACCTCTTTACTTTACCTTCTCCTTTTACTTACCGCAAAAAAAAACTTAGACCTTCATATCTAAAACAAACAGAACTTTTCTAATAATGCAATGAATTTAAATACATTATAAATTATTAAATAAGTATAATAATAATAAGCATTACTTCAGGAAATTACTAACAGTTTAAAAGTAAATTTTTTTTTAATTCAGAAACAGAAAAAGAAAAAAAAAGAAAAATGAAAAAATTAAAGTTAAATAAATGGAACAATTTCTGTATTATAATTTAAGTATCATATGAAAACGCATTGATCACAAATGTATGTATAAAAATTTTACTATTGAAATTTATGTGATTTTACTTTGAAATAAATCTTTTCTTTATAAAAATAACGCTTTTTTTAAACTCATTAGTATGGCCGTCTGTTCGTGGCTTGTCCGGGGTTCGGGTTAACTGTTCTCAGTTGAGTATACAAAAATGTATGCTTATGCACGCACTATATATATTTCACCTTTTTTTATATATATTTTATAAAAAAAATGTTTAGGGAAAACCTTTTTTTTATGAGATAAAACTCCCTACCCGAAATCGGTTACTTATGGCTTGAGCTCAACCCTACAGTAACTACGCGCACTTTAGCCTTAAAACTGCTAACGGAATGTTTGCTTAGCGTAAGTAATCCCTAGCGATATAATTTATAAAAAATAATTAAACAAAAAGTTAATATATATGTTTATATTACAGTCTGTTATGTCAGTCAGTCGTATTTCGTCCTGGTCAATTGGCACGATACCTGACTTCAAATTTTAGTGATGGTGGATAATGCCTTTTGGTGGCGTTTAATGCCCACTATTTGTGGTGGTTACCCCTCTTCCAGCAGTAGGACAATTCAGCACCTCTTTGCTATTTCACTGGCGGCTTTCTACTCTCAGCTCTTCAAAGTTTTCCTTTATATTTGGTATTGAAGCACTTAAAATTTCTTTTTTTATTTTTGTTTTAAATTGTTTAGTTTAAATGTCTTGTTTTGTTTCCTTTTGGTTCTTTTATTTTCCAAATAACAAAACACTTTTATTGTTTATATATATATATATTTTATTTTTTTATAGTTTTATTTGATTTTTTTTATCAAAATTTTAAATAGAGTGTTTGATAATAAAACTGATTTATAAAAAAAAAACTGATATGACTACTTTTCTTCTATCTGCCTCGGTAATTATCACCAGAATAAACTTATTATTTTCTTTTTGCTGATCTAGTACCGCCAGCAAAACTGCATTCCTGGAAGAGGAACCGTTTCTTTTTCTCATACGGTGCTCGCTCTTCCTTCCCTTCAAAATTTCGGTAAACTTTATTTAATTCTTTATTTACTTTTTTACATATATTTATTTTTTGGTGTTCTGTATTTTATTGTACATACGCACAGCTGGCGCGAAAATCTCCACAGCTATCAGCTGTGCGTACTGTATTATCGGGCTGCTGCTGTGTTTACACAGGCTCACAATAAAAACTTATAGGGTGCACATTACAAAACCACACCATTCCTGGAGGCTAACTAGCTTTCCAGGATGGGATGGAAAAAGTGCACTAGTCTGTAGCTATTTGCTTGTTTAGGGATTTTGGATATTTATGGACTTATCCAAGGAATAATAAAACTATCTGTCATCCCTATTTTAAATTCACCATTTTAAATAATTTTGTAAACTCTGGCAACACTGAAAGCTTGAATGAATGGACGAAACTGGACGAAACTATTTCATTGTAATACGCGTGGTTGTAGGAAACAGTGATGCCAAAAGTAGGGAATTTTCCCTTTTTGTAGGGATTTTTCTGTAAAATTTTAAGCGTAGGGGAAAAAGGACAGATTTTTTATTTTGAGCAAAATGTAGGGAATTTTTACAATTATAGCTTTTTCAATTTTTTAGACATAAAATGCAAAAATATTTGGAGGATTTTTATTTAAGAGCTGAAATTTTTCACATAACTTAATATTTTTTTCCAGAAACCCTACATTATGAATTCGAACAATCTGAAAATCAATTGCATTATCCACACATATGTATATATCTAAATATGACAAATCGCAATAATAATGTTTTAATGTTTTGAGATTTTTTTTGACAGACAGTCACAAAATAAAAAGAAATGGTCTTGTGTTGTGTAAGCTATGCATCGTGTCGACGAAAATCGGTACATTGTGCTGATAGCGTGATCTAGGCTTAAGAATTTGTATAATTAATATTTGTTACACCATAATCTTTAGGTACAATTTTCATATTGATGCAACGAAGTACATATTTTTAGTTTGTTTGTGTTAATTAATGCTTTAATTACTTTTCTACCTGGTACCCAACTAATGCTGAGTACACATCTGGCATTTCTTGTGGTATCATTTTCAATATGTGTTTTTTATATGGAAATCGATGCCACACAACGAAAAGTATAGGAAATGTAGGGAAAATATTTTTGGCTGAAGGGAAAAAAGGGATTTTTTTCAATCGTGTAGGGAATTTCCAAAATGATTACTGACATCACTGGTAGGAAAGCAGAAATAATAAGGTAAGTAAAAAAATTTTCTACAATAATGGCCTAATTTTGTAAAACAGATCGAAACGTTTCAAACAGAAATTTTTGGTTTGTTTTTAACTTTGAATTTTGTAAAACATTTGAAAACGAAAATTCTATGTTACGTAAAATTAATTTATTTTATAAAACAGTTGCAAACGTTTTCAAACGACTTAAATGTCATATGAAAACGTTTATTAAATTGTATTCGTTTTAAAAGTTTTACTACATTATTGCATTAGTTTTGGTGCAATAATGAGTTAATTAGCATATATGTCAAAGATATTCAAAAGGCCGCCCGAGTTACATACCCATCCCCTAAACTAATAGTATTGGCTGGTCAAGTGTAGGGAACCTAATAGTTCCAATTATATTTTTAAATTTCGTTCCCACATTTTGCCAAACAGCATCGTCAGCATTTATGTTTACCTTGCTTATTTAATTCTAACGTCCCTTTTCACAATGTATGGTTAAGAGTTAACGTGAACTTTAACTGACAGTTCTTCATACAAAACTTGCAGTTAAAGTGTCTGTTATCTTTTAACCATACATTGTGAAAAGGTACGTAAGTAATATAAATATACTTTAAGTTTATATAAATAAAAATTTTTATATCAGTCTTAAGAAAGGTATCATAAATAAAAGTTGTTTCTCTTAAGAGAACAACAATAAATAAATTAAACCGAAGTTTAATTTATAATTCCCGTGGGTACTTTGTTATGATATTTTTTACACACACATTCGTACAAGCATGCATTTTACTCTCTTTTTTTATATGTATATATATATGTATGCGCTTGCCTGACTTTGATCTAGGTGCACGATAGAGCACCAGGCCAGCTCGGCCTGTGGACGTAGTGCCTATATTTACACATACATTCGCTTTAAAACCCTCATAACTACTTTGTTCCTGTCAATGGTAAAATGATAAAATTTAATCCGAAGTTTGAAAGTGTGTAGTGAAAGTTTCCTCATAAATTGAGATGCAAAAAGTGCATTTCTTAACACATATTCACTGACACTGACCACAAATTGATAAAGCACTTGAACTCTAAGTACAGAGCTATATTTTGTTACACAAGTAGGCCTAGATGAGTTACGAACAAGAAAAATTCGAAAGCATCGATTGTTAAAACAGGGAGACTGGCCCGTGGTCATAAAATTTAACGTGATGTTATACTATTATGTTTCTCTCTTTAACCCATTATGATATTTAACTGGCGCAGTGATCATTAATAGAAATACAACAGACTAGTAATCTTTAATTTGCAATGTTCTATTAAAGAAAACAAAAAGTAGTTAGATCTTCACAAAAATATAAATGTGGAAAAAGGTCAAGTTCCTATTAAAATTTTCGGCCATCAAAAGTAGTGAGATACATTTTTTTTATAAAGTTCTTGTTTGGCACAATATCTACTTATCACAATATTACATACATATATGTATGTACTAATTTATAATCGTAAGAGTGTCTTCGTAATATTTTTACCTTTATAATACAGAAGATAATAGGATATCTCTTTATTTCTTTATGTGGGAAAAATGTTGTGAAGTAGGTTGTCTAGAAATGATATGACACCTTGTCGATTACAGTTGTGAGATTTTGAATAGGAACTTGACTGAATTCATGTGTATAATGAAAACATATCCATATACACTAACATTTCACTCCAGCATTGAAATATTGAACGTTTCAAAGTTTCACAAACATCCAATAAGTATTTCTGGGCCGCTGATTTAGAATTTCTTGTTTCGTTGGTGCATATTCCATAATTTAATTAAATTTAACTTTGAAAATATTTTTATATTCAGCTTTTTATAATGAATAATATATTTTTCAATTAAAATATTTTGACAAGAAGCGAAAACAACGTATCGTTTTACAAAATTTAAAATATTTTTGTTTTCGCTCCAACCAGAAACGAAAATGAAAATTCGTTTAGTTTTACAAAATTAGGCCATAAAACTATTTACTGTATATAGCTTATTAATATTATTTAAATTCTTTATTTTCTAGCTACCGTTGAAGATGAGGTCATCAGTATGATTTAAGAGGTAAGTGCAAAATTATCTATTTGTTTCATTGACAAAAATTGTTGTTTTTATTTATTTTTTTGCTTCATATTAGAGACATGCTCGAGTACCCCAACTAGAGGCCTGCATGAGGACACCAAATAAAGGCCTACCTGAGAACAAGATTTTTGTTTTTCACCCATTCTGGAATTATGTAAGTTTTTTCTTTTTTATAATTTTATTGCAATTTATGATACGAAATTAAAATTCAATTCAAAAAATTTGATTCGGACATTTTCACATGTGGAATTTAAAAAAATTTAACAACAGTTATTTTACAGATCTCTTTTTGATGTGGGCTTTTCTTGCCAGATGAATTAGTCTCTTGTGGCTTGGAAAGAGCAATAGTTGTGCAGCTTAAAAATTTCTTCATCGTATGAAGAAATTATTATTATTATATATAATATTATATGTATACAAAATAAAATGCAGAATTAGTTTTTACTTTCTGTTCTGTTTCGGTTCAATCATTAAAAAATAAAAAAAATTTGTTACGTAATTCAAGTGTAATAAATAAATAAATAATTTAAGTGACAGTATAAGTAAAAATTTAAAGCATTTTGAAATAAACTGTGATTGTTCTTTACAAAAAAAAAACAATTAATTTTTACTGGAAAAATATATAAAACTATACTGAAACTTTACCGTAGACGATGCAAAACTTGTCTCTTTAGTGGAAAACTATGACATTTCTGATCAGAAACAGATGATAGTTTATTATAGAAAAAGTAAGTATTGGAACAGAACGACACAGAACAGCTACAGAAAGTAAAGACCAATGAAGCCTTAAATTGTAATTATATAACTTTCATAATCGCATATATGAGTAGCCAAACGTAATGTAATATGTGGAGGTGTTGTAATATACATAATGGAAGGTACACACTTTTTACATCGCTCTATATTTAAGAAATTTGTTTATATGTACGAGGGCGGTTCGAAAACGTCTAAGCCTAGCACAAAAAGCGCGGTATAAACAGAAAAAAGTTAAGTGTTTTGGAAACTTTCATCTCTGCTATGAACACATGTTAAATTTTGTTTCGATCTGGCAACTCCTTCATATAGAAACAGGTGTTCACAAAAGACGCATCCGCGATTTTTTAATAATGGAAAAATTAGAAATGCGTGGTGTCATTAAATATTTACATAAAAAAGGTTTATCGGGACAAGAAATTCATAATGATATGGTGAATGTGTTAGGTGAAAGTGTTCCTTCATATGCAACAGTAAAAAATTGGGTTGCTGAATTTAAACGTGGTCGTACAAGCATTGAAGATGAAACACGTAGTGGACGTCCAAGAACAGCAACAACAACAGAAATTGTAGCCAAAGTGCATGATATGGTATTAAATGATCGACGAATAAAAGTGCGTGAAATAGCTAATATCATGGGCATCTCAAATGATCGAGTTCATTTAATTTTGCATGAAGAACTACTGATGAAAAAGCTTTCTGCAAGATGGGTGCCGCATTTGTTAACAGTCGACCAAAAACGCATAAGAATGAACATTTCTCAAGCTTGTTTAGATCGTTTTAAGCGAAATAAAATGGCTTTTAAGCGTCGTTTCATAACTGTTGATGAGACATGGATCCATCACTATACTCCAGAGATAAGAGAACAATCCAAACAATGGACTGAAGCTGAGGAAGTGCCCCAAAGAAGGCAAAAACAATTCAATCGGCTGGTAAGGTTATGGCAGCGGTTTTTTGGGACTTCAAAGGTATTTTATTGATTGACTATCTGCAAAAGGGTAAAACTATTGCAACCTTTTGGATCAATTAAATGTACAAATTCGAGAAAAACGTCCTGGCTTACAACACAAAAAAATAATTTTTCATCAAGACAACGCACCAGCGCACAAGAGTGTTTTAACAATGGCTAAAATCAACGAATTAAAGTACGAGTTGCTTGATCACCTACCTTATTCTCCTGATTTGGGTCCCAGTGACTTTTACCTGTTCCCAAAGAAAAGTTTATAATAAAATTCATGTGCTCGTATTTGAGAAAAAAAATATTTAAATTGTGAAATAAAATGCAGGGACTAAGACCACCGAAAATTTAATTAAACGCCTTTAATTTTCGGCGAATAGTACCCCCTGCTATAAAAAAATGTGATTGATGGGACTTAAAGCCTTCAATAAGTAATTAAAATCTCATTTGTTATATTCGTTCCATGTTGAAAACTTGAAGGGTTACCTATCAAAAATAACTGAATTATCATATTTTCTTAATACTAATCACAGTTTTATCACAGGTTAAACAAATTCAAAGAAGACCTGGTCCTGTGAAGAAAACTCTGAGAGCCACACTAATCATTAGTACTTCATCTGAGTGAGTGGATCTCAAACCAAATATATTTATATTATGATATGAAACTATGTATAAATAAACTAAAGTTCAAGTTAATTTAATTATTATTTTTCGAACTGTATTTGTTTCTAAATTCTTATGAATTGAATAGGCTACTGTTCGTAACGCTTTTTAAGCCAAATTACATGTGATAATTATTAATGAACAAATAACATCAAAGTTAGTTGTAAATATTCTGACAACAACACATAGTTGAACGGAACAGTCAGCCGTTTTCGAAGGCCACTAAACCTTCCTCATCGGCGTTCTTCTGTGTTTTGGTCCACCACTCAGACAGCGGTGCAATCAATATATATTGTGACAAATGTAGAACATATATATCAAATACTAAATGGCATTATCATATAAGAACAAATATGCATAAAACTAACAGTGCGGAAAAAACAGAGAAATATAATAACTATGACGGTAGTTTAAAGTGTATCAAGTCTGTATTCAATAATCGCATCATAACATATTTGATTGAAAATACCAATGAAACTGATTTAATACCAGAAAACTTTCTGTATACAATTAGAGACAATGTCATGGAATTGTTATATAATGTGACACAGGAATATTCGAGTGTAAAATTTAATATTGAATTATTTTGCGAGTATATGTTGGTTAAGGAAGATCATGATGCATGTATCATAGAAGTTAAATCGCATCAAACAAAAATGGTGATCCTAAGCATATCAACGACAAGTGATGACATTATTGACCTTTATAATGAACAATGTAATAATATAATTAAAAAAATGAGTGAATTTCAGGAACGTGATAGCGGATGGTCATTAATTAAAATATCACATCTTGAAATCAATGTCAACAAATATAAATGTATTAAAGGGTCACAATATATTCCATTACCTCTAACAATACAGAGAAAGTTTGCTTGCATCAATGTCCAAAATACTGATATATATTGTTTTAAGTGGGCTATAATATCAGCACTTTATCCAGTTGATTTGAATACCAATAGATGTTCATCATATAAAGTTAACAACATAAATGAAGAAATCATAACGCTTGAAAATAATATAATATTAAATTTTAAAAGTCTGCATTTTCCTCTACCACTTAATAAAATCAAAGTAAAAATCCTGATATAAGTATTAATGTGTTTGGATTGGGCGATGATAATAATATAGTCGGTCCATACTATTTTACTGTGCAGGAAAAATTCCAACACATCAATTTGTTGCTTTTGGAGGAAGGAGAAGGAAGATTCCATTATGTATGGATAAAAAATATATCAAGGTAATTGTAAAGAATATATATTCTTCAATAATTTTATACTAATTAAGTTTTTCTTTATATTTACAGATTAATTAAAAGTCAAGTAACGAAACATAAAACTATGGCATATGTATGCAATACCTGTTTAATACATTTCCATTCTCATTCATCATTAAACATACACAAACAGCATTGCAATAAAATGATAACTAAGATGCCAACTGAAGACAATAATTTAGTAAGTTTTAGGAATTTTAAAAAGCAAATGGATGTACCTTTTATAGTATACGCTGATTTTGAATGTATTCTAAAATCAGTTGATATTCAAAATTCTGCAAATATTAAATCTATACAAAAGCACATTCCATTTGCATACAGTTATTATATTAAATGTACATTTAACTCTAATTTAGATATATTTAGAATTTATAATGGTGCTGATGACGCACCTAATCATTTCTTTAAGAGTTTAGTTAAAGATGTAAGATATATCTATAAGAATTATTTAAGTGTAGTAAAACCAATGAATTCCTTAACACCACTTCAACAGATCAGACAAATGGAGGACAAAATTTGTCACATTTGTGAATGTTTGCTATCTGTTGAAGATCTTGTGGCTGATCATTGTCATCTAACGGGTGAATATAGAGGTCCCGCACACAAAAAATGCAATTTAGAATTTCAAATTGCAAACTTCATTCCGATATTTTTTCACAATCTTTCGGCATATGATTGTCATTTGTTTATTAGAGAATTATCATGTATTAAAGGTGATATAAATATAATTCCTTTCAATAAGGAATTATATGTATCTATATCGAAAAGAATTTCGGTTAATGATTGCATTGATAATGATGTTGATAATGATGATGATGATGATGATGATGGTGATGATAATGGTGATAATGATAAGACAATAGAATTACGTTTTCTAGATTCTTTTCGATTTATGCCGTCGAGCTTAGAAAAACTAGCTAGCTATTTGTCTGATGATGACTTGACGACAGTAAAATTAATCTATCAAACTCATAATGAATTCAGTTTAATGAAGCGTAAAGGTGTCTTTCCATATGACTTTCTTAACTCAGTTGATCGGCTGGAGGAAACACAACTACCACCGCGATCATGTTTCTTTAATAAACTTACAAATGAGTCGTGCAGTATAGATGATTATGAACATGCTGAAAATGTTTGGAATACATTTAATTGCAACAAATTGTTGGACTATCTTCTATTATATCTAAAAGTAGATGTTCTCTTGCTATGTGATATATTTGAAAATTTCCGTAAAGTTTGTAAGAAAATTTACAATTTAGACCCTTGTCAATATTATACTACTCCAGGCTTATCTTGGGATGCAATGTTGAAAACAACTAAAATAGAATTGGAATTACTAACAGATATTAACATGTACAATTTCGTTGTACGAGGTATTAGGGGAGGTATTGTTCAGTGTAGTAAACGGCACACCATAGTAAATAATAAATACGTTAATGATTATGATCCCACAAAAGAATCAAATTATCTAATGTATTTTGATGTAAATAATTTATATGGATATGCAATGTCGCAGTATCTTCCCTTTAAAAATTTTAAATGGTTTGAAAACGTTGAAGACTTTAATATACATGTAGTGGAAGAAGACTCAGAAATTGGTTACATATTAGAAGTAGACTTGGAATATCCAAGTACACTGCACGACCGTCATAGCGATTTTCCATTCTGTGCAGAAAATAAAAAAATTGGGGGCATGAAACAGCAAAAATTAATAACAGACTTAAACAATAAACCCAATTACATAATACACTATCGCAATCTGCAACAATGTCTTTGTCAACATGGTTTGATTTTAAGGAAAATTCATAGAATTCTTCAATTTAATCAGTCAGATTGGTTGAAAAAATATATTGATATAAATAACTATCACCGAACATTAGGTAAGAATGTATTTGAACAGAACTTTTTTAAATTGTTAAATAATGCAGTATATGGGAAGACAATGGAAAATGTTGACAAAAGAAAAGATATAAAATTAGTATGTGAATGGGAGAGTAGGGGGAAGAGATTAGGAGCTAGAGCTCTTATTGCCAAACCTAATTTTCACAGTTCTCTGAAAATTCATGAACAAATGGTTGCGATTCAATTGAAAAGAGTACGAACTGTGTACGACAAACCCATTTACATTTGATTTTCTGTCTTGGAACTCTCGAAACATAAAATGTATAATTTTCACTACGAATATATGAAACCGAAATATTGTGAAAATATTAATTTAAATTACATGGACACGGACTCGTTTATATATAATATTAGAACGGATGATCTATACAACGATATTAGAAACGATGTACGAAATCAGTTTGATACATCTGGGTATCCGAAAGATAATATCTATAATTTACCGCTTGTCAATAAAAAAGTATTAGGAATGATGAAGGATGAATGTAATGGTAAAATAATTAAAGAGTTCATTGGTTTACGCGCTAAAATGTATTCAATTAAAATTGATGAGGAGGAAAAAGAAATTAAAAAAATTAAAGGAGTTAAAAAATGCGTAACCAATAGACTAACGATTAATGACTTTAGAAAATGTTTATTTGAAAAAAAATGTACTATGATTCTATGTATGTATTTAGATCAAAGATTCATGAAATATATACTCAACACATTAGTAAATTAGCATTAAGTTATTTAGATGATAAGCGATTTATTAGAGATAATAGTATTAATACATATGCATGGGGACATTATGCAATAAATAGTCAACAACCATCATCATCATCATCATCATCATCATATCCAAATGAAAATGTATTAACATCATCTTCAAGTGATAATATTGTACAATAGTATTAAGTGATTTTAGATTATAAGTGAATATATAACGTGAAAAAAACAATAAATAAATAAATAAATAAAGAATATCATTAAAATATTTTAGTTTGTTTTTATTTTAAACTATAGTCATCTATTGAATAGGAATTTTAAACACAAGTAACCACAATTTGTTTTTGTGTGAATAAAATTTAATCGTGCTTGTTCTTAACCTTACTCAACTAAGTTGATATAAAATTTAATCGTTTAGAAATAAAAAAAATCAAAACAAAACTTTTTTATATATTATTTTATTTTTTTGAGAATTTTATAATATAATAAAAATAAATCTCATATTGAAGTATATATAATATTATTGAAGTTCATCTTTATTGATCCAAGAATTATGTTGATTGGAAAATCCCAACCATTTTACGTACGCCTGGTGCCCCTTAGTTTTAATAACATTTTCAATCAAGTATGTATTTGGAAAATGTGTCTTTAATAGTTCATGTTGATAGAATCAACCAACAATCGGATTCCTTTGATAGTCTTCCAATAAATAGGTAATGGGGTTTGTGTTCCGTAAAGTACGAATTTTAAAAATTTCAGTTGTCCAGTTTGGAGTATATCCTTTTGAAAAAATATGTTTATATTTGCTAATTCGAACGTGATCTCCAACTTTTAGTTTACCAGATTTATATATTTTGGGATGATTATAGACTTGTTTTAGTATAGAACTTTCATTTTCTGTGTTAACAGACTTTGGTGTCATTCCAATTGTTCTATGCTTTTTATTATTATATTGATTAATTAAATCCTTGCATATATGTATCCATTGATAATTTCCTTGTAGACTAAAATTTTTCCACATCATTCCTTTTAGAGTTCTATTAAATCGTTCTACAATAGACGCTTTCATGATACTATATGTAGAATAGTGGTTGATATTATGTTTTTTCATCAAGTTTTGAAATATTTTATTATAGAACTCTTTACCATTATCGGTTTGCAAGTTTTTTGGAATTCTCTTTAGCGAAAAAATAGATTGCATAGCATTGGTTATATCTTCACTACTTTTAGATTTTACAGGTACAGCCCAAGCAAACTTTGAAAATGTATCTATAACTGTTAAAATAAATCTATAGCCTTTGTTATATTTTGAGTAAGCACCCATTTCAACAAGATCTGCTTGCCAAAGATCATCAATTCCCTTGACCACCACTCGACGTCGAATGAAATTTCTACGTGCTTGCTTATGAAGCTCCTGAACCACTTCTTGTCGCTCCATTTCTAACGTCTATCTTACAGATTACATCAATTTAAATGCTGTTGATATTGAATTTAAATCAAAAACGATTTATGTATCTATCTTTAAATGCTTTGTAATGAGCTTCGTTTTTTTCATTTTAGACGTTCTTCAACTGAATCAATTTTGTGATTAAATAATGATTTCATTTCATTTAGTGATTGATTGAGATTATTTAGTATTATACTTTGATCATGTATTAATTTACTTAAACGTGTTTCTACATTATCAAATTTTTCTGTAGTCAACACGTTTTGTTGTTGTATTATTTCGTTAAAACGATCCTCCATTCCGTTAATTCTCTCCATATACATTGTATCCAGTTGTTTCTCTATTTCACTTAAATAAGTTTTCATGTAAATTTTGTTTACAGCATCGTTTTCCAATACAGGACTAGCAATATTTTTTATTCTCCGCAAGTTAAAGTTGAAATTACGATCACTATCCAAATGAATCTTGAAATGTTGATTTTGGTATCTTACAGATCTTTCAATATAATGTCCAAACTTATCGATAGGCATTTTATGAATATGAATTGTTTGTACATTTTAAAGTCTATTTATATAATAATTTTTGCTTCTCTCAATTCCTCAATAATTGATACAATTTCATTATTATGATTTGAGTGACCAGCTGTTGTTGATGAAATCAAAAGACGCAATCTATCAACCAATTCATTAGGATCATCCCAATAAATATAATTATGCTTTTTTCTATTCAGTTTCATTAAACCTTTTCCCTCATGAATTTTCTGTTGTTTAAATAGGTTTTTAATAATCGTTGTATATTTAATTGAACGATTTCCTTTAATCTGGCCATTAATACTGTTATTTCGTTTATGGACATTAGTCATCTCCAATATTTGTTTATAATTATTTAAATCTGTTTTATTATAATTGATTGGTTTCTTATAAACTAACAATTCATATAAGCCTGATGTGAAGGGCCATTTTAAATTACCTACAGTAATATTGGTTGCATTGAAAGCTATGGGTTCATTACCCAGTCTCCATATTTGATTTTTATCCTTATGAGGACCATAGGTTTTATCATATATATTTAAGTTAACTTTTGATAAATTATATTGAACACTTTCATTGGGATGTATTGCAATGGTGTTATCATCATCATCATTGCTATCATCCTCATTATCAACATTATCATTATTATCATCATCATCATCATCATCATCATCATCATCATCATAGTCATCATGATAATTTTCATCATCAAATGATTGAAACGTGTTTGAACTTTTCTCGATTTTCTTGTTATTAGAGCTTGGAGAAAACGTGTTATAATCAAGCTTACTCTTTTTATATGGTGTACTGAAGGCAACTTTATTATTCTCAAGATCATGTTTAAAAGAGTTATCCGGATAATTTTCATGTTTTATAATGTTATTATTATTATTATTAGTTGATTGAACTAATTCTTTTAATGGTTTTGATATTGGTTTCAATGTCTTTTCCAACAATTCATCATTTGCAATTTCTCCAAGCAAAATATTCTTATATTTCTTTTTTAAAATATTTCGAGTTTTAATAAGATTATTAACTAGATTTGTGTTCATATTTATAGGTTGAATTAGAAACAGATTCAAAACAGATCAGTTTAGCAGTTTAACAGTTTAGCAGTATAGCAGTATAGCAGTATAGCAGTTTAGCAGTTAGCAGTTTAATAGTTGAGAAGCTATTAGTTTAATAATTAATCTTGTACTGATTTTAAAGTATCTGTAATATTTCTTTTATAGCTTTATAAATATATCGAAACCTTTTCTATATCGACCATTATTCATAGGATCATCTTTGTTAATAACTAGAAAACCATATTTTTCTTTCCAACACTCGGTACATAACTCATGAAATGTTTTCAAAGTCATATCAGAACCAACATGATCATTGTAAATATGCTTAATATTCATTGCATCCTGTTTGAAAATTATAATCATATTAGCATTATCGCGAATCAAGTGTTTTGGTATACGTGTATATGTTTGACATAAATAAAAACTATCAATATCTTTATGACGACCCATACAGAAGTAGGCACGTACATGATTTTGTTTCTCACAAGCTATATCGTCGAATATAAATACTGAATTTGGTTTAACTTCGTCTGGCGATAGAACATCATCATTATTGGAAAATGATGAAAAATTTATCTCCTTAATGGGTTTAATTAGACTTTCTAAGTACTTATATTTCGGTTGTTGTGTTGATTTTGAATATAAGTAAATATTTTTAAATTTCAATCCATGAGGACTTCCAATAAGACTGATCATAACATTTGTTTTTCCGCAATTTGATGGACCCACAATAAGAGCTCGAATAGAATTCGGTAGTAATGAACTATGACGAATTTTATTTGATGAATCGAGCTTTGATTCGATATTCCTTACATTAATCCTTTTATGTTGTTTTAAAAAACGCATTCTAAAACCTAATGATAACATAATATATAAACCAGTCTCTTTTATTTGTTTTCAATCAATTTGATTTTAATCTTTAATCGACAAAGTATCAATAGATATGACAATCATTTATAAAAAGATATTCAGTCGTCATCCATACTTCATCGGTAAAGGTTTTCTAAATAAAATAATTAATAAACTTCCCATTGAACTTCATCTACCCGGTTATCAATTTTGCGGACCTGGTACAAAATTAAAGAAACGTTTAGCTAGAGGTGATCAAGGAATCAATCCATTGGATACTGCTTGCAGAGAGCACGATATAGCATACTCAAACAATAAAGATTTAGAGAAAAGACATATTGCTGATAGAATTTTAACTGAAAAGGCTTGGCAAAGGGTCAAAGCAAGCGATAGTAGTTTGGGTGAAAAATCAAACGCTTGGTTTGTTGCTACTGCAATGAAAGCAAAAACAAAATTCGGTATGGGTAACGTTATTAGTAAAACTAAAAAGTCGTCTCCAGTAAATACCCACAAACTATTTACACATGCATTGAAAAGTGCAAGAAAGAATATAAAGAAAGGTGAAAACTTGAAAGATGCTATAAAGATTTCACGAAAAGTTGTAAACAATATTTTCAAGGGGAAGAAAAAATCGTTAATAAAAACACCTCGAATAATACCGCTACCAAAATCTGGAGGTTTTCTTCCACTTGCACCTATATTCGCTGCACTGGGCGCACTTGGTGGTTTAGCTGGTGGTGTATCTGGTATTACAAAAGCAATCAATGCAGTTAAAAATGGAAAGGAACAGCTGACTGAAGCAAAACGACACAATAATACAATGGAAGCCATTGCGATGGGAAAAGGCATGTTCTTAAAACCATATAAAAAAGGTTTTGGATTATATTTAAAGCCTTATCAACAAAATTTTTAATGAAGCTACCTAAAAGAGCCCTTTCTGATGTAGACTTGAGAAAATATGCAAAACATATTCCAAATTTTAGAGGTGTGTTTATGTGCAACACCCTTCCAAGCAGCAAACCATTTAAAAAAGAATGTGGAATAATCAATCTGGATACTTCAAAGGGCCCTGGCACACATTGGGTAGCATACTGGAAAAACAACAATCAAATCGAATATTTTGATAGCTTTGGCAATTTGCAACCACCAAAACAATTAATAAAATATTTAGGAAAAAACATTAGTTATAATTATGATAGATATCAAAATTTTAATACAATAAATTGTGGTCATTTATGTTTAAAATTTTTGTTTTCGAAGCTAAACTAAAAAGAAACTATAAATGTTTTTTAATAAAATACATTGATTAAGAATTAAAAATATCTTGTTTTATTTATATATATATAAACATTTTTTTGTTTTTTCATTTATTAAAAATTTTAAAAGAAATATTAGAATTAAATAATTTTTCTAATTTCACTTGTTAGAGGTGAGTATTCGATTAAGCGATCATGAATAACTAAACAGTATGCTGATGTTTTTTCTGGAATTGGTTTGTTTGCTTCAGTATCAAATTCAATTCGTACATCAATAGGTCCAATTTTAACAGTTTCATTTTGATGTGAAACATCAACAACAATAAGCGGTGCGTAAGACTTGTAATCATTAACATCCAGCAATGGTTCAGGTTCTCGCATGTAAAAGCCTTGTTGAAATTTTGCATACATATTATATAGTACAGAATACTGGCCATTTTCAAAACGATTATGTAAATCATCATATGGATATGACTCTGAGTTTAGATATACTTTTAAATTAGAGATATTACAATGGTCAAATATATTTCCTTGTTCTTTACTTTTCACTTTTTGTAAACCAATTATAAGAAATCGTGGTCTTTCGTTTTGTGGAGAAAGCTTTACATTCCATAAAACCTTTGTAGTCGTTGGTAGTGCAGGATTTACATGACAATCCCAACTACGAAATGCAATTGGTATAGAATTTTTGTTGTTGATTATCTTAAACATTTCCAATTTTGCAAAGTCTGATAGTTGAATATGCGGCATTTTCCATGTTATATCCAGAATTGTTAACTTCAACTGATCAGTTGTATTTGTAGAATAATATGATCTCTCATCGGATGTCGAACGTTGAAGAATGAGCTCATGTTTCGAATTTAATAGTATTTTGTTATAATCTTCAGCAAACCCCATCCACATTTTCAGAGGTATACAACAGCTAAAATGACTTTTTTCTAAAACAAAAGTTTCTTTAAGACACCAACCAGCGTTTTTTAGTGTAGCACTTTCAGCCTTATTCAATGATATAAAATTTTTCATGGTAGATGAAATTCCAAGTTTGCGTGTACGATCAACTTCAAAACCATTAATTTCATAACGAATTTCATCGAACAAATATGAAACAAAGTTGTTTTTAAATTTCACATCTGTAGCTGGAACCTCTTTGTTTGCTTCCTTCTTCACTATAAAACCATGAATGTAAATCATACTCTCACTTGGTAAGACAAAGAGATCCTGATTTTGAATTGGTATACGAATTTCATCATTGTTGTTGAATGATTTTAGATATGGAGAGTAACTATGATATTCCCTTTTTACAATACTCTCATCATATATAGGTTTTTGAAGGACATTTAGTATTTCATTCATTGTTGAAGATTAAATCCTAATGATTTCAAGTATTCTATATTATATGATGTTAACGGGTTTTTTTTATTTTTTATACTTTCTCGAATGCGAGTTGATGAGGGATTGAATGGCAATCCTCTTTGCATTACGTTTTTATTGTAAATTATCATTATTCTGGTTTGAAGTGGAGTCTAAGAGTGATTTTTTCTCCTCTAAAATTTATAAGTTCACCGTCTTGATTTAAGATTCTAATCGTTATGTTGTTTATTTGCTGACAGTTGACGGGAAAATAAATAACATTTCGAGGTTTTTCGCTTATTTTATATCCTGGAGGAACATCAAGAGGAAATTCATGAATAGCATGATTCGAAGTATTATTAATAAATGATCCGGTTGTTAAGTTGCTTTCAATGCGTATTGTATTAACATTCGTAATATGTGCAGGTAAGTCAGATTCAAATAACCTTGTAGTATTCAATTGATTAATATCTTCAATCATCACTTCCACAGATTTATCATTTTGAAGATTTTGATCAGTGTTATAATATTCAGTTGAATTTACTTCTAATTTACTTTTGCTAAATCCGAGCAACTTTCCTATACTGTTTGGTTGTGAAAAATCTATATCCATTGATGAGGTTATTTCAGTTTTAAGTGTGTTATTGTTAGCTTCAATTACTAGATAAATTGATTCATCAATATCTTTTAAGCTTGAGTTTAAGAAAAAATCAATATCCTCAAGTTCATATGAACCAACCGGAATAGTAATAATATGATTTCCTATATGAAACAAATTGTTGTGAACATCTACATTAGGTATGGAGTTGAATGTTACAAAATCAATAAGTCCACAAACATATTTTGTAGGGAGTTCAATTGGAGGAAAATATTCTCCAACCAGAGTTGATTTGTTTCCGTTTAAAGATATTGTTATTGACATTTCAAGTATTAAGAATTAACTGATGATGTTTGATGATTATTCTATCTGATTTAAGTGTTAAATAATAAATCCAAAAAAGAAAAAATGTCTTTTATAATTTTATGTTTTCTTTATTAATATTTGATTTAATAAACTTTCTTAAGAGTATTACATTTTTTTGAGCACATATACAATATTTTCTATGATAACAACAAACATTTACAGATTCATCATTTTGATATAATGTTTTTAAATTTGGAGAATTTAAATCATCCAGGTTATAAAAATTAATTTTATCCTTAAAAATATTTTGAATCCACTTAATTTTTTCTAATCCTTTAGCATAATAAATATAATTTTTATCTTTAACATGCGCAATATAATATTCCACAATATTTGTTAAGGATGAATCGCCATCTTTCCATTTTAATCCATGATGATGATTATAAAGCCAATTAATTGAATATTTTTCTTTTGTTGTCAACGATGAATATGGAAAAGGTGGTTTAATAATAAATGTTTGAACTTGTGAGTCGTCAATTGAAATACTCAGTTCTTTTACAATGAATTTATTGTTGAGATAAAAACCTTGTACGTCTACAACTAATATTCTCTCCTCCGACATTGTTTAGTACTAATCAAGTCACAACGACGACTGTAGAACTGTTTATAAAGTCTATGTTTTTAAATTATTATAAAAATTCATTATATATAATGCTTGATCACAACTGTTATCGATAAGGGAACATTTACAGGTATCAGGTCCACAAGTTGTTTCATCGTTGGACCACACACAATTGTTATAATGATATCCAAATTTTGATTTACTTTTCTTATAAAATGCATATTCATCGAATTGAGCTTTTAATTTCTTCAAAATAATCTCATGTTCATACCACAAAAACCTTTCTTCATTCAAGAAGTCATGTACAATTTTCGAATAAAACTGATTATTCATTATTTTTCTTATTTTTTTATGTTAAATAAATCTTCTTAACACATCAACAACAAAGTTTATATTAAGTGGTAGTAGTAAATGTATTTCATCATATTAGTTAATTTATGATATTTCCATATCCAAATCATGTGTATAATCTTGAATGTTGATTAATGTCATATCGGATCGGTATGTAGTATCATCCTCAGAAACCGTCTCAATTTCACCATTACTTAAAATTCTCTCGTATTCAACTTGACGGTATTCGAAACATGAAATATTTAATCGACGTTTCAAGTAATTGCTGTTATATGTACAACGGATTCTCAATTTTATATTATCTTTGTATTGAAGTTGAAAATGTCTATAAAATGGAGCCGAACTTTCAATTATTCCTGCAATATTTTTTTCTTTTTTTACTAAATCTTGCCTAAATGCTTCAATAGCTTGTTCAACAGTAAAAGATTGATTTATAGGTGGTGGTGGTGGGGAGTCTTCTTGTTCTTCGTTTGATTCATATTCTGCTTTTGTTGTTGTTGTTGACTCGATGTTTTTATTTAAATCATTACTATACTTTAAAAGTTTGAAATTTAGTTGTATGCTCACAGTATCATTATTCGGGAATTTTATTGCAAATTCTGTATTTTTAAGTTCATTTTCACTCAAATCAATAGGTAATGAAGCTGAAAACACTTGTATGATATAGATATATGAAAAAAATATGATAAAAATATTTTTCATTTTAATTTTTCTTTTTTTAATATATATATATATGTATATATGTTCTTAAGTTAGCGATATATTTTTGAATGAGATGATAAGAATTGTTTCTCATATTTATATACTAATTTAATAATCTTCGTATTGAAATGAGTCATCATCACCACCGCTAGCACCATCAGCTGCTTTCTTAACTATACTATTATTAACCATTTTTTGAGGGAGGAGGAGGAGAGGTTTTTGTTGATTTTTATTCAATGAGCGGATACCAGTCTTACCATTATAAGATTTAGTTGCACCACTAAAAACATGTTCATCTATTTCACTATACGCGCATGATGGTTTGTATGAGTGTACATTTATATCTTTAAAACCACCCTCATAGACTGTTCCGACTAGTGATATCATACCACCAATAACCTCAATTTTTATATGTTGATTGTGACTAAATTGAAATATTGGAATATTTGTTGGCATTTGTTGTCCTCTATTAAGAGAAAAAATTTGCGTTCTAGTCCCTCCTTCTGCAGTTAGAAACACCTGCATTATAATATCCAAAACTATTGCATTTATTATTTGAAAAGTTTTCCACTGTGCATGACAAGTACAATATTTATCACCAGTTTTTAAAAATTGACCCCAATACATATTTATCAAAGTTTTAATTTAACTGAATCTGTTTTTATATATGCATATATATATATATATATATATATATATATATATATATATATATATATATATATATATATGTATATGTATGCATACACGTATACTTAACCGCAACTGATAAAAAGTTATTGAAATATCTAAAAACGTCTTATACTATCAATTATTGAATATAAAGAATCAGTTTGAAAGTTCGTCTTACGGTGAAAAGTTGAAAGCAAAAAAAAAAAAAAAAAATGAGGGCAAGCTTAAGAAAATTGTTTCAAAGTTCTAATATTACATACTTACCTTTAAAGAATATGGAAGAAAATACTATATATGAAATCAACAAGATAGATCGAGTAGATACAAAATATGGTGAAAGTATAAGATGTGATCTAAATAACGAATATTACATTTATTTACCTAAACGATTTCTGATTATTACTAAAAATCAGATGGATTATCTAAACACAACTCCACACATTTTAAAGAAAGTTAAAGAAGTGAAGGGGTCATATACTCTATTCCTTAAAAAGAAGAAGCAATTTGTATTCTACAACAACTTGTATAACAGTACTGAAGAAGACGATGATGATGATGATGATGATGATGAAATAGAAAACACATTTTAAACAATCCACGAAACAGAAACCTTTTAAAATTAAAATCATATATATTTATGTATATATATATATATATATATATATATATATATATATATATATATATATATATATATTAACAAAACTCTGCATACATTAAAATTTCTTTCACATTTGATTAAATAGAAACTTTATAAAAAAAAACGGAAAAACCGCAACAGAAACTTTTTAAAATTTTCTCATACATTTTAATTAAATAACAACTTTATAAAATTGAAAAACCGCAACGGAAACTTTTTAAAATTAAATTCTCACAACATTAAAATTTTAACCACATTTTTCCTGTTTAGAAACAAAATTACATTTCAGAATTTTGTATAAAAACCCTCTCTAGTTCTACTTTAATTACTATTCAAGTAATGGAAGCACACCTAAAAACAATATTTAAAAAAAGTCAAAATAAAACCATTCTCCCTGTAAAAGAGATGGTTTTTAACCATAACTATAAAATTACGAAGATGGAGCGTGTACAAACACGCTTTGGGACAAAAATTCGTTGTCTGGTGGAAGCGAATAAATATGTATACCTACCGAGCATATTCAATAACACCATAGATGATGCTACTATTGCGGAATTTGACCGCAATACCTACTACCTTTTAAAAGAAAGAAAAGGTAGCGAAGATAGCAGCAGCAGCAATAAATATTATGAACTAACTATAAATGCAGCTGCAACAGGTAATTTTTGGTAAATAGTTTTTGTATTTATTTTATTATTATTAAATCTAAATATTATTTTTTTGTTATCGTTCTAGCTCAAGATACACTAAAGAAACAAGATGCACTAAATAACTAAAAGTATAATTACACCAACTTTTTTACAATTTTTTTTATTATATTGTAAAATTTTTAAACAAATTAATAAATAAAATATATAAGTACATAAATAGTATTGCTTTGGGTTTTTTTATTTCTTATCAACTTTGTTGTGTATGGTTAGGGTCTTGTATTCAAATAATTTCAAATTGTTGTGTATGGTTAGAGTCTTGTATTCAAATAATTTTAAATTCAAACAAATTTAATCAACTGTTTCAAACACACACACACACACACACACATTCATACATATCAACGAAACGAATGAAAAAAACCATAACAGAATTTTTAACAACAGAACAACAATACAATAGGGTGGCACTTATGTATATCATCGTTGTTAGTTTTCTCATACAAAATTAGTATACAAATCCTAACCAACACCTTAAATACTAGCAAAAAAATCACAGACTTTCGTAAACCGCCCTAATGTAGTTTAATTCATATTGTATTAACCCTCTAACTTCAACAAAAATAACATCCACCACGACTTCACTTTAAGCAAAACCGAACACGCTGCCGCCTCATAACACAAAATATAATAGAGTCGAATTTAACCCCAACGACCGTTAAAGGGTTAAGGTATGCACATTTATAAACTAACATACACACACACACACACATACATATATTTTCAAAAACATACATACATACACACACGCACCCCCTCCACAACAAAATCAAAACCCTACAATCGTCACACCATTTTTGCGGTTTGACACCCTACCTAAAGAACATCGGTAATGGTCGATTTTCACAAAACATACCCCTACTCCATACAACACAATGTAGCAAACCAATCAACTAACTTAAATGCCGGCTGTAGCGTAGGCATGATCCAAATTTTGTATGAGGATCATGATCGCGAAACCCCACAAACAACCTACTCTTATATACCCTTTACCAACGTACGTACATATATATAGTATACAGACACATACATACATATATGTTTTGTGAAAAAATTTATAATATTTTTAAAGTTTCCATCCTTGGAGCTGTAATTTTCATTTTTCAAATTTCATACGCCGAACTTTTCTTTCAGAAGCATAAAATATATTCAATTTATAAAGAAAAAGAAAAAAATTTTTAGACCTATTTAATTTTACATAACACAAAAAGTGTGAGTTTTCCAAACCTGGAGTCATAATTTTGGATTTTTCTGATTATTGATACCAATCTAGTTCTTTAAAAAATACATAAAATATGTTAAGTGAACAAAGCAAAAACGAAATAAGGAAAAACTTTTTTCATTTTGGCGATTTTTTTCTGTTTTTGGAGTTTTTTTCGTTTTGACGATTTTTTTCATTTTGGCTATTTTTTTTCATTTTGGCGATTTTTTTCTGTTTTTTAGTTTTTCTTTTCGTTTTGGCGATTTTTTTCATTTTGGCGTTTTTTTTCATTTTGGCGATTTTCTTTCAATTTGACGATTTTTTCTGTTGTTGGGCTTTTCTTCATTTTGGAGATTTTTTTCATTTTGGCGATTTTTTTTTCATTTTGGCTATTTTTTTTTAGGTTTTTTTTTCGTTTTGGCGATTTTTTTTCTTTTTTTGGCGATTTTTTTTTTCATTTTTGCGATTTTTTTCTGTTTTTTAGTTTTTTTTCGTTTAGGCGATATTTTTCATTTTGGTGATTTTTTTTTTCATTTTGGCAATTTTCCCGTTTTTTGCGATTTATTTTAGTCTTAGAATTTTTTTTTAATTTGGTGCTTTTTTTCGTTTTGGCGATTTTTTTCTGTTGTTGGTTTTTTTCATTTTAGCGATTTTTTTCTGTTTTTTGGAGTTTTTTTCGTTATAGCGATTTTTTTTCATTTTGGCGATTTTTTTCTGTTTTTTAGGTTTTTTTTCGTTTTGGTGATTGTTTTTCATTGTGGCGATTTTTTTTAATTTTGGCGATTTTCTTTCATTTTGGCGATTTTTGTTTTCATTTTAGCAATTTTTCCGTTTTATGCGATTTATTTTAGTCTTGGAAATTTTTTTTAATTTGGTGCTTTTTTTCGTTTTGGCGATTTTTTTTTTGTTTTTGGCGATTTTTTTCGGTTTGACGATTTAATAATTTTTTGTTTTTTTAGTTTTACCGTTTTTGAAAATTTCAAGAGTTTTGCTCTTACGGTTTCCAAGATACAGCAAGTTGTCAAAATTGCATAGTCAAAATTGCATTAACTGATGGAACACCCTTTAATTTAAATTTTTGAATATTTTAGTGTTAATTTTTGTAGTCTGTATACAAATACACTAACCTTACAAATCTCAAGTGTATATACATACATACATTCAATTGTATGTATATTACATGAGATTTTAACATTTTTCGTTGCTCGTTTTGGAAAACCCTTTAATTTCCAATTCTAATGTATTTGTTGTAGTAGCGGCCAAAGGTCTACATACTGTGTCCAAATTTCAGGTCTGTAGCTCTTATGGTTCTCGAGAAAATACTAATATATATAGTTTTAGACATACTTAATTTTACATAACACAAAAAGTTAAAGTTTTCCAACCCTGAAAACCTCTTTTTAATTTTTTTATATTTTTTTAATTTGATATACTAATTTTAGTTGTACTAAAGTGTAAAATAACTTTTTTTATTAAAAAAAAATTAAAATTTGTTTTCGGTAGTTACTTTTATATGGCAAAATAAAGTTTAAGTTTTCCAGCCCTGCAATGGTCTGCTCGATTTTGCTGAATTTCAAAACCAATCTATTTTGGAAAATTTTTGACACACCAGTCCAAGAACGAAGTCTCTAGCTCTTCTGGGAGCTTCGGAAAACCGATTTCACGTACAGACAGACGGACAGACGGACAGACGGACATCGCTTATTCGTCTTCCCTATGCATAAGGATCCAGAATATATATATTTTATGGGTCGCTTATTGATATTATAGAAATTACAAACGGAATGACAAACCTATATATACCCTTTTACCATTTTTTTGGTAAAGGGTATAAAAATAATAATTAAATTAACTAAAGTTAATAGTCATTGGCTTGTGGCAAAAATTAAATAAAAATATACTTAATAGTAACAAACCAAAAAAGTTTGTCTTAAGTAGAACAAAAATAAGCAAATTAACAAACATGTGCATAGTTAGTAAAGAACAAACGACAATGGCAAGACTGTTGTATATACATATATAGAAGATGGTATATATATAGAAGATGGTATATATATAGAAGATGGTAACTTTGAGCCTTCATTACAAAAACACATGAGCAAATTGAAATGCAATGAATCAAACCAATTCACATATTCCATTTGCAATAAAGTTTCGTATATAAGGCAGACATCTACATCAACTGACACCACACAGAGTGGACCAAAACACAGAAGAACGCTGATGAGGAAGGTTTAGTGGCCTTCGAAAACGGCTGGCTGTTCCGTTCAACTATGTGTTGTCAGAATATTTACAAACTAACTTTGATGTTATTTCTTCATTAATAATTATCACATGTCATTTGGCTTAAAAAGCGTTACGAACAGTAGCCTATTCAATTCATAAGAATCTAAAGTTCTATTTATTATTTTACAAATTTCACTTCATCTATCAAATGTTACACCTATAAGAACTATCAACTCTACCATTCAACATTTTACTTCTCAACAAATCACCATCATGTAAGTCTTAGTTTCTAAATTATTTATTAGAAGTAGTTCTATGTATATTCTGAGCACAGGGTCAACTCTTGTGTAAATCTTCACAGCATCAATATTACATATTTATTTGATATCAGACCGAAACAGGCTTTTCATAGCAAAAATTAAAATTTAAAATTTACCTTCGCCTTGACTCGCCTTAAGACGGACTGGCTTCGTAATGCCCTAGGTGACTAATGGCCTCTAGCTCTTAATGACATAGTTTCCCAGAGTGTCGACGGGGCCACACCAATAGGTAAATTATGAGTTACAAATGTAGCTACATAGCTAGCAACGCTGTCTTGAGTTTTTGAGGTATAAACAAAATTTTGTTCATACTCTCAGTATGTAAAGCTATTGTTTCTGATATAAAAGTTATATATGTATACTACTGCATATGGTGATGCACACAAGTTTGATCAGGTATAAAAAAAATTTTGAACTAAATAATAAGTATTTGTTGTATTAACTGAACTCTAAGACGAACTATTGCTTTAGATCTTTCCCGTGAAATATTCCCAACGATTTGCCATTTAAATCTTCTACCTCATACAAACTATTTCCGACAGGTTTTACTATTCGACACTTTACAAATTTGCGTGAAAGTTTCGCGATGAACTTTTCAGCTTTCGGGCTAATTTATAAACACTGGCGTGGCCAATCATGTTCATACCGAACACAGCGAAATACGGAGTAATCCCTATTGAACTTTGAACTGATGATCTCAGTGAAAATTCTATTTCGGACAAATGTTTGTCCCAATCAGAATGATCAACATGCAGGTAGGAACGTACTGCTGCCAAAATAGATTGATTTACACGTTCCGACGCGTTTGCTTGCGGTGAATGCGTTGCCGTTCTCATATGCTTTATGCCAAAATTGGATACCAAGTCTGCAAACTCTTTACTCGTAAATTGTTAACCATTGTCTGATACGATCATCTCTGGTGTTCCAAATTTATGGAACACTTCATTTATTAAAAATTTAACAACGTTTTTAGTACTAGCCTTTGGCATAGCCTTAAGGAGTACAAATTTAGTGAGATGATCTAGTACAATCAGAATAAAACAGTTTCCACTTTTCGAACGTGGATAAGGGCCGAGGAAATCAATGAAAATGTTTTGATTTGGCCAGTAAAAGTACTCCTTTATCCTTCGAAGAGTTTTACCAACGCCTCCGTGAGATGCCAGTGGTGAGTTGTGAGATTTGTCTATGATGGTTTTAGTCAATTCCTGAGGCATCCATAGTTTCCATTTTCCATTTTCATTCAAAGCTACACCATCATAAGGTCGTGCTCGCTTGTATACTATACCATCAACTACTTTTAAGTCTGGCAACCGTTCAGAATTTGTTTCTATAGTCGAGACAAGTTCTAAATAGTCACTGGACTTAAACGCACTTGATTCGAAGTCGATCAATCCTTCTACGTCTGCTGAGACTTCATCCATGATGTAGCGTGATAGAGTATCGGGTACTACATTTTGTTTCCCCTGTGTATGTTCAATGGTAAAATCATAAGATTGCAGATGTAGACTCCACCGAGCTAACCGGCCAGCAGTGATGCCAACAATTCAGGGGCAAAAAGAGCCAAGGGAGTAGTCAAAAAGAGCTAAAAAGAGCTAAATCTAAAAATTTGAGATTTTTCCGTTTTAAATTTATGAATGTATTTATTATTCAATTTGTACTTCAAGATTTTTTAACATTAATAAAAATAATAGTAGGAAAAAATAAAAGATCAATTGCTAAAAACGGTGTATGTACTGCAGCATATAATGCAAGATTCGCTTGCGCAATTTGCGTTTGTGTTAGAACTTCTGGTGAAAATGATATATATGGCTAGGATAGCACAATATCGTTAAATGAAGCCATACATTTTTTATGCTTTCGAACGACGTACTAAATCAAAATATTTCGATTTTATAGTTGAATTGCAACATTTGCACAAAGCTTAAGAAGAATCTTTTGTTGGTTTAATCCATGGTGTCTACTCTGTAATTCGAAACGAAAGAAAATGCTTTCGAATTACAGAGTAGACCCCCATTTTTTAAACGAGGAATTTGATTTCTAAGCTTTCCTATATTTTTGGCAGTAAGAATTCATTTCAATAATTTGTCAAAAATTTTCTAATTATTCAGAAACGAACACACTAAAAACATAAATATATTTTACATAGTTGCAAAAAATTATCTTCATTTGCAAAAAACATATTTTCCAAAAATGTAAATGCCTCAAAGGCGAAACAATAGGGTAAAAACGAGAATATTAACTATAAGATGCGAAAAGTGCTAAACGTGCCGTTTTTACAACTGAAACGAGTTGTGTTAGCTCTTTTTTTAAAAAAAGAGCTAAAGCAAAAAGTTTCGAGTTAGAAGCAATCAAAAAGAGCCAAATCTAGCTCCAAAATAGCTAAGTTGGCATCGCTGCCGGGCAGTAAGGTCCTTATGTGATATAAGCCACTTAAGGCTACTGTGGTCCGTTATCACGGAGAAGAGCATAAGTTCTATATAGGGCCTCAACTTCTTAATCGCCATGACAACCGCTAGACATTCACGTTCAGTGACGGAATAATTCCTCTGCGCCGATGTTAATTTCTTAGAAAAATATGCGATTGGGTGTTCATCGCCAGAATCATCTTTCTGGAAGAGGACAGCTCAAACGCCTACATCTGAAGCATCGCACTGAACGTAAAAATGCCTAGAGAAGTCAGGGTGAATAAGTAGCGGGCTCGTAATCAGAGCTTTCTTGAGCCGATCAAACGCAACTTTAGCTTCATCCCTTCTTTAGCGTGTCATTGATTAGAGCCGCAATGGTGGCATAGTCTGATATAAATTTTCTATACCAGCCTGCTTCCCCCATGAAGCTCCGCACTTGCTTAGCTGTTTTAGGGTAAGCAAAACGAGTAATCGTTTCCACTTTAGCCGGATCAGGTTTTAGTTTGCCACCTCCCACTATATAACCTAGATATCGTAGTTCCTTAAAACAAAATTTAGATTTTAGCACATTGATGGTCAACCCTGCATCTGATAGACAACTAGCCACTCGTGATAACAATTCTAAGTGTGTTGCAAAATCTGGAGATACTATCAATAGATCGTCTAAGTAGACGAAAACTCTATCCCGAAGTGCTGCTGGGATCACTTTATCCATTAAACGGCACATCCTCTGGGCCGCATTACACAACCCAAAAGGCATAACCGTGTACTGGTAAAGTGGTCTCCCCGGCACCGTGAAAGCAGTTTTCTCCCTACTAGACGCATCTAGTGGTATCTGCCAGAATGCATCTTTAAGATCGACACTAGATATGAAAATCGTATCTCCCAAGCGACTAAGCAGACCTTCAATGTGTGGCAGAGGATAGGCATCCTTGACCGTCAGCGCATTGAGCTTTCGAGCGTCCAAGCACAGCCGATTCTTTTCGCCCTTGCGGACCAAAGTAACCTAGTGGCTCCAAGGACTCTCGCTGAGCTCAATGACACCAAGGTCAAGCATCCTATCAAGCTCTGCGTACATTAATTTTTGCACCGCTGGAGAGACAGGGTAGTGCCGATATTTCACTGGAATTGCATCACGAGTGTATATGTGATGCATTTCTAAATCTGTCTTGCCAAAACCCTTTTTACTATAGCAGGGGAACAACGATATGACATAATCTAATTTTTGTCGCTGTTCTTTTGACAGCTCATGGCACACAACATCTAGAATATTATCCGTCTCTTCAGCGAGACTAACTCCATTTGTCGTTAGACTATCTAGGTTGGCAAACATGTTAAACACCTTCATAAAGTCGATACCCAAGAATAGCTCACGACTCAGAGTAGGAAGTAAATAAAACATTATGACCTGCGTTGTTTGGCCAAATGTTACAGGTACCCGTACACGACCGACAACATTATGCGCGGTACCGTCCGCCGTTTTAATTTCGGTATAAAAATCGTGAACCTGTAGTTCCGCCCTTTTTACAAAATCCATACAATTGCGGCCTAAACATGTTACGGTCGCCCCACTGTCCAAAAGACCTTCAATTTCTATGCCACCTACACTAATCTTTGTATATAGGCGAGAATCTCTTCCCTCGTATATACAGGCAGACGAAATTTCATGTCTCAAACGCTTACGTAGTTTATATCTTTTACGCGCCTTTTTGATGCGTGTTGACACTGTACCAAAAATTTTACGTTTAGCTTTTTTGTATTCTTGGATTCGAATATGAAGAGGCTTTAGCTCTCTTAGTTTGGGCTTCATTTCAATGCTACTACTTAAATGGCTACTATTTTCTAAAATTCTAATATGACTTACAGACGATGTATTTTGTTGTGAATTTACTGGGTTTTAGAGATCGAGCTTCGGCTAAAATCCTAAACTTCGGCCAAAACCGAAGCCGAAACCGAATGTTTTAAATTTTAAAAATGATACTTGTTTTATATGAATTAAGAAAAAAGTTTCCTTTTTTGAGATCACTGAAATAGCTGTAATATCTATTGGATACATAACAAGAAAAATAAAACTATTTGGCAATTTCTAGATTGCTTTTTCATATGATCACTCACAAGAACGTCCAAGTAAAAGAAAATAGAAAGCAACAGGGTTGTATTTCAAAGCAACCCTTTCAAAACGTTAAACACAATAGAAACTGTCGGCGAGCAACGACCAAAAATAATGTTATTTTTCAAGCTTGGAATGAAAAATATTCGGCTTCGGCTAATCGGCCGATTTTTGCCATAGGCCGAATGTTGGCCGATTACCAATTTTTGGCCGAAGCCGAAGCCGATTAATCGGTCGAACTCTACTGGGTTTACACAGCGGTCGACCTCGCCTCCCCAGTTTGAGACGGGTGCCGTTGTTTGTTTCCCTGACATTTGGGGCACTTAGGAGTAACAACGTTTTCTCTACCACACCTGAAACAAAACTGCCTAGTAATAGGTCCAGGGCAATCAAAAAACTATGCCCAACAACTTTACAATTCCAACATGTGTTACCACTTGTGGAACGAATCCCATCTACCTCCAAATCTATTAAGGGCAAATCATCCTCCTCGTGAATGAGCTCATTCACTCGCTGCCGCAAATTTGGACGCTGCTGGTACATCATGCGTTGGTTAGACAACAAATTTTCTGCACGCCGCACTTCACGACAAAATTCGGATAGAGTTTTTATCCTCATGGAAAATACCATATGTGCCAGTGAAGGTTTCAGGTTACCTCTCATTATATCTACCAATTGCTCCTCTACATATGGATTCGCTTGCTGATTTCTCAGTTTTATTATTGCGTCATCAAATGACTCATGTGGTCTTTGCCGACGATTTAAAATTTGCATTTGCACCTGGTGCTCTTCTTCAAATTGGCGGTATTGAGTCAAAAGCGCTTTCTCTAACTCCTCCCAAACACTAATATGCACAATTTTGCGGTAATTCCAATACCAATCAAGTGCTGGGCCCTCTAATAAAAGATGAAAGCTGCGAAGGATTTCGTCATCAGAGCAATTATAGTCTCTACGCAGTGCTCCTACTCGGAAAATGAACTCTTGCACGTTCATTGTTTTATTTGTGCCATCAAATTTTACTCTCCATTTGGCCAGTTTGAAACTATCTAGCAATTCCGATTGACTAGCCCTTGACGTTGACGGGTGATAGGGTTGATTTTGTGGTGGCGGACAAACAGGTACAGACCATGCGTCTTGCGGATGACCTCCAGCTGGGTAAAAAGCAGTAGCGCCATTTTGTCGAGTCATCTGGCTTCGCGTTTGATTTCTATACGCTTGTTGATATGTGCCTTGAGTCATCTGTTGAACCTGCAGTTGCTGCGGTATGGCCTGTTGCCTATACCAACCATTATGTGGTGGCTGATAGTCATTTGACAAAATATTTGGGGGTTGTTGTAGTGGTGGTTGTTGACGTTGTGTACATACTGTCGGGGTAGTACGTTCGTTTGCACACCTTGCTGATTATTTGCAATGCCTGCATGATTCGGTGCTGGAATTAATGGAGGCATTAGTTGTGCTGTTCGACCATAAGTATTTGTTTGTAATTGTTGTTGCGGTTGATTTGGTTGATTCCCAGTCACAACAGAAGGCCGGAAACCAACTGGTGGCTGAGAATATGTTGACTGAGCTTGTGACGGTTCAGGAGCTATGCCTTCTACGACATGTGTTGTTACAATATTTGTGGTTGGTACACCATTACCAGCTGCCGCCTCGGCCATGGCCTGTTTTACTTCGAGCAGGGCTCTTTGTATTTTGTTGTCGACTTGTTGGAGCAATTTTGCCTGACACAATCCCATGGAGGCTTCAATGACTTGAAGAATTTCACCGAGATTTTGAGAACGTTCAACGTTTACATTGGCTTCAGCTCTCTCCTGCGTTTCACTGATATTATGTTGTTCAGCACTTTCAGAGCTAATTGGTAATTCATGTACAATTGCTTGAACAGGATTCATTGTGGTATATGTTGTTGTTGCTGTATCGGATAATGTGTTTGTCACTGCTACCGTGGTAAAAGAATTCGTGCCACAAGTGGTGACTGCACTGGACGTAGGAATATTATTGGTGTCAGATAGCATTTTACTCATACTTCGAGTTACTACTACCATTAAAAAAAAACAACTGACTAGATAACTATTTGAAAACGAAGAAAAAAAATATTTTCTCATAAATTTTTATGAAAGAAATTAAATACAACCCCTATCTCGTCGGATGTATAATAATAAAAAAAATGTTTATAAAAGGTGTAAATGCCAAATAATACAAAAATTTTCCTGGGCCTGTTTGACAAAGAAATAAACTGGGATCCAGTAGATTTCCAAAAAATTAAATAAAACGATTAATATTTCACTGTATGCGGCAGTATTCAAGGGGAACATAAAACAAAAAGGTTTAAATAAGTATATATATATAAGCAGATTTTGCAAATACAAATAGTTTCTAAGCGTTAAAAAATTTACGAAAATTCGTAATTTCCTACAAGTTTAAAAACAATCTTTTGCATCTAAAATTTGTATATACAAAATCTACTTTTTTTTTTGAGACGTGTGTTGATTTTTTTTTTTTTTTTTGGAGTTAATATTTTGGTAAAATATATAAAAAGAAAAACGGATACTATCAGCACCAAGCGATATTGTTGAACTGCAGCTTAAAACTAAAAGACGCAAGTTTTAAGGACTAGCCACAATTATCCCTGTAATGCCAATTTCCCTCTTTTTATCCTCTTTAAAAATAAAATATATACGTTAGTAATAAGATTTATGTTTCAATCAAATTCAATTCCGGTCATATGATCCACTATTAACTTTTTGTAACAACTTGAGCAATTAAAGAATATAACTGTACATAAACAAAACTTTAACCCTCAAGCTATTATAAAAAGTAATATACCATGGATCCTTAAGTCCTTACGGGACACTCATTCACTTCTCATGTCGCAACGCGCACTGTAGTATTGAGCCACTAATGTCGGGACTTACATAAGTGTGGGTGAGATGTCTCATATTCACTTAGTAGATTCCACATGGTAGCACATGACAAAAATTAAAGACAAAAGAGTACATTTTTCTTTTGCACAATAACGTCGCTACTAGTTGAGGACTCTTTATTTAACTCAACTGGATATACGCCTATGCAAAGCCACTAACTCTATTGCATTTACTTACGATATATTCAGACTTGCTTCGGGCCCCACGTTGGGCGCCATTATTGTAATAGCTGCTTTTGATTTTTAAATCAAAAAAGAAGTTACCAGATTATTGGCTGTGCTGGCATGCTGGCGGGTTGCTCCGGCTGAAGCTCGCCGTTGGGGAGGGATCTTGCCAACCTCTCTAGTACTTACAGCTACAAAAAGAAATATCATGCCAGCTGCTCTATGGTGTCATAAGAGAAAAGTTTTTAAAAAAAGGACCCAAAGCAAGTCTGCCTTACTCCCTGCTAGGGATGGGCAAAAAAAATCGATATATCGAAATATCGATATTTGCGAAAATAAATATCGATATATATCGCCGATATTTCAAAAACCGATATATCGATACATCGATTCTTATTTACGAGTATCGGGTTGCGATATTTTTAAGAACTCTAAAAATTTTGGCCGGTTTTTAACTGTACCATATTGGCATCACTGCTAGTGATGCGAACAAAAAAAGAGAAATTTCATAATAAAAAGGCGCATTATAAGGTGACCCCAATAAGCCAGGTGACTTTTATTTGTTAACTAAGCTAAATGCCAAATTTGGTTTGTGTGTGTTTAAGCCTGAGGACAGAATTAGTTTTTACTTTCTGTTCTTTTACGAATCAGCTAACTCTTTTTTGTTTATAGAAATCTTATACAAGCCGTTAGTTTTTCTCTTTCGATAAGGAGCCCGTTTCTGAAATCTACAAGTTACAAATATAAAAATAAAATACACACAAAACAACAATAACATTTGTAAAAGTGTTGTTGTTTTGTGTCTATTTTATTTGTAACTTGTTGGTTTGAAAAACGGGCTCCTGTTCTTTTTCGTTTCAACCTCTGAAAATCAAAAAACATAAATAAAATAAAAACATTTCGAAATAAACTGTGATTGTGCTTTAAGAATTAAAAAAATTGAATTTTTATATATATTTAAATGTAACAATGGACAAAGCAAAACTCATTACTTTTGTGGAAAACTGTGACCATTCTAGGAAAAAATAAATACTATATTGAAACATAACAATGGACGATGCCAAACTTATCAATTCAGTCGACCGTTCTGGTCAGAAACAGCTAATTTATTACATAAAAAGTAGATATTAAAATTTAGAAATAGAACGGCGCAGCACAGAACAGCAACATAAAGTAAAAACTAAGGAAGCGTTAAGAGCTACAGTAGGTTACGTATAACTTAACATACGTAAGTGCCTTTGTATTAAATTTCTTAAAGTGACTAATTGTGCATTCGAAATGAATGCAGTTTTTCAGAAATTATCCTATAATACAAATTAAATTATCCTATAATACAAATTAAACATATGGATAAATTTATTTCCTTTTTCGATACCAATATCAATTTGGGTTTTCTCCACTCATGGAGTTCATTAAGTTTTAAATTAGTTATTCGGGATTTCTTTAAATATTATTGTTTGAATGCAAAGTGAATATTTCTCGTATTCCGCAATGATGAACTTTGAAGTGTTAAACACGGACATTCATTAATCAATGATTAACATCATTATTTATAAAAATTATTATGGCTTTCTAAAGGTTTAATCAGAAAATTTTTTATAGAAATCTTTTTGAAAAACCCTTAAAACTCATAAGGCAACAAATATCGATATATCGAAATATCGATGTTTTCAAAAAATATATATCGATGCTGTTCAAAAATATCGATACGATATATATCGATACATTTTTTTCATTTGCCCATCCCTACTCCCTGCGCACACACATTATAAAATCCTCTGGCCGATGGTCTGCCAGGATGTTTACCCACCCCTCTTGAACTTATGAAAGCTCACCATGGCATCGTAGCTAAAACAATGTTAGATGCCCCAAATGCGAAACCTCTTTACTTTACCTTCCCCTTTTACTTACCGCAAAAAAAAAACTTAGACCTTCATATCTAAAACAAACAGAACTTTTCTAATAATGCAATGAATTTAAATACATTATAATTTATTAAATAAGTATAATAATAATAAGCATTACTTCAGGAAATTACTAACAGTTTAAAAGTAATTTTTTTTTTTAATTCAGAAAAAGAAAAATGAAAAAATTGAAGTTAAATAAATGGAACAATTTCTGTATTATAATTTAAGTATCATATGAAAGCGCATTGATCACAAATGTATGTATAAAAATTTTACTATTGAAATTTATGTGATTTTACTTTGAAATAAATCTTTTCTTTATAAAAATAACGCTTTTTTTTAAACTCATTAGTATGGCCGTCTGTTCGTGGCTTGTCCGGGGTTCGGGTTAACTGTTCTCAGTTGAGTATACAAAAATTTATGCTTATGCACGCACTATATATATTTCACCTTTTTTTATATATATTTTATAAAAAAAATGTTTAGGGAAAACCTTTTGAATGATTTGGCAATAGTTATTTCAATCCAAGCACATAAACTTGTATTGACACTATTTTTGTTTGCCGGGTTGTCCTTCAAGCACTTGAACTTGAAAAACGTAGTAAAGATCAATCAGTAAAACACTTTAAATGCCTTAAGAAGATTGATAAATTCTTTATTTTAACTCTTGCTTTTATACTAAATTAATTAATAATAACAAGAATAAATTGCTTACTTTAACTTAATAATAAAATGCTTAAATTAATTTTATAATAACAAAAAATACAATGCTTAATCAGCTATTGGTCAATGAGTAAATTTCTTGTTGACTTAATTTTAATTATTGTGTTTGAATTGGCTGTATTGGCATATTTGTATTTAAGTGAATAATGGCAAGTTCAATGACATAGGTTTAATGTGAAATTAAATGACCTACTTTTCATGTTACAATAAATTGCCTTTTGGCATATTTAATAATAATTGAAATATATATTAACAAATGACTTACAGTGACAAACAAAATTTATTGTTAAAATAAAAACTATATTTTATAAAGTAATATGTTGAGCTAGGTGTCAACATTCTCCCCCGCATTGACCAATGGTTGATGGTTCTACAAGGTTGACTTTAGATATCTTCAACATCGATGTTGATGGCTCGTGGTGGTGGAACTGGCTGAGGGGTGGTTTGGTTGCATTTGGAATTGCTGTTCTTTTGCTGTTTAAAATATGTGTTGATGATTAAAATGGCGAATAGTATGGAGATTACAAGCGCAGAATAGCTGACTGCGTGATGGTGAAGACTATTGGAATTGATGAGTGCTGGTATATGAACAATGGTTGAGTCGTCAAGTTGCCTTTTCAGTGCGCTTAGTTGTTTTTGATGGATTTCAATCTGGTTATTGGTGGTATTGAATGTTTTACTTATTTCTTGCGGTGTGCTAATATGATCTATGGGCCGCAATTGAGCATATGATGTGTGTAGAGTATTCGATAAGCCAAAGAGACCTTGGATTGTGATAAACGTGCCTTTGAGTGTGCAGCTCGCTTCAATCTCTATTATTCCTGTGCCGTTTATTGTATATTGGGTATGTTCGGAACCGCAAACTGCTGATATCTCTAATTTTGTGGTGGTAGCGAAGATCCATTTATTTGGAAACCTTAGTTGTGTCCATGTGGAATTGTCTGCCAGTCGAATGAGCTTGCATTTCGTTGTTTGTCGGCTGTTGGAAATATTGATTTCGCAGGAATCACTCCCCTCATTCTTCCTAAGTTTGAACTGTTTGTTATTGCATATAAATACCTCATCCTTAGGCGTAATACAGTTTGATATCTCATGGGTTGTGAATGGAATGTATTCGTCTCTATGGGGGTTTATGGCAAGAAATGATTCCTCTGGGTGAATTGATATTAAAGTGTTGTCCCTTATGGTCGGTATCGGAATTATGTTAAAGAGTTCTAAAAATTGATGGTCGACTAAAGGTAACATTACTTCGAAAATGACTTCATTCTTTGTTACTGCTCCTTTGACCTTCATCAATTTGTATAGTTGAATTAAACTGTCGTCTTCAATTGGAAGTGTTCGGCGTGTTGGAAGGTGAGCCTTTATTACCCTTAATTCGTTTTTTAGTTGAGCTGGTGACAATAAAAGTGGACTAATTTTTCCATGGTGGGTATCGGTTAGTACATCAATAATCTCCCTTTCCACTCTTTGTAAGTTTATCGCTGTCAACGTCAACTGGTTGGCTAGAAGTGAGATTAATTGCATTTGATTGAATTGGTCAGCCTGCTTAGACATTGAATTCTCTTGCTCATTGACCTTGTCAATTATATCCGTTATCTGTTTTTGAGTACTTTGTTCGTCTTGCTTGATGATGTTGATGGTTGAGTCAATAATAGATGTTTGATTTTTAAGCAGTTGAAACAAGTAATCTGATTCTTCCTTAGCATTCTTGATGGTGTTTGACATTTCATTTGCATAGTCGGAATCAAGAACGCCAAACAAAGATCGTGCAACATTTCCAATAATGTTGAAGGCTCCCCTTTTTACTCTACTGCTGGAAAATAGCTCCTTCTCTTGAATCAATTCGGTTTTTATTTGATTGAAGTTGGTTGCCAAAATGTTGCAAATTAGTTGATGTTTAATGGGCGAACATAGCTGTTGTAGGGTCGTTATTCCTGACTGGAAGGCCTGCAACTCGGACGTAAATGGTGCTAAGTCATAGTATATCATTAGTCACTAGTTTTACATTTCCAATTCCCTCAAAATATAGTCCTGGGTTATCATGAAAGTTGGTTATTTTGACATTGCTACTCATTGCTACTGGAATTAAAAATATTGTTGTTATTATAGTAAGTAGCATTGAAGTGGAGATACGCCTAGATTTTTTTGATGGTGGACTCTCTGTTTCATCAACTGATGGTGGACACTCAATTGTTATCGGGCGAGTGAGATTAGGTACTTCATTTGTTTCCTGCTGCAGTAGCGGCGCTAATCTATGAATAGGTCTTTTCTTTATTCCGGAGGCTGTTTTAATATCTGCCACTCTGACCTTGCCATCAGTTCCCTTATAAGTTTTCAGGATTCTACCCAGTGGCCATTCCATTACGGGCATATTGTCCTCCTTTACTATGACTAGCTTTCCCTCTTCCACATTTTGAGATGACGTCTTCCATTTCTGTTTTTCTTGTAGATGGTGTAAATATTCCAATGACCATCTTTTCCAAAACTCGTGTTTAAGCTGCGACACAAGCTTCCATCTTTTTGCCAGTGAGCAAGTTGGATTAGGCATTTGAGAGTCGACTTGTGCCGTCAGTGGTTCCCCGATTAAGAAATGGCCAGGAGTTAAAGCTGTTAAATCGTTTGGGTTGCTTGATAAAGGAGTCAGAGGTCGTGAGTTCAGAATGGCCTCAATTTCAATGATGATTGTTTCTAACTCTTCGTGCGTTAGCGAAGCCGTTGATATACTGCGTAAAAGTAATTGTTTGGCTGACTTAACAGCTGCCTCCCATAACCCACCGAAATGGGGTGCCTTAGGAGGTATAAACTTGAACTCTATTCCGTCATTACTGCAAGATCGAGTTATTGCTTCTTGTGAAGGTTTGGAAAATATGGCGTTGTCTAGTTCTTCGAGCTGGTTCCGTGCCCCAACGAAGTTCGTGGCGTTATCTGAATAGATGGTTTGGCAACGTCCTCGTCGGGCTACGAACCTCTTGAGAGCTCCAATAAATGCTTCTGTAGTGAGGTCAGTAACCACTTCTAAATGTACTGCTCTTGTTGAGAAACATACAAAAACTGCGATGTAGACCTTGTGAGGTCTCTTACCTCTTACCTTGTAATGGACCCACAGTGGACCACAATAGTCGACGCCTGATACTATAAATGGTCGAGTCGGAGTCACTCTGGAGGCAGGTAGGTCTCCCATAATTTGTTGCATTAGCCTTGGTTTTGACCTGGTGCACCGAATACAGGTTTGAACTGTGTTTCTGGCAATTGATTTCCCCTTTATTATCCAAAATTGTTGCCTGGAGATGGATAATAGAGTTTGCGGGCCGCAATGATGATTGTCGTTGTGTAACATTCTCATTATTAATTTTGAAATTGGATCGTTGTAGGGAAGAACCATTGGGTGTTTAGCCTCGTATGAGATATTTGCAGCCTTCAATCTTCCACCAACCCGTAGTATGTTATTTTCGTCAAGAAAGGGTGATAATCCACATATAGGACTTGTCTTATCGAGCTCCTTCCCCTGGTTTAATGTACTTATTTCATTTTTAAAATCTGAAACTTGCATAGCTCTGACTATAAGATGTTTAGCTGAAGTTAGTTCTAACGGGCTTAGTATATTGCTGGTCGGTCGTTCGTTCTTCGCTAATTTGGTGTTTTGGATGAAGCGCTGCATGTATGCTACTATTCTTTGAAGTGTCTTGAATGAATTTCGGTTGTTGATTTTATATATGATGTCTTCCAATGAGGTTGAAATTGCTGATAGAGCACTGACTGAATTCGGTTTGAATTCTTCAGTGGAGGATGGTTTCTGATTTTTGTTGAACTCCTTTGGCCATTGACACTCGTTGCCGTGTAAAAACATTGGCCCAAAAAACCAAAAACTACTTTGTGATAATTTTTCTGGACTTAAACCTCTTGAGATGAGGTCGGCCGGGTTTTGTTTAGAACTGACGTGTCGCCATTGAATGTTTATAGTTTGTTCTTGAATTTTGCTTACTCTATTTGCGACAAAGGTACGAAGAGACGATGATGTTGCATTGATCCAATGCAGTACTATTTCAGAATCTGATATGTAGGCATGTTTTGAGCTCTTAATTCCCTTTTTACTCTTGTGGTAAGTTGAGCCCCCAGTAGTGCTGCGCATAGCTCTAGTCTTGGTAATGTTACCTTTTTTATAGGGGCAATGCGTGATTTGGCACATAAAAGTCTGACCACGAGTCGGCCATCTTGTAGTTTGGATCGTATGTATACTGTGGCACCATACGCCTTTTCAGAAGCATCTACAAAGGTGTGTATCTGTGTATCTTTGGAAATCTGCCCATCAAACATGTGCCTTTTGGTGCTTATATTGTTAAGGTATTTTAAATTTTGACGAAACATTACCCATTGGTTGGTAAGATCTGCTGGCAGCTGTTCGTCCCATGAAAGTTGTAATTGCCATAGTTGTTGTATGAATATTTTAGCAGAGACGACAACAGGTCCGGCAATTCCTAACGGATCGAATACTCGTGCTACATCTGATGTTACAGACCGTTTGGTTATTTTATCATTGTCTTGAATTTCAGCTCTGAGACAAAAAATATCCGCCTTGGGATTCCATGTTAACCCCAAAATTTTTTTTGATTGATTATCAAAATCTAGATTTAATTCTATATCTTCAGGAGAAATGCCAGATAGAAGCCTTGAATGATTTGCACACCACTTTCTTAATTTGAAGCCAGCTCCTTGTAACAAGGTAGTCAACTGTCGTTGTTTTTCAATTGCTGTTGTAAGGCTGTCAGATCCACTCATAGCGTCATCCACATAAAAATCATCTCTTAATGTTGTTGCACCTAATGGATAATTTTTCATGTTTTTGTCTGCTAACTGCTGAAAACACTTTGTTGCCAGGTAAGGAGCTGCAGATGTTCCGTATGTCGCAGTGTTAAGTTTGTAGGTTTTCACTGCTTCGTTTGGACTATTTCTCCAATATATTAGTTGCATGTTACGGTCTGCTGAGTGAACTAGAATTTGACGATACATTTTTTCAATATCTGTACAGAAAACAAATCGTGGCATTCGAAAACGTAGTAGCAATCCAAACAGATCTCCTTGTGTCGGAGGACCTACGCACAATATGTCATTGAGAGATATTCCTGTTGAAGATTTCGCTGATGCGTCAAACACCACTCGAAGCTTGGTGGTTGTATTTTCAGGTTTGATTACGCAGTGATGTGGAATATAGAAATGAGTGCCCACTACTTCTGAGTTATTTATGTGGGTCATGTGACCCAATTCTTCATATTGCTTCATAAAGTCAACGTATTGTTGCTTAAGGTCGATGTTCATCGATAAACGCCTTTCTAGAGCCATCAATCTTGAAAAGGCTAACCTTTTTGTCTCTCCTAGGGAGCTTGGGCTTTCTGAAAAGGGAAGCCGAACTACAAATCGGCCCTCAGAATTTCTTGTGGTTGTTTGGGTGAACTGTAGTTCACACCTTTTCTCTTCGACGGTGAGAGTATTGTCTGACTCGAATTCGTCTAGTTTCCAGAATCTTTGTACAAGTTCGTCTGTGGTTGCTTCGTTTTCCCCATATACTGCGCATACCGCTGAGTTGCTGTTGTTTTCCCTCATCCTTCCACTTACAATCCAACCCAGCCTTGTATTTTTCAAAATTGGTAATTCTGGTGAGAGGTGAATTTTTCCGGTGGTCAACAACTCAAGGTAATATTCGGCGCCTAGTAAAACGTCAATATTAGCAGTGCTGTTGAATTCAGGATCGGCGAGTTGAATGTTTTCTGGGATTGGCCAGGAGATACAGTTGAATTCTGTTGAGGGTTGGGCCGGAATTATGTTGGGAAGAACAAAGGCTTCTAGTCTTGTATTGTAGCTACTTGTTGTAGACTGAAGATTAACGTTAATGCGTTGATTTGTATTTCTGGACTGACTGCCGATTCCTTCGATGCATAAGGATGTCTGCGATGGCTTGAGTGATAAACGATTTAATAGCCGGTTAGTCACAATGTTGATTTGTGACCCTGAGTCTAATATTGCTTTGAAGACTCCAGACCTTCCATTATTGCCTGTAATTTTTACCCGAGCTGTGGCTAACAATACGTAACCCTTCGCTGTTCTGGGACAGTGAGCTGAAGCTACCGTTGATGTTGAGGCCTTATTTTCAGTGGAGGAGTTATTCGATGGTAAATTTAAGGCGTTGGTGCCCTGTGGATGCCTTTCCAAATGTACAAGTGTGTTGTGGTTTTTCTTACATTTTCTACAGGATCCTGCTGTGCAATGTTTTGACATATGGTCACCCTTGAAGCAGTTGACACAGAGTTTTTGTTGCTGTATCCACTTCAGTCGATTAGGCACTGACATCGATAAAAATTTGTTGCAATAATATAATTGATGAATTCCATTGCTACATAGTTTGCAATGGTTGTTTTCCTTGGGAATGGTTGCAGTAGCTAAAGTTCTCTTTGACGTAGTTTGCGTTCGTCCGACTGCTTCTAATGATTGGAATCTGCCTTCCAGGAAGCCCAAGAGCTCTTCTAATGTTGGCAATGATCTTGGTAGTTGTATTGACTGCTCATATAATAAGTGTGTGCCTTGATCCAGTTTTTTGATTAATATATTAACTAACATGGGGTCCCATGTTGATGTGTTGATATTCAAATTGTTTAGTGCTGAGATGCACTCCCGTGTTGTGTCATGTAACCCCTTTATGGCTGTAGCAGAGGGATTATCAGTTATTTTTGGTTGGCCCAATAGTCTGTTTATGATGTTATTTGTTAATATTCGTGGATTGCTGAAGCGGTCTTGTAGTATTTTCCAAGCCGTTTCATAGTTACTTTCTGTTAAGGATAAGTTTTGTATTAGCCTAGCGGCCTCACCTGTGGTGTTAGTTTTCAAAAACCACATTTTTTGTATGGCGGGCATGGCCTTTTTGTGAATCATTTCATTGAACATATCAAAAAATGGTTGCCAACCCATATAGTCTCCATTGAATTTCGGTATCGTAACCTTTGGAAGAGGCAGTGGGCTAAGTGTGGATGAATTGCTTCCCAATTGTGTTTCATCGTTTATAGGTTGTTTGTGTTGATCTGCGAGCATAGCAAGTTTAACCAGCTGTTGGTGGACTGCGTCTTCGAGGTTGTTGTAATCATCTGGATGTAAGCCTTGGCTTGATGGATCTTCGATTTGTTGCCACACGTCGTCATATAAATTTTGGATTTGAGACCATAACTTTTTTATAGTCTCTGATTTTAGCTCATAAAATTGTTTTGGCTGCTCTTCTGTTAGTGTTTCCAAACCTTGTAACAAACGTGCTAATGCTGTCATACGTGCAGTTATTAATCTGGCTAGTCCTGGTGTTCGTACTTCCTCTACTTCATATTGGTTGACTGAGTTGGTTACTGGTGTCCTTACGGATGGTACAGGTTTGGTATATGGTGTCGTGCACTTTTTTAGTTGACATTCAATATGTTCAATTGTAGAACTGTATTGTTCGCCAATGGATTTGTAAATGTCCTTAGTAATATAGGGATCCTCTTCTGATAAGGTAGCGTCATTCCGAATTTTATTTTCAGTCTTTTCGAACGATTGCCATAGGTTAACTAATTCATCTTGTTTTGCCTTGTAAAATGCCGCTGTTCTTCTGTCAAGTGGAGCCTTTTTTATGGTTGAAATGACTCTTCCAATCTCGCTTGCAGTCGCCTCTTGCTGTTTCATAAGTTCTTGTACTGATGACATCTTGAGTAATTGTTTGTATTGCGTTTGATGGAGGGTGCTGAGTTTTTAATGTAAAAGAGTTAGATATTGTAGCCCTGTGCTACTGTTTGTACTTGTGAGTTTTTCAGCGTAGCCCTGTGCTACTAGTTGTTATTTGAGTTTTCAGAGTAGCCCTGTGCTACCGTTTTGTATTTTTGTTGATATTTGAGCTGATGTTCTATACGTGGTTGCGCGTTTGTTTATTTCCTAAGAATTCTAGAGAGATCCTTACCACTGGTGGGGGGAATCTCAGTGAATTTAGAAAATATTAGGGGTCACCAATGAATGATTTGGCAATAGTTATTTCAATCCAAGCACATAAACTTGTATTGACACTATTTTTGTTTGCCGGGTTGTCCTTCAAGCACTTGAACTTGAAAAACGTAGTAAAGATCAATCAGTAAAACACTTTAAATGCCTTAAGAAGATTGATAAATTCTTTATTTTAACTCTTGCTTTTATACTAAATTAATTAATAATAACAAGAATAAATTGCTTACTTTAACTTAATAATAAAATGCTTAAATTAATTTTATAATAACAAAAAATACAATGCTTAATCAGCTATTGGTCAATGAGTAAATTTCTTGTTGACTTAATTTTAATTATTGTGTTTGAATTGGCTGTATTGGCATATTTGTATTTAAGTGAATAATGGCAAGTTCAATGACATAGGTTTAATGTGAAATTAAATGACCTACTTTTCATGTTACAATAAATTGCCTTTTGGCATATTTAATAATAGTTGAAATATATATTAACAAATGACTTACAGTGACAAACAAAATTTATTGTTAAAATAAAAACTATATTTTATAAAGTAATATGTTGAGCTAGGTGTCAACACCTTTTTTTATGAGATAAAACTCCCTACCCGAAATCGGTTACTTATAGCTTGAGCTCAATCCTACAGTAACTACGCGCACTTTAGCCTTAAAACTGCTAACGGAATGTTTGCTTAGCGTAAGTAATCCCTAGCCATATAATTTATAAAAAATAATTAAACAAAAAGTTAATATATATGTTTATATTACAGTCGTATTTCGTCCTGGTCAATTGGCACGATACCTGACTTCAAATTTTAGTGATGGTGGATAATGCCTTTTGGTGGCGTTTAATGCCCACTATTTGTGTGGTTACCCCTCTTCCAGCAGTAGGACAATTCAGCACCTCTTTGCTATTTCACTGGCGGCTTTCTACTCTTCAAAGTTTTCCTTTATATTTGGTATTGAAGCACTTAAAATTTCTTTTTTTATTTTTGTTTTAAATTGTTTAGTTTAAATGTCTTGTTTTGTTTCCTTTTGGTTCTTTTATTTTCCAAATAACAAAACACTTTTATTGTTTATATATATATATATATATATATATATATTTTATTTTTTTATAGTTTTATTTGATTTTTTTTATCAAAATTTTAAATAGAGTGTCTGATAATAAAACTGATTTATAAAAAAAAACTGATATGACTACTTTTCTTCTATCTGCCTCGGTAATTATCACCAAAATAAACTTATTATTTTCTTTTTGCTGATCTAGTACCGCCAGCAAAACTGCATTCCTGGAAGAGGAACCGTTTCTTTTTCTCATACGGTGCTCGCTCTTCCTTCCCTTCAAAATTTCTGTAAACTTTATTTAATTCTTTATTTACTTTTTTACATATATTTATTTTTTGGTGTTCTGTATTTTATTGTACATACGCACAGCTGGCGCGAAAATCTTCACAGCTATCAGCTGTGCGTACTGTATTATCGGCCTGCTGCTGTGTTTACACAGGCTCACAATAAAAACTTATAGGGTGCACATTACAAACTATTGCAAATTTTAATTTGAAAACTTAATAAAATATATAATATCCACTAATGCACGCATACAAATTCATCATCGTTCACTGACGGAGAGCGATGTTATCAGTAAATTGTTTCTGGAAACTCAAACCAACAAACTAAAGGTTAAATTCATAATATAGCTTAAGGCATTAATTCAAGAATATATTTAAATGCAAATTGATGGACTACAACGTGATATAAAATTATACTTCTATCTATAAATTGGAAAATAAATTCTAAAAATTAAATTATCTTCTGAAAAAGAAATTGAACAGCTGAGCGATAGAATTTAAAGATTGCAAAATTAACTACATGTTAGTATAAATAGCTGAAAATACATCAAGTAGATTACAAGATTCTTCTGTCAATCTGTAAATCCACGCAATGTCTTTAAAAAGAAATTATGTAAACGAACTCCAGAATAAATGTCGAAAATTGTTTGAGCATTGTAGTGATGTAATGAATGGAATAGATGATATTTTATGAAGCTGATTTAGGTGAAGTGGGTAACTATTCTACAGAAAATAGAAATTATTGAATTTTGTAGACTGTAATATACACATTCTCAAAGTTTATATGGTGAGTATCGTTGAAAATAAAAGCTGCACTCGAAAAAAAAAACAAGGCAATGGAAAATATTTTTGAGATGATATGAGTATCAAAACAAAAAATACACATAGATGATGGTAAGGAATTTTTAATTAACACTGCAAAATTCATGCATAAACAGAGGATTAAAAATTTCTTAATATGAAAGCATCAATAGTAGAATGATTTAATAGATCATTAAAAGGAATTATGTGTTAAGAATTTAGCTGTAATGGTTCATATAAGTAGATTGATATAGATATATAAGGATTTACCTGCAATAGAAAAGTTCATCGTACCACTAAAATGCCTCCAATTAAAGTCAACTCAACAAATGAGGAAAAGCTGCTAAATACAGTATACAGTGTATGCGTGGGTATCAAACAAACTTACTAAATAAATACAGACTTCAACTAGAATCATGCTGAAGCATGCATAAATTGTAAAATGTAATGTAAACAGATCTTACTTTATATCTGTATGAGTATGAAATAAATTTACCGAAAAAAATATTGGAAGCATGCCGAAGCATGTATAATTTAAAAAATTCCTCTCGTCATACTTTTATAAGGAAAGAAATTTTAAGACTTTGTGGCAAATGAAATACATACACATGTATCTACTTTGTTAAAAATTCAAAAGAGTGAATTCATAATTCTAATAGTATAGATTTTTAATTGAAACACCACTAAATGTTGGACTCTCGCGTCACTATCGATAGTAGCATGCTAAAGCATGCATGTTAGCAAAATATTAAACCTGTTAGAAAGTGATGAGAAAGCTTTTTTCTAATCATTAATTTGTAGACAGCAATTGTATCTGGATCAACTCAACTCATGAATGTATTATATACAGTTATGATTGATGGTAATGAGGACTTTTGCGAAGTGAGAAATCATTAGATCTGAATGCGATACAACCCAGCCTACATTAACAACAATAGCTTTACGGGGTAAACCAGCAAACCTCTTGTAAAAGCACATGAGGTAAATATTCTCCCAAACATACATAGATATTCTAATGTTTCTGATACTTAATGAAAACACTGATGGTGAATTGATAATGGAGGTAACTGTGTTATTTGGGATCGATTTTCTAGAATAGTTTATTATTAAACATGTATTTCTTTGTATATGAACTAATTTCTACGTACATACATATATTTACCTATATATTAATACATTTAAAAATTATACAAATTTCTCTATTTCAACTAATAAAATCTGAAAAATAGTAGTGACACATTAGAAGAAAAAATTAATAATAAAAAGAGAGACTGACTGACCAACTGATACGTACACTCTGTCTGACAGGTACAAAAAGCTCACTTAAATATATTAGAAATATGACTGACAGGTACAAAAAGCTCACTTAAATATATTAGAAATATATACGCAATACGCTGAACTTTAGTAAAATGAGAAAAAAAAATCACAGAACATTAAATAAAAGCCATAGGCGCTCACCTTTCATAAAATAAACATACACTCGTACCTTATTAATGTAAACATATTATCAGTATGAAGTAACACAATCTAAAGAATAAAAAGTTTAAAATTTAATTATCCCTAACGCTGACAAAGAGTAGACAGAAATACTGACATACAAAGTCATATTGTATACTAGAGGAGCAGTTGAGAGGTCAGACCTAAATTGTAAGAAAATGCCTTCGTTTTCTGTTTATCGCTATTCAAGAAGAAAATAAGATTGTTCATTATGAATTAACTAATTTAAAAGTACATTTAAGTTCAGTCTCACATCCATATGATGATGATCCTAACGTAAAATTTAAAAATAAAAGTAATGCAATTCTATATAGTTATTATATGTATCTAAGATTCCAGCAAAGGTAGTATATGAAAGAATCTCAAGCGTTTCTACCTGTACCAGATTTTAAGATAAAAGCTCCTTTTATTCAATAGCGGGACAATTGAATAAAATTTTAATTTGAAATAGTAAGCAAAGACATCATCTTACTGCATTCTTATTCATGATCATATACTAGAATATATACCCATCAAAGGTCAAATTCTAAAAGTCTTATAAATTAAGCACTATGGAAAATAACATAATTTTTATACACGTACCAAGGTTTCAAAAATAACTCAAATGAATTCATTGGAAAAGAAGTAGCGATTGTTTTCAACAATTACGAATATAATAATTTCATTATAAAACTCAATAATCAATAAAAAATAAAAAAAGTAGCAAGCTGGCTAACAAAAAAAGACTATCGTTACATAAGCTGGACTGCTGGATCAGTCTCATTTAAAAATTTTTGTAAATGTATAAAAGGCAATGCAAGTTGTTCTAAAATAAATGTAAAAGGTGGTGAAAAAAGCCTTCGGTTGGAAAAAATTTAATATCAAAATATTTCTAAGAATAACTATTACGCTGTATCAACTGTAGACAAATGTAAATTAAATAAAGGAAATATTTCTATTATAGTTACTATTACTCTAAAGTATGTATCTTAAGGAATTCGGTTTTACTTAAAACAGAAAATCCTCACAAACTTTTAAGTAAATACAGATAAAAATTAAAACAACGTTTTTAATTTCAAATAAAAAAACTATGAAGATATTTCACATAAAAGACCAGGCAAATATTTACAACAACAACAAAAGATCGCACATGACAAAAAAAATGTATTCCAGCACGGAGCCAAACACTTATTTGCATGTACATGTGTACATACATACATAAAATCAATTTGTAGATATGTATGTATACATAATATCAAATTTCTTATCAATACTCAAGTATTTATTAGATCTTGACAATCACACTTACATTCAAAGCACATGCCAAAGCTAAACGAACTTATTATGGACAGAGAAACTATAAATTCCCATGATCGTATGAAAAGACGTTCAGCCAAAGAAGACGGACGTAGTTAAATAAACAAAATCTGTAATATAAACAAATTTTTCACAGGCAGACTTTAACGCTGGACAATTTTAAGAATGAGAAAATATAAAGCAGTCTTAAGTATAAAAACATGCTAAGATAAAAAAAAGTTCTGATATATGCTAATATATCAGATGTCGAAATGTCTGGCATGACACACAACGAGGTGATGGCGTAATCAAACACAAACATGCATAATGAAATTTTATAATATTATGAAATTCATACACACACACAGTCATACATACTCACATACACACACACACACATACAAATTCCCACAATTCATATGAAATCGTGTAGTAGTCGTCAAATCTAATTTATCTCATGGTATTACGATATATGATGAAATTCATATACACAGCAACACCCAGATCAAAATCGCTAGCATCAGTTTATAATACAAAGGCACGAGAAAAATCGGGACACGTAAAAATAGATGCTTCTATAAGTTTTGGTGTATGTTTCCAAAAGCTATTTCCTATAATTGCTACATTAAAGTAAAATATACTGAAATAAAAATATCATTACCCCTATTAAAAAAATCTGCTTATCAACCTGATTTGATTCAAAATATTTAACATCTGAAATTCACACATAAACCATATGTCAACACAACATTTTCTATCTCCATAAGAATAGCAACGTCAATAGCCTAGGAAAACATATACACATTCATTTGTAAATATGTATGAAAAAGCTCTCGAAGGCTAAACAATACACACAAGCAATGATATTCTTCAAAGTAAAAATAGATACGCTCACACACATTAATACAGCAACATATAGATACACTACCAAATACATTCCCTATCCACTTCCATGTACAACAGGGTTGCCACTCTCTGCAGCTATTAGATTATTTCCCCAGAGATCGCAAACATAAATGCATACATACAATAACCTTACATAAGCATACCAACGATAACTCAAAAAAGCAACTCAAAGTCCATCAAATAACAATCACTACATTCACACAAATGCACAGATCCCTTGTCACTACCCTGCAGTCAGACTGGATGCAAGTGTCCTAGTGTCAACACTAAAATTCTGGTAATAATTTTGGTATAATAAGTTTTCTTCTATCCGGCAGTATAAAAGAAGGAGAGAGGTGGAATTGACAATAACTTGTCAATATACATATATTTGTATGTACGTAAATTATAGAAATGTACCAGTAACTAACTGTCTGGTTAGTATGTCTCCATATTCCCATAAGAACTACGTAGTCACTACCTAGTGAATTGTATTTTTATTAGTAGGGTTTCAAAGTATTGTATGAGGAATAATTATAGAGTAGTACTGGTGACAAGCTAGTCAAAAGCTAGTCAGCACATTTTCACCATCAACATTTCCTACTGGGTATAATGATTGTCTGCCACTACAACAAAAGTATCGGACACCGGCAGACATACAAGTAAATACAAAAGACATACTCATACACACACACACACACACCCACACACACATATATATATACATACATACATCCATACACTGTAAGCACAACGCTTCTCTACAATAACAACAAAAGCTGTACACACAAGTATACATACATACACATAAACAAAGAATCAAAGTCACACACACAACCAAAAAAATCTCAGCATGAAAATCCCCAAAATACGCTTTGTGGAAAAAAAGGTACGCTTTTTGGAAAAAGTACTTTTTAGAAAAATGTGCTTTGTGGGAAAAATAATTTTTAGAAGGTACTTTTTGGGAAAAGTACTTTTTAGAAAGGTACTTTGTGGGAAAAATACTTTTTAGAAAAAGTACTTTTAGAAAAAAGCACTTTTAAGAAAAAGTAATTTTTAGAAAGAGGTATTTTTGGGAAAAGCACTTTATAGAAAACTAGCGGCCCGCTCCGGCTTCGCACGGATATAAGATATACAGCCTATGTCATTCACTGAAAAAATTATGAAAATCGGTCCAGTAGTTTTGATTTATTCATTACTGCCCGTGGCCCGCACGCGTTAAATTTAAAGTAAAACAATTCTTCTTTCCCTAAACCATGAAAATTTCCTGCTAACTTTGGAATATCTAAATTCATACACTACATTTTTACTAATTTATTTTTTACATTTTTACCTATTTTTTTATTTTTACAACAATTAATATATTACAGAATCCCTCACTTTGTGTTATCGGTTCATAAATGACTGAGATATGCATAAGGGGAGCAAATTTGCTCCTCTGATTTTCGTAAACAATTATGAGTTCTAACTTAAGGCAAAACCTTTTCAGACGAAAAAAAAAGGTCATAAATGACCGAGTTATGCCAAAAGAGAGCAAATTTCCCCTTCCGATTTTGGAAAAAAAAAACTTATGGGACCCAACTGTAGGCAAACCCTTTCAAACAAAAAAAAAAAGAACTTCGAAAATCGGTTTAAAAATTACCGAGCTATGCGTGTACAAACATAAAAAAGTAAAATATTTTTATCTAATTTTTCGACCTTTTTTTATATGTTAAATTAAAAAATTTTTTTGAACTTTAGGTCAGTTTATATTTTTATATTTATTAGTACGATATTCCGTTAACCTTCGGTTAACTTCTTCAGGATATTATTCGGGGTTTTGATATTAAATTTTTCTTTTTTTGTTTTTTCAGCTTTCAATTACAAAATGTTAATGCTAAGAAGTTAACCGAAGGTTAACGAAATATCGCACTATTAAATATAAAAATATAAACTGACCTAAAGTTCAAAAAAATAGTTTAATTTAACATAAAAAATTAAAAAAAATACACACGAATTGATAACCTGAATCAAGTTATTTACCTTATCGATTTGTTCATTATTTGGTGAGAATCGCTCTTTCTTTAAACAAAGATATTCCCCTTTATTGTGAATGGCGTCGTCGACGTCAGTAGTAGGGAACTGCCAATCCGGGCGCCGATTAAAATTGTGAAATTTGGGTAATTAAAATTTGAAATTTGAGAATTTCAGTACAAAATTTTAAAATTTGGGTAATTAAAATTTTAAAATTTTAAAATTCTTGGAAATTTGTGAAATTTGATACCCTACGAGGGTGGATCAATAAGTCCGTCCAACTTTTTGTTTACATAAGGAATTTTTTGTTTACATAAGGGGTTTTGTTTGTTTAATACATACGAGGGTGGTTTAATAAGTCCAGTTTTTTATGACCGTGGGAATTTGTATGTGTGTATGTTTGTGGGGTGGATTAAGGGGTTTCATAAGATTAAGATTTCATAAATATATATGCCGAAGGGAAAATCATGAAATGATTTTTCCTAATACTAATGGGGGTGAAATAGTGAAAATTTATTTTTCTTAGTGCCTACGGCAATATATGAATATTTTTCCTAATGCCTACGGCAATATATGAATTTTTTTTCAAATGCCTACGGCAAAACATGATTGTTATTTTTTCCAAATGCCGACGGCAAAACATGATTATTATATTTTCCAAATGCCGACGGCAAAACATGATTATTATTTTCTAATACCAAAGGGAAAATTGCCAGTGTTGCCAGACTGTATAAATTTGTTATCGTAATACTATATCAGTAATATCAGAGAAAATATTTATTTATGTGTTCACATGTATGTGAACACCCATACTTGTGTTCACATGTATGTGAACACCCATACTTGTGTGTGGGGGGTCCAGCTTGATAGTCGCGGGTAATTTAATATTTTGTGTATTTGTTTAAGAGATATGTATGTATGTGTATGTATGTATGTATGTATGTGTATGTATGTATGTATGTATGTATGTGTGTATATGTATGGATGTATGTATGTGTATGTATGTATGTATGTGTATGTATGTATATGTATGTGTGCATGTATGAATGTGCGATCGTGGGTACTTGTGCGTGGAATATTTTGTAGAATACATATATATTTTGCAAGGTAATCATTTTCTTTGTCTACGATTATTTTAAAGCAGCAAACTAAGTACACTCAACAGCAGAGAAACAAAAACCAAGAATTTGCAAGTAAGCAAAAAAGTTAATTTCTCCTTCTCCCCACTTCCTTCTCTTTCCTTTATGTAGTTTTTATTTGAAATAAGAAAACACATTTTATTTCATTTTATTTTTTATACATTTATTGTTTAAAATTTTATAAAATTTTATAATAATACATACATTCATATTTTAAAAAGTGAAAAAGTTTAATTAAAGCAAGACATTTCTTTTGTTAGTAAAATAGCATTTTTTAGTGCGCAAGCACCAAATTTATGATAATTACAATAAAAATATTCTGGATACTTGATTTCCATTTGTTTAAAGTTGATGCAGCCTATATCCTCAACGTTAAAAATTTTTCGGCATAAAATTTTTTCCAACCATCGTCTTTTTTCTTCACCTTTTACATAAATTGTAGAACATCTTGCGTTGGCTTTTATAAAATTGCAAACGCTTTGAAATGAAACTGATCCAGCAGTCCAGCTTAGGTGATGATAGTTTTTTGTTAGCCACTTTGCTTCTCTTTGCTTTTCTATTGATAAGCATTTGATATCAAATGGGGGTTTTATAATGAAATTGTTATATTCATAATTGTTGAAAACAATTGCTACTTCTTTTGCGATGAAATCATTTGAATTATTTTTGAAACCTTGTACGTCTATGAAAATTATGTTGTTTTCCATATTAGTCAATTCATAAGACTTTTCGCACTTGTCCTTTGATAGGTACATATTCTAATATACGATCATGAATAAGAATGCAGTAAGCTGATGTTTTTGCTCCAATATTAGTTGCTGTTTCAAATTCTATTTTTATATCAATCGGTCCATTATTGAGTGATTCATTCTGATGACTGACATCTACTACAATAATAGGAGCTTTTGTCTTAAACTCTGATGCAGTTAGAAGCGGTTGAGATTCTTTCATATAGTAGCTTTGTTGAAATCTTAGATACATATCATATAGAATTGCATATCGTTCATTTTTGAACTTTATGTTAAGATCATCATATGGATATGAGACTGAATTTAAATGTACTTTTAAATTAGTCAAATCACAATGAACAAACTTATTTTCTTGTTGAAAAGCAATCAATACAAAACGAGGGCGTTCTCTATTTGCAGCTAGTTTAACATTCCAAATATGGCTAGTTCCCATATTTAATTGTGGATTGACATGACAATCCCAACTGCGAAATGCCATAGGTATAGAAGCACCATTGTTAATAATTTTAATCATATTCAATTTGCTAAAGTCGGATAATTGTACATGTGGGATTCTCCATGAGATTAGTGAAATTGTAAGTTTAGCTTTTTTAGTAGAAACACTCGAGCGTACAAGATCTTCGTCGTTCTTATTGCGCAAGAGTATCAGTTCATGTTTTCCATTTAGTATAACTTTGTTGTAGTCTTCAGCGAATCCTAGAAGCATTTTTAGAGGTACATAGAAATTGAAAAAGCCATTTACAAGAGTGACATCGTCAATTTTGTTCCATCCAGCATTTTGCATCACGTTGCTTTCTGTTGGTGACATAGAAACCAAATTTTTTATGGTGCTTGTGGCTCCTAAATATCTTGTATGATCAATTTCAATTCCATTGAGCTCATAGCGAATTTCATCAAATAGATATGCCACAAAGTTGTTTTTTAATATAAAGTTGTCCGATGATGAAGAAGATTTAGAGTTATTATCATCAGCAACAAAACCTTCTACATAAATGTAGCTTTCACTGGGTAGCACGTACAAATCTTGATTTTGTATTGAAATTCTAATTTCATCATTATTGTTGTAAGATTGTAAGTATGGTACATATGTATGATAGTCCTTTTTGATTATATTCTCATCAGACAAGGGCTTATCTAAGACATCTATTATTGAACTCATTTTGTCTTCAATTTAAAATTCAAGGACTTTAGAAAATTTTTATTTGATGTTGTTAGTGCTTTTGGTTGTACTGGTCGCTTTAATGTTGATGTTGTTCTTGCTGCTATATTTTTCAATGTATTTGTGTTGTATATTAGCATTATTTAGTTGGCCTTAAATGTATTCTTATTGTAATTTCCTCTCCTCGGAAATTAATTAAATCACCGTGTTGATCAACTACGCGCAGCGCTAGTGAACTTATCTCTCTGGTGTTCACAGGTAAATAGATGAGATTTCTTGGAACCTCATCTATTTTATAGCCTGGAGGCACATTAATCGGAAATTCATGAAGTGTATGCGATTTGGAGCTATTCATATATGTGTTAATAGCGATGCTACTTTCTACTCGCAAGAGATTTACTTTAAAAATATTAACTGGAAGATCTGAATAATAATATTGGTTTGGTGTTAGGATTTTGCTATTGAATCCTAAAAGTTTTCCAATTGTATTGTCTTTATTAAAATATACAGTATCCTTGGAACTATTAACTTTAACTTGCATTGTATTGTTATTGGCTTCAATAAAAATCTTATTTGCTGGACAGAGTAGTTTGTATTGCTCTTCTATAAAATCAACTATATCATTTAATTCGTAAGATCCAATTGGTATTTCTATTGTATGTTCCCCTATATGAAACATATTGTTGTACGTGTCTACATTTGGAATACTATTGTATGAATGAAAATCAGTTAGAGCACACTCATATGCACCATGTAATTCAATAGGAGGAAAGTAACTAGCAGATAATTCTGATGAGTTAGAGCTCAGAGTAAGTGTTATTGACATTATAACAGACTGATTACAATTAAATAAAGTTTAGTAGACAGTATGGTTTATAAGCATAATTTACATATTTATTTCATTTTCTTATTTTAAAATTAACATTAGTTTCTTAATATTAATGCTATTATTGTTTTGCTATGATGTTGTTGTTGATTTAGTTTTTCTTCCATCTATAATATTTCATCTTTACTTATCCAAGAATTGTGTTGATTAGAAAATCCCAGCCATTTAACATATACCTCCTTCCCTTTAATTTTAAGCACCTTTTCAACTAGATATGTATTTGGAAATCTGGTTTTTGAAAGTTCGTCAGTATAGAATCCACCTTTAATAGGATTACCAAGATAGTCTTCTAATATGTATGTTGCAGGATTTGTATTTTGAACTCTTGTAATTGTGAAAATTTCTGTAGTCCAATTTGGAGTATAACCTTTTTCAAATGTATGCTTATATTTGCTTATGCGTACATGATCTCCTACATTAAATTTTGACATTTTATACATTTTCATATGACTGTATACTGTATTTAGCAGCTTTTCCTCATTTGTTGAGTTGACTTTAATTGGAGGCATTTTAATGGTACGATGAACTTTTCTATTGTAGGTATTAAGTAAATCTTTGTATATATCAATCCACTTATAAGAACCATTATAGCTAAATTCTTTCCACATCATTCCTTTTAGTGTTCTATTAAATCGTTCTACTATTGATGCTTTCATAATGCTATATGTTGAGTAGTGATTAATGTTGTATTTATGCATTAATTTTTCAAAGTGTTTGTTGAAAAATTCTTTACCATCATCTGTTTGTATGTTTTTTGGTATTCGCCCCAATTCAAAAATATTTTCCATTGCGTTAGTTGTTTCAAGTGCAGTTTTTGTTTTTAGCGGTACTGCCCATGCAAATTTTGAGAATGTGTCAATAATAGTCAGCAAAAATCGATAATTTCTATTTTCTTTTGAATAGTTCCCCATTTCAACTAAATCAGCTTGCCAAAGATCATCTATTCCTTTCATTATAACTCTGCGACGCACAAAATGTTTTCGTGCTTGCTTATGGAGTTCGTTTACTAAATTTCTTTTTGAAGACATTAAGTTGTTTTTAGAGATTTTTTGAAGAGTGTTGTGATCTAGTTGAAGCACTTTCAGCTATTGATACAAACATGTAATTTTCTAATCTATAAATTTTCTCATTAAGCTGTTCAATTTGTTCTTCAAAGGATGTTTTAATTTTTAGAATATCTTTTTCAATTTTATAATTTTCTTCTATATCTAATTTTGTTTCGCGATGTAGATCCTCAATTTGCATTTGAATATTTTCTTGAATTATAGTACTGTCTCTCTTAAAGTATGCTAATAATTTCTCTTCTAGTTTTTCGATTTGAGTTTGCAGAAACAATTTATTGATAACATCGTTTTCCTCCACAGCTTTTGCAACATTTTTGATCCTTTTGTTTTGGACATCAATGTTGTTGTTCGTATCCACAAAGAACCCCAGCAGTTTAGGTGCATTTTTCAAAGAAACTATGTTGCTAGTATCGTTTAAATAATGTCCAAATTTATCAACAGACATGCTTTATATACTTTATTAAAGTTAATGTATTATATTAGCTTCACGTAGTTCTTCAATAATTGATACAATCTCGTTATTGTGATTATTATGACCTGCAGCTTGTGATGCGAGCAGTAGTCGAAGTCGATCTACTAGCTCATTTGGATCATCCCAGTATATATAGTTGGGCTTATGGGTGTTAAATTCCATCATTCCATCACCTAAATAGCTACCTTTATGCTTAGATCCTGTTGATTCGGGTAAATTATCCTGGTTTTTCTCGTCAATAAATTTCTTAATAATATGTTTATATTTATATCCTCTAGTACCCTTAATTTGACCATCAGGCTTATAGTCTCTTCTATATGCATTAGTAGTAATTAAAATCTTTTTATAGATTTCGAGTTCAAATTTATCATAATTTTTTGGTATTTTATAAAACATTAGAGAAAATAGTCCAGGTGTTAGAGCCCATATTTGGCCACCAACTTGTATTTTATGTTCACTAAGTGTAAGTTTACTATCACCAAATTTCCATTCATTATTGAAATCTTTATGTGGACCATAGTTTGTATCTAATTCATTTCTTTCTTCCAAGACTGATAAATCAGTATAAGTATCTTCTGTATTGGAAGTTTGTGAGTAAAAATCATCTTCATCATCATCGTCATCATCATCATTTTTAGAATTAGTTTCGTTAAATAATATGGTATTATCAGATATTGTTCCTTCTGCTAGTTTCTTTGGTGTACTTGTCTCTATCTTGAATGATGGTTTTTCAGACTTTAAACTTGTATTATTTTCAAATTCTGTCTTCATTTTATTTTCTTCTTTAATGGGAATTCTTTTAATTTTCTTAGAACTATTTATGAATTCTTTGAGTGGTTCTGTTATAGGTTTAAATGTATCTCTTAGTTGTTCACGTGTATCTATTTCACCAGTTTTTATACTACGAAGCTTTTTCTTCAAGACATTTCTTGTCAACACCAACTGTTTTAAAATTTTCTCATCCATGTTTAATAAATAAAAGGTATCAGCTATTAGATGAGGTATCAGCTATTAGATCAGCTTATTAGCACCTGGTCTGGTTTTCAGATCAGCTTTTTAGGACCTGGTCTGGTTTTCAGATCAGCTTTTTAGGACCTGGTCTGGTTTTCAGATCAGCTTTTTAGGACCTGGTCTGGTTTTCAGATCAGCTTTTCAGGACCTGGTCTGGTTTTCAGATCAGCTTTTCAGGACCTGGTCTGGTTTTCAGATCAGCTTTTTAGGACCTGGTCTGGTTTTCAGATCAGCTTTTTAGGACCTGGTCTGGTTTTCAGATCAGCTTTTCAGGACCTGGTCTGGTTTTCAGATCAGCTTTTCAGGACCTGGTCTGGTTTTCAGATCAGCTTTTCAGGACCTGGTCTGGTTTTCAGATCAGGTTATCAGGTATCAAATCAGCTTATTAGGTAGCTGGTCTGGTTTTCAGATCAGCTTATCAGGTATCAGATGAGGTTATAGCAAATAGATGTATCAAGCTTAAAGTTAGATTAATAACTAAAGTAAATGTTTATGAAGAGTAGTTTATATAGTTATGAAATAGTCAAATTGCTTTCTGTAGCGTCCATCATTTAATTCATTATCTTTGCTAATCACCAAAAATCCATATTTATCCTTCCAACACTCTCGACAAATCTCATGAAACTTTTCATAACTCATATCGCCACCAACATGATCTCTATAAACATGCTTCATATTCGTCTCATCTTGTTTAAACATTATAATAACATTGGCATTGTCTCTTATTAAATGCTTGGGAATTCTAGTATAAGTTTGACACAAGTAGAATGAATCAACATCCCTATGTCGTCCCATACAAAAATATGTACGTATATTATTCTGCTTTTCACATGCAACATCATCAAATATCATAATTGAATTAGTTTTAGCTTCGTCAGGTGGAATAACTGATTCATTATCTGTAAATGTTTAATATCCCATTCCTTTAATTGGTGAAATTAGTTTCTTCAGGTATTCATATTTGGGTTGATATAGAGATTTTGAGTATAAATAGATGTTTTCAAACTTGAGTCCATTAGGACTTTCTAGTAAGCCAATCATAACATTAGTCTTTCCACAATTGGATGGTCCAACTATTAGAGCACGAATAGAATTTGGTAAGAGGGGGCTATGCTTTATTTTTGAAGTGATGTTGACTGAATCGTCAATATTACGAACTAAAATATTTTTATGTTGTTTCACTAACTGCATTTTTGTAACTAAATACATTTTATAAATGTTACCTCTTATTATAGAAAAAATTAGATAATATGGTTATACGATATCAGAAAACGTTTAGTCATAAAAACACCTTCGTTGGAGGAGGTATAGTAGATAAAATAATAAACTCTCTACCTGTTGAGCTTCATCTTCCGGGGTATCAGTACTGTGGACCTGGAACAAAACTACAAAAACGTTTAAATCGAGGTGACAAAGGTATTAACTTATTGGACTCTGCTTGTAAAAATCACGATATTGCGTATTCAAAAAATAAGGATTTAAGTACTAGACATAAAGCTGATAAAATACTTGAAAATTCAGCTTGGAATCGAGTTTTAGCAAAAGACAGTAGTCTTGCAGAAAAATCATTTGCATATATGGTTACTAACGCAATGAAAACCAAAACTAAATTTGGTATGGGTGTGGAGAAAAAGAAAAATGTTAAAAAGAACAAGCCAAATGATAAAAAACTGTTTAGAACATCAATTAGAGCTGCAACAAAAATACTAAAGAAGGAAAAACCATTAGATATTAACTCAGCTATTAAAATTGCACGAAAAACTATCAACAAATCATTAAAAGGAAGAAAGTCTCAAATTGTAGTTCCACGTGTAATACGTGTTCCAAAAATCGGTGGTTTTTTACCTCTAATACCGATTTTAACTGCTCTGGGTGCAATTGGTAGTCTAACAACTGGAGGTGCTGCCATAGCTAAAGCTGTAAATGCAACAAAGAATGCAAAAAATCAACTCGATGAAGCAACTAGACATAATAAAGCGATGGAATCTATAGCAGTTGGAAAAGGACTTTACTTAAAACCATATAAAAAAGGTTATGGTTTAGTTCACAAAGAGGAATCAAAAAAATCTTAAAGATGCTGCCCAACAGACCACTATCTGATGTGGACCTAAACCGTTTCTCTATAAAAATTCCATATTTTAGAGGAGTTTTCATGTTGAATACTCTACCAAAACGAACAAAGAAAATTGAATGTGGAATAATCAACTTAGATGTATCAACAGGACCTGGTACACATTGGGTAGCATACTATAAAAACAACAATGAAAAAGAATATTTCGACAGCTTTGGAAACTTACAACCTCCTTGGGAAGTAGTCAAATATCTTGGTGCAAATATAAAATACAACTATAATCAGCATCAGAATTTCAATACATTTACCTGTGGACATTTATGTCTTAAATTTCTTTATGAAATAACTGAAAATATTAAATAAAACACAAAAATTTATATTTTACAAAACTCTTTAATGTCTTTTTATTCATAATTTAAAATACATAATTAATATATTATTGCCAAACAGGAAATTGGGAATTTTGAATTAGAAATTCACTCAGCTCACTCTCGACAATTAGGTTTTCTTCACCTTCTCTACTTAGGCAATATGATCCGCTTGAGAGATCTTTGATATCGTCATCAGTTAAAATATTATATCGTTTCGGCAGGAACATTATGTGTTTATTCATTTCAACTTTTAGGGTTGGTCCATATTTAGTTGTTACACGTAACACATTTCTAATAGTATATTTCGTTGAAGAATCAAGCTCCTTTACGTGGATTAAAGTTTTGTTATTTAGAGCATTAAATTTTGCAATTAGATTTGTTGTGGAGTCCATTTTTTTATTTTTTATATTTTATTTAGATACTTCTTGTTACTCTGAATGTTTAACTGGAAATGATCTTAAAAGTAGCGATGATGACTTCAAAAAGGCTAATCGAAAATAATTATGGTGAAATAGTGAATAAGTGGGGGATAGTGATAGACAGAAAGAGATAGTTATAGAGAGAAAACGGTTAGAGAGAGATAGAGTAGTAAAAAAGAAATATGGAATAGAGAGAAAAGGGTTAGAGAGAGATAGAGTGCTAAAAAGAAATATGACATAGAGATGATAGTATAGATATTTTAAAGACCATATAGATATTTTAAAAATTTACAGAACAAATTAGTCTTAAAGGAACCTTCCAACATTCATCATCATTCATTCATCAGCAAATAAAATGAGCCAAATTAGACGTACTCTTAATCAATTTATAACAGATTTTGAAAGCTTCAGGCTTTTTGATCATTGGGAGATGATAAGATGTTTCCAAAATATGCTGGATGAGAATGAAGAATATGGTGTCATGGAAGATGAAGACAACACTGAAGGACACTTCCCCAGCTGTCCTTGGTATCATCCTGAGTGTGAGGAGGGACCTGATACTTGCAGATGTACCATATATTTTTTAAGAAAAAATATACTAGAACATCTAATAATTGGCTATTACGAAATGTTTCCATCATTATAAATAAATTAAATAAAAATGAAATTGAATTGTATAAATAATAAAATAAAAACGAAATTAAATTGTATAAATAATAAAATAAAATAAAATTGAATTATAAAAATATTCCTTGATTTGTATTATTTTTTTCTAAAGGAAAACTAGGAATCATCTGTTCGAATATAAAATAACAGAAACTTGTATGTAGTGAAAAATATGAGGATTTATCCGAGTATCTAAATTATTTCTCTTTATGAAAATATCTAATGGAATTTCATATTGTGAAATTCAATTTCTCTTGTGCAGAATCTCTCAAAGAAAACAAGACTGTGCATGTTTAAGTGACCTGAAAACAAGACTGTGCATGTTTAAGCGACATGAAAACAAGACTGTGCATGTTTAAGCGACATGAAAACAAGAATTTGCAAATAAGCAAAAACAAAATTTTTTTTTGATCCAACGAAGTAAAGCCAATAAAGAAATAAAAAAACCATTCACATTTTCCATTCTTTTTTCAATAGTTTATTTACAATAACTTTTCTTAATAAATAGGATTTAAATACAATAATATTTCTTAGGCTTTTTTTACATTCATTTTAACAACAATACAATAATTTTTCTTAATAAATAAGATTTTATATACATCAATTTTTCTGATTAAATAGGATATAAATACAATATTTTTTCTTATTAACTAAGATATTATATACAACAATTTTTCTTAATAAATAGGATACAAATACAATATTTTTTCTTAATAAATAGGATTTTATATACAATTTAAAAATTAACTAATTAACTAAGATTTTCTTGCATTTTAGCAATCTCATTTAGCAACATATCAAGTTCGTATTCAGGGTTAGTTTCCTTAATACGAAAATGATACCATGCATAAGTGTTTATATTATTTGATCTAATTTTTCTCTTATCATCTCCATAGCTTAATACTACCTTATTTAATTCGCTAGTATATAATTGATGTAGCTTAGATTTAAATGTTAACATACTATCATATACATTAATCTTATTAAATAGGCAATTCTTATATGTAGCTAAACTATATTTATCTAATATGGCTCTCTTTACCCCCTTCGATTTTTTAATATCATCTTGATTTTCTACACTAAATGAATACATTTTTGAGCGCAGCCCAACAAACTCTGTCATTATCTTACCGCAATTTTCATCCTTCATCATACCAATTACTTTTTTATTTACTATGGGGAAATTATAAATATTGTCTGTAGGATAGTCCGATGTGTCAAATTGTTCATGTATGTCATTTTTTATGTCAGCGTAAAAGTCGTCAGTCTTTATTGAATATATAAAAGAGTCAGTATCCATATAGTTTAATGAGAGGTTTGTCTTAAACTTAGGTTGCATGTACCCGTAATGGAAATTATACATTTTCCATTTTGACAGCTCGAGTACACAAAATCCTAAGTAAATTGGTTTATTGTAGCAGGTTTTGACTCTAGTCATTTCGATTGCTACAAGATCTTCAGAAAATATAGATAAACTATGAAAATTTGGTTTTGATATCCAATCTTGGGCTCCTAAATGATTGCAATTCGTCCTCTCCCAATTATTAACAATTTTAACATCTCTCCTCTTATCCACATTTTCCATGGTTTTACCATACACTGCATTATTAAGTAGTTTGAAAAAATTTTTTTCAAAAGCATTTTTAGCAGTGGCTCTATGTCTGGTATTTAGGTCAATATAGCCTTTTAACCATGGAGATTGTTTAAATGCTAGAATACGATGAGTTTTCTTTAAAACTAAACCATATTCTAAGCACTGTTTTAGAACTCTAAAGTGTATCACATATGATTGCTTTGTAGAGAAATCGGTTATCAACTTGCTATACTTCGCTTGCATAGGTTTCTTATTTTCAGCGCAAAAAGGAAGATCATTATGCAAGTCGTGTAAATGAGAGGGATAATCCAACGTAACCTCATAAATATAACCGTCTGTTCCATTATCAGCTATGCTGTTTGGATCCAGATTCAACTCGTCTTGTGATAACCATCTGAACCCACCATGAGGAAGATATTCCGACATCGCCCATCCATACAAATTGTTAGCGTCTAAATAGACGAGAAATTCTGAGGGCTTTTCTTTGTCGAAATCTTGCAAATATTTATTATTTGCTTTCGAATATCTTTGACTACACTGTACTATCCCCCCACGTATACCTTTTTTCATAAAATTGTACATGTCTATGTCTGTCAATAATTCTAATTCAATTTTTGTATATTTGAGCATTGCATCCCAGGAAAGGCCAGGTGCTGTATAATACTGGCAAGGATCGAGCTCATAAATACCCTTACAAACTTTTCTAAAGTTCTCGAAAATATCTGTCAGTAAGAGGACGTCTGTTTTTAAGTAAAGTTCCATGTAATCTTTCATTGTTTCACAACCAAAAGTATTCCATACCTCTACAGCATGTGAGTATTCCTCTAAAGAACACTCTTTATTATTCAACTTATTAAAAAAATCACTGCGTGAAGGCAGCTGGCATTCATCTAATTTTTCGAATGAATTTAGGTACTCATATGGGAAAATACCTTTTTTCTTAATAAGCTGAAATTCTTTTTCTGATTGAAATAAGGACCTTATAGTGCTGAAATCATTATCCGACAAATTGCAGGCTAATGATTCCAAACTCTCAGCCATAAAGCGTATAGTATCAAGAAATCTTATTTCAAGCTTATGGCCATCACTCATTTCTGAGAATTGGGAGAGGGATATATAAAGTTCCTTATTGAGAGGGAGTACTTTCAGTTGCAATGAAATTTCACCTAATTCTTTAATGAAAAGATGTGAGTCATAATTTGAATAATTGTGGAAGTAAACTGGTATAAATTTGGGAATTTGGTAATTTAAATTACATTTATTGTGGGCTGCGCCTCTAAATTTGCCACTAATGTGGCAGTGATCTCTAACACGATCTTTGCCTAAAAATTTTTGGCAAATATGGCAATTCACCGCACTATAAAAATTATAAGTATCTGAAGGGGATAAAGTATCCATTTGTCTATTGTTAACTAAATAGTTATTATATATATCTTCACAATCCTTAATTAAATATTCTACAAATTTTTTGGAGGCATCTTCCCCCGTATATATTCTAAGCTTATCTAAATTATTACTATGCATACACTTAATAAAATAACTAAAGGCACAAGGTGTGTGCTTTTTTATTAAATTTGTTTTACTACTTACACTATTACTTATATCCTCTAATACGCATTCAAAGTCTGCGTAAATAACAAAAGGGACATCCATTTTTCGTTGATGTCCCTTAAAACTAAGAATGGCATCCTCACCTGATGGCATAGTTGTGACTATCTTCCCACATTCCTCCTTATGAGTATTCATGATGGTGTCCGTATGAGTATATTGGAGACAGCTATTGCAGAAGTGTAGTTTGTGTCCATTCTGTGTTAGCTGATTCCGTAAAAGTCTGTAAATAATAAAAAGTAAAATAAAAGTTTATAAGTAAAACGTATATATTATAAAATATATAAAAGAAGTATATGTATCATTAAATTAAAGTGTAGTATAATTTTTTAACTTACTTTGATATGTTCTTTATCAAAATGTAGTGATGAACTTCACCATTTTCCAAAAGCAACAAGTTTACATGACTAATTTTCTCGTCTTTGGTGATATAGTAAGGACCAATAATCTGATTGGCCCCCTCATCATAGCCAAATACGTTAATACTTATTGCTGGATTGTTCACCTCAAACTCTTTGATTTTGTTTAATTCTAATGGGAAGCGTAAATTTTTGAAATTTAACGCTACACCATTTCGCGTAACAATCGTCTCTGCAGCAATGTCTTGAATATTATAAGAACTGCAACGTTCTTGATTGTATTGGGTAATATCCATGGCAGCAATCATACACCACTTGAAACAATAGTCATCATCATTTTGTATATTGATGCAAGCAAATCTCCTTGCTAATTTTTTAGGTGTGGATATCCAGTTCGATCCTTTGACGAGCGAAGATTTGTTGATGTTAATTTCTGCTCGGACTATGCGTGACAAAGTCCAACCAGAATCTCGCTCTTCAAATTCGGACATTTTGGTTGAAATTTCCCCAACCTGTTTCCGGAATAATTCTTCAATGCTATCTGCCTTCGTCAGCAGACTCATTTTGGCTACATGTGATATTATGCACAACTCCAATTCTTCTCCAACAATTTTTATATATTCTGCCACAATACTTACATGAAATTTAATTATTGCATGCTTACTTAAATTCCCTTGAAGTCTCTCCATAAAAACATTTTTATTTTCTTCAACGAATTCTTCCAACAGAAGTTGGTCCTTTTTGTTTAAAATTGCATAAGTGGCAATATGGTTTTTGAATGCTTTAGATATTTTATAATATCCCAATTCTTCTACTTCATCTGTTCTAGCATGCGAAGTATTCCTTGGAGTTGGCAGAGTTTCTTCTCTTCTTTCTTCTACTTCTCCATCACTTTCCGGTAAGCTTATGTCCATAGCATCGTCGAATAAATTACCTCCAAGGATACCCACACCCTGTTGTTGAGCTTGTTGTTGTTGAGCTTGTTGTTGTTGAGCTTGTTGTTGAGCTTGTTGTTGATGTTGGTGCTCTTGTTGATGATAATTAAGAGGCTGCCATTGCATCACATTGGGATTATAATTGTATCCCAAAAACTGATTATTCCATGGCATACCGTATTGTTGAAAATTTAATGGTAACTGATATTGAGGATACTGAAGAGAAGGATATTGTTGATGAATGAATGATGATGATGGATTTTGGTGATTTTGAAGAGATGTCTGCGGTAGCTCTGGATTTATGCCCCGGCTTACGACCACTTGATTCTGTACACTATGGTTTTTAACATGCTCCAAAAAGGACTTTTGGTATTTGTATACCTTATTGCATGTATTACACTGATAACCTGATGAACTCATTTTTAATTATTTTATTATTATTTCACTTTAACACAATTACTGATGACACTTCTTGTAAATACAATAACGTACTGATGTGTTGGTTAGAAATGTTGGCGTATTTATACTAAAATTAGAAGCAGTATCCTTGCAGCATTCATAAATTTTACTTTTTGTTTCTCTGCTGCTGACTGTACTTAGTTTTCTGCTTTAAAATAATCGTAGACAAAGAAAATGATTACCTTGCAAAATATATATGTATTCTACAAAATATTCCACGCACAAATACCCACGATCACACATTCATACATGTACACATACATACATACATACATACATACATACATACACATACATACATACACATACATACATATACATACATACATACATACACATACATACATACATACATACATACATACATACACATACATACATATCTCTTAAACAAATACACAAAATATTAAATTACCCGCGACTATCAAGCTGGACCCCCCACACACAAGTATGGGTGTTCACATACATGTGAACACAAGTATGGGTTTTCACATACATGTGAACACATAAATAAATATTTTCTCTGATATTACTGATATAGTATTACGATAACAAATTTATACAGTCTGGCAACACTGGCAATTTTCCCTTTGGTATTAGAAAATAATAATCATGTTTTGCCGTCGGCATTTGGAAAAATAATTACGTTTTGCCGTCGGCATTTGGAAAAAATAACAATCATGTTTTGCCGTAGGCATTTGAAAAAAAATTCATATATTGCCGTAGGCATTAGGAAAAATATTCATATATTGCCGTAGGCACTAAGAAAAATAAATTTTCACTATTTCACACCCATTAGTATTAGGAAAAATCATTTCATGATTTTCCCGTCGGCATATATACTTATGAAATACTAATCTTATGAAACCCCTTAATCCACCCCACAAACATACACACATACAAATTCCCACGGTCATAAAAAACTGGACTTATTAAACCACCCTCGTATGTATTAAACAAACAAAACCCCTTATGTAAACAAAAAATTCCTTATGTAAACAAAAAGTTGGACGGACTTATTGATCCACCCTCGTAGGGTATCAAATTTCACAAATTTCCAAGAATTTTAAAATTTTAAAATTTTAATTACCCAAATTTTAAAATTTTGTACTGAAATTCTCAAATTTCAAATTTTAATTACCCAAATTTCACAATTTTAATCGGCGCCCGGATTGGCAGTTCCCTACTACTGACGTCACATCAAGACGACAGTAGATATTGTCATTCGTCTACTCTTTATCGGCTACAATTGGATCTTATTGACAATCTCTTACTAATCTCTAAGGCTTTGTAAATTAATGGACCATGTTAATAGTAGTCAATTGTTGACGACAAAGAGTATACCAGTTAGAATTTTTACTGTCGTCTTGATGTGACATCGACGACGCCATTCACAATAAGGGGTATTGTCTTATAACTTATGTTATCAATTTCAGGATAGACATTGTTGACTAACTCTTGGATGTTGCGTATCAAAACACAAAGGTTTTCGTAAACAATTATTAGTTCTAACTTGAGGCAAAACCTTTTCAGGCGAAAAAAGAATTTTGAAAATCGGTTCATAAATGACCGAATTATGCCAGAGGAGAGCAAATTTCACCTTCCGATTTTGGAAAAAAAAATTATGGGACCCAACTGTAGGCAAACCCTTTCAAACAAAAAAGAACTTCGAAAATCGGTTTAAAAATTACCGAGCTTTGCGTGTACAAACATAAAAAAGTAAAAAAAAATACACACGAATTGATAACCTCCTTCTTTTTTAAAGTTGGTTAAAAATGTTATTGTGGGATAGCCATGAGAGATAGACATATACCATAGCGGAGGTTTTTTGTAGACCTTTTCAATGTGTACAATACTTAGTACACTATTTTGATAAATCTCGTAGGGTTCAACCTGCGTTTGCAATGTAAGCGGAAAAAATGTAATTATTTACGACATCACATTAGAAACCTCAAAAATAACAGTATTTCTCCACTATTAATGGATGTTATTATACATATAAACCTTCTTTAATCACTCTATCTATTAAAAAAAACCGCATCAAAATCCGTTGCGTAGTTTTAAAGATTTAAGCATACATAGGGATATAGGGACAGAAAAAGCGACTTTGTTTTATACTATGTAGTGAAGGTACTTTTTAAAAAAAGTACTTTTTAGAAAAAGGCGCTTGTGGGAAATACTTCTTAGAAAAAGGCACTTTTTGGGAAAAGTACTTTTTAGAAAAAGGTACTCTTTATAAAAAGGTACTTTTTGTGAAAAGCACTTTTTAGAAAAAGGCGCTTTGTGGGAAAAGGTACTTTTTGGGAAAATCACTTTTTAGAAAAAGTTCTTTTTTGAAAAAGTAGTTTTAAGAAAAAGGTACTTTTTGGAAAAAACACTTTTTAGAAAAAGTACTTTTAAGAAAAAAGCGCTTTATCTCAAAAGTGCTTTTTCCAAAAAGCGCTTTTCCCAAAAAGTGCTTTTTCCAAAAAGCGCTTTTCCCAAAAAGTATCTTTTTCTAAAAAGTACTTTTCCCAAAAAGTACCTTTTTCTAAAAAGTATTTTTCCCACAAAGTACCTTTTCTAAAAAGTATTTTTCCCACAAAGTACTTTTTCTAAAAAGTACCTTTTTATTTATTTTTGATAAAAAAAGGTTTTAATAATTTTTAAATTTTAAATAAATGGGGGTTTTATTTGCACGTTGACAATATGTAAGTGAAGTTACATGAAAAAACACATATACAAAAAAGCACAACAACTTAACGAAAGAGAAAACAAAAATATAGAAAGGTACAATGAACAATAATTAATCAAGGGACCTTTACACTAGTGAACAATAAGGGACTTTTACACTATGCGCGTAAACATCCCGCCCCCTTACTATACTGCAACAAAGAGGGCTCAGGATAATGCGGGCCTATCATAGGGAGTTGGTAATAAAAAATAAAATATTCTTCAAAAAACAATTCATCATAGATATTTACATTTATGTATATGAATTCAGGGAAAAATAGTATAATAAACTATGATAAAAAATATAATAATAAATAATAAAAAATAATGCAAAATATATAAAAAATGTAAACAATTTGCCCGGACATCACGTTGATGACGGCTGATTCGCTCCAGTGAATTGGTGCTGTTGTCGTTGGGTTGAGGTTGTAGTAGTTGTGGTTGTTGAGGGTGTGCACATTGATGGCATGGCTTGGCAGTCTTGGCCTTACTACGTTTTTTAGTTCTCCTTTTGTTTTTTGTTGAGGGTTTTTGCGTTGGTTGTGCACCTGTCTTTCATGTGCGAGTGTGCAAGGCAGTTGAAACATTATTTAAATTTTTCCACTGTTTCCCACCGTTCCTTCACCGTCATCTTCCTAAGCCGGTAACATTTTCGCAATGCGTGTTCGCTTTTGCACAGCCGACAGTCGCGGAATCGTTCAGCACGAGTGCTTTTGGCGTCCAAAGCAGAAGTCGATGGACCTTCAACGGGTTTACGGTGTACCTCAAGACGACGGGATGCACTAGACATTGTACTAGAAAAGGGTGAAATAGAAAAAAAAGGGAAAACGAAAAAAAAAAGAATTAGTGAGTTTCTGATTTGGGTAAGAGAACAAGCTTCACAATAGGCCGGGTGTAAACGCCTGAAGCTGTTCTCACGTCCACTGTACGGACTTTAGAGTCATGTCCCACGTAAGTCTTTTCTAGTCGCCATTCGTTAGGGGGTAAATTATCCTGACGGACAACTACCAAGTCGCCTACTTCAAAATCTTTCTCAGGGTATTTCCATTTCACTCGACGATGAAGTTCTTTGAGGTACTCTTCTTTCCACCGCTGGGCAAAATTATGGTGAAGAATTTTAAGCTTTTGCCACCTATTGGCAACACTCAAGGAGAGATCAGCATGATCGGGTTCAGGGGGTGACAGAATAGGCGCACCAATCAGGAAATGACCTGGCGTTATTGGGACTAAGTCAGAGGGATCATCAGTCATGGCAGTTAACGGTCTTGAATTCAGGCAAGCTTCTATACGGGTCAACATAGTTGTAAATTCTTCAAAGGTAAACTTTGAACCCCAGAAATTTTACGTAAATGAGTTTTGACGCTCTTTACGCCGGCTTCCCATAAGCCGCCCATATGAGGAGCACCGGGGGGAATGAAATGCCATTCAACAGGCTGAAAACTGTTCCGTACAAGTACCTACCGCTTAATTTCAGATAAAAACTGTTTTCGGACAACCTCGAGTAAATTAGCAGCACCGACAAATGCAGTTCCGTTGTCAGAATATAAATGAGAAGGGCACCCACTACGCACAGTGCTTTGTCCCATAGGCAAAATTAAAATAAAATAAAGTGCTTAGAATATTTAAGTAATATACATTTTTGTAAAGCTAACAAAGTACCTTAAATAAATTCGTAAATAGAATTTATCATCTCGTCTTTTTGTTAACAGTAGAGAGCGCTAAAGTCAGAAAATGTTTGAGGTAAAACTGTTGAACGGAAAAACGATTTTTACTGTGTTAGGCCCAATTCATACGAGGATTTAAAAATCTTGTTTTATTTTTGATTCTCTTTAAAAGTTGCTTCCAAAAACATTTTACATTCATACGATGATTTTTTCCATGTTTCTAGTTTTGATTTTTTTTCTTCCAAAAATTGTATCAGTGTTGCCATTAGATTTAAAAAAAAATTCGTTTTTCCCTACATGTTAAAAAATTTGTTTTGTAAACCTTTTGTAAACCAAAATTATTTCTTCTGAATATTTGGAGCTACAGTAGGTAACTTAAAACTTGACATATATATGTATATATGTAATTCTTTTGTATTAAATTATTCAAAGTGACTACTTCTGCATTCGAAATTAATGCACACTTTTCTACAGTTTTTCAGAAATTATCTTATAATACAAATATAACACATACCTATCTATATTTGGGTTTTCTCCAATCATGGAGTTTATTAAGATTTAAGTTAAATATTTGTAAGTAATATCCTTATTATTAAATCATTGTTTAATAGATGCTCATTTCCTATTTCCTGGGGTGCTTGTCATTAGAAGAATAGAAGGAAGATCCTATCCAAATACAGGCACTGCAACACCAAAATAATTAGATAAAAGTCTATGTAATTACGAGCAAAAACAAATTTTTAAACGGAGCAAAAATATATTTTGCGTATAGTTATTTTTACATTTATGCACAAAAAATGCAATATGAGAATAGAAAATACCTACATTTTGGCCAAAATAAAATATTTGTCCGATATTCCCTATACTCCTATATTAGCGAAAAAAATACCTACAGGTAACACTGTTTCCTATTAAAAAAAGCTGTTGTCACATTCAATGAAAAAATAAAATAAAGCAACATACCAAAAATTAAAATATGTGTACAGAAAATTTGAAAAAAAAAAACTCGGAGAACGGAAAATGTGATTTTTTTTCTACCCCCTTTGCTTTTCTATACAGTTCGCCAACAAACTACAAAAATCGTGTTTCAAAAAATCATTGAAAAATCAACGTGTGAATTAGGGCTTACAGAAAAATTTTTTAAAATTTCATTTTTTATTGTACTGCTTTGAAATTTAACAGTTTTGTTTATAACTATAGGTACAAAAAAACAGAAATAATTTTTTGTAAATATTTTATATAGAAAAGTTGTTTATGCCATCGAAAACTTTTGCGATTTTTTATTTGGAATTCCCAAAATGCAAAAGTTTGATAGAGTGAAAAAAAATTTTTTTTAAGAATTTTTTTTTTTTTTTTTTACACACATATATTTATTTATTGTATCTTCAAAAATGAACTAACAATAAGTATTCAAATCTTAAATCTAAATATAATTATTAGACCCGACCAGTAGCGGACATAAACTTAGTGACAGTAATTAATAATACATAAATTTCGTATTAAGCACAATAATTATTTTCAAGAAGTATCATTTGGGGTGCTGACTATTAGGGCCCTTGTGTCCCTCTTTTTTAGGCGGATGTGTCCAGTAAAGTTCAAGATATTACGAGCAAGCGGATTAGGATGTGACTCGAGTTTTGTTAAATATTTACCTGCGTATTTTGCGATTTCTTCAGTCACTAGTGGCATATTTAAATCACGATGTATATTTGAATTTTTGATGTACCATGGAGCCGATGTTAGTAACCGTAAAATTTTATTTTGCTGTCGTTGGATTCTTTCCACATTTGAAGCTGAAGCAGTGCCCCATAGCTGAATTCCGTAGCACCATATTGGCTTCAAAAGCGACTTGTATATCAAAAGTTTGCAGTCTAGACTGAGTGTTGAATTTCTGCCAATCAACCAATGTATTTGAGTTAACTTAAGTTTCATTTGAATTAGTTTAGCGTCAATATGATGTTGCCATGTAAGCCTTCGATCAAGGAATAAGAATAGGTAATTTTTTATTTGTGATTTTAGTACATTTTAAAGGGCTTAAATAGAATATATAAACAAGTTTTAAATTTTTCACCTGGAAATGTAAAAATGATATGAATTTTTTAAGACATATTTCCTAAGTTTCAGAAAAAGTTGGAAGGACCTAAGTTTATGGTACTGCCAAAATTAAAACAAAATAAGTTTATACAAGTTTTTTGTTTTATTACTATAAAAAATTAATAAAATTTTGATGTAGTGTATCATTTTTATTAAATAGTGACAAAAATTTACCAAAAATTTAAAGAATATTTTTTTTTTACGGAAACCCTAAAGTTTTGCAAACTTTGGAAAAATTAAAAAAATATATAAATAAAAAGTAGGCGATTTTTTATTTTTGATTTATATACTTTGTTAACAAATCTAACCACTAGTAAAAAAAAAATTAAGATTTTTAACCGGAAATTTGAAATTTTGTATTTTTTTAAATCATCTATATTTTTTAGTTTTACAAAGACCAAAAATATGATTATATAATTTTTTCCAAGTAAAGGGCTCCAGCGACGTTCAATGTTCAATTCAATTTTTGCAAGTTGTGCAATTTTATTGACTGTAGGTCTGTTTGAGAACTTTTCGAGTAAAAAATATCAAGTAACTTTTACTGGGAGAGTAAGAATGATTTTACTCTCTCAGTAAAAAATATCACAAAAAGTAAACGAACGACATCCAGTAAAAAGTATCAAGTAATCAACATTTGTTTGTAAACAGCTGATTCATGTTTTCCTTTTTGCTTTTCGATTCATTGTTTTCCCTATGTTTCAACTCATTTACTCATTACGGGGATTGATAGAAGTCTTATTGATAATTTTGGCATAATATTAAGAGTTTTATCTTGCGGAATCCCGGTTAATGTGACAACGTTTAAGGAGCTGCTAAATATTACTAGAAACTCATATTTAATACAGTATGGCTAAGGTTTTAGTGCATGGGTGCGATTTTCTGGAATATTTCAACTTGCCAATAGGTAATAAAATATTAAAAAAACGTTTTACACATTTTTTAAAACTATTTTTATTCTAGGGTGTCCGAAGAAGCCTAGAAGCCAGTCATAAAAATATAAGGAATTTGCGATTATCCCATACAAGAAAAACGAGGAGAGAAAATACAAATAGAGATTTAATGGCTCATTTGTTATTAATGTCGGATCCGGAACTATCGTCACTTAGGTCTACAAAACACATAAAAAAATGATGAATTCAAAGAAATTGACAAATACATTTTGAAAGAAAACATCATAAATTACAATTAAAATTAATTATCTTATTTGTTGAGCAAATTTAGAAACAAATTTATTTATGACCCTTTTTAAAGAGAATATTAAATTATTTGCATTTTGATCACAAATGTAGCAAAAATTTAGTTTATGAGAAAAAGGATATATGGCAGATGGTCATGTATCGAATGAAGCGAAATTTCCCAGAGAGCCCAAAAATATAGTTTTATAAGTTGTTATAAGTTTTCAGTGCATTCTGATCACTAATGTAGCAAAAATTTAGTTTATGAGAAAAAGGATATACGGGAGATGGTCATGTCCTTGTATCGAATGAAGCGAAATTTTCCAGAAAGCCCAAAAATATAGTTTTATAAGTTGTTATAAGTTTTCAGTGCATTCTGATCACTAATGTAGCAAAAATTTAGTTTATGAGAAAAAGAATATATGGGAGATGGTCAAGTCCTTATATCGAATGAAGCGAAATTTCTCAGAGAGCCCAAAAATATAGTTTTATAAGTTGTTATAAGTTTTCAGTGCATTCTGATCAATAATGTAGTCACAATTTAGTTTTTGAGAAAAATTATATATCGGAGGTAGTCATGTCCTTGCACCGATTTTTCCGAAACTTCGAATTTTTCTTAATTAACATATTTTGAACCAGCACACCAAATTTCATTTTTCTGCGATAACTTCTCTAATTTTGCCGATTCACTATATGAGGACAAAGCACTGTGCGACGTGAGAAAAAACGAGCAAAGGCTGCAAGGAATGTTTCCGTCGACATATCACCAGTTGCTTCCAAATGAATAGCCTTTGTGGCAAGGCAAACAAAAACTAAAACATAGGTTTTTGTAACTCTGCAACCCCTACCAATGTAGGATTTTATGTCGAATGGGCCTGACAAATCTAAGCCGGTATGGGTGAACGGTCTCGACATAGAGCATCATTCAGGGGGTATTGCAGCCAGCGTTACCATTTGTCAAGTTTTCCCTTTTTTTGGAAGTTTTTTGAGATGCCAAAAGGTTTTTTGAAAATATAAAGTTTTTTCAAGTTTTTTATAAATATGTCCATACGAGTAATTGAACTTTTGCAGGATATTGAATGAAAATATTATGTAATGTTTGTATGCAATAAAACGATCTTATATTTTCTCACTCCCTTATTACTGCAACAGTGTATAAAGGCTCAGTTAGCCGAACCATTTTCATTACTTTTCACATAACAATATCGATCAGCTGTTTTCTTTCAAAATTTTGGTACTTTTGTAGAAAAAAAGTTTTTGTTTTGGAAAAAGTTTTTTTTTCAGATTTAGGAAGTTTTTTAAAAAATATATATGGTAACGCTGAATGCAGCCATAATTTGCTGACCGGACTTTTTTCGGTAAATAGTGCATTCCTTACAGATGTGTTCAAGATTTGCGTCAGTACCTGCCAGTATGGCCTAACCTGACGGTGCTCTTAACACTGGGTAGAATCAATGCGTCTACCAACGCCCCCACACATAACTGGCTGTTATGCATAGGTACCAATGGCTGACATGTATTTGGACATTATCAACCCCCCTTGGTTTGGAGCGGAGCCTATCTAAAACTCCTTCCTAGATATGGATCTAGGCACCCGGTTGCAATGCAACTCCACACCGAGCAAAACGCTCTACCCGCGATTTGGGTACAACCACAACCACCACGAATCTCCCCGAAGGGCCGACCCAAGTCAGGCAGAAACTAAAGTTTCTGGGGCTCCTGACCCCGTGGTACCAGATTAAAGACTCTGGTCAGACTTCGTAGCCAAACTCACGAGCAAACTCCTTCAGCCTCCCATACGTCCGACTGTCCCCCAAAACCATACTAAAATCGTACCCCAACCCAGTATGGTACGTGACTCCCATACTATCTAGATCCCTAATGTCGCTGTACAAGGAGCATTCGGTCAGTACATGCCTCCAGTCCTCAATCCCCCCACCACACAAACAATCCGGAGTATCGGACAGGCCTCTTTGATGCAAAAACGCATTAAGAGAGCCATGTCCTGTCAGCAAAAATCCCAGACTAAGGCCGAAGCTAAAATCTGGGCACCTAAGTATAAGTTCTGGGTCACGTATAAAACTGTAAGTCACCCTGCCGTTCTCGCTAGAAAGCCATCTCTCCCTCCACCTAGCCAAAAGGTGATCCGACAGGAGCACTTTTAGCCGCCCAACATCACTATCTACTAAATCCTGAGCAGTAATCCAATCGTATGAGGAAAGCGGTAGTCCCCTTTTAAACTTGAAGATGATATCACGACGCATCAACTCCAAGTCAAGGGGTGCTACACCCAGTAAGACCTGAAGAGCATCTGTCGAAACTGTTCTGCAGACCGGCAAGCAAGCCAGCATAGCTATCCTCTGACATGAAAGTACCTTTTTACGGCCAGCATCAGACATAACCACATCACACCACACAGGCGCACCATATGCTGCACAAGCAACAAATAGCCCACCATATATGGTACGAGTGGCACGCCTGCTGAGACCCCAGTCACTCCTAAGGAAACGTCTAACCTTACCTACAACGGCACTCAGCTTGTCTCGTACGTAAGCAGGATGGACCAGAAAGTTCATCCTCTCACTCATCATTATTCCTAGATACTTGACCTGAGTCGCATATCTGAGACTAACGTCACCAGATCGAATAACTGGTGGACGGTCATGTGATAGCCTGCCCTTGAGCAGCATCATCACAGTTTTGTCCAAGCCCACATCAACCCCAGCACGACCTCCCCAATCACTCACATCACGCATGGCCTGCTGCCCCTTTCTCTCCAGCTCAGCACGAGACTGGCCTTCGATCAAGATGAGCAGGTCATCCGCATATGCGCACAGCTTGAAGGAACGCCCCAGCAGCCCCAGCAAGGATCCATCATGAGGTTCCAAATAAATGGACCACAAATGGAACCCTGCGGACAACCACGTGTAACATCCCACCAAACAGTGTCGCTGGCACCTAAAACACAAGCTTTCCTGCCGCTGAAGTAACTACTCCACAAGTCAAGCTCTCGACAGCCTATCTCACGTAGTCTGTCAGGAACCACACCCCACAAGAGGTAGTCAAACGCTCCCTTAAAATGAACAAATATGCCAAGGACGTACTTGGCAGAGGAATCACTAACACAGCGCTTTACATGCATCCACGCGTCCTCAACAGACCTCCCCTCCCTAAATCCAAACTGGTACTCAGAGAGGCTCGCGCCATCAGCCTCTTTCAGTCTTGTCACCATTATCATCTCCAGTACTTTTCCAAGTACCGGCAGGATACTGATGCCCCGATAAGAGCGTGGATTGCTCCTAACTCTATCAGGCGACTTTAAGAGGACGACAACACGAGCGGTCTTCCTAGCCCTAGGAAAATAGCCCTCACTCAGACACCTTCCAAAAATTGACTCCAGATACTCAGGAATGGCCTTCCAGATGCTTTTACACATCTCTCCAGTCATACCATCCATACCTGGAGATTTCCTACTACGGACCCGACAGACACTGCCATCTACTTCAGACCTTTCCAAATTTGGGGGACCAGCTCCTTCCCTAATGTGAGGAAGGCTACCGACCTCCGCATCCGGAAAAAAGGCATTCAGCAAAGCGCCAGTACAATCCCTCCAAGAAGACAGCATAACGCTATCAACTTCAAGGCATTCAATGTCCGGCTGGCCAAACCTACCCCTGCAAATACGATACACCTTACCCCAAGGGTCATCCCTGTTCTCCCGCACAAAGCTCCTCCATTCCATCTCCAACAATCAGTGCCTTATATGTTCTAAGGCCAGCAAGATAGTCAGCCCTACACTGAGTCAAATCTTCAGCATTAGAACGCCTCGCCCCCTGGAGTCGCCTCCTAAGACGTCTGACATTCCTCAGCATCATATCCAACTCATGTGTCCACCACTTGACCCTACTTGGCTTAGTCTTGCGACATCGGCCAAGCAATAAGTCGTTAATGGTGCACATCCAGCGATCTATCTGCTCTACCTGATCGTCAACAGAAAGCGTTCTGAAACTTTCCAGCGATTGTGCAGTCGCTTCCGCCCTCAAACAGTCCTCGTAGTTGCCCAGTCCGCACTATGGAGTCGCCACCTTCTAGGTGGTAAAACCACTCCGGTGCGACGATGGTAAGTAACCACCATCTCAATGAGATTGTGGTCACTGACCCCCGCGTTATCACACACCCTCCACCTAAAGTCGAAAAGAGAGACCGCCACCCCATTCGAAAGTGTGACATCGATATCACTGGCGCCCATTGGGCCAGCAAAAGTATACAAATCGCTAGCCTCATTTAACACCGAAACACCATTTGCGACCAGCCATTCACTAAGCATAATTCCTCGCACAAAGTTCTGATGCGCAGGAGCATGCCTGGGCATCTTACTGAACCAAGTACGAGAACATGCATTTGCGTCTAAGCCGAGGATAACAGGAAAGTTACTCGCAAGGAGTAACACCGTATCCATGTACCTTAAATAAGGCTCCAATGGGCCACCAAACCTGCAGTAGACGCTGGCCAAGAGCAAACGCCCAAACCGGCCCTCCACAGCAATGCACACCCCCCACCTAGCCCGACTAACTACAGTACAGTCCACGTCATTTTCGTCCACAACTATAGCAGAGTTTCCCGGCAAGTTCGTAAACACCCTGCACCTCCCCGGCAATCCCCTGACATGGCCATCTGTTACGTATGGCTCCTGCAAAAATGCAAAAGAAGCACCTCGCCGTCGCATCGCCTGCCCAAACTCACACGTCGCTGCATAAGACCTCTGCAGATTTTGTTGCAGTATAGTGATTCGATCCATGATTAATGTCTTGCATTCGCCCTAGCCATCATTGCCGCGTACACAGGGCACGCAGCAGACATCATCAAGTGCTCCGCAGGCAAGCCCTTGAACGCACAATTGCGGCACCTCAACCCGTTCGGACACCGGGAAACTATATGTCCAGTAAGCCCACATCTCCTGCACACACATTCCGCCATGCCAAAGCCAAGGCACCTATAGCAGGAAGCCACTACATCCTGAGCACGCACAATAAAGCGGAACCACTTTACATACACGCCAGTTGCACACAAATGGTCAGCAACACTCTGCGTGCTGTACGGATCAGATTTTTTAGCTTCGGGACCCAGAATTCACTTCTAATTAAACGGAGCATTAATGAATGACCGCCATGAGCAGAGCACTTGTGCACATGTTCAACAAATAAGCGAGTAAAGCGGGCAGAATATGGTAAAATTTTTGGATATCGCTCATCATATGTTAAGCCATGTGATCTAGCCAATCGACCATTAATTCTAACAAAGCCATTTGAATCGATAAAAGGGTTTAACGTTAGTAGACTGCTCTTTGTAGACAGTGGTATACCCTTTGAGAGTGGGGTATATTCGGGTATAAAATTTCGCTGACATATAAGAATCAAGCGATTTCGAGTGAATTTTACTTCGGACTGCGTTAAATAAAAGTGTCATATAAGCAATTTCGAGTTTTCAAATATTTTAAGCACCTGAACAAATATGAAATAATTCGCATTGCACGGGGTAAATCTGAAAAACGTGCCAGTATGTCGTACGGGGTTTCAAGCTGAACGGAAAGCGACTGAACTTCAAGGTGTTGGTGTTTAATAGGGGTATATTCTGGCCAGCACTCTCGCGGTTGTCTTAACCATGCAGGGTCATGCCACCAAAGAGAATTATCAATTAGATCTCGTGCAAGAGTTCCACGACTTACCAAATCGGCGGGGTTTTCCTTGGAATCTACAAGTGACCAATTCTCATTACCAACTTTATTCACGATCAACGCTACTCTATTTTTAACAAAGGTGGGCCAATGGCAAAGGGGGTTTTTAAGCCAGGATAAAACAATAGTAGAATCAGTCCATAGATAAATTTTACTCCTGTCTAGATTTAATTGGGTACATAATGATTCTACCATTTTTGCCATCAAAGCCGCTCCGCATATCTCTAAACGGGGTAATATTTCAGCTTTTACGGGAGCTATCTTCGTTTTTGACGCGAGTAAATGCGTCGTAATTGCATGGGGTGATATATTTCGAATATAAAGAGCATCGCCGTATGCCTTTTCAGAGGCGTCGCAAAACGCATGAAGTTCAAATTCATTTTCTGGTAGAAAATTAACCCATCTTGGAATATTAATTTTCTCAACATTACTGTAGTCATTTAAAAATGCGCGCCATTGAGATAGGGTTAGGGGTGCAAACTTTCATCCCAGTCTGTCTTGTCTTTCCAAATTTGTTGCATTATTATTTTGGCTACAACAATTTTTGGTGAGAACCAACCTGCAGGGTCAAATAATTTCGCTATTTCAGATAAGACAGACCGTTTCGTGACAATGTCCTGGTGTGGCTGCGATGTGAGTTTGAAATAGAAGCTATCTTTATAAGAATCCCATCGCAAGCCTATGGTTTTTGTAGTACTGGCATCCTAAAATTTTGAGAAGTCTGCATCAAGCAGATTCTCCCGGGGTAAATCTTCTAAGAGTCGTAAATGATTGGCTGTCGACTTTCGTAAAGCAAAACCAGCCGAACCAAGAACATGGGTTAGTTCATTACGCCTCTTAAAAGCGTCTTCGAGTTCATGTGATCCAGCAAGAACATCATCAATATACATTTAAGTTCTCAACATTTCGGACGCCGCAGGACTTATGGGTTTACAATAGTCAGCCAATTGCAAAAGGGTACGAATCGCTAAGTACGGCGCGCAGTTCACTCCGAACGTGACCGTGCTAAGCTCATAGTCCTTAACTTCAGATTCAGGATTATCACGAAACAGGATCCGCTGATATTGGGTTTGATTGGGATGAACTAGTATCTGACGATACATTTTCTCAATATCCGCATTAAAAACATACCGGAAGAAACGCCACCGCAGCAGTAAAACGGTAAGGTCTGTCTGTAAGACAGGGCCTGGATACAACACACTATTCAGGCTCACGCCATTGGAGGAGGGGTTCGAAGCATTAAATACTGCTCGGAGTTTCGTGGTTCCACTGTCGAGTTTAAACACTGCATGATGAGGTAAATAATACTTATCTACAGTGGAATCGGGGTGCTTGACTGCTTTAATGTATCCCATTGTGAAATACTCGCGAACTACATTATCATATTGTGACTTTAATTCGGGGCTTTTCAATAAACGTGCCTCATTTCGCACAAACTGGGAAAAGGCGCTTTTCCGAGAATCCCCTAATGTCAATTCATTTGAGAGTTCTCGACGAAATGGGAGAGAGACTACATACCGGCCATCGGGATTTTTGTAAGTCGTAGCCTGGTAAAGTTTCTCACAATACTCATCATCTTCCGATAACTTGGTTGCTTTGGGAACTTCTTCAAGTTCCCAAAAGCAAAAAAAAGTTGAGTATTTAACTCGAGATGGGTGCAAAACGATGCTACGAGTAAATTAATTATAAATAAGAGCTTCTTTTTGTTAATATGAATATTTATTTTTATATATGTATATGTATATTTAAACAAATAAATAATCTTTTTAATATGCAATATATTTATACAATGAAAATTTTTGAAAGTTTTTAATGAAGTTTTTGTTATATGAATATTTAATTTTTTATAAAGTTATAATGTTCATTAAAGTGTAAAACAATTGGAATCATAATAATAGTAATAGTAATAAAATCAGTAACATTAATAAGATTATGATTATGTATTAATAACAGTAGTAATAAATATATTGGTAAAAATATTAATACATAATAACAAACAAAAATTACAGTGATTATGTATATAATATGTAACTCCCTCACCCCTTTGTTCATACATTACTCCTGGAATGTAGAGTTATATAAGTTATACATATGTAGATAAATATTTGTAATAGTGAACAGAATTATTTTTTTTAAATATAATTTTTTTTATGTAATATTTAACTATTACACATGAACATAAAAATAAATGAATAGCGTTCAATGGTTTATTCAAATTTATTTTATTATTTATTTTCATTTAGTATAATTTCTTCCAGTGATTTTTCTTCAAAATTTTATATCAGGCAATTCATTTTGATATTTATATTTTCTTTTTATTCTGCCTTATCGTGGTTGGCGTATTTCAAATATGACTACGACTGTTTGGTAATAGATTAAAGAAGACTTCAACAGTTTTTCTTTAACCTATTACCAAACAGTCGTAGTCGTATTTGAAATACGCCAACCACGATAAGGCAGATTATTTGTCTATCACGTTTACAATTATGTTCATCTATAAAATGAGAGTTATTTTTTTCTTTTACTCCTTTTGAAATATATTTAGGTTTTTGCTTAAGGTTATAAAACCCAAGATTTTTTACTAATTCTCTTTCCCTAAAGTCATGACAATTTCCCTATTTTGATTAGTTTTATCAATTCGTTTAATTTTGGTGTTACGAACCATATCATGTAAGTTTTTCCAAACAGATTTATCTACCTAATTATGTAATAAATCATTTGGTTTGAATCCGGTTGTGCTATGTATAGTATCATTATAAATTTGGACTGATTTGAAAACTATAATTTTATCATCTGTATCCTTATTTCTTTTTTCAAGTTTAAATAGTCGTATATGGTCATTCAACGTGAGATTAAACCGTTCTATATCGGCATTTCCTGTGTGAGTATTTGAATTGAAATGGAATTCTACATTCTCAAAATTCAAAAAGTCTTTTATATATGCCGTATTAAACTCGTTGTCAGCTATAATTTTATGTGGTTTACCCAAAATAGCAAATCTCTCCGTTAGCATTTCTACTATAGTTAATGAGTTTTTATCTCTTAAATAGTGAATTGAGACATGTTTTGTAAGTTTATCAATGCATGTTAAAAATTTTGTTTTTTTTATTAAAGAACCAAATATCAATATGAATTATTTCATTTGATTTAATCGGAGTTTCTGTTAAACATAATTTGGTCTTTATTCGTTGTCTTTCGTATTTACACATATTACAAATTATGCAATTGTTTATAAATTTATGAATTTCTGTTTTCAAGTTTGGGTAATAAATTATTTTCTTTAATTCTATGAAAGTTTCTTCAATACCTCAATGGTTCTTATCAGTATGATATTTTTCTATTTGTTCCAAAAGTATTTCTTTACTAAAAATATCCTTTTGTTGAACTACTCAAAAATTTAATATTTTGAGAGTTTGAAAAATATTGAACTAAAGTCCTTTGAAATGTTTTTAAAAAATCTAAATTTTCACAAAAAATTGCTACAGTTCCTCTCAGAGGAAAAATTTGTCCTAAAAATGTTAAAATCTGTTGTTCAAAATATTCATTTATTGTTATAGTATGTCTAATTTTGTTTTTATATAAAACTTGCTTCTTGTATTTGTAACCATTTCCTTGAATTATCACAATTTGATTTTTATAAATGTTTATAGGCGTTTCAGGTCATTTATATATTTTTTTGCATTGTGAATCGTGGATAAATTCGATTGAATATCTTCCTTTTCTCGTGTTAATACGTTAACATTAAGACGACTCAGATAATCTTCTACTTTGTTAGTCTTTCCTTTAATATATTCTATTTCGAAATCATATTCATTCAGTTGTATCTTCCACCTCTGTAATTTCATGTTCGGTTCTTTAATTGAGTTCAGCCATACTAGTGGTCTATGGTCCGTTTGTATTTTGAATTTTCTCCCGAATAAGTACGGTCTAAAATATTTTACTGACCACACTATTGCTAGTAATTCTTTTTCTATAGCACTATAATTCAATTCATGCTTGTTTAATGTTCATGATGATGGGATAATACTGCACCTAAGGCCTCATTGCTGGCATCTTTTGTTAATACAAACAATTTATCGAATTGGGGATAAGCTAAAACTGGTGGGTTACATACGACCGTTTTTAATTTATTGCAAGAATCAATATATTCTTGATTTTTAATATTGATCGTTGAACCCTTTTTAAGTTTTAATATCATCGGCAAGCCTATTTAGTCAATAATAAATTTTCTATAAAATCCAGTTAATCCTAAAAATGATCTAATTTCTTTGATAGTTCTTGGAAGTGAAATTTTTTTAATGATATTTATTTTTTTTTTGATTTGGTTGTGTTCCGCGAGGAGTTATAATATGTCCAAGATACTCAGATTCATGTCTGAAAAAATTGCATTTATCTATTTGAACTTTGAGATTATATTCAGATGATCTTTTCAAGATTTGTCTTAGAGATAAAACATGTTCTTCAAGGGATGTCGAAAATATTAGAATGTCATCTAAATATACTACACATTTATTGTTTATATAACCCTGAAGTATCTCATTCATCATACGTTGAAATGATGCTGGAGAATTTTTTAAACCAAATGGCATTCTATTAAATTCATAATGTCCGGTCGGTGTTGAAAATGCAGTCTTATGTCTATCTTCCGGTGAAATTTAAATTTGATGAAATCCTTTTGCCAAATCAATTGTACTAAAATATTGTGAATTTCCTAGTTTTGAAAATAAATCTTCCATATTAGGTATTGGAAATTTGTCTTCAATCGTAACATTGTTTAATTTTCTATAATCAATAACCACCCTCCATTTCTGTTGTCCAGAATTATAAATTTTTTTAGGAACAACCCATACTGGAGCATTATACGGACTATTAGATTTGGTTATTATTCCTGACTCCAACATATCTTTAATTTGTTTATCTACTTCTAATTTATGAACTTCTGGATAGCGATATGCTTTTGAATAAACAGGGATGTCGTTTGTAGTTGGAATTTTGTGTCTATACTTGCAAGCTGCAGATAAATTATCTCCATCAATGTAAAAAATATTTTTGAAATCCTTAATTATTTTAATGAGAATATTAATTTCTTCTTCGTTCAAATTTTCGTTTGTTAATTTTTGCATTAAAAAATCTATTCTTGGTTTACTAAAGTTTATTTCAATTATAGAATCTAGTATGGAATCATGTTTTAAAGTCTCTTCAGAGAAATTTTCAAATATTATAGGTGTTACCGCCACTATCGATTACATTGTTATCGTTGTCAAAAGTATTTTTTTGTTACCACTAATACAAAATGTCAAAATTCATTCGAAGGTCAATTATAAGAGTATAGAAATCATTACCGCGTTGGATAAACGCCATCTTTTATAATTTGCCCTTAATATTTAAAGTGTATTTGAATGCGTGAATTTCATACCAAAAAAGTATGTATAAATTTAATACCTTACTAATTAATATATAATTAATAATTATCTACATTCCTTTATTGATTCATGTTCAGGAATTTTAACGTTCGCAAATAAACAATTAAAACTAGAACTATTGTTGTTATTTGTGTGTTCAAAATCTGATGAAATTCAGGCGCTTTGGTAAACTCCAATAACATTTTAAAATTCTTTTTTGAGGTCATCAGTGGGGATATTTCTTTATTCTCCAACTTTTTCAAAAACGAGACCGAAATTTCAACATAACCTCAAATCCGAGTTGGCAGCCCTTCAACGCATGTCATACAGCATCACCCAGAGCCATATAAACGTAAGTCTAAAAAATGTACAATACTTCCTTCTTTCAGGGTCAACCATTGCAACGATCGTACATTGAACAAACCACTGCTAACGAATTAGAAATATGTTCGTCCGCCTGTCTCAAACCTACCGACAGACAGAGTATCTTATGCAAAAGGTGCCACAAGGCATATCATTTAACATGCACTAATATGAGACATTTTTAGATTTAATTGAACTGTAGTGAATTTTAATCAGAAATAATTTCTTAATCAGGCTTGAGTTCAGTAATTTCAATTCTTGTTGAATGAAATATTTTTATTAATTAATGTGAGTATCCAAAGAAGAGAAGAAAAATTAAACTAGACTTTATTAGCTGGGGGAAATACCGATATTTTTCTGTGCAGCCACGTACTTCATCAGCACCCATGTCTATCTACTGGGGTAGAGATTATTATTAACATCAGCTATTTAACTTAAATTTCTATGAAATGGAATATGAGAATTGATTGTGTATACAATTATTGATTTACCTTTGGCAAACACATTTGTAAGTAAAATGAATAGTGATACTGATAGAGGCTCGATGTGGCTGAGGAAAAGAAGTAAGCCTCCGAACTTTGTTCTCGCCATACTGTGGGGGAGTGTTACCGCCACTATCGATTACATTGTTATCGTTGTCAAAAGTATTTTTTTGTTACCACTAATACAAAATGTCAAAATTCATTCGAAGGTCAATTATAAGAGTATAGAAATCATTACCGCGTTGGATAAACGCCATCTTTTATAATTTCCCCTTAATATTTAAAGTGTATTTGAATGCGTGAATTTCATACCAAAAAAGTGTGTATAAATTTAATACCTTACTAATTAATATATAATTAATAATTATCTACATTCCTTTATTGATTCATGTTCAGGAATTTTAACGTTCGCAAATAAACAATTAAAACTAGAACTATTGTTGTTATTTGTGTGTTCAAAATCTGATGAAATTCAGGCGCTTTGGTAAACTCCAATAACAATAGGAATTTTCGCATCATTTGTTGTTAATATATTATTTTTGAAATCAGTCTTAGCTCCTAATGGTTTCAATAAGTTGCAACCTATAATTCCATCAAATTCACTATATATTTCTGTTTCTAACATTTCTATTTTAGAATTTTGACGAATAAATTCTTTAAAAAGTGGTATTGTAATTTTTGAAACAGTAATAGTCTTTGAGCAGATTGTATTTAATGTAATTCTAAAAGAATTATGGAATAAACCCCTTCTGATTAAAGTTGTCCCTGATCCTGTATCTGTATTTTATTGGAGTAGATTTTATTTTAACAATTATGAAGGGAAGAGCTCTTCGGCCACTAACTGAAAATTCGAAGTTTCAATTTTATTTACTTCCATTGGTATTGGATTATTAAAATTATCTTGTTGGGAATTACTCGTAAAGTTTTTATTTATAAAATGTCTAGAGTGGTTTTGTGCATTTTATCCAGTATGCGAAGAAACGTTTTGTGTGTAAGAAAAGTCTCTTGATCTGTATTGTCCATGTTGACCTACATCTGTTAAACTGTTCTGATTATTTTGAAAATTTTTTGAATTATAATTATTAAAATAATGATTGTGGTTACTTTTTTTATGTTGATGGTTATCTTGAGTATGTGAATTATAATTATATCTATTTGAATTAGTAAAAGATTGGGAATATGGCAAATTATTTCCATTATTGTAATTTGAAAAATTTAGTTTTTGTATATTATGATTAAACTTTTTTGATGAATAAGATTGTAGTTGATGACATTTTTGATAAAAATATTCGGTTTCAATTAAAATTTCTTTTGCCTTCAATAAAGTGTGTGAATTTCTAGAATTAAGTACTAGTTTTGGTTCACTGGGTAACTTACTAATGAAAATTTTTAAAACCATTGTCTCATTATTTTTACTATTGAACCATTGAACATCTATATCAACACTTGATTTCAAATTTAGTTTTGTAAGGAGTTTTAACATGTATTCATACAAATCATTAATGCTAGTTCTTATCTCTGCGGTTTTTATTCTATTAACAATACTTTCTATGCTTTCAGTTACATTAAAATTAATTCTTAAAATTATTTTTATTTCGTTCCAATTTATAGGGTTATTATTATTAATTAGTGTTATATTAGCGTGTAATATAATTTTATTTCTTACTCTCAAATCGAACAACGGTAATAGTTTAGCATCAACGTATTTTCGAATTGATGTGTAAAATAAACATTTGGAGTTCTTCGGTTTTCCCATCAAAATTTGGCACACTTTCCAGTAATTGAAATGCATTTAATTCCATGTTTACCTTTTTATTGTAGTTTCGATTCTTGAAATTGTTTGTTTCCAATTCTTTTTGCTTTGAATGCTGTTAAGTATCTCCAATGCAATGACCTCTCTTTGCTTAGTTTTGTTCCAGTTTTTCTTTTTCAGTTTCGAAAATAAATATAATTTCACTGTCTTTTATCAGCACACATTCACAAGTTCACAGAAAACATCTTTTTGATTTTAAAATAAAGTTATTGGTTTATTTAAGAAAACGATTTAAAGTTTTCTTTCTTTTTCTCGTTTATTATTTTATTTGGTTCGAGAATACCGACTGCGCCAGTAAATTAATTATAAATAAGAGCTTCTTTTTTTTAATATGAAATATATTTATACAATGAAAATTTTTGAAAGTTTTTAATGAAGTTTTTGTTATATGAATATTTGATTTTTTATAAAGTTATGATGTTCATTAAAGTGTAAAACAATTGGAATCATAATAATAGTAATAGTAATAAAATCAGTAACATTAATAAGATTATGTTTATGTATTAATAACAGTAGTAATAAATATATTGATAAAAATATTAAAACATAATAACAAACAAAAATTACAGTGATTATGTTATAATATGTAACTTACGGAGTGTAAAGGTAGAATTAGCAAAATCGTATCTTTCTACTTTACAGCTTGCCGTATCGTTCAGCTTTGTGTACAAGTTATAGAAAATGTAACAATTTGCATAGCACATTTTTTTTGTCTTGCTTTGAATGCGGCTTTTTGACATTCGCTACAGAAAAATCTGTTTTCTGTAGATTTCTACGTCAGCAGTGCTACCACAACAAGCATTGCATAGGTTACGGCTTTTGTCAGCTGACACGCAACCTCACGATACGATTTTACTAGTTCTACCTTAAGGGTTGAGGCTGAGAAACTTCACCTGTGACGATCCACCCGAACACGGTTCTCTGGGCGATCAAGTTGCCATTTGGATGTATTTTAACATCCGTAGGTAAAATTTTGGGACACACATTTCCTCCAAAAAGTATATCCATACGGGTACACATGACGTCGGTCAGTGTAATGTCGGGGAAGGGTGAAGTTACAATATCAGAGATATTATATGAAATAAAAGTTAATAAAAAACAGTTCTAAGACAAATTTTTAAGAATTTTTAATTAAATTTAAGCAAATGGAATAAAGTTATTACACAGCAAAAGATCATATTAAAACCAATTGACGACTGTTACCACAATTAGTAGACAATTTTCTAATTTTCATTTTAATAAGAATTTGCCTTGCTTGTTTCTCATTCTTTTTGAAAAAGTTCCAGGCGGTTTCTTATCGTTAAGTACAAGCAGGTTACAGTACCATACTGCGCTGCGCCGAATTTTGAATACCCTGAGCCACAGTATGTCTAAGTGTCTTTCATTTTATTTCTCCTAAAATATTTTCTGCAGGGTTTCCATAATAGCGTCTACTTGTAATCAATTTAAGTTTCGTCAACTCAGAGTTCTTACAGCTTAAAATTTTCACTACACTTTTTAAAATTTGTTCACTAATTCAGCGAAAAATCACTTCAAGTTCTCTTAGCATCGAATTATTTACTTTAGGAAACGATTATATCATTGCAATCATTGATACTTATACAATTTATTCCACTTTTTTTTAGGAGATATGGTATGACCTCAATTTAATGGAATTTTTATAAAATTTCAGACTAGATTTGAATAGCTCACATTTTTATTTTATATTAAAAATACATGGACATTTTACTTCTTGTTTATCGGAGTCGAAAGAATTCTTTCTTTCTTACAGTTACATTTAAAACAAAAACTCAATTTAAATTTTAAGATTAAAAAATTTCCTTCGAACAAGGTATATGTAAGTGTTTAAACAGACAATGAAAAATGTGTCAACGTTCGTGTAAATTTAGTCATACAATCATTCAAACGAACTTTTGTAATATATAAAAAAATAATAAGTTTTTATATTAAAGTAAAATTGGTTTATAAATTCTATATATTTATGAAATAACATGCACTTTTAATTTAATTTAAGAATAAAAGTAAATGAACAAAAGTGTGTTCATATAACGTTTACCCTAAGAAAAGATACCTGTTCCCCCATTCGAATCAACAATCAAAATATTCCTCAACATTCTCAAGTGAAATAACTTGGCATACACCTTGATCGAAGGCTTACATGGAAATATCATATTGACTCTAAATTAACCCAAATGAAACTTAAATTAACTCAAATATATTGGTTAATTGGCAGAAATTCAACACTAAGCCTAGACTGCAAACTTTTGATATACAAGTCGCTTTTGAAGCCAATATGGTGCTATGGAATTCAGCTATGGGGCACTGCTTCAGCTTCAAATATTGAGAAAATCCAACGAAGGCAAAACAAAATTTTACGTTTGATAATATCTGCTCCATTGTACATTAAAAATTCAAATATACATCGTGATTTAAATATGCCACTAGTGAGGGAAGAAATTGCAAAATACGCAGGCAAATATTTAACAAACCTCGAGTCACATCCTAATCCGCTTGCCCGTAATATTTTGAGCTTTACTGGACACATCCGCCTAAAAAAGAGGGACACAAGGGCTCTTATACTCAACACTCCAGATGGGACTGCTTAATGCTTCTTTTTTTTCCTTTTTGATTATCACTACTTATGTATTATTTATAACTATCACTAAGTTTATGTCCGATACTGGTCGGGTCTAATAATTATATTTAGATTTAAGATTTGATTACTTATTGTTAGTTCATTTTTGAAGATACAATAAATAAATATATATATGAAAAAAAAAACTTTTGGTGTTTTATTTTTGGGAATTGCTACAATTTAAGTTTAACGTTTATTAACGCACTAATAATCCCAAATTATTATTTTACTTAATTAGTAAAATAACTTTTTTATTAAAAATACATTTAAATTGATTATTGAGGGGTTTAGCTGGATCCTATGCGCATTTCACTGTTGCTAATGCAGATCATCAGGGAACCTTTACCCAAAAATCTTAGAACAACTAGAGTTATTACGTTCTAAACTTTCATTTAAACAAATGAGAAGTTCAACATATAACAAAGTTGAAACAAGAACTCAATAATCAACATGTTTTTTATTTTCTAACTTTACTACAAAAAAACCAAAATTAAATAACACTGTACAACAGCTAAAATAGCCTTTTTTTTTTTATGGGCGTGGCTAATTTTGGCCCCTAAATTAGTCGGACATACTAATATATTTTACTATAACTCAAAAACCGCTATTTCGATTTTAATAAATAATAAACCAAAAGACGCGCCACAAAATTTTGTTAAAAAATATTTATAATCATTTTTACCTATCTTTTATGGTTTCGGAGTTATTCAGAATTTAAAAAAGAAAAAAGTTTTTTTATGCAAAAATCGCGTAATTTTTTTAAATGAAAATTACAATAAAAAAATCAGAAACTCACAAGTTTCATATTTTTTACATTTTTCTTAAAACCACATATCCTAGGAATAAAACAAGCTATAAAACGTGAAAATCCAGCAATAAATCTTGATTTTATTCACAATTTAAAGTTCTGTTACCAGACCGCAATGCCCTTTCAATAGCATTACCAGATGTCAGTGATGGGAAATGAGATTTGCATTTCGGTATCAAAAACAAATTTTTTAGTACTTTTTTGATCCCGAGAGTACCAAAAATTATAATATTTCTTATTTAAATTTTATTAACAAAAAATTATAAGAAATTCATTTACAAAAAAAGGAACACATAGGTACAAATATACAAATAGGTGTAGCCTGGATTAGACTTAATACTGTTGTAACATAAAGCTTGCCTCCGTATTCCATTGCTCGCTAAAGCTAAAGCTAAATTCGACCGCTAAAATGCTGAACAAATAGAAAATTTTAAATTTTTGGCGATGACATAAAGCAATAAAATTTCGGCGAATTACATTTTTAAGCCATTACCTGATTTATCAATACACGTTTGAAAATTGCATTCGTAGCCGAAAATTAGATTTAGCTTTAGCGAGTTACAGAATACGATGGCATTTATATTTCGTTTTCATGAAATTTTGGTAAAAGAAAATCCTTTCGACATTTACAGCGGAGTGAGGCATGGATAAAATTCCGTAAGCTACTCTCGATATATCAGGAAACATGTATTCATCTAATGCGTTTTTATATAAGCCAGTGCTCTATATTGGTTGTTAATATTTCAAATTATTTTTCTTTTTTTTTTCTTTTCCCTGGGAACATTTTAATTAAAAGTGGTATAATGATATTGGTTTAACAGATAAAATACTTTCAGGTGGAAACTTACTAAACCAAACTAACATTTTATTGTCAAAGTCCACTTTTGCCCTTAGAACTTAATATAAACTTTTTAAAATTTTCTTTAAACTGATTTAAAACAGTTGTTTCAATAGATCAACTTCTGTGCCACATAAAATATCATTGAATGAAATATTGATATTGATATTTAATTGTGGTTACACTTTTCTAAAAGATCTTTACTAATAAAGCTTCTTTCTATTTGTCGAAAAAACAATTTAATTATTGGCAAAATATATGCATGTGCGAGTCTTCTGACTGCATTTCTAAGTTGCCCGTGAGAGTATCAAATTTCTTAGGGGAGTACTACGGTACTTTTTCATGTCAAACAGTATAAAAAAAGTACGATCGTATCAACTTTCCCATCACTGCCAGATGTAAATGTGACTGCATTTAATGCATTACACACATTTTTCCATTTTTAGGTACCTGCTTTAAATTGTGAATAAAATCAAGATTTATTGCTGGATTTTCACGTTTTATAGCTTGTTTTATTCCTAGGATATGTAGTTTTAAGACAAATGTAAAAAATATGAAACTTGTGAGTTTCTGATTTTTTTATTGTAATTTTCATGTAAAAAAATTACGCTATTTTTGCATAAAAAAAACTTTTTTCTTTTTTAAATTCTGAATAACTCCGAAACCATAAAAGATAGGTAAAAAATGATTATAAATATTTTTTAACAAAATTTTGTGGCGCGTCTTTTGGTTTATTATTTATTAAAATCGAAATAGCGGTTTTTGAGTTATAGTAAAATATATTAGTATGGCCGACTAATTTAGGGGCCAAAATTAGCCACGCCCATAAAAAAAATCTCTACGTGATAGAGCAAAACTGACAGCAGATTTGAATTTAACGCATCGAAATCCATATAGTCCGCGTAATTTTATCTAAAGGACAGCCAAAAAATGTTATTTTGTTGTACAGTGGTGTAATTTCTTTCTCACGTTCGTTGGCTTTTGTTGTTTTTGTTTTTAATAATGCACTTGTAATTTATTAAAAGTAACGAGTAAAACTTTTGTTGTTCTTTTTTGAGCGAAACAATTTATAAAAAAGAATAATGAAAAATTCGGCGCGTATATCTTATTATATATAATACAAAAACACGTTTATTTGTTATGGGTGAACTCTTCAATGCCCCAACAGATTTTCGCCTTCCACCCCACAAAATATTTGTAAAAGACCGGTGCGTGTTTTTATATATATTCATATATATTCTACCCCGGTAAATGCTACACCCCTTTCAGAAATAGTGATTCGTCCGACAGATGGCGCAATTTTTAGTTTTTGTGTGTTTTTGCACCGTAACTCAAGAACTACTGCACCGATTTTGACCAAACTTTATATACATGCTCTATGAGGCGTGAGGAGTGTTTCTGTGTAGTTTGAAGTTCGTCAGGCAGGTGGCGCAATATTTAGTTTTTTTGTGTTTTTGCACCGTAACTCAAGAACTACTGCACCGATTTCGACCAAACTTTATATACATGCTCTATGGGGCGTTTCTGTGTAGTTTGAAGTTCGTCCGGCAGATGGCGCAATATGTAGTTTATTCGTGGGCAAAATCCAATTTTCATATTGTACCACCAATGCCATATACAACACTAATGTTTGCTTAGGGCCAGCAACGCGGACCGCGGTCAGCTAGTATGTATATAATATATAGGTAGGCATGTACATATGTATGTAGATATGTATAAATTTAAAGAAATGTAACAAACTGCATTAACAATTATATACATTTATATATAACTACGGTGACCATTCGTTCTGTATTATACAGAACAGTACTGTATTTGAGGGTCCTGTTCTGTATAAATTATTCATTAGGAAAAAACGTTGAAATGTTCTGTATTTTATTTACTGTTCAGTATTTGTTCTGTCTTTTCATGACTAAAACTGCATTAAAAAAATGAACGCAGTTTCTGCAACAATTGATTTTAAAAGTCGCCAAAATCAGTTTAATGTAGTTTTTATTAATATTTATTTGATAATAAAAAGCAGAAATTAAATCGCCAAAAATTGTTTTTTTCTTAATTTTTCTCATCCAAATTCAAAATACATCAATTACTATAATTAATATAAGAAAACTATCAAAATCAAATTGTTTAAATTTCTTGCAGATGAGTTTTGGTAGGATCTATTTTTTTATATTACTCCTACAACAAACTATTTTCTTGAATTACAAAAAATTTTATGTTTAATTTTGTTGCTTTTCTACTTGTGACCATCGATATGTAGATTAGCGTATGTGATTTTTTTTCAAGAGAAGTAACATGCAGGCAGTGAGTGCCTACTACTATTACTAGGGTTTACCTTCTTTAGGAAAGGGATAGTGATAGAGAAAACAAGTGATGCAGGAAGGGATTGAGGGAACTTCATTATTTTGCACCTCTGCTTTTTGCACGTTTTTAATAGTACAGTGTTTCAGCGCCTCTGGAGTTTAAATGAGGTGTATTAAATTTTTTTGAGGCTGTGCTTATTAGTCACTTTGTTGGTTATTTTACTTCGCCGATGATTCTGCTACACAATGAAACCGGGCGTTCTGATGTTACATTAGGATTAGTAACTGCTTAAGTCGGTATATTTTAGTGACCAGTGACTATGCCTTCATCACTAGAACTTTCCTATGATAACTGATACAAAGGGACACTAATGCACATCACAAAAATGCGAGGTGTTATTATTTAATGGCTGTTAGATACCAGGCTCTAACCAAAGACCTTCGGATCAGGCAACTCCACCCTCAATGTTACATTTAAAATTTTTTTCTTCAATATGTTTAATACTCGTATGTCTGTAGGCTGTGTGTTCTTTAGCTGCTGTTTGTTAAATATTTCCTCGTTCTGTATTTTGGTTTAAAAATTATGGTCACCGTATATATAACACATATATGTACATATGCTTATGCTTTTCGACTTCTTTTTTATCTTCTTTAAAAAATTTAATATTTGTACATACTACATACACACGCAAACACAAATTGAAATTGCGATGAAAAAATGGGTAAAAAAATTTATGCACTTTTACTTTTCAAACTATGTTTTACCGTCGGCAAATATTTAGAAATTGTCACTTCTTTTATAAATATGTCACACACTTTATTTCTTAATTGCACAAAGTAAAATAAATGCACACAACTAACCTTTTCTTATTAATTTGACTTGGTATTTGGTTTAAATAAGGGGTTGATTGATATCAACTTTTCTGTGTTCCGGGAGATGCAACGATGATCGTGGAATTAAATATATTTTCTTGAAAATATTTCAAGGACTCGGGGGGTCTAATCCGGTTCGAAGGACCAAAATGTTTCCTCGAAATATTTCTCGAAAATATTTATTTTTGATAAAAAAAGGGGTTTAATAATTTTTAAATTTTAAATAAATGGGGGTTTTATTTGCACGTACCGTGTCCTTAGGGTTGACAATATGTAAGTGAAGTTACATGAAAAACATATAGGCAAAAGCACAACAACTTAACGAAAGAGAAAACAAAAACATAGAAAGGTTCAATGAACAATAATTAATCAAAGGACCCATACACTAGTGAACAATAAGGGACTTTTACACTATGCGCGTAAACAAGTACCTTTTTCTAAAAATAATTTTTCCCACAAAGCGCCTTTTTTAAAAAAGTAATTCTTCCAAAAAGTACCTTTTTCTAAAAAGTATTTTTCCCCCAAAGCGCCTTTTTCTAAAAAGTACTTTATCTAAAAAGTGATTTTCCCAAAAAGTACCCTTTCCCACAAAGCGCCTTTTTCTAAAAAGTACTTTTCCCAAAAAGTACTTTTTTCTAAAAAGTACTTTTCCGAAAAAGTACTTTTCCGAAAAAGTACCTTTTCTAAAAAGTTCCTTTTTTTAAAAAGTACCTTTTTCTAAAAAGTGTTTTTCCCAAAAATCGCCTTTTTCTAAAAAGTACTTTTTCTAAAAAGTACTTCTTTCTAAAAAGTACTTTTTTCAAAAAGAACCTTTTTCTAAAAAGTATTTTTCCTTTTTCTAAAAAGTACTTTTTCCAATAAGTACCTTTTCCTAAAAAGGCTTATTTTTTTAGCAGCATTCCTATGCTTTTAGAATTTTTGGTCTATCATGTATAGGTAGTTGCCGAGATATAAAGATACCAATTTTACCCGTTTTTACCCATTTTTACCCCCTTGGCACTTTTTGGGCAGTTCGAAATAACATAAATTTTATTATCCCAGCTTCTACTGACCGTTAAGAAAACATAGTAAATGATTTTTACATGTATGTATATGTGTACAATATCGTTAACATAAAGGTACCGAAAACGGGCAAAATTTTACCCTTTTTAAGTGCAAATTTTCAGAATGTGTCAAACCCATTCAAGATTCTGTCCAGAAGAAAGGAACGCACCAAAAAGCTTTCTGCTACGTTAAATAATTTTAAAGATATGTCGAGTGCAAAAAAAAAGAAAAATCTCGCGACGAACTGTTTGTAATTTTCCTAAATTTAGTAATGAAATAAACTACTACAGATCATTGACTAATATTGGCTTGAGGGCTTTTTATACTGAACGAAGTTCTTTAAACTGGGAAAACTATCGTAACTTCGAAACAAGACCAAATCAGAGATTAGGAAATTTAAAAAAAGACACAGCAATCGTATTTTTGAAGTCGGTAGTACTAAACAAATGTGGAATACATTACGAAATGCGGATGTTTGTGAGGGAGTAAATATTGAGTCTGATATGGAGGTTAACGAAATGAATGAGCTCTTTATTAGTAGTCAACAATCTAATGCTAATACACCAAATCTTTCTCTTTACACCAATACTATTGGTTGTTTTTCTTTCGCCAATATAACTGAAACAGATTTGTTTTGTGCTCTTCACAGTATTAAATCTAATTCGACTGGTGTTGATGGTATCCCTATTAAATTGTTAAAAATTGTTTACCCCCTTTTAAATAGACATATTCTTTTCTTCATTAATTATATTTTAACATCTTCCATTTTTCGTAATGACTGGAAGATTTCTAAAATCATACCGATTCCTAAAAAAAATGGGCGATTTTCCGCAAACAATATAAGGCCAATTAGTATCTTAGGCTCTTTATCGAAGGTTGTTGAAATTATCATGAAAAAACAAATAATGAAATGGATTGATGATAAAAAGTTACTTGATGATTGCCAATATGGTTTCCGAAGTTGTCGAAGTACTAGCCATCTGCTAACTGAACTTACTGACTCTATAAGGGCTAATTTGAATGTTGGCAGGGTTAATGTTCTAGTGTCAGTCGATCATACCTTATTAATTTCAAGGCTTCACAATAATTTTGGTTTTTCTATGCATGCATGCAAATTAATCTGGTATTATCTAAGTGAACGCAAGCAGTTTGTTTCTTTTGATGATTGTATCTCTGATCTAAAATGTGTCAAATCTGGAGTACCTCAAGGCTCTATAATTGGACCTATATTATTTACTCTTTTCATTAATGACTTATTTTATGTGCTAAACTTTTGCAAAAATTTCGTATTTGCTGATGACATTCAGTTATTGTGGTCTGGCGAGAACCAATTCTCGGATGCATTGCAAGCCACTGTTAATCATGACTTAACTTATTTAGAAAATTGGGTGCTAGTGAATAATCTAAGAGTGAATCCTGATAAAACAAAGGAAATGATTTTTCAAATAAATAAATTAAATTATGTATTATTAATTACTATCACTAAGTTTATGTCCGATACTGGTCGGGCCTAATAATTATATTTAGATTTAAGATTTGAATACTTATTGTCAGTTCATATTTAAAGATACAATAAATAAATATATGCAAAAAAAAAAAAAAAAAATTTATCTCACATTGCGTAGGCTATATCATCTTAACTTATACCTACCACTTCATGTAAAGAAATTCCTAGGCCATACGCTACTAATGTCTCATATCAACTATTGTATTGAAGTTTATTCCGGTTGCAACTTAAAAAGCAAGAAAAAAGTTAAGTCGGTTGTTCATAAAGTTGTTCGGTTTGTCTATGGACTAAGGCTTAGGCAACATGTTTCAAACCATTTAAAAAATTTCTTGAATCTAACTTTTGATGATTATCTAAAGTTTAGATTATTGATATATCTCTTTAAAATGATTTACTTTGGTATTTATGAAAAATCGTTTATTGTTAGTGTCGCCCGGCTGTAGAATATCCTTCCTATTCATCTTCGATCTTTTGCGATGCATTTATCCTCCTTTAAGAGAAAGCTAATAAATTTTCTCCAAACTACTTGAAGATATATAATATATTTTTCCCCTGTCTCATAAAACTAAATTGAAGTTAGTTATGTATTGTTTTTATTGATATTGTGATGTTTCTTCTATTACATTAAACTTGTTATAAGAATTACTTTGAACTGTATTATAATGGTTGGTTAATATTATTTATACATATCTTGGATCTCATTCTATAATTAAATTGTTGATAAGCAATTCACTTGCTATAAGAAATAGTTTTATATTAAATAAAATACTTGTACTTGCTTATTTTTTATCAGCATTCGTATGCTTTTAGAATTTTTAGTCTATCTAATGTAGTTTCCGAGATATAGATACCAATTTTTCAATTTTTTTATCGCTTTTCGCGTTTGAATTTCCAAAAATCCCTTCTAAGTGGATCGAAAGAGGAATCTACACACCAAATTTCAGCTCTATAGCTATAGTTAATAATAAAATCTCCATTAAAAAATTGAAAGTCATTGCTTTGGATTTATTTGTATTTTTAATTTAATCGCGAATTCTATTTTCTTTTCGTTTGCGAATTTTATTTCTAAATTTGCGAGAGGAATTTTATTTTGCATTCTTGGGTTTTTTTTCGTTCGTTTCGTTTTATTTATAAAATTTGCGAATTAAAAAAAATAATTCTTTACAATATGGAAAATAAAATTCGTTCGAATTAAATTCGTTTGCGAAAGAAATTAATTCGAGCACTGTTCCTACCCTGGTTTTAACCCACTATTAAATCCCAATGTGATTTATGCTAACTTCTTTACCGTTTTTTCTTTAACATTGCACTGCTTCAGCTTCAAATGTCGAGAGAATCCAACGAAGGCAAAACAAAATTTTACGTTTGATAACATCTGCTCCATGGTACGTTAAAAATTCAAATATTCATCGTGATTTAAATATGCCACTAGTGAGGGAAGAAATTGCAAAATACGCAGGCAAATATTTAACAAACCTCGAGTCACATCCTAATCCGCTTGCCCGTAATATTTTGAGCTTTACTGGACACATCCGCCTAAAAAAGAGGGACACAAGGGCTCTTATACTCAACACTCCAGATGGGACTGCTTAATACTTCTTTTTTTTCCTTTTTGATTATCACTACTTATGTATTATTTATAACTATCACTAAGTTTATGTCCGATACTGGTCGGGTGTAATAATTATATTTAGATTTAAGATTTGATTACTTATTGTTAGTTCATTTTTGAAGATACAATAAATAAATATGTATATGAAAAAAAAAAAAAAACATAAGACCGATAGCTTCTAACCAACTTTCATTATACATAACTAGTGGAACTGATGGTAGGCAGAAAATTACTGAAAAAAATGATATTGGGACGCATATTTATATTGAAATGCTTACGTTATCGTTCGCACTCATTTTCTTTCGACTTGTCGTCCTAAAGGCTTTTAAGGGAATGCTAAACAGCTTATTGTCGTTTAAAATGCGTGCGAACGAACATGAGTGAGATCCTGGAATAGGCAGTTAAATGTTAGCAGTTCAATTGAAGATAAGCTACTAACATATTCATCGTCCGATCCCAGTCAGTTTGCACAACAGTTTATTTCTAAAAAATTTTGATATACCGGATTTCTTTTGAATACTGCATCAAATTTGCGAATAATATTTCTATCTTTAATTTTGTTAAGACTTTCTCTTACGTTAGCCATAATATTTTTGCTTTCCTGGATGTTCAACCCAAAAGTTTGTAATTTTTTCAATGAATATACTACAGTGGAGGCTCGAAAAAGTTAAGTCATAGAAAAGTTAAGTATATGGAAAAGTTAAGCAGCTTTTATTCACCATTGGTGACTCCAAAAAGTTAAGGAATTCTCAACTTTTCTGAGACAATTTTTTTATATATAGTTTTTTTCTCTTTCTAAGATGATCTCAACTTTTGTGTGTAAATCCTCAATACATATTTATATATATAGTGAGTCATATCCCTGCAGTCAGACTGGGGCCAAATGTCCCTATGTCAACACTAAAATTCTAGTAGTATGTACATTGTCTACAATTTCTCTTCTATTCGTGAGTACAAAAGAACGAGAGAAAACAGATGTGGTGCATTTGTGGTGGGTTTTGCAACAACTTGTCAATATTCCTATAATTGTATGTACGTAAGGTATAGAAATGTACCACTAAATGTCTGGTTGGTCTGTCTCCATGTTCCCATAAGAACTATGTAGTCACTACCTAGTCAACTGTTTTAGTGTTACTAGTAGATTTTCAATGACAAGCAGATGCTAAATGTCTATAGCACAAAGTATTGTATGGGGAATAATTAGGGAGTAGTACTGGTGACAAAGTCAAAAGCGACTCAGTAAATTTTCACCATCGACATTTCCTTCAGGGATATGCCTGTATACATGCAAAAATAAAACCGTTACCGTTATATATTTTTTTTTTTTTGTGAATTTTGTATGCATAATGTAGTTGCTCTCATCAGTTGGTTATAAAAGAAATTAGTCGATTGCAACAATGTTAGCAGCAGGGAAGCAAAAAAGGTTGTCAGTCGGCGAAAAATGCAAAACAGTAATAAATATGTATGTATACATGTATATATGTACATATAATTCTAATTGACAATTAAAAAATAAATAAACAATGTACAATTACACATATAACCTCTTGAATTTTTCATACTACGGAAAAGTTAAGATTTCGAAAAAGTTCATCACCCCCAAAACAAACTACTTAACTTTTTTGAGCCTCCACTGTATTATGGAAAAATTCGTTTTTATAAATGCGAGCTGTGGACTCAATGTTTGCAAATCGTAAATTTTCTTCTCAGATTCTATTGACTCAGAGTATTTACTATTTAATTTTAATATTACTGCTTCAACTTTATCAAAATGGTCTGCGTAATATATATACATATATCAGTGATGGTATTTGAGAATTTTAGTTTCGTGCCAAAATGTTAGCCAAAAAGTGCCAAAATAACTTAAAAAGTGCCAAAAAATAAATGTACATACATACACAGCTGGGCTCATGAAAACGGTGAAATATCCCCCTAAACAAAATGTTCCGACTTTTTCTGAAGTCAGACTTGTCGTACCGAATTCGTTAAGACATTTCGGTAGTTTGTCTAAACTCAGACTTTTCGTACCGAACTCGTTAAGAAATGCCGGTAGTTTTTCGAAACAATTTTTTTAAACATTAAAACTTTGATTTTTGAGTAAAAGTCTGTAAAAATTTGTTAAATACATATATATGTACATATATGTATGTTGATGAAAAATAAGGATTGAACAAATATTAAAAAACGTGAGTATGTGCAAATTATTTCGACAATAGCAGCAACATAACGGTGAAGCGGTACTCTGCTTTAAAAGCAAAAAGAAATCGTACCTACATGTCGTTACGAATTCGTACCGACTTATCGTAACGAATTCGTACCGACATATCGTTACGAAGTCGTGTCAACCATTTCATACAAAAATCGTTACGATTTCCGTAATATTTCGGTTCCGAAATCGGAAGATTTTGTCGACCAGTCGTTACGAATTCTTTACGAATTCGGAGCATTTTGTTTGATGGGATATTGTATTAATTGTAAATTTTATTGAGTTTGTATTTTAAATGTCAATACATTTGATTAATAGGAATTCAATTCATTTTTGTTTGCTTTATTTATTTATTCAACAATTCAAGTAGAAAAAAAAAACTTTCAGTCTTCAACAATAAATTTTCGTCCACTTTAGATTTTTTTAAGCTAGCAAGGACGCGACCATGGTGTAATTATACAGGTGACTGCGTAAGGATTTTTTATACAAAAATACGGCAACCATAGCAATGTAAAAAACCGAAGAATGTCAAAAGCATAAAAATAATTGTACTAAAACCAAAACAAAATCGAAGTTTTTGACATTCTTCAGCTACAAAGCACACAGAGCAAAAAATTATCAGCTGAAGTAACGCTGCCAGCTAGTTAAATACACCTTGGACGCGACCTTATAGAATTTGTTTGTTTTTTGATTGTGTTGAATCTTGAACAATTCACATATACGAACGAATATAACGAATGATATAATGCTATGTTTAGACGACGAGTTGAATCACCTGCTTCGCTCTCTGAATCATGTTTATGAATCATGCTGTTTAGACTACGCATTCGTGCTTCGTGTGCATCGTGCCAATTTAGTGCTTTTCGTACTAGATTTAGAGTTTTGTAATTCATAACAGTGCGGAATTTTTCAAATTGTTGCTTTAAAAAGAAATTAGTGCCTTTTTTTGGTGCTTTTCACCTTTGATTTTAGTGCGTTTTACAAATCTACTAAATATTAATTTGTTAAAGTGTGGTGGCTTTATTTTCACTTTCAAAAACTATCTGCTTTCACCCCTTTTAGACATGCAAAGTTTCCTTTGCAGAATGTTAATTCAGCTTTGTGAAATATGAAGGAAGAAAAACTTTATCTTTCATAGTGAGAAAAAATAATATATTTCTAGCAATGACAGATGATACCATACACGTTATAAAATAACTTAATTACAATAATCTAATTACTAACCACTGAGGGAAGCAATGTATTGCTTTCTTGATAACGAAAGCTTTCAAAAATGCTTCTGAAAAGTACTAACGTAAGGCTATCTAACAAAGTGGACAAAAGTAAAAAAATGTACACCAGTAACTTTTGCATCTGAGTACACAAAAACTACACATTATTGCTTCTGTAAAACGAATTAGTAAAGCAAAAAATGAACGGCTTTTTGGAAACTGAATGCATTGCTTCTAGCTGGCTTACAAAAACTCTTCTGGGAAGCGGTAATTTTTGCTGGGATGGTGAAATTGAAGAAATAGAACGAAGTATCAGAAATTTAAGGATACATAAATGGAAAAATTTGCTCAAAACTGTCAATTTTGGATTGAAGCTTATAATTATAGAAATTCAACTTATCATAATCCATTTCTAATACTGTCAATATTTTCTCAAGACTATTAACATTACCATGTTCAAATGTTGTTGTAGAAATGACTTTTAGCGCTTATAAATATTTTAAAAGTAAGTTAGAAATACAATAATGATTTTATAAATCAAATTGTTTCATTCATATAAAATACGGTCTAAAAAGAAAAGACTTATGTTGTTCAGAATGTAACATACTGAACCATGTTCATGTAAAAATTAATTCAGACGAAACACCTAAAAATCTAATTGTTTTATTAAAACAGTTTTATGGCCAGAGGAAAAAGATGAAACTGCATTTCCTGAAACGAGGAGTATAATTCTCGTTGATCATCTTTTGTTAAAATAGTACACCATAATTGGAGTGTCTTCCCAAATGAACTTCAATTATTTTCCTACTCATATTCTACTTATAAGCAAAATCGAAATATGGCTCGATATATGTAATTGAAATTATTACAAAAACCTATGAAATGTAGTAAATTTAAAATTGTAGTTAACTTAAATTTTTAATTTTACTAATTCAATACATTTATAATTAGCCATATGGGCTTTCTCTGTATTGCAAATAAATAGATAAATATAAAAAAATAAATAAAAATATATTTATGTACATACATACATATGTACATATATACGAGTACTTATTTCATTTAGTGCTTTTTTATGAACACACAGTGGTTTTTGCTCTGAAAAAGTTGGCATCACTGTTCGCGTGGCATTTTTTTATGTATATTCACACAAACATACGTATCATACGCACGTATATACATGCATACACATAAGCATACATACTTTACATAAATTCCACTCATGCGAAATCTTGTTTTTGAAGGCATCTCTATATTTTCTTCTTATTTTTCCTTTTTATATTATTCATAACTTAATTAAATTTATTTATATTAAACTCACATCTATGTTTTTGGTTTGTTTTTATTTGTTTACAAACACACACATACACATATACCTATTTTGTTTTGATAGCTAGTTCTGATAAAGTGGCGATTAACTGCGATAAAAGTTAGAGAAGATACCAATTTTACGTGCTTCGCAAGTAGATTCATATTGAATCTACTTGATTCGCTCTCATAATTTTGTATGGCGAAGCAAGTGGATTTGGTCATGATTGGGGCGTGAAGCATGAATAGAGAGCGAAGCACGTACCGTCTAAACATAGTATAAAACTGGCCAAAATATAAAAAAACCGATAGTTTCGACGGCGGCTAATCTATGTATGACAAAAAGGCAGGCGACCCGGTGCGCCATTTAGGCAAGGAGAACAAAATAGAACAATAAACAACATGTAAGATGTCATTTACTTGAAACTAATACTTTCATTGTTGCAGCTTTTAGAAGTACACATTTTTACAACAGATTTTACAAATTTTGCTGAAGTATTTTATAAAATATTAAAAACTTTTTTCAAAAATTTTGGATGTTGCATTAGTGCCAAAATTTTGGTGAGCGTGCCATCGTGCCATTAATCATTGAATTATGCCAAAAATGGCACGATCGTGCCACATTTACCAACCGTGATATATATCTGCTTGTAGCCAAGTTCCCCAACGAGTAGGGCATGGAAAAGGTGACAGAGCCAAATTTAGATTCATGTTTATAAACAACTGCTTCGACGGCGTTTTATTTAGCAAATAAGATTTCTTTTCAGATTCATCCAAGATACCACAAATAAAGTTGGATACATATCTTTATTCGCTATTCGTGGTTTCATCCAACAGAAATCCATACATATATGCTTACCTTCTGCTATTTCACGCATTTTATATAACGACTCGTTACACGTTTGAGAAACATACTTATTTCAAAGTGAGCTTTCACTTTGGACTGATAGGTTCACATATTTACGGAAGATGTTTTTAAAACTGGTATCAATTCGCCTTGTTACTAAACTTAGGAATATTAACAATGTTCCCAAAATTAAGAAAAAATGGCAAAATAAGCAAAATAGCATCAGAATCGCAATAGTAGCAGAAAAATAGTAGCTTTTTTTAGCGATCCATAAAAATCGGATAATTTTTCTTAAAGTTACAAGCTTTAGAAGTTTTTTTTGCGTCCCATGTGGTCAACTTAGGCACACTGTAACTCCTATCCAGCTTAAGCCAGAAAGCTGTGAAGACATGTGCTATAAAGTCCTCCTTTACGGATGTTCGAAGTTTCATAGAAATCCAATCAGTAGTTTAGAAGTTCCAGATTTATTACCATTTATTTTGTGAGCCGTACAAAATATTTTCTACTGCGCATCTACGTCAATATAGAATATACATGTGTGTTTGTTGTTGTGTGAGATAGAGAGAGAACACATTCTACAAAGAACAGAATATGGACATATATATACGTCACAGGCAGAAAATAAAATAACGGACCTGCGCAATGCGCAATCTTGTTTTCTTGATGCATGCATAGAATGTATTCTTTTATTCATGCATAGAAACAGAATAATTATATGGCGAATATGTAATTATGTATATGTGTGTATATTCGAAAAGCACTGAGCGTTAAGTATACACTTTTTCCTTACTAACAGAATTCAACAAAATAAATGCTTAGTGATTTACGAAATTTTGACCTTCTTGTTTTTATTTCAGGCGACTTGATATACATACATGTTTTTTTGTTATCGAATACAGGTCTATAAAACTGTACACAATTGTTTTTATAAAAAAGACAAAAGAATCTTACAAAAATTAAAAAATTCAATAGTTTTTCCATTTTAGAATTTTATGTATAATCTTTATATAATAGCATATTTTATTTGCTAACATTTCCTTCCTCAGTACAGGAATTATTAAGATCAATATTACTAGATTCTCCAGGGTTAAGAGGTACGTTAGCCACGTACAAAGCTGGGTCAATTACTTTAGGTATAGGTTTGATTTCAGTTCCAAGTTCCTTTTCTATACGATGCAAATCGAATCTATCCTCATATGTTATTAAATTAATTGCAATACCTAAAGTGCAGGAAAGAGAAAAAAATTACAGAGAGCTCATAAATTTACATATTTGAAGGTATAATTACCTAAATGGCCGAAACGACCAGAGCGACCAATACGATGCAAATATGTTTCAGCCATCCTTGGAAAATCAAAGTTGATGACAACATTAACGGCCTGAACATCTATACCACGAGTAAACAAATCTGAACAGACAAGATTCCGACACAATCCTTGCCGGAAGTCGTGAAACACACGATTCCTGTGAGCTTGAGCCATTTTTGCATGTATATAATAGCAACAATATCCAAGTTCGGTGATTTTCTTTGCCAAAAGTTCTACGCGTTGGGTTGAATTGCAAAATATGATAGACTGATTGATCTGCAGTTTTGAAAATAGTGTGTTTAAGCAATGTACTTTTTGACGTTCTTGGACAAATGCATAATATTGCGTGACACCTTTCAAAGTCAGTTCCTCCATTAAATTTATTTCGTAGGGTTCACGCAAATGTTTTTCCATGAAATTTTTAACTGTTAATGGAAAAGTTGCAGAGAATAGAAGAATCTGAGGATCCTTTGGCAATTTTAATATAACATGATCCAGCATGCCTTGAAAATCAAGTGATAGCAGCTTATCCGCTTCATCTAATACAAGTATTTTGCAATGGGACATATTCGCAACCTTTTTATCCATTAAGTCAAGAATTCGTCCGGGAGTCGCAATAATTAGTTGGACTAAAATAATTATACAGACAAAATTTATTTAATTACAATACACAACTAAATCGAACTTTAAATAATTCAGACGTTATCATATACGAATATAGTTCACCACCCTAAGGAAAATATAAGTGCATTAATAGATCTTTTAAATAACGTCAGAGCTAAGGTACGCTCATATTTGACAAATAGTTGACCAAAAAAGCGTAAGCACCTAATAATAATTAAAAATATTCCGATTCGATGTTTAAGTTAAATACTTTCACACATAATTACAGTCTTATGCTAGGAACACAATTGGGACGAACGACGAATTTCGTTCACTTTGACGAATTCTGGTCTCATAATTTATAAAATTGGTTATTGTGTATGCAAAGAGAGAGAGAAAAATTGTTTTTTCGTCGTTCGTCGGCGTACAAAATAGAAATAAACCTATCTCAGAGTTCGTCACGTACGACGAATTTCGTTGTACGGCGGTGTTGTGTTCATTTTTATATGCACACATGTGTTTTATTTTTTATGACGGAAGTTCGCACAGAAATATTCGTCGTTCGTCCAGTTGTGTTTCTAGCATTATGCTGGAAATTTGGTAATAATAAATTTGTTACCTTGTTTTATTTGTTCCGGTATTCTGGCAACAAGTTAATAAATAAAGAATTCAACACATGCATGTATGTGGTGAAAAAATTTACCAATTTTTGGTAATAAAATATGTATATAAAGCTGTTTTATAAAAAAATTGTTTTTAAATGCATAAAAGAAATTTATGAAAATTTTGGCTTTTACACGAATAATTGTATAAATTTTGCAATCGTCACTGATTATAACCAATCACCGCATTACAAAAACGAACTTTTTTTCTGTCCTATGAACCAAATATACTTTTTCGGAAAGGGGAGAAAAAATAAAAATACACGTGTATCGGCGATTTCATGTACACGTCAGAATTTTTTTTGTATAAAATATAAAGGTCGTAGGGTCCGTCTGTCTGAAAATTTAAAAAAAAAATAGATTTTTATCAATTCTCAGATTTTTTTAAAATTTTTTTTTCTCTTTTTTGAGCATAACTTGAAGGGACTCCAAATTTTTAAACTACTAAAGCGTTCCGGAAAAAAAAAGATTTGTTTTTCGACCCATCCTACTCCATGTATTTGCAGTTTATCAATGCAGTGCCCGACTCGAAATAACTTTTGTTACGTTTGTGGCTTATTCGCACCAAGTAAAAATTTGAGAAATATTACGAAAACAGTGGTTAATTCGTTTCAGAAAATATTCAAGACTGCTTATGTTCCTTACTTGTGGTATACTCCGGAAGTCGTGTGCGACTATTGCTATAGAAATTTATGCAAGTTTACTGATGGAAGGCCAACAATAAAGTACGCTGTACCAATAATTTGGCTACCACGTACGGAGCACTGCAATGAATTGTGCTACTTTTGCGTAACTTTTCCTCAAACTAAAGGGTACCAATACTTTCGCCGCAACAAAGTTCGCTACGCTAATGTGGAAACGGTTATTCCAGCGGTTCTGTACTCACCAGAAGAACGTATAGCGGCTTCAGTGGAGAATTTTGATGATGTTCCCGAAATAAGCGATGGAAAATCAACAGTAGTTGATTTTTAAAAAAAATTCAAAAAAAAAATCTGAGAATTGATAAATCTATTTTTTTTTAAATTTGACATGATACAGACATTTCCACGAGTCTGCCTGCAAAAACTCAGCTCGATTGGATCACGGAAAAAGGGTTAAAAACTTATCCAAAGTTTTTTAGACAGACGGACACTACGAGCTTTATATTTTATACAAAAAAAATTCTGACGTGTACATGAAAATCGGCGATACACGTGAATTTTTATTTTTTCTCCCCTTTCCGAAAAAGTATATTTGGTTCATAGGACAGAATGTGTGTAACGCGGTGTTATACTAAATTACAAAAATTCGAAAAACTTGCTAACTTTAAAAATCGGCAAAACTGTTTAAAAAAACCGGCGAAAAAATCACTTTTATCGAACATTTTGCGAAAAATTGCAAAATTTGAAAGCCAGATTTGAAATTATTTTAAAATAGCTAAAATTGTATGTACTCGTAAAGCATGCATTAAGTTTGAAAAAACGCGAAAGTTACAAAAACTTGTAAACATTAAAAATATGGAAAAGTCTGATAGTGATCAAAAGTCTGTAAAACTATAAAAAAGCCAAGAATTGGCTAAAAATCGCGAAAATAGTAATTATTTGTGAAAAACTACATAACTGCAAACGAGCCCTTATTTATTTATTTGTTTATATTGTAATATAAAGGGCTTATTTTTGCCAAAAACTTGGACATTTTTTTACCAATTTTTGGTTTTGTAACCGACTTCTAATCAATACCAGATTTCACCATCTTTTTAATCTTAGAAATTTTTTGAGAATTTTTATAAATTTTGCGATTTTTTCTAAATTTTTGTTATTCCTGCCAATATTAGGTACTTTTAAGCAATTATGCAATTTTTCGCTATTTTTGCGATAAAATTAATTTGAGCGATGGATGTTAAATAAATCTAAGGGTTCGTTTCCAATTTTTCCCGATGTTTAATAAGAAATTGAATTAAACATTTTTAAAATAAATTTCTTTATAGCCCATTCAGTCTGACGCGAAATTAAGTAATTTCAAACTCAAATTACGAACGAAATGAAAAGTGTTTATACAGGTACTGAATGACATTTGAGTTGATTTCGCAAACATCTTATTCAGACATTCAAGTACTTTTTTCAGTTGAATAAATTCTTTCTTACACTTATACACACTTTTCTTTCAAAAATCGTAATAAATATAATAATTTTGAATTTTCTTTTAATATCATATTAAATTTAAACATTTTTATTTCTTTTATTTGATGTTTCTCATAGTTGTAAATTTATTCATGTTTGAAAAAAAGTAGTTTTAGTAAAAAAAAAACAGAGTTGTATATTGTAATTTCTTGTTAATTTTATAGAAATTAAGTAAAATAACTTAATTTGAAAATGTCAAAATATATGGGAAATTACTTAATTTGAACTTGATTTGTAGGTAATAGTTTTATTGACTTTTGTTACGATAAAAACTCGTCAGAATACCAATTTTCTATTTTTATAACTTTGGTTTCAAATTATAGCCATATGCTGACTATTATTACTCTGTCAGAATAGGCCTGTTAATAGACAATGTTATAGAATGCAATATTTTTAAGAGCGTTTTAATTTAATACACACCTGTCTGAATCAACAGGTTTTTCATTAGTATTTAGTGGTTACTCTTAGATCGGCAAATGTTTGCAAAGCGCGACCACAAATAAATCTTTTTTTCTTTTTGGCTTTTTACATAATTTTTTCTTTGCAAATATCTCGAAACTGGAACATAAGCATAAAATATTTGTATGTCAAAGGTGGCTCAAAAACACACTTTAAAAAGAAATCAGTTTTATTGATACCAATGTAAAGTAGAAATATGGGAATTAATAACACTGTAAGTACGTCAAAATGACACAGAAAAACGCCGAGACACCACAACTTAATTTTGGGCAGTAAAACACAGAGGTATACTCCGTTTTAAAATATTAAGTTTGTATTCTCTCGCAAGCTATTTTTATACTATATATAGAAAAAGGCTTCAAAAATCTTTTGAAATAACGTCATTTATTGTTTGTTTGTCGATACTTAACTCTAACAATGGGTGCATTCATAAGACGTAGCTGTTGAGCTCAACAGTTGTGAAATTGTTGGCAACTGATGGCCCCAATAGTTACGTCTTAGAAACGGCTTGATGGATATGATTTAATTTTATATCTTTATTTTGTTATTTTATCGCATTTGTAATGTTAAATTTCAAAAATTTTTGCTCTTGCCACCTAACAAAACATATAGAAGGCATAACTCTATTCGATCAGCTGTTCAGGGTGAGCAAAACATGTTGATTATAGGTAGCGAAAAAAGTTTATGATGGAAAATTACTCAACTGATATGATAATGACAACCGCCTATTTTTAGAGGATACAATTAGTTTATTTTCAGTTTGTGGCGCTACTTACAGCCTTATTCTGGCAATTTGGTAATAATAAGTTTGTAACCGAATTTTTGTTACATTATTGTAACTTTAATTTGTTCCAATAATTGAAATTTATTTGTTTATCATGTCTATATACTAGAGCTGTGTCGTTCATGAACGAACGAGTACAATTGAACGAATCAGTGAAATGAACGAAGTGAGCCGGTCACTTTACTGAGCCGTTTTGGCTCAGCAGTACTGATAAAAAGTACAATCACAAAACTGTGGTACAATTGAACGAAATGAACGACCGAGCACACTTGGCTCTTTTTTTTTGTTTTGTTTGGCTTTTTCTTTGTTCATGTGAGATTTGTTGTCATATTCTTGTTTTCATTTGACTTTTAACTAGAGTTTCTACGCGGGAAAAAAATCCCGGGAATTCCCGGGAATTATTTTTTTACAAATCCCGGGAAATTTTCAACGGGAATTTTCGGGAATTTATTATATCGGTTTTTGGAATTTGCTTTTTTACATTGCTGTTTATTATTTTATTACTTAAAAATACAACTCTGTAACGATGCATAATATAATCATAGAATAAGATGTAATAGAAGTTTCCGAGGTGAGTCCAACAACTTGAAGCGTTACGAGATATTTTCAAACTAAAAAGTCTTTATAGGAAATAGTATCTAGATTGGCAGATGTACATAGATGCAATTTCCATCCATGATATAACTCAAAGCATATGAATTTATTTGTTTTTGTTTGTTTTTTAGATATTGTTCGTGAAATGAAAGAATAAAGTTGTTTTGTTTTTAATTTGAATGTTGTATATTTTTTCATAAAATTATATTTTTTATTGAGGTCATTTAATTAAATTCATATGTTTTTGAATTTCCCGGGAATTCCCGGGAATAAAACATTTTATTTCTCGATTCCCGGGAATTGAAAAAGTACGGGAAATTAGAAACCCTACTTTTAACATACTTTTATTAACACTGTGGCAATTATGAAATTAATTAAATTGCCATTCATATTTATTAAGCTTTTAGAACATATGTAGGTATTAATAGTTTTTTTAACAAAATTAGTTTAGATACATATATAGAGTTTATTTTCATTGTCATTATTGTGTACAAGTGTATGGCTATTTTGGCGATATGAATCTTTTTTCATTTCTTTACTTTCAATTCAAAACAAAATGCATTGTGCATGTTTCCCTTTTTATGTACCGAATCAACTGCTTGTTTGTTTTCACTTCGTTCTATTTCTTGAAAAGAGCGGATGAACGAAATGAACGAACTCGTTCTTTTTTAGAAAATGAACGAAAATGAGCGGTCACTTGAATGAACGATTTGGCACAGCTCTACTATATACGTATTTCATTGGCGCTTGAACCAAATCATCAGTAGACTTCAACCACAATTTTCAACAGTTACAAACATCTTACTTTATGCACAGACTTTCAAAAACTATATGAGAATTCATAAAATAATAATAATAATTCATAAAAGTCTGTGCATAAAGTAAGAGGTTTGTGACCAGCGATGCCAACTATTTATAACCCAAACGCGCTATACCTCTTCTCAAAACGCGCTAGAACGTGCTAAGTTACAGCATTATCAACAATTTATAGTCAAAACGCGCTATTTTCCTACGCGCTAAATTAAATTTTAATAAAGGTCGATGTATGTATTAATAAATACGAGTACAATTAATTTTTTAGTAACTCTTTTCCAGATTATTATTGCTTCTTCGAAATTATATCCTAAATAACTAAAATCATTTAATCATTTGATTTTAATTTTATTTGTCAAACTTTGTAACAACTTATATAAATTGTCGAATAGTGTTGCGATTTAAATGCTTTTTGAAGTACAAAAAGAACAGATGCTTAATAAGTTATATACATTTTTTGGGTCACGACTACGAGTACATATTTTTAACTGTGAAATTTCAAAATATTTGCCATTTACAATATTAAAATGCATTTTAATAAATTTATACAAAAAAGTAAAAAGATATTGAACTCAAATGATATTTTTGAGCGCGTTTGGCATAGTTAAAACGCGCTAAAACTAGCGCGAAAGGCGCTAAGTTGGCATCGCTGTTTGTGACTATTGCAAATTGTGGTTGAAGTCTACTGATGATTTGGTTCAAGCGCCAATGAAATAGGTATATAGACATGCTAAACTACCAGCAAATAAATTTCAATTATTGTATGTATACTTCTGACAATATGTCAAATAATAAATTTCTTTCAAGTTTAATTTGTTCCGGTATTCCGGTTCAAAGGTAATAAAAAAATAGTTCAACAAATGTGTTGAAGAAGTGTTAATATATTTTTAAAAAAATTTGATATAAAAATAGATTGGTGAATGCAAAAATATTAATTTTATTCATTAATGTAAAATGTAAAATCCAAGATCAGTTTTACATTAAAAATAGCAAAATTTGGAAAATTTTGCGAAAAATTGCAAAAGTGATGAGAACAGACCCTAAAATTGTTTTAAGATATCTAAATTTGTTAGAAATCTAAAATGTCGAAAAAAAATCCCGAAAACTTCAAAAATTCGCAAAAACTTGTGAACATTAAAAAGATGGACAAGTGACAAAAAGTCGATAAAGCTGTAAAAAAGCCAAGAATTTGATACAAATCGCGAAAAAACTCATCATTTGCGAAAAACTGCAAAATTTAAAATGAGCTTAAAAATTGCTTAACAATAGCATATATTACAAGGTACGCCAAAAGCTAAAAAAATCGAGAAAATCACGCAAATTCGCAAGTTTCGCCATAAGTGATTTCTTGACAGACTGGTTTTTTTACCGTTTGACCACTTTTAAGAAATACCAGACTTCGCCATCGTTTTTAATCTTAGAAAGTTTTCGCGAATTTTCATAAATTTCGCGTTTTCCGAATTTTTGGCATTCCTTGCAATATTAGCTACTGCGAAAGCAATTGTTGAGCCTTTTTGCAATTGTGCAATTTTTCGCGATCTGAGCAATGTTAAATGAATTCTAAGGGTTCGCTACCAATATTTCGCGAAATTTAATATCCGCTTAGTCCTAGTTTACACTAAGCAAGTCTTATTGCTGAGCTGATTAGTTTGAAGGAGAGAGAAGCGAGAGGAAAAGAAACAAGCACTCAGCTTCATGTAGTGTCCATAGGTTTTGCTTTCTCATTCGTAATGTTAAAAAAAGTACACATGCATACACAAAACAATGCATAAAAATATGAGCTGAAAAATAAAACTTGCATTGTGTAAACGTCGATGAAAGTTCAAAGAAGAAAAAGTGAGAACCTTAGCAATAAGTCTTGACTAGTGGAACTGGAACTTATCTCGTCAATGCAGCGCCGAATTTCATCTTTCAGATCGTCAGTTGTTGGTGGTTTGTTCACGTAAGCCCGGTCTTTCAAATGGACCCAGAGAAAATAATCCAGCAGCGTTAAGTTCCAGTTCACACTAGTAAAGTTTTATTGCTAAGTTTATCAATTTTTCTTCTTTGAACTTTCATCGGCGTCCACACAATTAACTGCCAGTTTATAGAAGCCATGTAAAAATTGGCGTAAGTCTTATTTTTCAGCTCATATTTTTTATGTATAGTTTTGTATATGCATGTTTGCTTTTTTAATATTCACCCTTATCGCGAATAAAAGGCGAACATTTTGTTCACGTGAAATACTTCCCGTGAACAAAAAAATGGTGAACAAAATTAGAAAATAGTGTACTGACACAACAACGCAAACATTTGCGATAACAATTTTAGGGAACAGGGAACACTTTTCAAGTGAACTTTTATTCCCGATAAGTACTCGTTCCGTTTCCCCTAGTCTTTCTCTCCTACAAACTTATCAGCTTAGCAATAAGACTTGCATTGTGTAAACTAGGACTAAATACATGCAATAACTGAATTGTTTGCTGGCTGTGTAGCTTGTGGCTCCGTCTTGCTGATGTCAACATTAGCCAATTATGGCCACAAAAAATCGGTTATCATGGATTGGTAGCGCAGATAATTCACGGTGATGGCGCACAGTGGCGTGAAATAAAAAAGTGGTAAAAAGTCCGCAACTTTGGAACTAGTGAACCGATTTCGATCAAACTGACTGTTTTGGAAAGAAGAAGTGTTGAACTTTTGAGAAAATATATTGGGAGGCACCCTGTTGTAAAACAGGGTAGCTCCAAAGAGCCTCAAAGTGGGAAATTGCGGGTGTCGAAATTCTTTCGGAGCATATAACTTTTGTAAATATGGACCGATCTGAATAATTTTTTCAGCGGGACAATCAACTTTAAGAAAAAAAAATTAAACATGCTTAAAGAACCATTTTATTTTTTACAGTTTCCAAGTTATTTGACTTGAACATTTTTTTTTAATTTTTGGCCCTGACTTATTTTAATCGTTAGTACATAACTTCTATATTATTTGGCAAAAATCAGTTGGTTTTGTTGTTTTTGAAAGAACACTTCATTACAATTTATACGAAAAAAATTTTTTTGATATCTCAAAAATTGTAGCAAGGAATAATTTTGCAATTTGGATTTTTGAAAATTCTGCATATTTTGTAAAAAAAAGTGTTCTTAATTTTTTTGGAATATTTCAAAAAATTAAGTATTTATTTTAAAAATTTGATTGTTTGTTTCTGAGAGAGGAGGCATTAAGAAAGACTGTGAATTAAATTTTAGAGAGTTTTCATGGTGCACCAGGGTGTCTACTCTGTATTTCAAAACGAAAGAAAATGCTTTAGAATTTGTATGTTATTAACATTGCATTTCGAAAGCATTTGGTTTCGTTTCGAAATAGAGAGTAGACCCCCAGCATTGGTCGAAAATTAGCTTTTTTTTTTTCAAAAAATCAATTTTTGGATATGGCAAAAAAAGTGCACGCTCGTTTTTGTAAATTTTTTGGTTTTCTATTATAAATAAACTTGTTGTAAGTAACCTGTAAGAAACTCTTGACATCCTACACATAAATGTAGGCAGGAGAGGAGATTTTCTAAAAATGCTAAAATTTTTCTAACACAATTTTCCCAATAAAAGCAAAGTTTTATAAAATTATATATTTGGACTTCTTGAAAATACTTTTATTTTTTTTTTCCTTTTGATTATCACTACTTACATATGTATTATATATAACTACTACTAAGCTTATGTCCGACATTGGTCGGGCCTAATTATATTTTTTAGATTTAAGATTTGAATACTTATTGTTAGTTCATATATGAAGATACAATAAATAAAAATCATGCATAAAAAAAAAAAAAAAAAAAAATATTTGGAAACATTTTAATTTAGTTCAATAGTATACATTTAGCTTTGCAAACCGTAAGAAAATTATTCTCATACCTTCAATATTTTTCGAAATATTCAAAATCCAATTTTTATTACAAAATTTAAAATTCTTCATTTTGTATTTTTGCCTAAGTTATTGATCTCATTTTCTTTACTTCTAATGTTCTTTAACTTTTTCTGTGTTATCACAATTGAAGACATAAGTGTCTATTTAACGGTATATAATTTGTATACCTTTGTCGATTATATCAGTCTTAAAATGTAAACACGAATATAACACCTCAGGTGAAAATTTACGTGTTTATTCTGCTATTCAAGCAAACCCACATTTTTTATGACCTCTTGAAGGTGTATTATTAATTTTTTTTTTTGTAATTAATTACTTTTATTTGGCTCAAACATATAAAAATTAATATACACAGACAGTATATATACAGACAAGGGTAAAGGCACCTGCGGGCACACCTCTATTATGGGTATGTTTTTACCTAATATTTGTATCGCTTTTGTATCCGTTGCTTGTAAAATACATACCTATACATTTAAGTTCCGATGAGTTCAATGTTATTATTTCAGTTATAGCTATCATGGAGATAAAAATTCAAAGTAAATCGCTCTAAAAATTGATATGGGAAAACCTCACTGATGGGACTACTCGGTCGGACAAGGGTGACCAAATGTTGTACATATTAACTACTACATATGATTTACTGTCAAAAACCGATCGAAATTGAAAATATCTCAAAAATTGTATCAAGGAATAAATTTGCAATTTGGAATATTTTGTGAAAAAAGTATTCTTAATTTTTTTGTAATATTTTTTTTAGAAATAAATACGACGGAAGGAAGGTGCTTAAAGAAAAAAGTGGGCGTTTGCACTCGGCTGTCCACATTCGAAAATGCAAATGATCCATCACATCACCATTTGTATATTAGTGTTAGTTCAGAATTATTACTTGTATCTAAGTCTCCTTCGTGTTGATGCTGTATTATGAAGAAGAAGTCTGATAAACCAATGACCTCGCTTCGATTATCCACTATTATCTGAGATAGTAAAACTTCCGCTTTTCTTTTTAACAACAACGTACTTGATGGCAACGGCCCACTTTTTTCTTTAAGAACCTTCCTTATATAGTATTTATTTTCAGAACAGGGCCAGATTGAGATTGAGTGCTAGTGCGTCTTCCACCGTGAAATGTTTATTACACTTTGGCGTTGGAACGTCTTCCACCATCCGTGTTAATCTTTTCGGAAATGCAATTGATGTCACATTTACTATTTTGGCAACGTAATCCTTACTTGGCCGATCAAAATTCTTTCTATATACATACATATGTATGTACGAAATTAATTTATTGCATTCACTAATCTTTTTTTCATATAATTCAAAATATTTTCAATTTCAATGTACTAGTTAATATGTACAACATTTGGTCAACCTTGTCCGACCGAGTAGTCCCATCAGTGAGGTTTTCCCATATCAATTTGCAGAGCGATTTATTTTTAATTTTATCTCCATATAGATATAACTGAAATAATAACATTGAACCCATTGGAACTTAAATGTATAGGTATGTATTTTACAAGCAATGGATACATTGCTTGCCTGAGGTGTTATATTTGTGTTTACATTTTAAGACTTATATAATGACAAAAGTATGCATATTATATACCGTTGAATAGACAATTAAGTCTACTGTTGTGATAACATAGAAAAAATTAAGAAACATTTGAAATAAAGAAAATGAGATCAATAACTTAGGCAAAAATAAAAAATGTAGAAAATTTAATTTTGTATTCAAAATTGGATTTTGAATATTTCAAAAAGTATTGAAGGTATGAGAATAATTTTTCTTCGGTTTGCAAAGCTAAATATATACTATTGAAATAAATCAAAATGTTTCCCAATATATAATTTTATAAAACTTTGTTTTTATTGGGAAAAATTGTGTTAGAAAAATTTTAGCATTTTTAGAAAATCTCCTCTCCTGCCTACATTTATGTGTAGAATGTCAAGAGTTTATTACAAGTTACTTAAAACAACTTTATTTATAATATAAAACCAACAAATTTACAAAAACGAGCGTGCAGTTTTTTTGCGACATCCAAAAATTAGATTTTTTGCAAAAAAAACGCTAATTTTCGACCAATGCTGGATGTAGGGTGCACCATCAAAACACTCTAAAATTTAATTCACAGTCTTTCCTAATGCCTCCTCTCTCAGAAACAATCAAAGTTTTTATCAAATACTTAATAATTTTTTAAAATATTCCAAACAAATTAAGAACACTTTTTTTTACAATATACGCACAATTTTCAAAAATCCATTCCTTGCTACAATTTTTGAAATATCAAAAAAAAAATTTCGTATAAATTGTAATGAAGTTTTCTTTCAAAAACAACAAAACCAACTGATTTTTGCCAAATAATATAGAAGTTATGTACTAACGATTAAAATAAGTCAGGGCCAAAAATTAAAAAAAAAAATGTTCAAGTCAAATAACTTGGAAACTGTAAAAAATAAAATGGTGCTTTAAGCATGTTTTATTTTTGTTTCTTAAAGTTGATTGTCCCGCTGAAAAAATTATTCAGATCGGTCCAGAATTTCGACACCAGCAATTCCCACTTTGAGGCTCTTTGGAGCTACCCTGTCTTACAACAGGGTGCCTCCAAATATATTTTCTCAAAAGTTCAACACTTCTTCTTTCCAAAACAGTCAGTTTGATCGAAATCGGTTCACTAGTTCAAAAGTTGCGGACTTTTTACCACTTTATTTTATTTCACGCCACTGTGCGGCGTTTCCTTGCTCATTTTCGATAAAAATACGGGTCGATGATGCCGCCCGACTTCAAACCGAACCATACAGTCACTTTCTTTGTATGCAATGGTTTTTCGAGGACTGTTTGTGGATTTTGTGAGCCCCATAGCAACAATTTTGTTTGTTTACATAACCGTTTAATTGAAAACGTGCCTCATCAGTAAAGATGATTTTGTTGAAAAATGCGTAGTTTTCTTTCAGTTTTTCAAACAGCCAATTTTTCACAATTAAAATTCTTTGTTCAAGAGTTTAGCGTTCCACGGTTAAAATTTCCCAACTAATTAGTAAATAAATGTCAAAGGATGGCAGCACAATTCTTGACATCTCATCATTTGACAGCCCACCCTTTATTTAAAATGAAAATATATACAGTATGTCAATAATGAGTTTTCACATTAAAAAAAAATAAGCGTTTTTACTTATTTTATTTAAAAAAATTTATTTTTTGCTATAATATAATTTTGTTTTTATTTTTTTCTAATTATTTATATTATATACAAAGACTTAAAACAAAAAACATTCAATTTGATTAAAAACTAAGTAACAAACTTGAACAAAATAAATAATACTCCATTTTTTTAGTGTCAAGAAACTCTTTTCACAAATACCTAGATCTTTACTTTGCACTAATTTCATTAAATAAAAACAAAGGATTTCGAATTTTTAATACTTTGTATGGCTACCTTGGTGTCTGCCACGCACTTTAGTCTTTTTTTAAACGACTGAATTAACTCTTTAAATCGTAATTGTATGGTATATTTTGCCATTCCTCCAATATTGCGGCCTTTAGAGCTGTCTTGTTGGTCGGTTGACGTTTGGCGACTTTTTTTTAAAATGCACCCACAAATTTTCCATCGGATTTAAATCCGGACTTTGACATTTGTATCTATGACTTTACCGCAATTGTAAAGTGGCCACATTCGTAAAACATGCGATTTGGGTTTCGGGTCATTATCTTGATAAAATTTAAATACTGGTATATTTTCCCTCATGAACCCGAAATTTCTTGCACTTGTTGTCAAATTGGTTTTCAAAATATTTAAATATTGCTCAGAATCCGTCGTTGTATCAATGAAGGCCAGATCTCCTACACCTTTGCTCGAAATACAACCCCAAATCATTATTGATAATTTTCCAAATTTTACTGTTGGAATGATGTTTCGATTTTCCAGCGATGTTAATGGATTTCTCCACACTCTAGATGGACCGTCGTTGTAATGTAACATTATTTTGGTGTCATCGCAGAATATCACATAATCCCAATAGTCCACTGGATACAAAATGTTCTGCATAGCGAAGGAAAATCGTTTCTCTATATTTGCAGCAGACAGTAGTGGTTTTTTGCGGGCTGATCTTGAAGAGTATTTATTTCTTGATAAGATTTGCCGAAAAGTTTCATGGGAAACAACAATGCCACACTCTTCTTGAAGCTCCTTTGCAAGTGTCCTGGTGGAAATTTGTGGGTTCTGGCTTTCTTTTCTCTGAAGTAAACGCTCTGTGCGTGTATTTATTTTAGGCGTAGGGCCACCTCTACGTTTTAATTTTAACCTATTATTACGTCGTACGTTAACCGTTTTCCTGGCATTTTTTTAACACAAAGAATCGTTAAATAAACTGCGCATTTTAACAATTGCATACCAAATAATTCGTAAAAAGACAAATAAAACCAAAGCACATAAAAAATAACGGCATTTTATTATTACTCATCAATAGTTTTGAGAAAAGAGAAAAAAAACAACTGTTGTGCAAAGAGTTGCTTGACACTAAAAAAATTGAGTAGTATTTGTTTTTGTTACATTTTTTGTCTCTTTTTCACAAAATTTACAAATTTTTTTTGCTCAACCGTTACCTATACAGAGCAGAAATATGTATATGAGTTCAAAAAAGCAGGTAGCAAAACATAGTACAGTTTTTTTTTATTAAAAGAGTTCAAAATGTTGAATTATTTTCAATGTGCAAACTCATGTTTGACAGACTGTATGTAATTGCAGTTTAGTTTTGCCTTTATAAATTTTATAAGTGTAACAAGACATTTTAATTAACTTGCTTTCGGACTTCAGATTCTTACAAAGTTTAAATTCTTAAAATTCAGTTTTATTAGAAATCTTAGTATTCAAGAGATGAACAGTGTTCAAAAAACTAGACTCCAAGTAGCTGTAGCAACGAAAAAACACGAAATAGTCTAGCAAAAAAATGTAAAAAACTTGTAGCCGTTCATTTACTATTACTACCGATACCGGCACAATTTGGTAGCTGTAGTTGTAGTAATAGTAAAAAAATAAAATAATTGGAGCAGCGTAGTAAATAATGTTTTACTGCTTTAGCTACCTTAAAATTTTTGTAGCACTAAAAGTAGTTTTATTTTTTAAATTTTTACTGCTACCTACTTTGGTAGTCACAGAAGGAGAAGATAGCATAGTTTTTGAAGTAGCACTAGAATAACATTTCAGCAGCAATTTAATAACATTGAGGTAGTTTTAAAATAGCATTTCAGCAGCAATTTAATAACATTGCAGCAGCATAAAATAACATTTAGGGAGCAGCATAAGTAGTAAAAAAGTAAAATTTTCAGTAAACTAAATACAAACGAAGAATACGTGTGTGAAACAGCGTTGCCGTTTCGTACTTTTAACTAGAATTGGTTATTTTTTCGAATCTGTATTTTAAGTTGTATTTGATGAAAAATTAGTTCGAATAAAATAATTAAAAACGACCTAAAATACATTTCATTCGTAATTTTAATAGATATGTATTTTAGTTACAACAGTTTTTCTTTTCTTTTATAAATGTTGACGTATGTATACTAGGATTTGTAAAATTCAATCCCGGGATTTCATTTTCGGGATTTCTTAGCAATTTTTATATAAAAAATTTTATAAATTCAAATTTTCGTTGATTTTATGGAATTTTTTATAATATTTAAAAGTCCCATAAAATTTTATACGTACAGTCTTAACAATTTAATGACTATTCGTGACTTATTTCTTATAAATTAACAATAAGGGCAAAATAAATAAACTATTTTCTTACGGTAATTTTCATCAAAGGTGCTAGAATACATGTACATTTTAGAATTATTTTGAAAACAGAAGACACATATTAGCTTTGGAATCACAAATCATCATTTATATTCTTCACAATTTATATTCTTTGATACAAGGCAAGTGAAAACTTTTTGTTGTCGGGTTGACGGAAAAGCGAGAAATATTTACAGAATAATGCGGAGTATTTTGTCTAAAAAACTGCTCGAGTGTGTGTGTATGTTTTTTACATTACAGTTCAAAACTATTTATTTAGGTAGTTTTTGACACAAACCTAAGATTAAACCCATTTAAATGACATTGGTTTGATAAATAGTTTTAGTCAAAAACGACCAACTGAATGATTTCGAATCATATATATTTTTATTCGAGTTGATGAGTAAAAGGCCAGGACACTAATAAACCATACTCTTCTTGGCGAACATATGTATCTGTTGAACTTGTAGAAAACAACCTATGTATGAATTTAAAATTTTTCAGTAGAGCAAAAATACTGTTTAAGTGCTCAGGCAAACTTTTAATGTATCTGCCTATAAAAATGTGACCGTTAGACGTAATTAATCGAATTTGATTAGAATAGTGTATACATTTCTTTTAATTTTTCGACATCTTCAGCTTTATTATCGTTGTCATAGTCGTAACAAAATCGATAAAAAATTATATAATGCTTGGTATACATACATACATATGTATGTAACAAAAATGAAAGTGAATCTAAAAATGTTCGTAAGTCAACTTAAGCGGTACATTCGTTTTGGTTTAGATTATAGTAAAACATTTATATTGAAAACAATATAATTAACAATATATTAAGTTATTGTTTTCACTATAAATTCTCTAACATCAAATGTGAATAATCAACTTAAAAATAGATGAGAAAAATTCTTTTGATTTGTATTTCATACTCGTATTAGAAAATTGTTCACTTTAAAGACAATTGTGGAATGATAAATTATGAACATAAAACCTTTTAAAATGCATTAAATTGTTATTAAAGTAATATTTATTTAAAAATATAATTTATTTTACGAAAAAAATTTCGATCCCGAAATCTCGAAAATCCCGTGATCCCGAAAAATCCCGGGATTTTCGGGATCGGGATTACAAAATCCCGAATCCCGGGATTTCCAAAAATCGATCCCGATTGGCATCCCTAATGTATACGTATATAAACTTTGCATACTGTATGTATTTTCTAATTCATTTCCAATTCACCAGTTATAAAAATGAGTTAATAAAATTCAAGTTTTTTTAATTCAGTTTTATGTGGGATGTCATGTATTCATACATTTTAGTATAGTTACGTGGCTCCATATACATACATATTACATCTTATTTCCATATACCTATGGACCCATATACGAAGAACTTCATAATTCAATTTCCATATATGAGCTCATGATACATTTCATATATTCGTCCATATATCAATTCATATATAATACTTTTCGCATGTATAAGCCTATACATTTCCATACATGAATTCATATATATTCATATATATTATATACATTCATATATTAAAAGTATATGGACCATACATAGTTTTTTTAGCTGGGTTATTTAATATTATTTAACAACATCGTCATAACTACGATATGTAAAAAGTGTGGCGTAGCAGGGAAACGTTACTGTAAAAACATGACAATCACATAAAAAAGCACGAACACGAATGTGTGAAACGAATTAAAGCGACGATTGCTTATAAACAGCGCTGTCAACTTTTAAATTTCACAGTGCAATAAAAAAAAAGCCTTTCAATAAATAAAATAATTTTGTTATTGTGATTATGTTTTTATTTAAAGTTTTTCTTTTCTAAATTAATATTATATATGAGTGTTCTTTCAAAAAAACCTATTTTCACCAAATTTCAGTAATGAGAAAAAAGTTTAAGAGCGTTGTTTGGAACGTTTTTTAATATGTAAAATAATTAATTACATTTCCTGTTTTGTTTTTTTGTAATTATTATTAAACTACAAACTGCAAGTAAGCCTTATACTACAATGACACACAATATAAATTTTAATGATTTTTTTATTAAATAAAAAAAGCATTTAAAAGTGTGGTCATTTTTTCACATTTGTTAACTTTTTCAAAAAATGTGATAAAATGTAATGTAATACTTTTTTGGTTGTGGCAGCACTGATCACATACATACATACACATTTGTGGTTTCTAGTTTTACTGATGATTTTGATTTTTGACTACTTTTGCCGCTACCTCAATGTTATTTTGTGCTGCTGAAATGTTATTAAATTGCTGCTGAAATGTTATTATAAAACTACCTCGATGTTATTAACATACTACCTAAAAATTTTCTAGTCATAAAAAACAAAACTCCAAATGTTGTAGTAGTTATAAAACAAAAACCTCAATCAAACGAATAGAAAACTATTTAGTTTTTTAAGCTGTTACTTCATTTTCGTTTTTACTGCTGCTACTTAATTTTTAGTTTTTAATTTTATCATGTAGCAGTAGTTTTAAAAAAGGTAATGCTACGAAGCACGACAACTGCTCCTGGTACCGCTACTTGTAATTGTTTGGAGTACTAGTTTTAGCAATAGTAAAAAAATTTTCAGTTAATGTAGTTTTTTAAACACTGGAGATGAAGAGACGCACAACCGAAACCGTTATGTTTATCAACAAAATTTTACGTGGGATGACGGAAACTCGTTCCAAAGTAACAAAAAATATTTTAAAACCAGCATTTAAAAAAATTTTGCAATTAGGATAGTATAATTTAAAAACGTAAAAATTATTAAGGATTTGAAGTTTTTTTTTGTATAACTAATTCACGTTGGAGTTCCGAAACTTTTGTTCGCATACAAAATTCATAGCAATAAAACTAAAATGGACATTTTCAACTTCATCGCAGTGTCCTTTGTAATTCCAAGCAAAATTATATTGACAACGAAGCTTTTTTTGGTTTATTAAGAATATTAACAAAATTCCCTTTTCCAAGTTTCGAAATACATATTTGTAGAAAAATTTTAAAAATGCGTCAAATGCAAAAAAGAAAAACACATTTGTCTACTGTAGTGTATCACACAAGTTGATAATGCTTGCACAATGAATGCAACAAAGAACTAATAAAGTATCAATAACATTACTTTCTTTGTATGCATGCATGGTGCAATGCTGAACTGCTTACGATCAATTGTTTGAGTGACACATTTCTGTTTGAGTGCAATTGTAAATATAAAATACGATGATTGGTCAAACAGAAATGTGAATACGATACTCCATAGTATTGAAAGAGAAAACAATAACATTTGTATGTTTAGAATAAGTTAGAAAGGTTAAGATTTATTTTCAAAATTAGTATATAAGCCAAAGAAAAAATATAATAAAATCAGACTTTAATTTGATTAACATAAATCGGCTCTTTAGCCTTGTTTTCTTTTTAAAGTTTCAAAACTTCTTTTGGCAGTTCTTTTGAACGCCTAAGTTTTAGCTGGGACTCCCTCAGCTGTTTTAAAATAAAAGACACTTTACAAAGACACTTTTATATTGTATTACATGGCGATCCTGCAAAATCGAACAATTATATAAAGACACACAGTATTTTACCCAAATGTCAGAATCGGAAATAGAAGAAATCGTAACCCGCTGGGAGAAATATATCAAAGAAAACTGCAGCGAAGAGTACGAGCCTGCCGTCACACGAAACACGCTGGAAGCAGCACCAGTTTATATACCACTTCCACGTAACGCTGGTCCGAAACCGATCACGATTGAAGAGTACAGAAGAAGGAACAGAAAGCCAAATAACAGCCAAGCACAGGGTACAACCGAAAAAAAGATCAAGAAGAAAAGAGCCGGAAGAAAATTTCAAAAGCGGAAAGAGTTAGCCATACTCTACAAAGAATCAACCCTAGCAACAACACTAGAGGCAAAAAAAAAATTAAAAATCAAATTAAATCGTTAAAATACAAAAATTATTAATTTTCCAATGTTTTAAATTCCGAAATTTTAATATAAAGTTTTCTATAAATACATTCTAATGGTAGGACCCATTTGGGGAAATAAAATAAAAAACAAAATGGGAAAAACACAGAGCAAGGTGGAAATTCAAGAAAATATTGTAAACAACGGTGAAGGAAAAAATACTAACAATATTATACCAGAGTATATTGTAACTTTAATAATAATAGCATTAGTATTATATATGGCCTACAAAATTAACACATATTTCAAAAATTATGTTCGAAAACACAAAAACAGACTTAACACAGATAATGCTATCACAGATGTTTAAAAAAAAAAAAAATAAATAAAAATGTTCACATTTGTAATTGTAAATGATAATAAATAATTTAAATGGAGAAAAATATTTTCGATTTAAACGAAATACTAAAGATTCTAAAGAAAAATCCAAGCAGAACTTACACAGAGAAGACAGTTAAAAGCAAATTAGAAGCGATAGAAAAAATAAAAGAAGATTTTCAATCAAATACCCTCGAAGAAGAAAACGAAGAAAAATTATCTTCTCTAAAGATAGAATTCAATAGCACTTATTTAAGAATTAAGGAATTATTATTAGAAAATCAAAAAGAATTAGAACAAAATACCACAATGGCATCATTTAGCCTAGAAACCGTGTCAAAAGCTTTACCATTGTTTGCTGGTAATTTCGTAGAACTAGAAAGTCTCTTAATAACAGCAGAGCTGATAAACAAATCATTATCAGCAACAGCTAGAGTAGATTTTCTTCAATACGTTTATTATGCTAAACTAACATCTAACGTTAGAACAGCGATAGGAAGTTACATCAAACCAGAAAACTTTGAAGCATTAAAAGAATTGTTAGAAAAAAGATACAAAACCACTAAAACAATACCAGAATTGCAAAACAAGCTTAGTACATTATTCCAAGGAAAAATGTCAGTTAACTCATTTAAGGACAAAATATTGTATATAATAGATAGCCTAAACAAGTTAGGGATAGAAGAACTAGGAAATACTGCGACAGTAGCAGAAAAGAATATCATAGTTAAATTAAATAATAAATTAGCCCTAGATACGTTCAAAAAGGGACTAAATGAAGACTTTAAATCGACCATATACGCGTCGCGAACAACCACATTGCAAGAAGCATCAGAACTTGCAAGTGAACTTGAAAATGAAAAGAAAGTAACTAATAATGCAATTCTACATATCAGAAAAGAGAAACCACAGTATCAATCACAAAATCACAACAGAAATAACAACACATTTAATAACTACAACAATAACAGTTCCTATAACAAACAAAACTTAAACAGAAATAGTTACACAAGAAATAACAATTATGACAATAGTAACAATAACTCGCCAAGAAACAACAATTTCTCTAGAAACAATAATTTCAACAATAATAGAAATAATTTCAATAATAGAAATAATCTAAGTAACAATAGGAATAACAACAATTACAGAACAAACTTTAACAATAACCAAGATTACACCAACAGAAACAACAACAAGTATGTACACACCATACAAAGTTCGGGAAACGAAGTAGGCCCGGAATACATAACTATTCCGGAGAGCCAGAATTAAGAATACATAGGATATGTGCAAACAGAACAAACTTTATAAACACAAAATACAAGAATAGAATATTGACATTCCTTATCGACACAGGCGCTGACATATCACTTTGTCGTATGTGTAAAGACTTTGAAGGTGAACAATATAACCCAGAACAAAAATGCAAACTTACAGGAATCACAAAGGAAGAAATATACCCTTTAGGCACAATAGAACTTGAACTCTCCTTATCAAATGAAAAATGTACACATTCTTTCCAACTAGTAAATTCAGATTTTCCTGTAGAAACAGATGGCGTAATTGGTAGAGATTTTCTACAAAAATATCTTTGTAAAATTGATTACGAGACATTTACAATTTCTTTATTTATAAACGAGTCTACCACAATTCTGCCCATGCAATCAAAACCAATTTCTTCATTACAAATAACAATACCACCCAGAACAGAAATTATTCAAGCCATAAAATTAGAACTAAAAGAAGATTGCGTCATATTTAATAAACAATTACAAGAGGGAATATTTTTAAGTAATTCAATAGCACCCAAAAGCGGCATGACACACATAAAAATTTTAAACTCAACAAACGACTACGTAACAATAAAAGGCATTCAACTTCAGACTGACCCACTTAAAAATTATGAGATATTAAGTTACAATAATATGAACAATAACGAACGTTTTGAAAGAATAGTGAATGAACTAAAATTAGACCATAATGACAAATTTGTAAAAGCACAATTAATAGGAATATTTAAACAATATCAAAATGTTATTCATTTAGAAGACGAAAAATTAACCGTCAACAATTTTTATAAACAAACAATCACGACCTCAGACAACACACCAGTTTATATAAAAAACTATAGACTACCACACTCACATACTGAAATAATAAATGAACAAGTACAGAAAATGCTTGATGACAAAATAATAGAACCATCAATTAGCCCATATAATGCTCCACTCCTTTTAGTACCAAAGAAAAATATAGAAGATAAAAAGAAATGGAGACTTGTTGTGGATTTTAGAAAACTTAATGATAAAATTATCAATGACAAATTTCCTTTAACTAGATTAGAAGACATTTTGGACAAATTAGGTAGAGCAAAATGGTTTTCTACACTCGATATGACCAGTTCCTTTCACCAAATTGAGTTGAATAAAGAATCCAGACCACTAACTGCTTTTTCTACACCACAAGGACATTTTCAATTTGAAAGACTTCCATTCGGATTAAAAATTTCTTCCAATAGTTTTCAAAGAATGCTTACAATAGCACTATCTGGATTAGAATCCGAAGCATTTCTTTACGTTGACGACATAATTGTGTACGGATGTAGTTTAAATCATCACAATCAAAATTTAATAAAAGTACTAGACCGATTACAAAAATACAATCTAAAACTAAAACCAAAGAAATGTTGTTTCTTAAGACCAGAAGTAGTTTACTTGGGACATTTAATAACAAAAGACGGAGTAAAAACAGACCCATCCAAATACGAAGTAATCAAAAACTATCCAGTACCGAAAAACGCGGACGAAGTAAGACGATTCGTTGCATTCTGCAACTACTACAGAAAATTTATACCAAACTTTGCCGACATTGCAAAACATTTGAACACACTATTAAAAAAATCAACTAAATTCATTTGGTCCGTCCAATGCCAACATGCTTTTGAAGAATTAAAAGAAAAATTAATGAACCCACCAGTATTACAATATCCGGATTTTGATAAACCATTTATTTTAACAACTGACGCATCAAACTATGCGTTAGGAGCAGTCTTATCTCAAGGCGAAATAGGACAAGATTTACCAATCTCATACGCTAGTAAATCATTGCAAAAACATGATATTAACAAACCAGTAATTGAAAAAGAACTCCTAGCAATTCATTGGAGCATAAATTTCTTTAAACCTTACTTATATGGCAGAAAATTTATTGTAGTTACAGACCACAGACCATTAATTTCATTATTTTCACACAAGAATCCTTCATCAAAAATGACAAGAATAAGACTTGATTTAAGTGATTATGATTTCACAATTGTTTATAAAAAAGGAAAGATGAATACAAATGCTGATGCACTTTCTAGGATAGAACTAGATTCAGACATATTAAAACAAATGATACCAAAAGAAAATGACGAAAAAGAAAAAAAAGTATTAATAACGACAAGGGCTATGCAAAATAAGTTAAACAATGCAAATAAGAATAAAATTAATGAGGCAAATAAAATAATAGATAATAGGAAAAATTAAGAAGAAAATGATATAGATAATAATACACGTGTAGAAGAAAATAATATGGAAAAATGTAATTCTCAGAAGCCTGATCAACTTCAAATATGGGAATGCATATCCATTAATGACGTCAAAAATATGAAAAAATTGCAATTTAATAAAATCGAAAATATAGAAGAAAAAGATATAATTATTGAAGATAATATTGTGCACATAGGACATAATGATAATTCATCGAAACCAGTTTCGACCATGAAGAAGTTATGTACCAAAAATAAGATTAATAATAATAAAGTAAGTAACGATAATTCTCCGAAACCAGATTCGATTATGAAGAAGTTACATACAGAAAATATGAATAAAAACAATATGCATGCAATATTCAGTGATAACTCAGCGAAACTAGATTCGATTCTGAGTAAACTGATATCTAAAATGAATAAAGAAAATATAAAAGAATTAGCGCTTTCAAGTGAAGATAAAATATTTAAAATATATACTAAAGAAGAATTAAAAAAAGCATATACAAAAATAAGAATAAATAACAAAAGTCCTCAATTGAAGATAATTATATACAATGCCCCAAAAAGAATAACAGATGACATTTTAAAATATAAACTAATTGACCAATTCCACAATACCACCCACGCTGGACACTTAGGAATAAGAAAAACAATCATTAAACTAAAACAACGATACATATGGAAGAACATGAACAAGATGGTAAAACAATTTGTATCTTATTGTGACAGTTGTAACAAAAATAAACAAACAAAACACATAAAAGAACCACTCACACTAACAAACACACCAAACAATAGTTTTGAAGTGATTTCAATTGACACCGTTGGTCCTCTTCGTATATCAAACGACTACCGCTACATCTTAACAATGCAGTGCGAACTGACAAAATTTGTCGTTGCACACCCAATGCAGACAAAAGATGCACTCACCACAGCAAAAACATTAGTTGAACATTTTATTTTAAAATATGGTCAATTTAAGGTACTCAAATCCGACAGAGGAACAGAATTTACAAATGAACTTATGAAAAACATATGCTCATTATTACAAATCAAACAAGTATTTTCAACACCATACCACCATGAAACATTAGGTTCAATAGAAAGAAACCATAGGGTTCTTAATGAATTCTAGCTAACAACCCCAAATGATTATGAATGGGATAAGTGGATTCCATATTTCACTTTTGCCTACAATACGGCACCACATGTAGATACAGGCTACTCGCCTTTTGAATTAGTTTATGGGAAATTACCAAGCCTACCATCTGACACCATAAATAATAAAATAAAAATATATAATTATGACGACTACGTACAAGAATTACGAGTCACATTACAATTTGCATTAAATAAGGCAAAAGAATTATTAATAAAATCTAAAGAAAAAAGAATAAATAATGATAAAAGTAAAAATAGACTTAATCTTAATGTAGGAGATTTAGTATTAGTTAAAATAGAAGATAGGAAAAAACATCAAAGTCCATATAAAGGACCATTCAAAATAATAAGTAGGGATGGTGTAAACACCACAATAGATTACAAGGGAACAAATAAAACATACAATAATAATAATTTAAAACCATTTAAATCATTATAGAATACAAATCCTAATATAATCGCTAATATATACGTAAAAATAAAATACCTATACCTATATAAAAATTCAAATTAATTATTTTATAAATGTTCAAATTAATTACATATATGTATAAGTAAATTATAAGAAAATATTGTAACAATACTATGAAGTTGATTAGAAAAATTCCTCCCTAATTTTTCTCTTAAGGGTGAGGGTGTAGTGTATCACACAAGTTGATAATGCTTGCACAATGAATGCAACAAAGAACTAATAAAGTATCAATAACATTACTTTCTTTGTATGCATGCATGGTGCAATGCTGAACTGCTTACGATCAATTGTTTGAGTGACACATTTCTGTTTGAGTGCAATTGTAAATATAAAATACGATGATTGGTGAAACAGAAATGTGAATACGATACTCCATAGTATTGAAAGAGAAAACAATAACATTTGTATGTTTAGAATAAGTTAGAAAGGTTAAGATTTATTTTCAAAATTAGTATATAAGCCAAAGAAAAAATATAATAAAATCAGACTTTAATTTGATTAACATAAATCGGCTCTTTAGCCTTGTTTTCTTTTTAAAGTTTCAAAACTTCTTTTGGCAGTTCTTTTGAACGCCTAAGTTTTAGCTGGGACCCCCTCAGCTGTTTTAAAATAAAAAAGGGGCTATAGGGACTCCCTTTACAAAGACACTTTTATATTGTATTACACTACCCAGTGCGACGCACAGTGGGGGATTTTGAAAAAAAGTTGAAATAATTCTGCAGTTTCTAAACAACCCATCCGATTGTTATTAAATTTCATACAGTATTTAAGAAGGTGTCACCGAGCTCAGAGTTGGGCAATATACATGGCTTGCGGTATTTGAAATACAAAATACTTGCTGGTCATGTATATAAAATACAAAATACATTCAGGCTATGTATTTAAAATACAAAATACAAAATACTTGCTCGTCATGTATGTATTTAAAATACAAAATACAAAATACTTTAATTTTTTGTACGTATTTATACTACAAAATACTTCCACATCATTTATGTATATATGAATGTTGTTTTTACAGGTGGTGTTACTAGTTCAGGCTCACTCTATTCTTGCTAGTTAGAAGCACGTACATAGGTGCTTATGTTGGTCCTCGCCCATACTTGCAATTTTTGTTGCAGCAATTCTTGCGTGTATTGGTGAGAGGGGTGAGAAGATTGAGGAGGGGTTCAGAGTTTCATGTGCTCGCAATGACAATGTGGACACTTATGCAATTTCAAAGCAGAATTTTAAAAAATTGCAACTCTGGACAATCTCCCAAGGCAAAAGCAACCATGTTGTTTTTGTATTGTTATAATTGTTGTAATAGTACCACCTGCAAATAAAACGCCTTTTGACAATATGTTTCAGAATTGACAACTGAATTCTGGTGATGCCAACTCCAAAGCAAGCCATAGACCATGCGACCGTTGGTACCACATGAGCATGTTATGTCTGCGATTGTAAAGTGTGTGGGGTCGTCGTACGAAGTTGTGTCTCGGTTGTACAAAAGATTAAAAAGATTTGATTTTTTGGCAAGTTGTATAGACAGATTGTAAGATTTAAGACTTTGTGGTACAACTTCATTTCATTTTGTTCTTATCTCGTTGCGTCTAAAATGGAAAATTTCACAGATATAAGTAATTTTATTGAATTGTATAAAAGTTTGCTGTGAGCAATTGCTTTTGTATATGCATCGGAACTTTTGATAAAAGGTCATTAAATACTTCGTCTGTCACCCACGTGCAATTTTTATAGTCCTTTGTATCACTTTTGTTTAAGATTTTCAAAAGTTTTTTGTTAGAATACGTTTCTTTTTATATAAACCACTCTGTTCACCGCAGTCCGTCCCTGCAGTTTTAAATGAGTAGCTTTTATTCACCTGTATGTACTCAAGTTTAATATGTAATATAATTACATACTTATATATATACATATGTATGTATACTTACATGCATATTTATACATATATACACAACTACTGTATGCATTTACAATTTATTACAATTAAAGTAAATAAAAAATAACTGTAACAAATTCTTTTGGCATTTGTTACAATAGCTTAAGAAATTTTTATTTGCGCATTCGTCAAATGATACAAGAATAAAGAAGTCGTTCTCTGTACAATTAACTTACGTTTTTTCTTATTAGAATTTGGAACTTGTCTGTAAAAAAGATTACAGGCTCAAAACACACTCCTTTAACCAAATTCTTTTTTTCTGTCCTTTTTTATTTTTTTCATTTTATTTTTTCACCAAAAACAAATTCCACTACAATACGCGACTATATGTCATTTTTACTCCAAAAAAATTTAAGAAATGAAGTTGTACGCTAATGTTGCCCACGTTGTTGTATAGTTTGTGCGGAAAACACAAAACTTGGTAATCCAACGTGTTATACCAACGGTCGCAAAGTGTGTGGCTTGCATAAGAGTTGGTATAGTTGTTTTTTAGCGATTCTAATATTTTGTTATTGGTTTGACGAATCTTACATTATAAATCGATCAAAATGCAAAACGCCAACAATGTAATGTATTTTGTAAATGTATTTTGTAAATTATGTATTTAAAATACAAAATACTTGCATGTCATGTACTTAAAATACAAAATACTTCTACGTCATGTATTTAAAATACAAATACAAAATACGTATTTGTATTTCAAATACGTATTTCAAATACATGTATTTCAAATACTGCCCAACCCTGACCGAGCTTAAGTCTGGAATTTGGACTATATATCTTTGAAGGTGGCGGGGCACAAAGACCCAAAGTGGACAACCTCGGATTACTAGTTATTTTCATTTATATAAAAATTGTAAAAGTTATAAAGCGTTATTTACAAAATTTATTGAAAAATTACGAAAAATTGTAATGTAGGCTAAAAGAGCAAATTTATTCCAAAAACTACAAGGTTTTGCACACAAAAATATAGCTTGGAAAAATGTTAAATTTTTCATTTAAATTGTTTCCTCAAAAGTGAAGAAAATCGTGGTTATGGTTAAAGTTATGAAGAAAATACAAAAAACGGCCGGCAAAATCGATTATTGGCGAAAATTCGACTAGTGTGACCTCTTAACCTCATCCGAAAAATCTGAAAAAAATACTTGGCCCTATAAGGTTTCAAATTATGCATGAGCTCCAAAAAAATTTTTTTGGGACAGCCTAGTGTACAAGTATAATTAAGAGAATTTTCTAAGGTATTTTTCCAAAAATTGGAGTAGCTGTATAATTACATACAAGAATATTATACGAATATATTCACTTAATACAGATAACTGCAATAATAAGAAAGTAAATAAGTAATAATTTTCTTACAAAAATAAAGGAATGTTATCAAATTCGCATTTATTAATATTTATTAAATATTAATATTTTCGGCTGAAAATTCTACCTAAGGTTGAAAATGATACAGTTAACACATAAAAAGTTAAAACAAATAGAATTTGCTTCATAAAATATATATTCGCCGGGCGCCGATAATATTTTAGGAAATAAATGAGACATTATTAGATTTAATTGAACTATAGTGAATTTTTAATCAGAAATAATTTCTTAATCAGGCTTGAGTTCAGTAATTTCAATTCTTATGAATGAAATATTTTTATTAATTAATGTGAGTATCTAAAGAATAGAAGAAAAATTAAACTAGACACTATTAGCTGGGGGAAATACCGATATTTTTCTGTGCAGCCACGCACTTCATCAGCACCCATGTCTATCTACTGGGGTAGAGATTATTATTAACATCAGCTATTAAACTTAAATTTCTATGCAAATGGAATATGAGAATTGATTGTGTATACAATTATTGATTTGCCTTTGGCAAACACATTTGTAAGTATCACTATTCATTTTCTGTTTTTCCATTTTCTATTTAGGTTAGCACGAAGTTATATCACTCTACCTATGTATGTTTAACTATTCTTACTTATCTTTTACGATCATCACATTAATTATTTTTACTTATTCGATGCACCATCGGTACATACATATAAGTATTATTGTAGTGGCTTTATGTTACTTTGTTTTTGCTTTCTACAGTTGACTTAGCTTTCCAGCATTCTGAAGCAGTTCTGGCCAAGTGAACAGTGATCGCCAAGTGAACATATTTTTGTCACGTGCCCATGATGAATTAAATGAGACATTATTAGATTTAATTGAACTATAGTGAATTTTTAATCAGAAATAATTTCTTAATCAGGCTTGAGTTCAGTAATTTCAAATTCTTATGAATGAAATATTTTTATTAATTAATGTGAGTATCCATAGAATAGAAGAAAAATTAAACTAGACACTATTTTAGGAAATATTTAAAAACATATCATGTCTTAAGATGATATAACGAATTTTTGGTTCCAGCTTTGGAATTTGAGAAAAACGGCCTTACATTTGACATTTATAACAAAAATAGGTATATTTCAAAAGGATCTGGACCCTTTAATAACGAAAATTTTGAACAAAAGCTTTCTTTGTAATGTTTCCTATAGTATCACCCTTTGAATAAATAAAAATATGGGGTGGGATTCTTGCAATATTTTTTAATAATAGCGAAATAATCAACCAACTTTTTTCTGCAAAAAACGACAAAAAATCCACTTTTTTTCATATATTTAATTTTAATTGGTCATAACTTTTGACTTAGTTGTGCTTTTGATACCAATTTTTTTAAATGTTAAAAATTTTGTTCTTAACTCATACTAGGTTTTTTTTAATCGAACAAGATTTGACATCTCCATTGACAGAACAGTGGACCAAGGTGGTAAAAAAGCCAAAATTTAAATATTTTTCTCGAATATTTAGTAAACTGTAAGCGAAACTGCATAAATGTAGCAGACATTTTTTTAGCTCCTGGATAGAGAAATCCACTTGCAAAAAATATTTTTTATCGGATCAAAAACATGAGCTTAGCATCGGTTTGAATTTTTCATTAACCCAAGGTTGCCCACTTTGGGGCTTTGTTTCCCCGCCCCCCCTTCAAAGATATATAGTCCAAATTCCACACTTAAGCTCGATGACACCTCCTTAAATGCTCTATGAAATTTCATAACAATCGGATGGCTCGTTTAGAAACTGCAGAATTAGTTGCCCTTTTTTCCAAATCCACCACTGTGCGACGCACAGTGTCGTGAGTTCATATAACGAGCGGCCAAAAATAGAAGGGGTTATCGTAAAGAAATGAAATTTGGAACCCACGCTTTAATTGGTAAAATTAATCACACATAAAATTTATCCATTTAATTTTCAAGGATTCGTGTCCTTCCCATATATCCTGAAATAAAAAATTACCATAACAGAGAGAAAAATAATTGTAACGTGATGAAATTGTATATATACACTAATTTTAACATATTTAATGCTTCGTAAAAATTTCGGTTAATTCAGAGAAAGGATACGCATACCTCAAAAGTGTCCTTTTTCAAAAATGTGAAACAAAAAAATTGTCTTCATTTATAGTGAGTTAAATGTTTAACTATACGCAATATAGACAATATAGACACCTACAATTTGGCCATTTAAATTTAAAGGACTAATGTCCTTCCCAAATGTCCTCGAAGTAAATAATATACTGAAAATATACAAACTATAACTTGAAAAATATTGTAAAAATAAATTGTAAGGGGAAAAATGTGGACAAGAATACAAAAAATTTGCAATCTAGTTACTTGTAGAAATATAATGTGAAAGTATGAAAAATATATTTTTATATATATTTTTTTATAGACCACTTAACTCCTACTTTTTTCAACTACAGATGTTTTTCTTTCCATTTACATTATAAGCAACGGTACATAGGATATGAGTTAAAAAATTCCTTTTTATTTTACTTAATTAGAATATTGAACATGCATCAAAGTAATTTGTTTGTTTTAATTTAAAAATAATTTTTTTGGCCACCTTCGCCACAGTGTGCGACGTGATGCAAAAGTTATATATTATCTACATAAAATTCTGAGAAAATATTTCAAGAAAACCATGGTTGTTAATTCATACCCTAATGAAAATTATTTCCTCTTCCAGAGCTATGTTTTTTTTGTAAAATCATATTCGCGCTTATTGTGAATGGCGTCGTCGACGTCACATGAAGACGACAGTAAAAATATCCCTTGTCTACTCTTTGTCAACAACAATTGACTACTATTAATATGCTCTATTAATTTACAAAGCCTTAGAGATTGGTAAGAGATTGTCAATAAGACCCAATTGTTGTCGATAAAGAGTAGACAAGTGACAATATTTACTGTCGTCTTGATGTGACGTCGACCACGCCATTCACAATAAGGGGAATTATATTATATACAGTACAGGTTATATATTCAAAGTAAACAAAATATAAAATTATTAAAAATCTAGCCAAACCAGTGATTTGCGTTTTTTTTTTGCAAAGGCAAAGAATAATATTTTTTACAATTTTTTTTAGTTTTGATTTATTTATGCACTTTATATTTTGCATTAAAAATACGTTTTACCCCACTAATTTTTTATATACATAATTTTTTAAATATATAACACGTAATTATGCTGTCATCAAATCTTGTTATTCGTAAAAATTTTCCGGATAAATTTGTCTGCGTATTCAGAACTTTAGTGCTTTTTTTGTTGTGCAAAGTGATTAAAATAATTAAAAGTCATGAATTCCGCGTGAAATTTCTCCCTTTTCTAATTAGAATTCTTTGTTTTCCCTATTATTTGCTATTAGTTGGAATTTTTTCCTGGAAAAAATTTCACGCTGAATTTTATTCATGATAGCCCTGAATAAAAACAAACCAAAAAAGTTTATCTTAGGTAGAACAAAAATAAGCAAATAAACTAACATGTACATAATTAGTAAAGAATAAACGACAATGACAAGACTGTTGTAAATTTAGATATGGTAAAATTGAGCTTTCAGGACAAAAAAAATCTTTTCAGCAAATTGAAATAAGATGAATCAAAACAATTCACATATGCCATTTGCAATAATGGCTGAGTATATAAAGCAGAAATCTACATCAACGGACACCACACACAGTGGACCAAACACAAAAGAACGCTGATGATGAAGGTTTAGTAGCCTTCGAAAACAGCTAGTTGTTCCGTTCAACTATTTGTTTGTCAGAATATTTACAACAAACTTTGGTGTTATTTGTTCATTAATAATTATCACATGTAATTTGGCTTAAAAATGATACGAACTTTAGCCTGGTCAAACCATAAATATTAAAATGAATTAAATTTGCCAATTTATCGTGAGCGTTGAGAAAAATAGAAAAAGAAAAAAAATAGAATTAGAGTTTTTCTCCGGAAGTAGGAAAAGAGTTATCGAAATTTTGGAGCAAAATTAATTTTGCAATAATTAAGAAGTTAAACATTTTGCTTAATTAGTACCATAGATAAAACAGAATTTCAAAATTCTTGAAAACTTTAAACAATTTGTTTTATAATATATAACGCAATTCTGATGTGGATTGATTCTTTATAACCTAAGAGAGATCATGATTGACCAACACATCACCAGAAAACATACGGAATACGTGCTAAGCATCGTTGATGAACAGTCTAAGGAGCCAGTACTAAGCTTACATACATCAAGTATGAACGTTGGACCGGAATTTAAATTTTCAAGATCACATACAAGAAGTACGACATCTTAAACTTTGCCACCGTATCGACATTTCCGATAGAGCTGCTTCTTATTTGGCTACTGCCTTATTTAAGGACATTGACTTTAAAGATGAAAATAGGGAACTAATCATTATGGATAAATCTAAGCTAGCTTATAAAAAAAATTAAAAGCAAGGAGTACTTATGAGGAAGTAAGAATAATGATTCAAAAACGGATTGGAAAAGTTTTAATTAAAAAAAATTTTTTTTTAAAGAAGAGGAAATAAATTTTCATTTCGAGAGCCGCGTATTAGGGTTTGATTTTAGACTCATGGTTTCTTCAGAGAATTTTCTCAGAATTCGTGTATATTGCGTTTTTGCTATACGATTTTTGAAAATAAAAATCGACCCGCCCTAGTATATATATTATGCAGTTATATTTATTGTAATCGTACTTAGTGTGGTGAATTGTAGTCGGATATAATGAAGTCAGTTTATTTACATAGTGTTCTCGTTGCACTTCGGTTTTATCTATAGCTACCTTTTTGATATATACGCAGTATATCATCCTTCAGAATGGTACCACCAGTAGTCACCATTACTCGAATATCAAGATGTTTCGCCAATTCTATACATATTTGAGATGTTTGTAAAGCAAGCTCCCTTGTCGGAACCATAATTAAGGCTTGTATATAATCCTTAGATGGATCAATTTGTTCTAAAACGGGTATGCAATAAGCTCCAGTCTTTCCTGTACCATTTTTGGCTCTCGCCAGAACATCTTTTCCACTTAATGCTATTGGAATCGCAGCTTCCTGAATGGGAGATGGTCGTTCCCACCCTTTTTCAAAAATTCCCATTAAGAGTTCTCGCTTCAAACAGAATTCTTCAAATTCATTTCCTCTGGTATCAGTTACATCCTAAATAATAAATTAATATATTTAACATTGTTGATAAAAATATACATGTTTCAATATTATATAAGGTTCGTTCATTTACTAAATTTCTTTTACAAATTTGTAGCAATTGTTATTGGAAAGTGTTCATTAACTCAAAAAGTTTGCAAGGAGAGAGCATCAACAGAGATAGAAAAATTCTTACAAATTATTACTAGTAAAATGTTGACTTGCATGAATTATCCAAACCGTTGTTCTGTTTTTTGTTTTCAAATTAATTATTTGAAAAATACCTGAAAAAGGAAAACTAAAAAAATTGCATTTCTTTATTAAAAACTAGCTAGGCTTTTCTCGGAAGCTTTTTACTAACTATAAGTATTTCATATAGAATTAAAACACAAAATTTTCAGTACAAAGAAAAGATTACACAAATGTTTCTTACTTTATTGCTTCAGAACTTGCTTTTAAATTAGGTTATTATTATATGTATAATAACAAAAATTTAAACAGTTATTCAATAAAAAACAGACAACAAAATGCTAAATAATTCATTTTAAAGATTAATGATAAACAATATTTTTTGTTTTTCGATTGGGGGAGAAAGTTAATAGTGCTGGCTGTATACTAAAGTCCTGCACAAGACTATTTATAAGACCTTTCAAGACATGCGAAATATTTTAAACGCTTTACTACAGCGAAATATTCTAAAACAAACGCTAAAAAACACTGTTGGCAAGACAAAGAACTCAAAAAAATATTGCCAACAGTGTTGTTTAGCGTTTATTCTAGAATATTTCGCTGTAGTAAAGCGTTTGAAAAATGTCGCATGTCTTGAAAGGTCTTATAAATGGTCTTGTGCAGGCCAATACTGTATACAGACTCTCGAGCACGCATCATACAATTTATCGTGGGAATACCATGGGGATTCTAAGTTTAACCCAAACACTTTTAACGATTGTCCTTGAGATTTATTAATCGTCATTGCGAATGCAAGGCGAAATGAAAATTGGACGCATTTAAATGGTAGATAATTTGGTATCATAGGTATCCTTGTTATCATAGGTATCCCCTTTAAACTTTCCTATGATTACACTGCACAACAGTGATTTGGATGTTTAAATAAAAATTACCGATCCTTATATATTTTTATCTCCTGATTACGATGGCGTCATTAGTTTTTCCTTATCAGCTCTTTTTGTATTATTCCGTTAATATATCACGAATGGTACTCCAAGCTTAAAAATACTTTTTGGATTATTAATCTGCACAAAAATCTCTTTCATTTAAATAGATTCGCATTGATGAGTATATCAGGGTATCTGACTATTATTGCAAGGATGTTAATTATCGTGCGTTTTTAGTTTAGTCCTTGAAAATTTTTTGATTATAATTTTTTTTGACGAAGTATAACTAATTTTCATGTATTTTTATTCGCTAATTACAAAAATAGGCTTATTTATTTTCTAGCCCCTCTAGTTTCAGAGATATTTCGCGATATATAAAATAAATACTTAAAATTTTTCTTTTCGAAAGCCATCCAAAAAAATTGTGTTTGATATTACATTTGTCCATTTACAAGTTATTAGTGCAATTATTATGGAAAAAAAAAAATTTCGCATGGACCAGTCCAGAAAACTTTGGTGTTATTGGTAGTTAATTTATCTTATATTCTAAATTTGCAGCTTTTACGATATAAAAAAATTAAACAAATTTAAACAAAATTTCTAAGTTTTAAATAAAATTATTACTGCCTTATTCATAAAAAATATTTCTGTTTAATAAGAAGTTTATGAAACAACCCAGGCAGAAATTGTGACTTTGCCCAAAAAATATGTACCACCACAACACTGTAAATACAAAATTACGACTCTTCCAAAATTTTTGTACCACCACAGTACTGTAAACACAAAAATATGACTTAACATTTACAAATACCGCGTTCTTAGTAATGCTATACCACTACAACACTGTATATACAAAAATTCGACGTTAGTTTTCCAATACCCCGTTTACAATAATTCTATACCGCTACAATACCGTAAATACAAAAATTTTACTCTAGATCCCCAAATACCCCGTTTACAATAATTGTTTACCGCTTCAACACCGTAAATACAAAAATGTGACTTAAGTTGGGAAATTTGCATTGTAACGAGTATTGTGACAACATTGAAAACAATAGTCGGAGGACGGTCACTCGGCGTTAACATTTTAATGTTATGAGTACATTAAAATGTTGGAAAACGAATGTTGTACTGATGTTAGTTGTACCCGTAGACAATCGTAGCAACGTCGTGCTGATTGTCTTTTTCTGCATGGGAATTTTTGTATGAAAAGTTGATTAATAAACCTTTTATAAAATCAAAATATTTTTTATGAATTAGGCCCTTAGAATATAATCACAACGTATCAAAAAAGAGGCTGAATTTAAAATCAGCGGCGTCATGTTCACGTGAAATATTTTCCGTGAATAAAAAATGGTGAACAAAATTAGAACATATTATACTGCCACAACAACAACACAAACATTGGCGATCACAATTTTAGGGAAAGGGTGATTATAGAAAATAGTTTATTTTTAGATGGCTACACAACAGTATTACGGATGATTGAGTTATGTTAAATTTTTTATGACGGTTTCAATTCCATGGTTGAAATTTCCTTATCAGCTCTAGTTAAAAATATGACACGGGTACTTTTTTGTAATAAAGAGCTATAAATTTACAGAAAATTTTATTTTTTTTTAATTTTATAGTTAATAAAACTTTCTCTTATATGATTTTCTTATTAAATTCTGAATGCTCCCACAATAGTCAGCTATCATGTGTGTGTTCCACATTTTTTTTTTGCGTCATAATTGCATTTATGACTTGTAAATGGAGAAATGTAATATCAAACACAATTTTTTGGGATGGCTTTCGATAAGAAAAACTTTAAGTATTTTTTATATGTAACGCGAAATATCTCTGAAACTAGAGGGACTAGAAAACTAAACTCAAAACACACAATTTTTAATATCCTTGGAATAATGGTCAAATACCCTGATATACTCATCAATGCGAATCTATTTAAATTAAAGGGATTTTTGTGTAGATTAATAATCCAGAAAGTATTTTTAAGTTTGGAGTACGGAATAATACAAAAAAAATTTGCAAATTATGCAAATCCTAAATGGCACTATATCTTCAAAACTAGAGCTGATAGGGAAAAACTAATGACGCCATCGTAATCAGGAGAAAAAATACATAAGGATCGGTCATTTTTATTTAAACATCATGAAAAAACCTCTATTTTGTTGTGCAGTGTTATCTTTGCTTTAATATTGTTTGTCGTAATCATTTTAAGAACCAATCTTGTACAATTGTATAGTGTTGGCTAATTCAAGGGGTCTACTTTGTAATTCGAAACGAAAGAAAAAACTTTCGAATTTGTATGTTTATAACATGTAAATTCGAAAGCATTTTCTTTCGAATCGAAGTACGGAGTAGTCCACCAGGTTACGTAATAAACTATTACTGATCCAACCTTAAGCTGCAATTCACGCCGTGGCATTCTCGGTAAGTCCAACGAATTCAGGAACTCTATCGGATAGTTAACAACATCATCATACGAATGCAATTCGCCATTAATTAAGCTTTGAATTTTAAAATTTATTTCATCAACGTAATTTTTTGCAGCTAAAATGGATCTTCCACTCAATCAAACGTAATTACTATAATTTTGTCTAATATTTGGGAAAACTTTTGCTATTATTTCTTCTATAGGCGTTGCAAATTGACAAAATCCCATTGCAAATGAAATCTGGCCCGTAGTACAGTCAGTCGGTATTTCCTCATTGCCAATGTGTAACAATTGATTTGAAAACACATACCCTGTTTGATAATTTTGAAGAGCAACTCCCAAATTTTCTGTTAATTTGAAAGTTCTCGTTGTTTTTCTTACATAAATACTAAACAAATAAAATCATAAAAAAATATTCGTAATACATATTGACTTTGATAAATAAGCTTTAATTGCTTTGCTAATATTTTTTACATAGTCAGAAATAACAAAAACAAAAAAACACAATCAAAGTGCCCTTGAGAAATACTCTTGCGGTACTCATCTAAAAAAAAAAAATAATTGTGAAGTGAGTTATAACGACAGAAAATTTATAACTTTATAAAAGTGTAGTAGGTTCCTCAACTTAAGAAAATCAAAAAACACAATCCTAAAAATTTTTGTACATAAGGTGATACATGTTGTCGCATTCTAAGAGATATCTAATAACTCTATTGAATGTTAACTTTAGTTTTCTGAGCATATGTCCATATGTTCCAGAATACACTTTCAAAGTATATAATAACAATGGCATTATCGGTGCATGGACAATCTGCTTCTTGATGTGAAAAGGTAATAACTATATAACCTGCGAAATATAAAGCTAACCTTCGATACTACCGAATTAATGTGACTTATAAAATTCAACTTTAATTCAATAATGAGACCAAGGCATTCGCTTCGGGCTCGTGTTCATCACTTAACAAAGTTATCACTACCGATAACAGTAGCTCAAAACCGAAGGTACAAATCGGAATGGACAGATATATAAATGTGATAAAGCGTGGGCAAAGCCCAAATTCTTCTAAAATTCCATCTGCTCCAAAGATGTCTAGGGATAACAGCGCATCATCTACCAATCGTCAAAATCGTTTTTCATTATTATCATCGCAAAAGTCTTTTAAACAATGGTGGGCACTGTCAATGTATCGGTAAATTTTTTATGTGTTGAGGTTGCGAGCTACCCACCAAACACAAAGCAAAGCATTTGAAAGATAATGATGCATTATATATTTATACATAAATAGACATATTTTCTATCTTGAAAAAAAACGTGGATTAAGTAAAATTATTAATTGAAAATAAAACTTTTTCTAAGTAAACAGTGAAAGAGCCCAAAGCTGAAAATTCACCCAATAAAATTATGAATTTTTCAAACTTTAGTTTGGTATCGTCCACTGATAGCATCCATTCTTTTATTTTTTCAAAATAAATGTTTTTATTTTTATTTAAAAGGTTTTCCTTTCCTTGCCATTAAACTTGTTCATATTACTATGAAAAGCATCATAATGTCTTTTAATGACATATTCCTTTTTTCCTTAAAGCTTTGATAACATAAAAGGCATTGTATGTTACCAAATGCATTATTTATAACAAAATATTTTTCGCATATCATCATCAATTTCAAATTAAACACGTTTGTTTGCTGGACAAATATTCGTGAAAAAAAATATAAAAAAATATGTAAGCATCCGCCTGATGTGCATTCGTCGCTGTCTCATCGACGACTAAATTAAAGAGGCTAAGAATACGTGTGAATCTTCTCTTCACAATTGTGCAAAGAAACGCCCGACATTGCTTTTAAGCCACCACCTATCTATCTGAGAAAAAACAATTCAAACGCGCTTCTAAAAAAAAACTACTGTCGACAATTGGTGAAAATACTTTTCACCTTATTCCAATTAAACGAGGTAATATTGATGAAACTAAAATACAAATATTTGAAAAAAATTAAAAAAATTTTTACACATACCACCTTAAAGGTGGAACAAAAGTTTTGTTTGGAGAAAATTTCTTTTACTGAGAGTTTTTTGCAAGACGATTCATCCATTTCGAACATTTTGTCTGGAAAATCAAAGCTACCATATGAAATACGTGTGTAAACGATGCGTATTAATTTTGCAAGTGGCAGCACAGCGGCAAATGATTACAATTTACTGTGTCATACACATCTTTTTAATTGTTTACTGCAATGGTTTCGTTCAACTCCATACATTTGGATATGTTTTTCTTAAATTTTATTTACTTCTATTGTAATAAATACAAGTACACTCTGTGCTTTTATTATTCATATAACATGATGTGGCAGCTCAGTTCAACTTTGGCTGAAAAAATTAAAAAAGTTGGCAGCTCAGTTCGATTTTGTCCGGACAAAAATTAAAATTAAACCAATTCAAGTAGAAAATGTTCCGAACAAAATTTGTTCTCTTCTTCTCTCTCTCTCAAAAAGAGAAACGTCAAACTACATATAAAAAAAATTTTGTCCGGACAAAAATTTTGTTCCGAAACAATGGGTGAATCAAGCTTAAGAGTGCTAAAGGCCTACAGATAGTATTAAAGATTCATATGTTCAGCACGAAGAAGTAAAATGTGCACTTATCGACGAAGGATTTTAGGTTAAAAATTTTTACTAAGGTAATTAACAGAGAAAAGGCCCCCAACCCCTATTTCGGGTTGAACTGGATCCGAATGACCAACAATTGAAAAAAATTAAACCCATCCAATTTGTAGTGTAAAGTTTTCATTACACCGAAAAGTCATAGTTTAAAAGCCACGTAAGCGTTCAGGTCTCGTACAGTGCCATAATTGCCAAGAATATGGCCATTCAAAAACTTACTGCCATTTACCTACAGTTTGTGTTATCAGCGGTGAATTGCATGGTACTGCTACCTGCACTAAGCCAAGAGATCAAAAAAAAAAATTTTTTTGTAATTGTGGAGGTAATCACACCGCTAACTACAGAGGATGCCTTGTGTATTCTTTCGTTAAACAGGCTATGCGTCAGAAACCTAAATTAGCTGCAGCTCATTCAGTAAACACGTACTCCGGCACTTTTGCTCAAATGAGCTAACGGCTTCACGTGTATTCTATGCCGATCAGTGTGCACACTTCTACCGATATTCGGTAGATTCTACCGAATATGTTTGTGAAGTTAACGATCTACCAATTCTACCAATCACACATACTGAAAATTAATCACATGTTCTAAAATGTGGAAAGATTTCCGCGGAGAAGAGAATATGTTTAACGAATTGTTATTTAGTAATTTAAGTCGATATATGTGTAAATTGGATATTTTGCCACATAGCAGTGCAACCGCACAGCGGTCATTTTCTGCCATGAAAATCATTAAAACAGAACATAGAATTGTGCCTTGGGGTTGAAATATTTATTCCTCCCAATGATTTAATAATTTTTGCACAAAAGTTTAAATTCATAAATGTATCTTACATATAATCTTTGTAATAGCAAATGTTTGTCAAATAAAAGTTATTTTAGTAGCTTTATAAAACCTATGTACAAAAACTGAATTCCTGTTATTTATGTATATTATTTTATGTATGCATAGCATATCTATATAAAGGGTAAGGGAAAATAACTGGGGATGACAATTTTTTATTGGAAATGCTTCATTGTTTATGGCAGTTTAATTTCAAATCACATGTGAAGTTTTAAATGCGCTTTTGGAACGTGTTTAGTTTGATACTCCTTGCACTTACTCTTTATATAAAAGAACATATATTTTGTTATTTTTTATGTTTCTTTGAATTGTTATTTTTTATGTTTCTTTGAATAAAAAATATTTTCTACCGAATTTCATAAAAAAATATACCGATATTTTTTGTCAATTCTACCAAATTAAAAAAAATTAAGTGTGCACACTGATGCCGATGCTGATAAGACTAGTTCTGTTTCCACACAAAATGTTTCACCGCCGAATAATTCAACGAATGCAAGCTTTAACTTTAGTTGCCTTGCAGGTACTATTGAAAATCTGTTGCTAACAATAAACAACTTTACAACAAATATTCAAGCATTTGTTAACAAACTATGAACACGTTAAAAATATGTATGTTTCTGGATCGCAAATGGAATTCGCCAACATAAAAATGAACTTGAGCACTTCCTCATGGAAAAAAATATTGATATAATGTTGGTCTCTGAGACTCATTTGACTTCGAGACGATTCTTTAAAGTAAATGGCTAAACTCTATATGATTCAAAGGGCCCGCGAGGGAGGGCATGCGATGGATCAGAAATTAACTAAAGACTCAAGCACTTAACTCAAGCCTCAAGCAACTAATATTTGTGTTGAAAATTTTTGTACAAATTTCGTTATATCATGAATTTACTCCCATCCAAGATTCTCAATCAGTTAGGATCAATACGAGGATTTCTACAAATCGCTTGGACCTTATTTCGTACCAGCTGGAGACTACAATGCAAGACATACGTTCAGGGGTTCGCACCTTATTACACCTAGAGGTAGACCGTTGTTGAACATAATTTCAAAAATGGGCTTGAACGTCATTTCGAGCCCCACTTAGCAGTCTACTGACATACATAAAATTCCGGATGTTATAGATTTTGGCATCATGAAAAATATTTCTAGGGATTAAGTTCATGCTAGAATTACTTTAGATCTCTCTTCTGATCACTGTCCCACTATCGTTACGGTCTGTAACCCACTAAGAAGTGTTTTACCTCACCCATATGTGAAGGGTATTGATGCTTATGTTAATACCGAAGAAATAAAAGATGAACTCATCATACAAGGATTTAAAGTAAAAAGTGTTACCAATATAATCAATAGAGAGAAGATTCTCCAGTGTCTATTTCGTGTTGAACTGGAGCCAAATGATATACAGTTGAAAAAAACGAGACTCATCCAATTTATAGCTTAAAATACCTTTTATACCGAAAAATTACAGTTGAAGAGCCACATATGCGTTCAGGTACCGTACAGTGCCACAATGGCCAAGAATATGACCATACAAAAACTTACTGCAAATTACCTGCAGTTTGTGTTATCTGCGGTGAATTGCATTGTACTGGTAATCACACCGCTAACTACAGAGGGTGCCCTGTATATTCTTTCGTTAAACAGGCTATGTGTCAACAACCTAAATTAGCTCCAGCTCAATCAGCTAACGCTAACTCCGCCACTTTTCCTCAAACTAGACAACCAGTTACTTCACGTGTATCGTATGCCGATGCTGCTAAGACTAGTTATATTCCCACACAAAATGTTCCACCGCCAAATAATTCAAGGAATGCAAGCTTTAACTTTAGTTGCCTGGAAGCTACTATTGAGAATCTGGTGCTAACTATTAATAATTTTACAACAAATATGACTAGCATGAGGCTTTAAAACGTTAAAAATATTTTTTTTTGGAATGCAAACGGCATTCGCCAACATAAAAATGAACTTGAGCACTTCCTCATGGAAAAAAATATGGATATAGTGTTGGCCTCTGAGATTCACTTGACCTCAAGAAGCATTTTTAAAACTTTTAGCTACATCCTATATGATTCAAATGACCCAAGAGGAAGAGCATGCGGTGGATCAGCAATATGTTATTGACTACATTTGTGAGGAACATCTACAAGCAACGAATATTTGTGTTGAAAATTTTAGCACAAATTTTGTGATATCATCAATTTACTCCCCTCCCAGATTCGCAATTACTGAGAATCTATACGAGGGTTTCTACAAATCTCTTGGCCCTTGTTTCGTAGCAGCTGGCGACTATAATGCTAAACATACGTTCTGGGGTTCGCGTCTTATTACTCCCGGAGGTCGAGCGTTGTGCAACACAATTTCAAAAATGGGGTTGGACGTCATTTCGAATGGGTAGCCTACTCACTGGCCTACTGACATAAATAAAATTCCGGATGTTATAGATTTTGCCATCATAAAAAACATTTCTAGGGAATTAATTCACGATGAAGCTTCTCTAGATCTCTTGTCCGATCACTCTGTAACGATCGTTACAATCTGTAGCCCACTGAGAAGTGTTTTACCTACTCGTATGTGAAGATGATCAGTCGTATAAATTGGCTGCGATTCAAAAAACATCTTAGTAGTCATTGCACGGAAAACATTACGCTAAGAACACCCGAGGATATAGAAGCTAACATTGCCAACCTTAACGAAATGATTACGCATGCTGCTGAACATGCCACTACCTCCCATCCGCAGACTAGATTTAATAGAATTTATTCTACGAATATTGAACGTCTCGCACGTGAAAAATGAAGAGCTAGAAGGGAATGGCAACAGCACAGACCACCACAACTTAAAATCAGATTTAAAGAGTGCACTAAACGACTCCAAGAGTTACTTGCATTTGAAAAAACTGCATCTCTTAAAAATTATCTGGAAGGTCTTGATGTCACACCACCATCTGATTGCTCTTTGTGGCACGCTGCTAGAAAGCTGAAAACCCCCGTTGAGTTTAAACCACCTCTGCGAACATCTACCGGAGGTTGGGCAAGAAGCGATACTGAAAAAGGTAACATATTTGCTGATCATTTAAAATACGTATTTACCCCAAACTGGTGTTGCTGATTTGCCGAGTGTAGTTGCTCTACCCCCGCGACCCATAAAGTTTAAGATGCGCGATGTACAAAAACTAATTGCTGAATTTAATCCGAAGAAAGCTCCAGGTATTGATGGAATTAGTAACAAGATGCTGATGAACTTGCCTCATATTGCAATAAGAATCCTGCTATTTATTTTTAATACCATTTTACGAATGCAGTATTTTTTACATAACTGGAAACTTGCCAAGATTAAAATGATTCCGAAGCCGGGCAAAGATCTTACCAAGGATGAGTCATATAGGCCTATAAGCTTACTATCAACATGACTAAATTGTGCATCCCGGACTATCAATTTGGTTTTACAAGTCAGCATAGCACTATTGAGCAAACGCATAGATTGGTTCCAGTTATTAGGAGGACTTTTGAAGAAAAGAAGTATTGTTCTGCCCTTTTTATTGATGTTTCTCAGGCATTTGACAAAGTATGGCACGAAGGCCTATTTTTAAAATTTAAGACATATTTGCCAATAAACATAGAAAAACTTTTGGAAAGTTATATTGTTGATAGGAAGTTCACTGTTGTGGAGGGAGACTTCTTGAGTGTGCCCGAATCTATATCTTCCGATGTACCACAGGGTAGTATTCTGGGGCCAGTCTTGTATCTAATATATACTTGTGATATGCCTGTGAGCAATAACATCCATACTTCTACATTTGCCGATGATACAGCCTGTATATATATACAAGAGCATATTACACAACTGGAACTATCGTTAAACTTATGGAGAATTAAAGTAAACGAGCAAAACTGTATTAAAGTAACATTTACCCTGCGAAGAGATACTTATTTTCAAGGTTGGAAACCTAAATAAATAACAGTATCGGTATTGATACCGGTACAATTATTTTTTAAATTTCGGCATCGGTAGCGGTATCGGTATTTTTTTTATTTCGGTATAGGTATTACCGGTACATACCGTTATAGAGTTTATAATACCGATATACCGATATTACTGATAAATTTATTATTTCAGACAGTGGACATAGCAAAAAATCTTTTTTATTAATTATAATTATAAAAGCATATATACTTATTTGTTTCTATATATGTTTTTATACTATTATTAAACAATAGTTTATTAAAAAAAGTGAAACAAGGAGACTGCAGTTCAAACTTTACATATATAAAGTATACAGTTTGGTTAATTAAACAAAATAGTAAAAATATAAGTTTTGTCTATACTGATAAATTACACTGTGTGACAAACTTTGATTAAATCAAAATAACTGGGATGTGTTACTATTTTTCTGCTAGGTATTGTTGAGTATAACAAAAATATGTATTCGAAATTTTCTAGACCCCTTCAAAATCTTCAGTTACGTGTAAAAAACCGCTTTTTCGTACCCGTAGGCACTTATCAACCTCTAAATAAGTTAAATATCAACCGATTTTAAATTTTGTAAAGGGATACATAAAGAAGAGACTAAGACTTTTCGAACTATATACATATATCTTGTTTCAGTAAATTTCAAATATATGTGTATTTTTCAAATATAAACTTTTCGGTTTTTTTCGACACTTTTATACTTTGGACACATTCTTAGGCAATATTTTTGTACTGGACCCATATTGTTTATAACTTTCTCGGCAAATTCAGACGAAACGGACATTGATTATTTCAATTCAAGGAATAAACAATATTCTTTTAGCCAATTTAAAAACCAAGAAAGCAATATTCTTGTACAATTAACATTAAAAAACTGAAAGCAGGTAATTTTCTTCACCTCAAGAGAGGAATCTTTAACTTTAAATATAAAAGTTTAGAAGTTTTTTCTCTACCAAACTTATTTATTACGGTGAAATGTGTAAAAAATACCAAAACCAAAGAAAGTTAATGAAATATATTTTTGCAAATTTTACCCATATTATGGTTTACAGCTCAACTAAGTTGGATTGAAACTGAAACAAATTAAGTTTTAAACAACTGTGTTTTTGGTATTCTGAATAAAACTAATTTTAGTTGTCTTCGAATTATTGCTCAAAAATTTTTTTTTTGAGATTCTATGTTTTATGAACATGGCAATAACATTGGTTGACAAATGGGATTGGTTGGCGTCTGGAATAATAAAGCAAAACGAACACAATGGACGAAATAAAAACCAAAATTCAACTGAAAAAAAATCTGTTGTCTCATGGTTAAAAAAGTTGTAATACATAATAAAAATTTGGCAACTAGAGCTCACCTATCATTTATTTTTTTTGGCCGGAATCGGTATACCGGTACGCAGCGGTATAGACATAAACGGTAGTCTGGATACCGGTATTTTCTAACCGAAATGGATTTCGGTATCGGTAACGATACCGGTATCTAATTTTAGCGGTATTTGAATCGGTATCGGTATTTTTACGATACCGTTTGCCAACCTTGCTTGTTCCCAATTCGAATCAACAATCAAGTTGTTCTTCAACATTCACACGTAAAATACCTCTGTATACACATTAATCGACGACTTACATGGAAACCCCATATTGACTCAAAGCTAACACAAATGAAACTGAAATCAACTCAGATACATTGGCTGATTAGTAGAAATACAATAATATAATACAAGTCGATTTTGAAACCAATATGGAGCTACGGAATACAGTTATGGGCACTGCTTCAGCTTCCAATATAGAGACAATCCAAAGAAAACAAGATTTTAAGACTAATAACATCGGCTCCATGGTACATCAAAAATTCAAATTTACATCGTGATTTAAATATACCACTAGTGAATGAAGAAATTGCAAAATACTCAGGCAAATACCTAACAAAATTCGAATCTCCTAATTCCCTTGCTCGTAACATCTTGAATTTTACTGGACACAACCGCCTAAAAAAGAGCGACACTACAGGTCTAATACTTAACACTCCAGATGAAACTGCTTGAAAATATTTTTATGCTTAATACGACATTTATGTATTATTGATTACTATCACTAAGTTTATGCACGACATGTCGCGACACTGGTTGGGTTAATTATTATATATGGATTTAAGATTTGAATACTTATTGTTAGTTCATTTTTTTTGAAGATACAATAAATAAATATATGCATTAAAAAAAATTTAAGTTTTCACTTTTTTCCCATAAAGATGATGACTTCAAGCAAGCGTTAATTCCATCAGCAGGAGTTCACCTTGGAATGACTGGCAGCGTTTGGCGAAAGTCCCGGCCAAAAGAACCACCATCGATCCAAATATTTGTTGATTATTTGCAAGTATCCTCATGTTCTGCAAAGTCTCTAACGCTCGCTTTTAATCCATTGTACATTGATCCCAAAAAATTACTTTGGGAAATGTTACATGTTGGCTCATCTACCGTTTGCAAGTTTAAAGGTAGTTTTAGGCAATTCCAGAGGACGCTACTGCAAGTGCAATTCTGTTTTGTAAGCAAACCGAAGCCAAAAGGAGTAAAAGTAAACGTTTTACCTTTCCTACGCGTTTTTGTTGGACATTTGCTCTTAACGACTGACTTAATGAATTCCGATCATATTGCCAATCACGTAGAAATTCTTCGGCAAATGCTTCTTGTGAAGCTGGCATTCCTAATTCTTGCAGCATTTTCCCAGACATTCTTAGGCCTAAAGGTACCAATACACTACATGTTTTTGCTTGTGTTTTTTCAAGTTTACAATTCACGTTTTTTTTGGTGTCTGTCAAACTTGATTAATTTACATACGGTTTTTAATTTTTGGTCACCAACTTGTATGTACAATTACACGTGACATCGGCCATGATTATTTTTATTATAACATTAAAGCCGCTGGAAATTTCTTTGGTAGCGTTGCTGAAGTGCCGGCGTCACTGAAGTGCCGGCGTGACAAATATTTATTTAAGTTTTTTTCTTTCTAATCTGCAAAATATGGAGCTTGTATCAACACTTGTTATATACTTTATATCATTGTTATTAAAATTTTAAAATGAGATAAAAAATAATTAATTTATCACTAATGGAAATACTTTAAACGGACGGCTAATATCGGAGACATTCAACCGTCGGTAAATGTTTTCACATTTTTTTTTAATACATATTTTTTATTTATTGTATCTTCAAATATGAACTAACAATAAGTATTCAAATCTTAAATCTAAAATATAATTATTAGGCCCGACCACTGTCGGACATAAATTTGGAGATAGTTATAAATAACACAGTGTTACAAAATTGAATGAAGTAGAAAAACCTGGGACCGCATATTATTTTTCTTGTAGGGCTTGTCGAGTTAAAGAAGAATCCAATAGTGAAATATGCCGGACACCTCTAAAATCCGGATTTACGGTTAAAAAACCGGTTTTTTTACCTTCGCGCACTTATTAGCCTGTAACTTTTTTGATAATGCTCCGATTTTCAATTTCTTACTAGATTTAGAAAGAAGAAACTGAGATCTTTCGAATAATATATAATTTTGTTAAGAAAACTTGAGAAATTTTGGTGTTATTGTCCAGCAAACACAAATTTTGTAGATTTTTCAAAAATTTTTCAACTTTGGTGACGTTTTTATACACTATTTTATTAAGAAACTATAATACTATTGAATTTATTCAAAAAGGACATTTAGTTACGATTACAATGCATATTTGGGGTTAAAAATTGGTAAGCAATTGACTGAGTTATTTCACTTTTCATGAAAACAAAATTTTTTCCAAAATGCCTGCACAATGTTTTTGGTGTTGTTTTTATGCACCTTCTATTAAGTTACAAATCAATGTTATCCTAAACACAAAAAAAGATTGTAATGAGAGTTTTAGTCATTCAAAAATATTGTCTTTTTCGTGTTCTTTTTATGCACTTTCCTTAAAATTACAAATCACTGTTAGCGTAAACACAACAAAAATTATAGTTTTTCTTTTAATATGACGTTTTGTTAATGTCTTCTTTTTCACTTTGAATCTGTGTATTTAAAAAAATTTTCACAATTTAATACAAATCGTGTGCAATTTAAATTAAAATTAAATAAAAAATGTGTGGATGGAAGGAACTCTTCTTGTTCAAAATCTTTTTCTGTTACATCGACACATTTGCTCGTTGTCGGTAGATCATTACTTGCAGATATCGGTTTTATAACAGTTGCAACATTTGCATACTGAATGTTTTTGCGCGTTTTAAAACAGTGACCTAAAACATCGTTTTGACAAAAGTAGCAATCATTTGGTTTATGATATGGCTGATGATGCCAAATCATAGGCGTAGAAAAGGGCAAAACAAACGAAGGTTGAATTTTCTTTTTTTTTAATGTATTACAGAAATATTGACGAACAAATTCTGGCTCGTACCAGCAACTATTATCAAAAAAAAAACGATTAAATACTTTATTGTACACTTCTACCACTCCAATATTGTTTTTAAAACCACGCCGGTGACTGATATCAGTAAATAAGCCACAAATATAGCAAAATTTGTTACGATTGTCACACATTTTTTAATTAATTTCAATTTAAATTGCACACGATTTTTATTAAATTGTGAAAATTTTTTTAAATACACAGATTCAAAGTGAAAAAGAAGACATTAACAAAACGTCATATTAAAAGAAAAACTATAATTTTTGTTGTGTTTACGCTAACAGTGATTTGTAATTTTAAGGAAAGTGCATAAAAAGAACACGAAAAAGACAATATTTTTGAATGACTAAAACTCTCATTACAATCTTTTTTTGTGTTTAGGATAACATTGATTTGTAACTTAATAGAAGGAGCATAACAACAACACCAAAAACATTGTGCAGGCATTTTGGAAAAAATTTTGTTTTCATGAAAAGTTAAATAACTCAGTCAATTGCTAATCTATTTTTAACCCCAAATATGCATTGTAATCGTAACTAAATGTACTTTTTGAATAAATTCAATAGTATTATAGTTTCTTAATAAAATAGTGTATAAAAACGTCACCAAAGTTGAAAAATTTTTGAAAAATCTACAAAATTTGTGTTTGCTGGACAATAAAACCCAAATTTCTCAAGTTTTCTTAACAAAATTATATATCATTCGAAAGATCTCAGTTTATTATTTCCAAATCTAGTAAGAAATTGAAAATCGGATCATTATCAAAAAAGTTACAGGCTTATAAGTGCGCGAAGGTAAAAAAACCGGTTTTTTAACCGTAAATCCAGATTTTGGAGGTGTCCGGCATATTTCACTATTGGATTCTTCTTTAACTCGACAAGCCCTACAAGAAAAATAATATCCGGTCCCAGGTTTTTTGGACTGTCGCACCGTGTAATACATAAGTAGTGATAATCAAAAGGAAGAAAAAAAAAATAAAAAGTATTTTCAAGCAGTCCCATCTGGAGTGTTGAGTATAAGAGCACTTGTATCCCTCTTTTTTAGGCGGATGTGTCCAGTAAAGTTCAAAATATTACGAGCAAGCGGATTAGGATGTGACTCGAAGTTTGTTAAATATTTGCCTGCATATTTTGCAATTTCTTCAATCACTAGTGGCATGTTTAAATCACGATGTATATTTGAGTTTTTTATATACCATGGATCCGATGTTATTAATCGCAAAATTTTATTTTGCCTTCGTTGGATTCTCTCGACATTGGAAGCTGAAGCAGTGCCCCATAGTTGAATTCCGTAGCACCATATGGGTTTCAAAATAGACTTGTATATCAAAAGTTTGCAATCTAGACTGAGGGTTGAATTTCTACCAATCAGCCAATGTACCTGAGTTAATTTTAGTTTCATTTGGGTTAACTTAGAGTCAATATGGTGTTTCCAAGTAAGCCGTCGATCAAGGTGTATTCCAAGATATTTCACATGAGTATGTTGAGGGACAACTTGATTGTTAATCCGAATGGGTGAACAAGTATCTCTTCGTAATGTATATGTTACTTGAACACACTTTTGTTCGTTTACCTTAATTCTCCATAAGTTTAACCATAGTTCCAGCTGGGTAATGTGTTCTTGAAGATATCGGCATGCCTCGTAAAGATTTTCATGCATACTAAGGCAGGCTGTATCATCACCAAATGTGGAAGTGTGGATATTGCTGTTCAGAGGCATATCACAAGTATAAATCAAATACAAAACTGGCCCCAGTATACTCCCCTGTGGCACACCGGATGAGATAGTTTCAGGCATGCTCATAAAGTCTCCTTCCACAACAGCGAACTTCCGGGCAGTAATGTAACTTTCCAAAAGACTTACAACGTTTATTGGCGGGTATGTTTTTAATTTTAAAATTAGGCCTTCATGCCACACTTTATCAAATGCCTCAGAAACGTCGATAAACAGCGCAGAACAATACTTTTTTTCTTCAAATGTTCTTCTCATAAATTGGACCAATCTATGAGTTTGTTCAATGGTGCTATGCTGACTTCTAAAACCAAATTGATGGTCCGGTATGCACCCACTACTAACTAGAATTGGGGACAATTTTGTCATGAGCAGTTTTTCGAAAAGCTTTGACATTGTTGATAGGAGACTTATTGACCTATATGACTCAGCCTTGGTAAGATCTTTGCCCGGCTTTGGAATCATTTTAACTTTGGCAAGTTTCCAGCTGTGTGGATAATACTCCAGTCGTAAAATGACATTAAAAATAAATAACAGTATTCTAATTGCAATACGAGGGAACTTCATCAGCATCTGGTTACTAATTCCATCAAAACCCGGAGCTTTCTTCGGGTTGAGTTCAGCAATTAGTTTTTGCACATCACGCGTCTTAAACTTTATTTATTGAGGGGGTAGAGCGACTACATTTGGCAAATCAATTACACCAGTACATGTGTTTGGGGTAAATACGTATTTTAAATGGTCAGCAAATATGTTACCTTTTTCAGTATCGCTTTTTGCCCAACCTCCGGTAGATGTGCGCAGAGGTGGTTTAAACTCAACAGGTGTTTTAAGATTTCTAGCAGCGCGCCATAAAAAGTAATTAGATGCTGGTGTGACATCAAGATTTTCCAGATAATTTTTAAGAGATGCAGTTTTTTCATGTGCAAACAGCTCTTGGAGTCGTTTAGTGCACTCTTGTTTTCACATGGCATACACATTTGAAAACACATGTGTGAACATAAGAAAATAGAACATGCTCTAATTGAAAATTTGTCTTAGGTTTTTGCTTGTGTATTTTACACAAGCAAAGTTTTTGAGGTCACCAACTACATGTTTTTACCGAATTAACTAAAATTATACAGGTGCAATGTAAAAAACATGTAGTGTATAGGCACCTTAAGTTGTCAATTGAACATTGAAGACATATCTGCTTTTTTCGGAATGAGTTCAGCAATTCGTTTTTTTACATCACGCATCTTAAACTTTATGGGTCGAGGGGGTGGAACAACTACACTCGGCAAATCAGAACACCAGTACATGTGTTTGGAGAAAATACAGATTTTAAATGCTCAGCAAATATGTTACTGTTTTCAGTATAAATTCTATTAAGCCCAGTCTGCATGTTCAGCAGCCTAATTAATCTTTTCGTTAATGACTACTAAGATATTTTTGAAATCCCAGCCAATTGACACAATTGATCATCTTCACATATGGGTGAGGTAATTCATTTATTAGTGGGCTGCTACAGATTGTAACGATAGTTGGAGAGTGATCGGAAGAGAGATCTAGAGATGCTTCAGCTTGAGTTAAATCCCTAGGAAAAAATTTTCATGACGCCAAAATCTATAGCATCCAGAATTTTTTGTATGTCTGCAGGCCAATAAGTAGGCTCCCCACTCGAAATGACGGCCAATCCCACTTTTGAAATTGTGTTGAACAACGCTCGACCTCTGGGTGTAATAAGTCGCGAACCCAAGAACGTATGCTTAGCATTGTAGTTGCCAGCTGCCACGAAATAACATCCAAGCGATTTGTAGAACTTCTCATACTGATCTTCGGTAACTGAAAATCTCGGAGGTGAGTAAATTGATGATATCACGAAATTCGCATAAAAATTGTCTAGGAAAATATTCGTGGCTTGCATATATTCTTTACTTACGTTGTCAAGGATATAGTGCTTGAATCTTGACTTAATTAGAATTGCTGATACACCGCATGCTCTCCTTCTGGGGTCCTTTGAATCATATAGAGTGTAGCTATTTACTTTAAAGAAGCTTCTCGAAGTCAAATGAGTCTCAGTCAACATTATATCAATATTTTTTTCCATGAGGAAGTGCTCAAGTTCATTTTTATGTTGGCGAATGCCGTTTGCGTTCCAGAAAAGTTTTTAACGTGTTCATGGCTTGTTAACTAAAGCTTGAAGTAATGTATTCTGCATTCGCAACATTTCTTGCATCATGCTAGTCATATTCGTTGTAAAGTTGTTTACAGTTTGGAGGTGAACCTTTTTGTGTGGGAATAGAATTTGCCTTAATAGCATCAGCATACGAAACACGTGAAGTAATTAGCTCATTATATATATTGTTACGTTTTTATTCTTTAAAAACGCTTTTGCGTAGACTCTAAGTGTAGCGATTAGGGTTGAGAATGATACAATCTTTATTTACAAATAATGCTAGGGATGGGCAAAAAATATCGATATATCGAAATATCGATATTTGCAAAAATAAATATCGATATATATCGCCGATATTTCAAAAACCGATATATCGATATATCTATTCTTATGTACCAGTATCGGGTTTCGATATTTTTAAGAGATCTACAAATTCTAGCCGGTTGTACGATATTGGCATCACTGCTAGTGATGCGAAGAAAAAAAGAGAAATTTCATAATAACAAGGCTCACTAAGCCAGGTGACTTTTATTTGTTAACTAAGCTAAAGGCCAAATTTGGTTCGTGTGTGCTTAAGGCTGAAGACAGGATTAGTTTTTACTTTATGTCAGTGGTAAATTTTTTATGTGTTGAGGTTGCGAGCTACCCACCAAACACAAATCCAATCGTTTGAAAGATAATGGTGCATTATATATTTATACATAGACATATTTTCTATTTTGAAAAAAAAAACGTTGTTAATAAAATTATTCAGGGGTGTCATAGAAACCAATCTTATCGGAATTGGATTAGAAACCGAAAAAAAATACTTTTGTGTCATGAAATCCAATGTTGTCGGATTTTTGTTCAAACTATGTCTAGTGTCGGTTTTAGGTGTCACAGAAACCAATGTTATCGCTTTGTTATTGGATATAAACCAAGCAGCTTACAGCTGTCTTTTTTTTAATTGAAAATAAATAAAAAGGCGCCATTTTTCATATCTTTTTTTCAAGAGTTTGATTTTTAGCGAATATTCAACCAAATTAAAGTTGATAATTTCATATATGATCTAAGATTTTTTCGCGAATTTGCGATTGTTCGCGTTATTTCAGAGTTTATAACATTTTTAACAGTTTTGAAGACTTATAATCAATATTAAGGCTTGTTTCCCATTTTGCAACATCTCGCGAATTTTCGCAATGATCGCGATGAAATCGAGTTTTTGCCAGTATTCTGTTTCTTAACAGTTTTCGCTATTATACTTTCCTATTATTCAGCTGTTAGCAAGTTTTTGCGAATTTTTTCCATTTTCGCGTTTTGTACAGATTTTTTTAGCATTCTTTAGTTATGGCCCTTTTTAATAAAATTATGGCTTGCTTAAAATTTTGCAATTTTTCACAAATTTCTGTTATTTTTGCAAAAGATGTAATTTTTTCCAAAGTTTTTGGATTTCTTCATTCCTTTTTACCGAAAAGCTTAACATTTAAAATTTTTGCAAGCTTTTGCGAATTTTCGTAGTATTTTGCTTTTTCTCTCACAGTTTTAGCTAGTTTAAGCAATTTTAGTTTATTGATTGTTTCGAATATTGCGTGATTTATTCCAAAATTTCACCCTTATTAAAGTTAAAGAATATTTGCATAAGAATATTTTAGCGTAAATACCATAATTGACAAAATTTTCAAACAAAAACTTGCATTAGAAGCCGTAAACAAATGAACAAAAACATTAAAAATCTGATTCGAACATCGAAGATATTTGTATTCAAAAATAACAAAACCGACTTGTTTTCATGACACCAAATGAATCCAATATTGGTTTACAAAACCGATAATCAGCAAAACCGACTTGGATTCTATGACAACCCCGATTAATTGAAAATAAAACTTTTTCTAAGTAAACAGTGAAATAAAAAAAATTAAAAAAGATAGGACAATAATTTATCATGCTTTCCATTCAAGAAAAAAAATAAATAAAAGAATGGTTGCTTGGTGGAGCATAAAGGTGAAAATTCACCAAATAAAATTATGCGGTTGGATGTATCAAACTTAATAAGCTTTGATATTTGTCGGCATGGAAGATCATTTTTAGATGGGAAACATATTAAAAATATTTTTGATAAGATTCTGCACCGACTAATTTATAAAACTAAACGTATTTCTAAATTAGATCAATTAGTAGAATCCGATAAAAGACAAAAATTAATAAATTGCAAATTCGTTTTCGCATATCATCATCAATTTGAAATAAAACACGTATGTTTGCTGGACAAATATTCTTGAAAAAAATATAAAAAAATATGTAAGCATCCGCCTGATGTGCATTCGTCGCTGTCTCATCGACGACGACTAAATTAAAGAGGGTAAGAATACGTGTGAATGCTCTCTTCACAATTGTGCAAAGAAACGCCCGACATTGATGTATGTACAACAATGGTGGGCACTGTCAATGTATTGATAAATTTTTTGTGTTGGGCTTGCGAGCTACACACCAAACACAAAGGCAAGCGTTTGAAAGATAATGGTGCATTATTTGTCGGCATGGAAGATCATTTTCAGATGGGAAACATATTAAAAATATTTTTGATTTTTATTTAAAAGGTTTTCCCTTTCCTTACCATTAAACTTATTCATATTACTATGAAAAGCATCATAATGTATTTTAATGACATATTCCTTTTTTTCTTTAAAGCTTTGATAACATAAAAGGCATTGTATGTTACCAAATGCATTATTTATAACAAAATATTTTTCGCATATCATCATCAATTTGAAATGAAACACGTATGTTTGCTGGACAAATATTCTTGAAAAAAATATAAAAAAAATATGTAAGCATCCGCCTGATGTGCATTCGTCGCTGTCTCATCGACGACGACTAAATTAAAGAGGGTAAGAATACGTGTGAATGCTCTCTTCACAATTGTGCAAAGAAACACCCGACATTGCTTTATGTTCTTTTACGAATCAGCTAACTCTTTTTTCTATAATCTTATACAAGCCGTTAGTTGTTCTCTTTCATTAAGGGGCCCGTTTCTGAAATCTACAAGTTACAAATATAAAAATAAAATACACATAAAACAACAATAACATTTGTAAAAGTGTTGTTGTTTTTTTGTGTCTATTTTACTTGTAAGTTTGTAACCTGTAGGTTTGAAAAACGGACCCCTGTTCTTTTTCGGTTCAACTTCTGAAAATCAAGCAACATAAATAAAATAAAAACATTTCGAAATAAACTGTGATTGTGCTTTAAGAATTAAAAGAATTGAATTTTTACCAGAAAAACATAAAATTATATTTATATATAACAATGGACGAAGCAAAACTCCTCACTTTTGTGGAAAACTGTGATTATTCCAGGAAAAAATAAATACTATATTGAAACATAACAATGGACGATGGAAAACTCATCAATTCAGTCAAAAACTGTGACCGTTCTTGGTCAGAAACAGATAATTTATTACATAAAAAGTAGATATTAAAATTTAGAAATAGAACAGCAACATAAAGTAAAAACTAAGGAATCGTTAAGGAGCTACAGTAGGTTACGTATAACTTAACATACGTAAGTGCCTTTGTATTAAATTTCTTAAAGTGACTAATTGTGCATTCGAAATTAATGCAGTTTTTCAGAAATTAGCCTATAATACAAATTAAACATACAGATGTATGGAGAAATTTATTTCCTTTTTCGATACCAATATCAATTTGGGATTTCTCCAATCATGGAGTTCACTAAGTTTTAAGTTAGTTGTTCGCGATTTCCTTAAATATTATTGTTTGGATGCAAAATGAATATTTCTCGTATTCCGCAAAGTTCATCTTTGAAAATTTTAAACACGGACATTCATCAATCAATGATTAACATCATTATTTATAAAAATTATTATGGCTTTCTAAAGGCTTATGCCCTTTAGATTTATTTCTTATTAAAGAAGACAGCAATGTTCGGTGAAAAAGTGCTTTATTTATCAATGTCTCGTAGTAGACTAACAAAAGTAAAAAAGATAAAATAAGCAAGAGGTTTATCAAGAATATTCAAAACGGTTAAATTCCAATTGTAAAGACAATATTTTTAACAAGTGTTGCTCAGAGAACAAGAGTAAGATAATTGCGAATATTAAATAAAAGAATTCAGTGTAAGTACAAAACATAATGAAATATGAAGTACAGTGGTGGCAATAACTGAAGGGTTCAAACATGCCGGCGCCCATTAAAAACTCCCAGTTTTAATTAACAGGAAGGACAGCTAGTTTCGTTATTGGTCTGCGAAAAACAGAAGCAGGTGTTTTAACTTCTGCAACTCCCACGTAACCATCGACACCTTCAAAAATATTCACAACGCGGCCTATAACCCATTTCATAGGAGGCAAGTTGTCTTCATGTACTAGTACCATGTCACCAACTTTAAGATTGTACTGAGGTGTTCGCCATTTGTAGTTATTTTGTAGACAGGATAGATATTCCTTATGCCTTCTGGACAAAAAATTTTACTTTATTGTCGTGATTCTTTGCCATCGCTTTAAATTAGATATGTCTGATGTAGTATTAACATATTCTGGAATATGTTGTAAATTACATCCTACTAAAAAATGCCCTGGCGTGAGTACTTCTAGATCATTGGGATCGGTTGATGAAGGTGTTAGCGGCCTGGAGTTCATAACTGCTTCGATCTCAACTAAGGCTGTAGTCAACTCTTCGAACGTTAGACGTGCTGATGAAAGCGTGCGATATAGGTGAGATTTGGCAGACTTTACAGCTGCCTCCCATATGCCACCAAAGTGTGGGATAAAACAAAATTCTAGAAACCTTGATGCACAGTAAGATTTTATAGCGTTTATTGTGGACGGCTGTATAAAGTGGTCGCTGAAGTCTTTTAACTTATTTTTTGGCTCCAACAAAATTGGTTGCATTGTCACAATATATTTTTGCTGGTACTCCCCTGCGGCCAATTAAGCGTTTGATAGATGCTATAAATGCATCGCTAGACAAATTGGATACACATTCTAGGTGCACTGCCTTGGTAGCAAAACAAATAAATACGGCGATGTATGATTTGAGAGGAAGCTTCCCGCGAATTTATAAATAGGTGGGGATAGGACCACCAAAATCAACACCAACTATCTCAAAAGGGCGACTGCCAGTTACACGCTCTTTTGGAAGGTTGCCAATTATTTGTGTAAGTAACTTTGGCTTATATCTCACACACTGAATGCATTGATGTACAACTTCTCTTGCCAACGATCGACAGTTGACAATCCAAAATTGTTGCTGTAGGATTGCTACCAACGCACGTGGTCCAGCATGATAATTTTTGCGATGGTAATAAATAACGAGAGTTTTAACAAATGGGTCTGATTTTGGGAGAATAAACGGAAATTTGCATGATGAGGATAGATCTGAATTTAATAAACGTCCACCGACATGTAAAAGATGTACTCCGCTTACTTTGTCCAAAAATGGTTTTAATGGCGAAAGGGGGCCCTTCGTAATAGTGTTGCGTTGGAGCTCAGCTAAGCAGGTTGAAAAATAATGATTTTGGAGTATCCAAATTATGTGATGAAGTGCATAAGTTAGCCCATCAGATGATACTGTATCATGTGCTCTGAAGGTCTTGTACTTCCAACGTAATATGAAAGATATTACTCTTAAGCATTTCATATAGTTACTGAATTTATGAAGAATGCTAAGGTGCTCAGGTACGGCATCTACATGAGCTGAAAGCACAGATTTTCGTTTTTCGAGACACATATCTTCTTTGCTTAAGTTTAAGTTATGACTTGGAGGCCATTCATGTGGTGATTCATTTAAAAACGATGGTCCATGAAGCCAGTTGGAATGGACTAGTTCTGATACTGTGCAACCCCTCGAAATCCAATCAGCGGGATTATTTATTGCAAATGGAATATGTGAATTGGTTTGATTCATTGCATTTCAATTTGCTCATGTGTTTTTGTATATATAATATAGAAACAAATACAGTTCGAAAAATAATAATTAAATTAACTAAAATTAATAGTCATTGGCTTGTGGCAAAAATTAAATAAAAAAGATACTTAATAGTAACAAACCAAAAAAGTTTGTCTTAAGTAGAACAAAAATAAGCAAATTAACAAACATGTGCATAGTTAGTAAAGAACGAACGACAATGGTAAGACTGTTGTATATAAAGGGTGTTTTTTTAAGGGGTATAGAACTTCGAATTGAAATAAAACACAAAAAAATCGTTTCAATGTCCATCAATTTGGCTTTATTGGAAGGATAATTTTATGCCATTAATGTTTAAATATGATTTCGGGCATGTGGCCGCCGCGGCTGGCTCGAATAAAGCCAATTCGGCTTTATTAAAGCCAATTCGGCTGGCTCGAATAAAGCAAATTTGCACAATTTTTTTAGAGGTATAGAACTTCGAATTGAAATAAAACACAAGAAAATCGTTTTAATGTCCATCAATTTGGCTTTATTGGAAGGATAATTTTATGCCATTAATGTTTAAATATGATTTCGGGCATGTGGCCGCCGCGGCTGGCTCGAATAAAGCCAATTCGGCTTTTTTAAAGCCAATTCGGCTGGCTCGAATAAAGCAAATTTGCACGATTTGCAAGCGTTGTTCTTTTGTCAACCTGTTCATGATGAAATGGCAAACCAAACTAAATATTAATCACTTGACAGCTGACAAAATGGCCGCCAGTTAAAAAAGTGATGCCAACTTAAAGTTCAGTTCTCGTTGTACCTTCATAGTGAACAGACATAATAGCTGAATTTTTCTTACATACAAACTAAATAAAAAAAATCATACAAAAATATTGGTAGTACATATTGACTATAATAAATAAGCTTTATTTGCTTTGCAAATATTTTTTACATATAGAAATAACAAAAACAAAAAAAAAACCGTAAACAAAAAAACATACAAACATACCCTTGAGGAATACTCTATATGAGTACCCCAAAGGAAAAAAATAGTGAAGTGAGTTCTAACGGCAGAAATGCCTATTTTACTGTGAGTTTTGATGCTCATAATGATATCAATAAAAATAAAATATCTGATAATAGACTTGCTGTGAGTTCTGAAGCTCTTAATAAAAATCAAAAATCTGATAATAGACTTTTTCTAACGGCAAAACCACAGTTTCGTCAGCGATCAACTTCGCTTTGTCCAATGCCAACTAGTGAATCGTTGACAATATTGCCTAGTACTTCCACATTTAACTCAGCGATATCACCCGCCTCGGGCTCGGGGTCAGCACTTAACCAAGTTGTCACTGAAAATAAGAGTAGCCCAAAACCCAAGGTCCAAGTCGGAATGGACAGATACATTACAATTTTAAAGCGCGGGCGAAGCCCTAATTCTACTAAAATTGCATCTGCTCCAAAGATGTCTTGGGATAACAGCGCATCCTCAACTAATCGCCAAAACCGCTTTAAAATTCTTCAAGATGACAACGACAAACCCGAGGTATCCTCGAACACAACATCCAAGCCGCCACCAATCTACTTGAGACAAAAAAATTCAAATGCCCTTATTAAAAAATTAATTTCGGACATTGGTGAAAATAAATTTCACATTGTTCCAATAAAACGTGGCAACATCGATGAAACAAAACCAAATTTATGACGAAAAAGATTTCCGCAAAATGGTTGCTGAATTTGAAAAAAGTAAAACAAGCTTCTACACATACCAGCTTAAGAGCGCTAAAGGCATGCAGATCGTATTGAAGGGCATAGATTCTTATGTTGTCCCCGAAGAAATAAAAGATGCACTCGTCCTCCAGGGGTTCAAGGTAAAAAATGTGTCCAATATAATAAATAGAGAAAAGATTCCCCAACCCCTATTTCGTGTTGAACTTGAGCCTAATGATATAAAATTGAAAAAAATGAGACGCATCCAATTTATAATTTAAAATACCTCTTGTACCGAAAAATCACAGTTGAAGAGCCACATAAGCGTTCAGGTCCTGTACAGTGCCATAATTGCCAAGAATATGGCCATACAAAAACATACTGCAATTTACCCTCTGTTTGTGTTGTGTGTGGCGAATTACACGGCACCGCTAGCTGCAACAAACCAAAAGATCAAAGTGATAAAAAATGCAGTAATTGTGGACGTAATCACACCGCTAACTACAGAGGTTGTCCTGTGTACTCTTCTGTAAAGAAGACTATGGTGCAAAAACCTAAATTAGCTCCAGCTCAATTAGCAAACTCTTACTCTGCCACTTTTCTGCAAATGAGCCAACCAGTTACTTCCCGTGTATCGTATGCAGATGCTACTAAGGCTAGTTCTATTCCGACACAAAATGTTTCTCCGCAAAATAATTCAACAAATACAATCTCAAACTTTAATTTTAATCGCCTTGAAGCCACTATTGAAAATCTTGTGCAAACTATAAACAATTTTACAACAAATATGACTAGCATGATGCAAGAAATGTTGCGAATGCAGAATACTCTGCTTCAAGCAATACTTAATAAGCCATGAACACGTTAACAATATGTTTCTGGAACGCAAACGGCATTCGCCAACATAAAAATGAACTTGAGCACTTCCTCACGGAGAAAAATATTGATATAATGTTAGTATCTGAGACTCATTTGACTTCGAGAAGTCTTTTTAAAATTTATGGCTACACTATATATGATACAAAGGACCCTAGAGGAAGGGCTTGCGGTGGATCAGCAATTCTAATAAAGTCAAGACTCAAGCACTATGTTCTTGATAACATTTGTGAAGAATACCTACAAGCAACAAATATTGGCATTGAAAGTTTTTGTTCAAATTTCGTTATATCATCAATTTACTCCCCTCCCAGATTTTCAATCACTGAGAATCAATATGAGGAATTCTACAAATCTCTTGGACCTTGTTTTGTAGCAGCTGGAGACTACAATGCGAAACATACGTTCTGGGGTTCGCGCCTTGTTACACCCAGAGGTCGAGCATTGTTCAACACTATTTCAAAAATGGGCTTGGATGTCATTTCGAGTGGGGAGCCCACTTATTGGCCTACTGACATACAAAAAATTCCGGATGTTATAGATTTTGGCGTCATAAAAAATATCTCTAGGGATTTAATTCAAGTTCAAGCTTCTCTTGATCTCTCGTCCGATCACTCCCCGACGATCATTACAATTTGTAGCCCATTAAGAAGTAACTTACATGACCCATATGTGAATATGATCAATCGTGTTAATTGGCTGGGGTTCAAAAAATATCTCAGCAGTCATTGTACGGAAAACATTACGCTTAGAACACCCGATGATATTGAATCGAACATTGCCAATCTCAGCGAGAATATTAAACAGGCTGCTGAACATGCCACTATCTCCCATCCGCAGATTGGGTTTAATAAAATTTATTCTACAGACATTGAACGTCTCGCACGTGAAAAAGAAGGGCTAGAAGGGAATGGCAACAGCACAGATCACCACAAAATAAAATCAGATTTAAAGAGTGCACTAAACGACTCCAAGAGTTGCTTGCATCTGAAAAAATTGCATCTCTTAAAAATTATCTGGAGGGTCTTGATGTTACACCGGCGTCTAATTACTCCTTGTGGCGCGCTGCCAGAAAGCTTAAAACACCCGTTGAGTATAAGCCACCTCTACGCACATCTACCGGAGGTTGGGCAAGAAGCGATACTGAAAAAGTTAAAATATTTGCTGAGCACTTAAAATCCGTTTTTACGCCAAATATATGTACTGGTGTTGCTGATTTGCCGAATATAGTCGCTCTACCCCCTCAACACATAAAGTTTAAGACGCGTGATTTACAAAAATTAATTGCCGAACTCAACCCGAAGAAAGCTCCGGGTATTGATGGAATTAGTAATCAGATGCTGATGAACTTGCCTCGTATTGCAATGAGAATCCTGTTATTCATATTTAATGCTATTTTACGACTGGAGTATTATCCACACAACTGGAAACTTGCCAAGGTTAAAATGATTCCAAAGCCTGGCAAAGATATAACAAAGGCTGAGTCATATAGGCCAATAAGTCTACTATCTACAATGTCAAAGCTTTTCGAAAAACTGCTCAAAACAAAATTGTCCCCAATTCTAATTAGTAGTGGGTGCATACCAGACCATCAATTTGGTTTTAGAAGTCAGCATAGCACCATTGAACAAATTCACAGATTGGTTCAATTTATAAGAAGAACTTTTGAGGAGAAAAAGTATTGTTCTGCGCTGTTTATAGACATTTCCCAGGCATTTGATAAAGTGTGGCTTACTTACCAATAAACATTTTAAATCTTTTGGAAAGTTACATTATTTCCCGTAAGTTCACTGTTGCGGAAGGAGACTTTACAAGTAGGCCTGAAACAATTTCATCTGGTGTGCCACAGGGGAGTATACTGGGACCAGTTTTATATTTAATTTATACTTGTGATATGCCTGTGAGCAGTAGTATCCATACTTCCACATTTGCCGACGATACAGCCTGCCTTAGTATGCATGAAAACCCTGATGAGGCATCCCGCAAACTCCAGGAACACATTAGCCTGATGGAGCTTTGGTTAAACTTATGGAGAATCAAGGTAAATGAACAAAAGTGTGTTCAAGTAACATTTACTTGAAGAAGAGATACTTGTTCCCCCATTCGGATTAACAATCAAGTTGTTTCTCAACATTCACATGTGAAATATCTTGGTATACACCTTGATCGACGACTTACATGGAAACACCACATTGACTCTAAGTTAACTCAAATGAAACTTAAATTAACTCAGGTACATTGGCTGATTGGTCGAAATTCAACACTTAGCCTAGACTGTAAACTTTTAATATACAAGTCGCTTTTAAAGCCAATATGGTGCTACGGAATTCAACTATGGGGCACTGCTTCAGCTTCAAATGTAGAGAAAATTCAACGCAGGCAAAACAAAATTTTACGCATGATAACATCGGCTCCATGGTACATCAAAAATTCAAATATACATCGTGATTTGAATATGCCTCTAGTGACTGAAGAAATTGCAAAATACGCAGGCAAATATCTAACAAAACTCGAATCACATCCTAATCCGCTTGCTCGTAATATTTTGAACTTTACTGGACACATCCGCCTAAAAAAGAGGGATACAAGGGCTCTTATTCACAGCACTCCAGATGGGACTTCCTGAAAATACTTTTATTTTTTTTTGTATTTTTTTCCTTTTGATTATCACTACTTATGTATTATATATAACTATTACTAAGCTTATGTCCGACACTGGTCGGGCCTAATTATATTTTATATTTAAGATTTGAATACTTATTGTTAGTTCATATATGAAGATACAATAAATAAAATATGTAATAATAATAAAAAAAAAAAACTTAAAGTTCTATACCTCAATAAAAAACACCCTATATATAGAAGATGGTATATATATAGGAGATGGTATATATATAGAAGATGGTATATATATAGAAGATGGTATATATATAAAAGATGGTAACTTTGAGCCTTCATTACAAAACACATGAGCAAATTGAAATGCAATGAATCAAACCAATTCACATATTCCACTTGCAATAAATTTTCATATATAAGGCAGACATCTACATCAACTGACACCACACACAGTGGACCAAAACACAGAAGAACGCTGATGAGGAAGGTTTAGTGGCCTTCGAAAACGGCTGGCTGTTCCGTTCAACTATGTGTTGTTGTCAGAATATTTACAACTAACTTTGATGTTATTTGTACTTTTTAGTTCTTGTTTTTCAATTCTCTAAATTATTTTCTTCAAAACTGGTTGTTGTCTTTGATAATGAAAAATACAAATATTAATACCATATTTTGAAAATATAAAAATTAAATTAAAGTACTATTATACAATAGTTTGAAAAATATATGAAAAAGTATGTATTGGATGATATAGTGTTTGGAACAAAATCATAAGGCACATACACGAACCTTCTAGCATAGACAATAAATAATAATTGTTTTAAAGAATCACCACTGCGGTTTTTTTCCGTCCATAAACAAGACGATACAATCGTCGAACAGAATTAGGGAATTAATCATATCCACACATAGAAAATTTGTTTCATAAACCTCTTATTAAACAGAAATATTTTTCAGTCATTAAGCAGCTCTGGGTTGGAGACCATCTTTCGCGTCATAGTAATTATTTCTTAAGTGCGGTCAGGCTTGTGTGTGTTGTTTGGCCTTCGAGAGTTGTTCGTCTTGCTCGCACTGGTTGACTGATTTCTTTAGCAACCACGTTGCTACTTCCTATGTGAAGGCATAGGTCGTGTACAGTCAGTCACAAAACTTTTTAAAATACTGTTAATAACATCTTGGGCATATGGTCTAATTGCTCCGCCCATATTTGTGCAACACAGCATTATGCAAATTTACTTTGTATAGTTGTTACAATAAATACAATAAGTAAAATAAGAAATATTTTTTATGAATAAGGCAGTTAAAGTTTAAAAAATATAGCAAATATGTCTGCGAATGTATAAAATGTTAATAATTTTTTGTTTTTAGTTACTGCCATTACAAAATATTTAACACAAAGAGTAACTTTTTTATAAAAATGTATGCACAAAAATATCAATAAAAATAAACAAACAATGACAAGTATTGCCGCGCGTCTTCCGTTGTAAACGGTGGTTAAATTTTAAGGGCCGACATACATATATATATATATACATATATATACAGGGTGTTTTTTTTTAGAGGTATAGAACTTCGAATTGAAATAAAACACAAGAAAATCGTTTTAATGTCCATCAATTTGGCTTTATTGGAAGGATAATTTTATGCCATTAATGTTTAAATATGATTTCGGGCATGTGGCCGCCGCGGTTGGCTCGAATAAATCCAATTCTACAGGTCCAATTTTCAACCACTTTTTCGAGCATATGGGGCCGTATGTTGGCAATAACGCCACGAATGTTGGCTTCCAAGTCCCCTAACGTTTCTGGTTTGTTGGCGTAGACGAGCGACTTCACATATCCCCAAAGAAAATAATCCAATGGTGTCAAATCACACGATCTTGGTGGCCAATTGACAATTGCGATGAAAATCAGCATCGAGATCAATCTCATTTTCGGCCCATACACCAAAATCACGACGCATTGCATGGTATCGCGGCTTTAATTCTTGCACAAGCTGGATCTTGTAAGGTCGCAAGCCAAGATCTTTGCGCAAAATCTTCCATAAAGTTGATGGACAAAGCTCCAATTGCTGTGCACGGTGGCGAATCGATTCATTCGGGTCCTCTTCAACACTTTGCTCTACAGCGGCAATTGTTTCTTCGGTGCGCACTGTTCGACGTCTCTGCGGATGCGTATTATCACATAGAGTAAACGTAGTGCGAAAACGATCCATGGTTAACCGAATTAATTGCTCTGATGGACGATTATGTCGACCATAAAATGGACGGAGCTTGCGGTAAACTTCGCGAACTGAACCATTATTTTCGAAATAAATTTGCATGATTTGCAAGCGTTGTTCTTTTGTCCACCTGTTCATGATGAAATGGCAAACCAAACTAAATATTAATCAATTGACAGCTGACAAAATGGCCGCCAGTTAAAAAAGTGATGCCAACTTAAAGTTCTATACCTCAATAAAAAACACCCAATATATATATATATACATATATATATATATATATATATATACATATATATATATATATATATATATATACATATATATATACATATATGTATATATAACTCAAAATATGTATGATTAATGACAGTGCGTTGAATACAAATTTACCTACGTTTTGTTGTAGACGTGAACATTGTGATTTACTTTGCACTTACAAATTAACAGCCTTTATTATATTTAACATTAACAATTAACAGCCTATAATACATTTATTTTCTCTCCCGCAACGAGAAATCGCACCGCACCGCGAACATTGCGCTTAGACTCTCATATGAAAACATAATCTTTTTGATATCTCAAAAATTGTAGCATTTTTTTGCATTTTGGATTTTTTAAAAATATGAGAAAATTTTATATATTTTGTGAAAAAGTATTGTTTATAATATTTTAAAACACTATTGAGTATTTGATAAAAACTTTGATTGTTTCTAAGAGAAGAGGTATTAAGAAAGACTGCGAAATCAATTTTAGAGATTTTTGCTGGTGCACCCTACATCCAGCATTGGTCGAAAATTATAATTTTTTGTAATTTAAATTTTTGGATGTGCAAAAATATTGTACGCTCTTTTTTGTAAATTTTTTGGTCTCTTATTATAAATAAACTTTTTGTAAGTAACTTGTAAGAAAATCTTGACATCCTACACATAAATGTAGGCAGGAGAGGCGATTTTTTTTAATGTTCAATTGAGGAACGGAATGAATAATTAGACCCAATATAACGCAAAAACATACATTTATAACAAAATATGCATCTATGACCAAATTGTGCAGAAATTTGCATGTTCAGTAAAATATGTATGCACTAAAAATTTTACGCCATTTTCACGCAAATTCATTGCTTCTTAAATATATTTCGTTCTTGCCATTATCAGGGTTAATTAAGGAAACAACATGCATTTGCATGAAACCACTGAAAAAATTTATAAATATTTAATTTTAATAAATCGATGAACATATCAAAGATTGAGTATAGCCGAATAGACCATTTTTACTCCGTTTACTTACACTTGTTTTAAAACGATTGTCTTTTGGTGGTATTTTCAGTTTAGATTTCCAACCCATGTCGTCTCCAATATTTGCACCAATTTGGTGTTCCTTATTAATGCTGCAGTTAAAAAATATAGATTTTTATTTTGTATAATGAATAACAATGAATTTTTAATTAGCTAAAAGCCTCTGCAAGATGTCAAACGTTTTTGTTCGCAAACATACTAAGCGACAAATAGTAGTAACTACTAGTATAACAACTAGAACGATAACCAAATCGAAGGAAAACGTAAACATTTCTATATAAAATAACAACATAACTAATGTCGCTTGAAGGAAAATCACTTTTAAAACTGCTTATTTATGTATACTAGGGTCGTCCGGTGGTCTAAATTAGACCACTTGACCACTTTTTTTATTATAAGGACATTTGTACAAAACAAAAACAAAGAAAAACGTTTTTTTTTTCAAGCAAATTTAAATAGCTTTTTACTACTTTTGAGCCAAGAAATTTTAAAAAATATTTACATTGTGCATACCTACATAAAAATACCTTTTAAACCATATATGTGCCGTATTTATGTATATACAAGATTAGGACTGAATTTAAATTACGAAATTTTTAATGAAATCAGTTTTATGCAACTTTTTTTTGTCAAAGAGTTATGGAAAATCAATCGGATGAAGAAACGTGCCAAATATGCTACTTAATTTTTTTTAAATGTCACTGTCTTTTCTACCGGTCCTATTAGCAAATATAAAAAGTTTCGCGCGATATATTTAATGTAATTTAATAACAAATTTCAAGATTTGCCAAGCAAACTTTAACACGTCCCAAGCACTGGGACCAAAGGCTTTTTTTCGCAGATCAATTCATATGTAGTGAACCATGATTACATTCCTTTATAAACACAATAGCACATATTTTCACTGTTTTACAGGCATGCACATTAATAACTAAAAGAATATCAAATATCATTTGCATGTGCAGCGGACAGAAAACACTTGACTCTTTGTTTTGTGCCGCCAGCCGCTATATTAATATTTAAAATCCTTAAAGGAATGCATGTATGTATGTATGTATAATTGTTTTTTGTAAACATACCGTAAATTGTTGTGTGTGTGGCGCACTTAACCCTCCACGATGGGAAAATAATTTATTGTTTTAAATAGATCACATAACATTTTATTTTCCCATAAAAATTTTAAATTTAAATTAAAAACCACTCAATCCTAAGTTTTGATTAGCGCCTAAAATTGATGATGGACTGGTAAAACTTATATTAAATATGCATAAGAATAGAAACAATATATTGAGTGCATTTTAGCAATCACTCATTTATGAAATCTCTCATAAATGAGTGATTTTTTCTCATAAAGGCCGTTTCACACTATAATACAAGTATTAATACTTTTGACGAAAATGCATCCCTAATCTAATTTCTGTTTCAAATATTTCAAAAGACAATAACAACTCAACATGTCAGAGTTGCATTTTCCACAAAAGTATTAATACTTGTATTATAGTGTGAAACGGCTTTAAGTAGTATATAAGACTAGACATTTTTGTAAAACCAAAAAAGATCAACTTGAACTTTCTATGAGCTCTCATCGAAGATCTCTAGAAATAATAAATAAAAATTATAAACAAATTAAACAAAAGGAGATTTGTCATTTTACATAGCGATCCTGCCAACATTTGGAAGTGGTACAAAACTTTAAGCACCCAGAATCAACTAATAATTTTGTTCTGGCGAAACATCTTAAATCTGACCAATTGCGACCTAAGTGCGCAGAGAAAAATAATAATAAAGGGCGTGCTCAAATAGCACACCATACAACTCTTGGGTCCTGGCAGACCAAAAACGATCCGCGTGGGCAAAAGGCACAAAGAAATAAGGAAAGCAATAACAACAGCACAAACAAGATCTGCTAGAACATCAGCACCAGCAACAGCAAATAGAGCTAGAACGAGAGAATAATCCAGGGGGTCGATTCTGGTTCTGTGATAATGTGAAGTGAAAAAAAACTTTTCAATTTCGTTTCCATAGCAACTTTTCACACCGTCTTTTTACAGTTTCACAGATTGCGATTCTGGTTTAAGTAATGAAAAAATGTTTCATTCCATTGTAGCTGTGAAACGTTTGTATTCATGCTATTTAACTTTAATTGTCAAATGCAGAGATCTAAGTTCCGCAGTTACGATGCCGCGCTAAGCCGCATGCAATTTTTTTTATTGCTTGAGCCGCTCGTATATTTATGATGGAAATATATAATCTGGCTTATTTTTTAGTCTGATTTATTGATTAAAAAACAAATACATTTATAAATAAGTAAGAAATAGTGTAATTAAAAATTACATACATACATATATATGTAATTTCAATACATAAGGAAAAGATGGCACACATGAACAATAGAGTGTAAAAAGCTAAGTTCAAACAACGCAAACAGTTGCTTTGCTTTTTTCATACATACTCATGTACATACAGTGAACAAAGAAAAAACTTGTACAGCAAACGCTCCGTTCTTCTAATCAAAATATCTCTGTTGCTTTGTAAGATTTTAAGATAAAACCAAAAGCAGTTTCAAGACAAATTAATAAGCTTTCTATAGAAATCTTTAATTTTATTAAGAAATTTATTTTAATACTAAAAAAATAACCTAACATAAAATAACACTATTTTCAAGAGCCAAAAAAAAACTTGTACACTAACTCTTCTTTCAGGAAGGAGCTATGAAATAAGGAATACACTAAAAATTAGTACTAAATGTGGCCACGTCTAGCATCTAATAGATTATTTTCATAGAATGAACTGGGTTTTTGGTAATTTTGGGAGCTATATGGTCCAATATGCCCTGGAGAGCACTTTTGAGTTAATTCTTACACATAATCTACAGCTCGCGTAAATTTTTGTTCACATACGCCCACAGAATTTCATTTGTACTAAAGCCAAGGATCTAGAAAGGATGTGCCTGCAATTTTTTTCCATTGAATGGAAGCCATTCTCTTATTATTGAAGACGAATGTTTCGGGTATTTAACTCTAACTAATCACTAGTCTCCACTTACATTTAATTTGGCAGCTAACTGTGCTAAATTATCTCTTAGTATTTTTAAATAATTCATTTTATTTATTGTACGTTCTATAAAAAGCGGATTTCATACACCACTCGATCCCATTGGGCCCCATACCATCATATTACACCCCCCATGCTTCACCGTGTTATTCAGGTTTTTATCACTAATGCTGGAATTCCTCTTCGCCACAAAAATCTACAACGATAACATCCAAATATATTAAATTTGGATTCAGCAGTGTCCCAAAAGTCATCATAGTGATTAATATAATCTTTCTTTGCGTGGCAAAGAAAAGCTCCAGCCTTAACGATAATAACCTGAATAACACGGTGAAGCATGGGGGGTGTAATATGATGGTATGGGGCCCAATGGGATCGAGTGGTGTATGAAATCCGCTTTTTATAGAACGTACAATAAATAAAATGAATTATTTAAAAATACTAAGAGATAATTTAGCACAGTTAGCTGCCAAATTAAATGTAAGTGGAGACTAGTGATTAGTTAGAGTTAAATACCCGAAACATTCGTCTTCAATAATAAGAGAATGGCTTCCATTCAATGGAAAAAAATTGCAGGCACATCCTTTCCAGATCCTTGGCTTTAGTACAAATGAAATTCTGTGGGCGTATGTGAACAAAAAATTACGCGAGCTGTAGATTATGTGTAAGAATTAACTCAAAAGTGCTCTCCAGGGCATATTGGACCATATAGCTCCCAAAATTACCAAAAACCCAGTTCATTCTATGAAAATAATCTATTAGATGCTAGACGTGGCCGCATTTAGTACTAATTTTTAGTGTATTCCTTATTTCATAGCTCCTTCCTGAAAGAAGAGTTAGTGTACAAGTTTTTTTCTTGGCTCTTGAAAATAGTGTTATTTTATGTTAGGTTATTTTTTTAGTATTAAAATAAATTTCTTAATAAAATTAAAGATTTCTATAGAAAGCTTATTAGTTTGTCTTGAAACTGCTTTTGGTTTTATCTTAAAATCTTACAAAGCAACAGAGATATTTTGATTAGAAGAGCGGAGCGTTTGCTGTACAAGTTTTTTCTTTGTTCACTGTATGTACATATGCAGTATGTTCATTTGTATGTATGTAAATAAAAGAATTTACGTACATATATACGTATGTTAATATGTACCTACATAATATGTACATATACATATATGTACATGGATATGGATTTCAAAAAAAGGATAAACAAGCTAAAGAAGAGGCGTTTTTTACCTATTTTTTAAGAATGTGCATAGGAACATATGTACATATGAATGTACCAACACCCACAAACTTGCATACGTACATACATATGTACCAATGTATGTAAATATGTACATATATTTTTGATGTAGAAATTGACATATTATTCTTCAAAATTCCTCACAGTGCTTCACAAATAAAAATTGTTTTAAATACTGTGAATCGTTCCATTGATTTCTCTTTTCAGTTTGATTTGCATATGGAGTTTGAAACTTTCTTCAAGAAAACATATTAAGGGTTTTCATGAGAACTCTTAAAATTGTCATTTGTGCAATTGGGCAAACTTGCAAGACTTGTTTTATGAAGCCCCTTTTGAAACAGTTTATGTAAATTTTAAACAAACGTCAAAAAATTAATTTAATAAAAATATAATAATAAAATGTAAAGAAATTTTTAATATAAAAACATATTTCTATAAAAATAAAAAAGTGTGTGCGTGTGTCTAAAAATGAGTAAAGGAAGCCAAAAAAATCCAAGAAGTTGTTATTTACAAAATGCAAATTGCACAGCTTAAGTTTACGAGTGAAAATTATTGGGCAAATTTAACAGGTTTGTTTAAATAAATTCCCATAAAATTTTTGACATTTTATTCATGAGAGTGTAAAAATGCACAATTGCACAGTTTGCGAGACTTTTGAACATTCTCATGAAAACTCTTATTAATTTAAGTATGGTATGGCATTTTGATATATTAATTACTAAAAGATTTCATAATAAAAAGTATTGTAAATAAATTATATCAAATTAACTTACACCCGTCGCCAAATTATTTTTTTGCCGCCGATAATTACTTAACTTATGCCTCTCTCGACTTCTGATCAATTGCCAAATTAGGCAAATATGAACATTAATAAAAATAGAAATTGTCTGTATTAAATGTTTTAATGGGCCTATAGACGAAATTCGGGATGAGGATAAGTGAATTAAATATTTAAAAGTGTAATTGTAGTTTAGTATGGGGTTTTCATGGTTTTCCATGCTTTTTCACTAATAAATTGTGTGTAAAAACTTTTCATATGAAATGGTTTTGACACTTGTTTACACTTTTTCATAAAACGAGAATCAGTAATGATGTGTAACTGTGAAAACGTTTTGTTTTATTCCATTTGTTTTTTTTCATAGGAAATCATTTCAATTTTGTTTTAATTTTTTCACTGAACTAGAATCAGAAAAACTATGAAAAGCAGCGACGCCAATTTAGTGCGTTTTAATTAATTTTTTTTTATAAATTTCTATATCCTTGAGAACGTTAGTGAAGAATATATGCAAGCTACGAATATTTTCGTAGAAAATTTTTGTGCGAATTTCGTGATATCATCAATTTACTCACCTCCCAGATTTTCAGTTAACGAAGATCAGTATGAGAAGTTCTACAAATCGCTTGGATCTTCTTTCGTGGTAGCTGGTGACTACAATGCAAAACATACGTACTGGGGCTCGCGTCTTGTTACACCTAGAGGTAGAGCGTTGTTTAATACAATTTCAAAAATGGGCTTAGATGTCATTTCGAGTGGGGAGCCTACTTACTGGCCTACTGACGTAAGAAAAATTCCAAATGTTATAGATTTTGGCGTCACGAAAAATATCCATAGGGACTTAATTCACGTAGAGGACTCTCTAGATCTGTCGGGCTCTCCGATCACTCTCCCACAATAGTTACAATTTTCAACCCACTAAGGAGTGATTTAACTAACTCATATGCGAAAACGATTAATAGGGTCAACTGGCTAGGATTCAAAAAATATATTAGTAGTCACTGCGTAGAAAACATTCAGCTAAGATCTCCTGATGATATTGAATTTAATATTGCCAATCTTAACGAATGTATTAAACAGGCTGCTGAACATGCCACTACTTCCTATCCGCAGACTGGCTTTAACAGAATTTTTTCTACGGAAATTGAACGTCTTGTATGTGAAAAAGGAGAGCTAGAAGAGAATGGCAACAACACAGATCACCCCTAAATAAAATCAGACTTAAATAATGTACTAAACGACTCAAAGAGCTGCTATCGTCGGAAAAGACTGCATTAAATTAGATTAGGAATCTTAAAAGACCAGTTGATGTCAAATCACCACTGCGTACTGCGACCGGAGGCTGGGCAAGAAGCGATAGTGAGAAAGGTAATTTATTTTCTGAGCATTTAAAATCTGTATTCACTTCCAATTCATGTACGGGTGCTGCCTGATTACTGAGTGTAGTATCTCTACCCCCCGTCCCTTAAGGTTTAAGATGCGTGAACTACAAAAAATAGTTGCTGAACTCGACCCGAAGAAAGCTCCAAGTATTGATGGTATTAGTAACAAGATGCTGATGAACTTGCCTCATATAATCTTGCTATTTATATTTAATGTCATTTGTATTTTCCACATAACTGGAAACTTGCCAAGATTAAAATGATTCCAAAGCCACGCAAAGATCTTACCAAGGCTGAGTCATATAGGCCTATAAGCTTACTTTCAACAATTTCAAAGCTTTTCGAAAAGCTGCTCATGACTAAATTGTCCACAATTTTAGCTGATAGTGGGTGCATCCCGGACCATCAATTTGGCTTTAGAATTCAGCATAGCACTATTGAGCAAACGCATAGATTGGTTCAAGTTATAAGGAGGACATTTGAAGAAAAAAAGTATTGTTCTGCCCTTTTTATTGATGTTTCTCAGGCATTTTATAAAGTATGGCACGAAGGCCTAGTTTTAAAATTGAAGACATACCTACCAATAAACATACAAAAGCTTTTGGAAAGTTATATTGTTGATAGGAAGTTTACTGTTGTGGAAGGAGACTTCATGAGTGTGCCCGAATCTATATCTTCTGGTGAGCCACAGGGTAGTATTCTGGGGCCAGTATTGTATCTAATATATACTTGTGATATGCCTGTGAGCAATAACATCCACACTTCTACATTTGCCGATGATACAGCCTGTTTGAGTATTCACAAAAACCCTGATGAGGCATTCCACAATCTATAAGCACACATTACTCAGCTTGAAATATGGTTGACCTTATGTAGAATTAAAGTAAATGAACAAAAGTGTGTTCATATAACGTTTACCCTAAGAAAAGATACCTGTTCCCCCATTCGAATCAACAATCAAAATATTCCTCAACATTCTCAAGTGAAATAACTTGGCATACACCTTGATCGAAGGCTTACATGGAAATATCATATTGACTCTAAATTAACCCAAATGAAACTTAAATTAACTCAAATATATTGGTTAATTGGCAGAAATTCAACACTAAGCCTAGACTGCAAACTTTTGATATACAAGTCGCTTTTGAAGCCAATATGGTGCTATGGAATTCAGCTATGGGGCACTGCTTCAGCTTCAAATATTGAGAAAATCCAACGAAGGCAAAACAAAATTTTACGTTTGATAACATCTGCTCCATTGTACATTAAAAATTCAAATATACATCGTGATTTAAATATGCCACTAGTGAGGGAAGAAATTGCAAAATACGCAGGCAAATATTTAACAAACCTCGAGTCACATCCTAATCCGCTTGCCCGTAATATTTTGAGCTTTACTGGACACATCCGCCTAAAAAAGAGGGACACAAGGGCTCTTATACTCAACACTCCAGATGGGACTGCTTAAAATACTTCTTTTTTTCCTTTTTGATTATCACTACTTATGTATTATTTATAACTATCACTAAGTTTATGTCCGATACTGGTCGGGCCTAATAATTATATTTAGATTTAAGATTTGATTACTTATTGTTAGTTCATTTTTGAAGATACAATAAATAAACATATATATGAAAAAAAAAAATTTGTTTGAGACATTGAAGAAATTTACTTGGGAATATATGCCAGGGATGTAAAGGGTGTTTTTTTAGAGGTATAGAACTTCGAATTGAAATAAAACACAAGAAAATCGTTTTAATGTCCATCAATTTGGCTTTATTGGAAGGATAACTTTATGCCATTAATGTTTAAATATGATTTCGGGCATGTGGCCGCCGCGGCTGGCTCGAATAAAGCCAATTCGGCTGGCTCGAATAAAGCAAATTTGCACGATTTTTTTAGAGGTATAGAACTTCGAATTGAAATAAAACACAAGAAAATCGTTTTAATGTCCATCAATTTGGCTTTATTGGAAGGATAATTTTATGCCATTAATGTTTAAATATGTTTTCGGGCATGTGGCCGCCGTGGCTGGCTCGAATAAAGCCAATTCGGCTGGCTCGAATAAAGCAAATTTGCACGATTTGCAAGCGTTGTTCTTTTGTCAACCTGTTCATGATGAAATGGCAAACCAAACTAAATATTAATCACTTGACAGCTGACAAAATGGCCGCGAGTTAAAAAAGTGATGCCAACTTAAAGTTCTATACCTCAATAAAAAACACCCTATATTTGCGGATGCTAAGGTTAATCAAATTTAAAAATGTATGATAAGATTTCAATAACATTTGACATCGAAGATAAATTCAAAGCCGTAACCCCTGTTTCTACAACCCAGACGGTCTACTTGAGTATACAGTTTATATGGAAAAAACTAACTTTTTTGAGTGATTTTCATACAAATTTTGTAGACGAGTCGTCTGCCTGACTTGTAGAAACTGCACATTAAGCTTAATTGATCCCTACAATATTATTATAGAAAATAAAAGTTCTTTCTACGATATTCTAAGAATTTCGTCACTTTGTTAAGAATGTTAAAGACAGGAAATTGAATCTGAATTCAAACAATTAAACTTATTAAGATTCCCTGATGCACTTGAAACTTTTAGATTTAAAAAAAATCTGAAATGAAGAAAGGGACTTAATGGTATTCTATTTCCCACGTTAAGTAATTTTATCCCGCGTTAACTAATTTTATTTTACTTTTACTGCAATATTTAGCAAATATAGAAAAGAGTTTTTAGTCAAGTTAACTTACTAGTAAACGAAACCAAAGTAAGAAATCGGTTGGTTATATTTTCTCTAAGCAATTTTTTATACTAAGGATAATTTAAAAATAAATAATTCTAATTGCTTTGATTTGAAAGTAGTAACTGATCTAATAGAATTGATAAATTATAATATATGTGTATGAAAAAGTGTATGCTTTATTTTTGACGAATTTTGGAAAATTATGTTGCTTAAGCTTTTTGGGCGGTCGGTCAAGCGGACAGATAGATTGGAGGCGGAATGGAAATTGAACAGCGTGTTCACGTTTATTTTTCTATTACTTTAATAGATCTTTTCTAAAATTATAATTAATATTTTCTGAGTAATGAAGGTTTAGCGCCCGACTTTCGTAATTCTTTTCGTTATTAGAGTTTAAAAAAAAATTTATTTAAAGGAAAGAAAAACAATTTTACTTAAAAATACATTGATCAGCTCACTTTCGAAATTCAAAAGTAAAAAGGAATTGCAAGTATTGCAAAAATGTGTGAAAAATATAAGGGTTCGTCTATTAAATTGTACTTTCATCATTCTGAAAGCTTAAATACGCTGAAAGCGCATAAATAGAACGCGAAATACATCATACACGTAGTTTTTAACCAAAAGTCTTTTAATAAACTGTTTAATAACTCAGTAAATTTCTAGGAAATTTTTTAAAACGAACCTGCGATTTAGTTCTCAATTATGTTTTATAAATAAAGTTATAAATAATATGGTTCCAGTACAAAAATACTGCCTAAGAACTAGTCCAAAGTAGAAAAGTGTCGAAAAAAACCGAAAAAAATTATAATTGGTGAAAAAATACACACATATATCTAAAATAAACTGAAACAAAATATATATAGTTCAAAAGGTCTTGGTCTCTTCTTTCTAAATCCGTTTATAAATTTAAAATCGGTTGATATTTAACTTGGTTAGAGGTAGATAAGTGCCTACGGGTAAGAAACCGGTTTTTTACCCGTAACTCAATATTTTGGAGATGTTTGGAAAATGTCAAATACAGATTGTTGCTTACTCGACAGTACCTACCAGAAAAATAGTAACACTTCGCAGGTATTTTTTAATCCTACACTCACATTGTTTTTAATTTCCACTCAACTTTCAACAATAGTTTCAAGAAAGTAAATTTTTGACGTTTTCAGAAAGTAAAATGAAAAAAGGTTATCAGTGTTATCCACTTCAAAAATGTGTACAAATATACATTATTATGGCAAATAGTTATTATAAATTATGCTTATTTTGTATAAATATTTAAAAAATTATAATGTCGTATCTTCAAATATACATGAAGAATTCAGTTCATGCCTTTTTAAAACATTAACATTATTAAAATATTACCAATAATACTTATTCCCAACTTATTGCCCTATAAATGTTTGTATGTAAGTATTCTGGGTAACTCTAATTAAGTATTAAGCAAACCAATTTTTTCCAACTTCACTTTTCGATGACATTTTTAAACTGAACTTTAACTTTCCCACAACAAAAATATAAGAGGTAATATTAACTAAGCTTGCATAGGTAATTATTTTTTATATGAAAGTAAAAAACTTGGGTTTTATTAACTATGCAGTTAGGTAATTTGTATATTACACTTTAACTAAAATCCAAGTTAATATAACTATGACAATAAGGTATCTTCTTCAAAATTATTTTATTGAATTTATTTATATTTTATTGTCAAATGAAAATTTTTAAGAAAGAAGGTATGTAAACATAAAAAATTAAAAATTTTAAATTTGTGTAAAATAATTTTTTCAAATTGTTATAGATAAACTAGCTGAGTCCTGCAGACGTTGTCTTTTTTCTTGGTATAAGGTTTCTCCGTGCCTCCTTGTTCTTACAAGGAATTGGAGATATTCTTGGTACAACAGACGTTTTATAAGGCCATACAAAATTTTTGAATTAAGGAGCCTGCGACACAATTCCCAACGACATACATATACTGTCGCTAACAAAGCCGGATCTGCCAAAATCCTTCTCCTGACTGACGCCAACCACTAATCTCATGCAAAACTCTTGATTTGAATCGAACATATCGCACACCAAATCGTAAAGAGTCACAACTCAAAACATTCAGATGCTGAGTGATAGCAAACATCTGTTGATATTGTACAAATGGCGCAAGTATGTTACATATAAAAAGAAGAATAACGGTATTTTATATTCTTCAAGAAAACTTTATTGCAAAAGAATTTGTTGCAGTTGTTAGAGTTTTGTTCAGGTAACTGATTTATAAAAAAAGCAAAACCACTTTGATCTTTATGATTTAGTGTGCAATATGTTGAAAATTTCAGCTAGTCAGCTTCTATAATTCCGGAGATGATGCGTTAGCAACATATGTACACATACACTGATTTTATATATGGATATATGTTTATATATATATACAGTGATGTTCGATGAAATAGAGCCACCCTATTTCATATATTTTCAAACTAAAAATAATGGTCAAAAAGTATAACAAAAGAATTTTTTATTTTGTTTTTATTCTTTTCACATACAAATCAAAAATATTGCAGCGCACAATTGAAAATTTAAAACTTAAAAAAGATCTCATACATAAACTTACAAAAAAAAATCAATTTTCGGTGTGAATAAAAATAGAGCCGCCGATTTTGGTTACTTGAAATTGAAGTTTCGCAAGTTTATTAAACACACATATTTGTAAAATTCTCTTTGTTTACCTTAATATTTAGTAGAATAACCATTATTTTTAATAACGGCTAACCAACGCTTAGGTATTGAGTCCACAAGTTTTTGGCAAGTGCCGACTTGGATATTTTTCCACGCGTCTTGAATTAATGCCCAAAGTTGGTCTTTATTGGACGGATTTTTGCCTCGAAGATTTAACTTAACAATTTGCCAAAGGTTTTATAGGATTTAAGTCTGGTGACTGTGCAGGCCAGCTTAAAACCTTAATTTCATTGCTTTGAAAAAACTCAATCGCTCTCTTCGATGTGTGTTTCGGGTCATTGTCCCGTTGAAACACCCATCGAACCTGGATGTTTCCACTTCCACAATTCGAAAACTCTTAATTAAAAACAGTTCGAAAGCTAGGAGTGCGCGTAGAGTTCCGTATCTGACTTAAAAGCATATTCAAAAAAGATTGGAATTTGCCGAAGAACATTTGAATTGGTCAACAAATAAATTGAAAAATATTTTGAGGTCAGATTAAACAAAAATAAACTTTTTTAACTCTGACAGAAGCAGCCTTTGTGTAAGAAGACCTCCCAACACCTAACTCCGTCCCCAATATACCATTAAAAGCATCAAACATGGTGGAGGAAATATAATGGTATGGGGCTGTTTCTGTTACAAAGGAACGGGGGCCATTGTTTCGTATTGAAGATAAAATGGACGCAATATATTACACGAATATTTTAAGTAGCACCATGTTGCCATAGGCTGAGTGGGAAATGTAGCTTCGATGGGTGTTTCAACGGGACAATGACCCGAAACACACATCGAAGAGAGCGATTGAGTTTTTTCAAAGCAATGAAATTAAGGTTTTAAGCTGGCCTGCACAGTCACCAGACTTAAATCCTATAAAACCTTTGGCAAATTGTTAAGTTAAATCTTCGAGGCAAAAATCCGTCCAATAAAGACCAACTTTGGGCATTAATTCAAGACGCGTGGAAAAATATCCAAGTCGGCACTTGCCAAAAACTTGTGGACTCAATACCTAAGCGTTGGTTAGCCGTTATTAAAAATAATGGTTATTCTACTAAATATTAAGGTAAACAAAGAGAATTTTACAAATATGTGTGTTTAATAAACTTGCGAAACTTCAATTTCAAGTAACCAAAATCGGCGGCTCTATTTTTATTCACACCGAAAATTGAATTTTTTTGTAAGTTTATGTATGAGATCTTTTTTAAGTTTTAAATTTTCAATTGTGCGCTGCAATATTTTTGATTTGTATGTGAAAAGAATAAAAACAAAATAAAAAATTCTTTTGTTATACTTTTTGACCATTATTTTTAGTTTGAAAATATATGAAATAGGGTGGCTCTATTTCATCGCACATCACTGTATATATATATATATATATATAATTTAATAAATTATTAAAAAATTCAAAAATGTTTTGATTACAGTGCGGATCAAAATTTCAACAAAGTCGTGACCAAATGAATTTGACATACATATGTTCTTAATGTAGAATTTTTCACCGAATTTGAAGTCAAAAGTAGAACAGATTTTGAGATATTGGAAAATTACCGTTATTTGGATTTTTAAAAAAGATGATATCACTGTAATAAAAGAATCTTGGTAAGTATTAAATGGATTTTTTTATTTCTTTCTTTTACTTGAAAGAATATAAAATTAGTAAAGTAACCATGGGTTGCTTGTAAATATTGATCAAAAAATGACTGAAATACAGTGGAACAAATTTCACAAAAATTTTAATGATTTTTTGCAATTTTTTTTAAACCAAATAATAATTTTTTTTAAGTTTTGTCACTTATCACGCTAGATTATTTTAATAGAAACATTTTATGTTTAATAGAATACAGATCGGTACAAAAATGATAAAGTTGCAGAAGATTAATTGAATTATCCCACTTTTATCAAATCAAGTAAATATAGAAATATGTATATTAGTGTGTCCCAAAAGAATTTTTTTTTTCGATTTTTATAGCTACCCCAGACACGGTTGCCAGAAATGCAGATTTATCTGGATTTTGCAGATTTTTACACTCCAAAAACACGAAATCCAGATTTGAAGATTTTTGGGCTAAAAACGCAGATTTTTCAACTCCAATTATAGTGCAATTTTTTTACATTTTTCCTAATACTGCTACTACTTCTTGTTTCTTTTATGTGTGAACGACTCATAGTTTAAAGAGTTAAAAGTTTTGAACTTAGGAAACATCGTATACGAAAGCTTTGCAAAACAATTTTTTTTTTTTTTTTTTTTTAATAGAAGTAACACTCAGGCAATTAATGCCTACTACTATTACTAGGTGTTACCTTCTTTAGGAAAGGGATAGTGATAGAGAAGACAGGTGGTGAAGGGAGAGGTAGAGGAAAGCTTCATTCTTTTACAACTCTGCTTTTTTGCACGTTTTTGATAATGCAGTGTTGCTGCGCCATCTGGTGTCAAATGAGGCGTATTAAATTTTTGAAGCTGTGTTTTGTAGGCATTTTATTGATTATTTTACTTCGCTTATGATTTTGCTACACAACGAAGGAGGGCGCTCTGATGTTACATTAGGACTAGTATCTGCTGAAGTCGGTATAGTTCAGTGACCAGTGACTATGCCTTCATCACTTGAACTTTCCTACAACAACTGATACAAAGGGACACTAATGCACATCAGAAAAATGCGTGGTGTTGTTATTCAATGACTGTTGGATACAGGGATTGAACCCAGGACCTTCGGTTTTGTAGTCAACGTGCTAACTACTTCAGCCAACGCCACCCTCAAACAAACAAATTTTCTTTGTTAAAGGTTTTGTAACCCAAAATAATATTTATGAATATTACCTATTACGAATATTACCTATTTATTATTATTCTTAATAATATTTTGATAGTCATTCTATAAAAATATATATGTTGCACATGTACATCCATATTTATGTAAATTTTTTTAATAAAATATAAAAAAAGTTGTTTAAAAAATTGCTTTGAAGATTGTTTGAAGATTTTAAAAATAAAATGCAGATTTTGCAGATTTTTTCGTGAACAATTTTTGAATTTTGCAGATTTTATCCTTAGAAATTCTGGCAACACTGACCCCAGCATTTTTTGAAAGCTTATAGGGTAAAGTATTCTTGTTTTTTTTTTTTCAGATCTTTCGGAACGGGTTGCTAAAATCTTTGCTCTTACTGTTCCAAAGTTATAGCCTTTTTAAGTTTTGTGCACATTTCGTGAAATTAAAAATATTTGTTCAATTCACAACCTATTGTAAGTGTAGTAGGTCCTCAAGTTGCACAATACTTGTAAATATGTTGTTCGTAATTTCCATAAAAATCTTTGCTACGACACCTAAGACATTTTTCGGTATGTTTATCAAATGTCGTAGAATGCATAAGCTTATAAAAGTGCTAATGTTTTTTAATTACATTTACCTTAATTTTGCTTTATTAAGTTAATAAAAATTAGTGCAATTTTACGAGTATACATATATAAATGAATAAAAAAAATTCGCGAAATGACGAAAATTGGCGAAAACCTACCAACGGCAGGCTAAAAACCACGCAAAAAGACGCTTCTATTCCAAAACTTGTTCGGATTGTTCTGGCAAAAAAAATGCACTATGCATTTTATTTTTGTTAATTGTGAACTGTCAATGTTTATAACACTTACAGCGTTCGTTTTCAAATTCTGCGTATTTACTTTGGGTTCTTGATTTAATAAAAACCGAAAAAGTGGTTAATTCACTAAATCGTCCGTAGCTTTGTCATTTTTGCACCAATCTGGACCTTGTAGGGCGGAAAATATTATTTGTATTGAAAGAAGCTAATGTCGTTTGTAAAAAAATCTTAAAATTTTTAATTGTTTGGTTAAAAAAAGAAAACTTGAAAACAGCAAAAGGGCAAAAAATTATCAAGTTTTTAATGAAGTTTGAAATTTTGTCCACTGTATCTCCATCATTTCTTGACTAATTTTGAAATGCGGTGTATGTTTATTTTAGTAATTTTACTATCTTTTAACGAAAATAAAAAGTGTATAATCCGACGAATATTTTTGAAGATATTTGTATTTAAGCCACATAATTTTTTTAAAAAACCTTAAAAACGGTATATCTCAAAAACTTTCGATAATTTTGACTTCATATTCGGATTCAGCGAACAATTTTACATTACCCAGTAAAAAAAGACACTCCAAAAAAGTCATGAAAATGTAGAGTTTGCGATCTGGAAGTAGTGCAAATTTCGATCCGATGTAATGATTTTTACATAGGGTTGTCATTGCAAGAAGTTCTCTTTTTCGATGCCTGGTCACCGAATTGGAAGCGATTTTAAGAAAAATTTCCTTTTTTGTGTTCTATGATAATATTTTCATCTAGGAAAAATGGTTAATAGTTACTTATTTTAACAAGTAGTTTCTTTTTATAGGAACTTAAACGCGAAACAGTATTTTCATGTAAATTTAAGCAAATAACTTACAAATTTTAGACCAAAATTACTTCATAAATTTCTTCAAAATAATCGATTTTTTTAAAATTCTGGTGAGTAATTTCTAAAACTATAGACGAATTACAAGGTTTTGTATGACTAAAATAAACTTCTACTTGGTTTTCTGCTAACTATCGGCAAATTAAAATATCGATTTTTTGGAAGTAATGAAAATGTAGTTCCTTTAGAATGACTTCCAATTTTTTTTACTGGGTAGGATTGGGTGTCAGATACATTTGGTCAAAAAACTGTCACGTAGTGTTATTAATTGATAACACGAAAATTCATGGCAGGTATCGAATTATAAATAGTTAATTAAACTAAAATCCATGATAATTTGCCACATTATAGATGTATAAATTTACCTTTCTATTTAGTTAATTCACAGAAAACAAAAATATGAATGCACCTAGCCGGTAAGGAGTTTTAACTAAAATTTTAGTTGATTTTTCGAACATAGAAATCAACAAAATTTTTTGTTGAATTATCTAAAAATCTTTGTAAATGCCATTCTACCCTTTCATTTAGTTAAAATTATATCATAATTTAAGGAAATATAACCCATGATTTTTTGTGTGTGTATACACAATAATCATTTCTCATATTCAATTTCATTGAAAATTTGTGTTAAACAGCTGATGTTAAACAATGGGTGTGTTCGTAAATGCATCACTGCTCTGCAACATACGTGCAAACTTTTATTTAAAATGCAATACAAGTTCGCTGATAATCTGTTTTAGTAGCAATCATGTTTGTACACCATATTTGACATTTATTTGTGCGTTATCTACTTCAGTAAACCAGTTTAGAGCATCTAAATTTTCATTTGCAGCGCAGTGATGCATTTACGAACAGAACCAATCTCTACGTCAGTAGATGGACATGGGTGCTGATGAAGTGCGTTTCTGCACAGAAAAATATAAGTATTTCCCCCAAGCTAATAAAGTATAGCTTAATCATTCTTCTCTTCTTTAGAAACTCATATTAATTAACAAAAATATTTCATTCAATAAGAATTGAAATTACTGAACTTAAGCCCGATTAAGACATTAGGTGTGTTTTTTTACTTCTGCAGTAAAATGCAGTAAATGAGTAGTTACTGCGAAAATTTTAAAATTTACTCTCAAAAAGAGCTGTTGCCGAAAAAAGTACGCGAACCGGAAAAAAATAAAAATTAGTAAGATCAAAGAAAGAACTGACTCCAACTCCGCATAGTGTTGAAAAATATATAAACTTTTGACTATTCAACTCTTTCAATTATTGGCACTCGATAAAATATTTTTATAACATGGACAATCTAAGAATAAGTTTTGTAATTTGTTTCATGTAATATTTGTAATTAATTTCTTTTTGATTTCCTTGTTTTGTTGTTGGTTAGAATAATAAAAATTGCATAACTATTGGTTAATGTTACTGATTACCTTAAAAGCAAGTGCAATACTAGGTAACCAGATACTTTACAGTTTTACAACTCTGAGTAATTAGAATAATTTGCAAAACAAAAGGATTAATAAAATAAATTACAAAATATGTATAAAGAGCTTTTATTGTTATTCTTCATAAATTAACTGTTGTTTAATGACTTTCACAATTTTTATTTAACGTTTTAAAAAATTTGTACACTTTTCGTTTGCTTACTTTTCATTTGTTTACATTTTGAATCATATGTTTTTATCTTACTAAACTTTACTACAACAAATTTCTGCAGTAAAAATTTGCAAGATACTCAGGCAAGAACTGTCACTTTACTCTCTCAATTTGTGTTCTCATTTACTGGAGGCTTATTCTGTATTGCGATGCGAAAGTCAATGCGACTCGAAAACATGCAAATGCGAACACTTCATATTCTGTGTTACGATGTTCGCAAAGTACTTTTTTTATTCGCATTTAAAATGCGAAAATGTGGTAAGTCGGTATTCTGTATTGCGAAAACAAATGTCAGATACGTACGAAAATCGCAAATTATATTCGACTGCAAAACAGCATTCGCAAAGCGCAAAAATGTAAGTGAAAAATAATAATTTTGTTTATTAATTCTTAAATTAATTGATAAATTATTCAGGGAAACAAACAACAAGACCACCAAATCGCACCAATTTGAAATAATGGTGGAATTTATGATGAAACAGCCAAAAATTGTTTATAAAGCTGGAATAGAAATATTTTGCATAATTAATTATTTTCAATGCTTCAAAATAAATTACCGATTTGCTTCTAAGCAATCTTCTTTGCACCCTTCCATTTTGGTCATGCGCCTCTTCATCACCAAACTATAATGCCACAGAATCCATTTTTGGTAAATTACACAAATATATACTCGTAAATTATTGTTATTTTGTAAGCACAATCACAAATTTCTTTTTCTTTTGTAAATTTAACTTTGACGTTTATTTTAGACCAGCGTTGTTATTTCTGACCAGCGTTGTTATTTTTGACCGGCGTTGCCACGATTTAAAATAAAACTCGAATGCGATTACGAAAGCCGTATAGAATACCAATTTTCCTTCGCATCGAATTTCATTTGCGCATAGCATTGATTTTCGCATCGCAATTCAGAATAAGCCTCCTGTATTTTGGGTAAACGAACGCAATTATTATTTTTGATGAAAATTCACTAGTTCAATTAAAAATCTAAAAATGCCTCACGTAGCAATATAGGCATGCGATTGAATCATTGGCAAGGATTTTATCAAAAAATATAACTGTATTTGAATTTCAACTAGGGATGCCAATCCCGAATCCCGGGAGGTACATTTTTTTAATTTACATTTTTTTAATCCCGGGATTTTCGGGATTCAGTAAATCCCCAAATTGTTCACTAATGGTTTTTGTTTTCCTTTTTTCTATAAAAACAAATTCATTTTGACTTTTCCCCATGAGAAAATAATAATCGTGGAAACACAATATTGGTCTTTTATATTTTTTGTTTCAGCCAGTTAATACTGTCAATGAAAACAAAAGAAAAATTTTAACTTTGTTACTCTTTTTAACCGCGTCTAATTATAAAGAAGTTTTAATGTAAAGTGCTGAAAATAATTAAAAAAAATAAATTAAAGAAAAAACGTCTTTTGAAATGCACAAAACAAAACCAAAAGTTCCGTGTGGTTTTATTTTCCTATTGACTCCTCTGGTGCACCAAATGCAAAATGTAAGCTTTGCAATAAAATTTTAAAAATACAATTGCAGAAAGCCACAAACTATGATCCAACAATATCAAAAATAACAAACTATGTCGTTTTAATTGAGGACTCAATTGGTTCATGTATTGCCCGAATGACTGCCTTTGGTGGCTTCCCATTTTCAGCATTTATTACGTCTGTAGAACTTCGGAAATCGTTGACGGCTCGAGGCTTCGAGGTTCCAAAGTCTAGGGAAACTATAAAAGCTAAGTTTATTGATTACTTCTTGAAATGTAAACAAAAAACCATTCAGGATATAAGCAAAATTAAGGACACCGGCTTAAGAATTAGCCTCACTTTTGATGAGTGGACCTCCACCGCAAACAAACGTTACATAAATGTTATGTTGCATTCAACTGATAAGTTGTTTAATTTGTGTTTAGTTAGAATAAAAAAAATCTGCTACTGCTGTTATTTGTATACGAATATTAGAAAAACGGCTGATTGATTTTGGAGTTTCACTTTCTGATGTCATATTTGGTTTTAAAACAGGAGGGGCCTCTCTACGCTGCCCTTTCTTTTATGATAAAAGAAGTATCAAAACTTGAATGCAAATTAAGCCAAGAACTGGAAAAGTCTCTTCACAAACGAATTAAAGACAGAAAAACAATTTATTCAACATTGTTGAATTTTTTTTAAAATCCTACCTTAAAATCATATTTTGACAATAATATTTAAATAGTAACAGGTGTGCTTTTGGACTTTTGCAGTAAAATGGAGCAAGTGAGTAATTACTGCGAAAATTTTAAAATTTACTCTCAAAAAAAAGTACGCGAACAGAAAAATAGTAAAAAATAGTAAGATTAAAGAAACACCTGACTTTGTTGAATTAAATAAAACGCAAGCAAATCAATTGACAAGTAAAGAACTGCACAAAATATAATTTATTACAGTTTTAATAAAAGTAAAGTAAAAATAAAAAGAATTGAAAAATTAACTGTTTTGATGACCATAAATGCATGTACACGTTAATACAACATAATGTATTTATGTAAATATAAACCGTATATACATACATATTAGAGATCGACCGAAGGCGTTTTTTTTTGGCCGAAGCCGAAGCCGAACTTCGGCTAAAATCCTAAACTTCGGCCAAAACCGAAGCCGAATGTTTTAAATTTTAAAAATGATACTTGTTTTATATGAATTAAGAAAAAAGTTTGTTTTTGAGATCACTGAAATAGCTGTAATATCTATTGCATACATAACAAGAAAAATAAAACTATTTTGCAATTTCTAGATTTCTTTTTCATATGATCACTCACAAGAACGTCCAAGTAAAAGAAAATAGAAAGCAACAGGGTTGTATTTCAAAGCAACCCTTTCAAAACGTTAAACACAATAGAAACTGTCGGCGAGCAACGACCAAAAATAATGTTATTTTTCAAGCTTGGAATGAAAAATATTCGGCTTCGGCTAATCGGCCGATTTTTGCCGTAGGCCGAATGTTGGCCGATTACCAATTTTTGGCCGAAGGCGATTAATCGGTCGAACTCTAATACATATGTATGTAATACATATTCAATATTCATTCATTACTCCCACTTTTTAACCGACTTCTCTATTTTTTTTTTGTTAGGTGTGTAGATTTATTACTCGGTGCATTTTAGACCGATTGTAAAATTTTTTTTGTTGTCTGAGAGGGTATAGCTTCCCATTGGTCCCATTTGAAAAAAGTGGGCGGAGTCACGCCCACAATTTTTTAAATTTGATTTTGTGATCTTCTACTCATTTGATTGCTGCAAAACCTAGCAAACATCTTTGGTTCTTGTAATTACAAAATTTTTAAGTTAAAAAAATGGGCGGGGCTACGCCTATTAAAATGTATTATAAAATTACACGTGGTTCTACTTAACCGATTTTTACGAAACTTGCCACACACTTTGATCTCTAAAATAGACAAAATTTTGTTTAAAAAAAATAGGCGGGGTCACGCCCATTAAAATTTTATATTATATTTCACAGGGTTCTATTTCACCGATTTTTACGAAACTTGGCACACACCCTAAACTTTAATAAAAGCACAAAATTGCGTTCAAAAAAGTGGGCGGGGCACGCCTATTAAATTTTAGTGTAATATTTCATGTGCTCGTACTTAACCAATATTTCCGAAACTGGGCACACACCTTGAACTCTTAAAAATACACAATATTGTTTTAAAAAAAGGGGCGTAGCTACGCCCCATAAAATTTAATGCTTAGTTTCACGTGCTTTTACTTTATCGATCTGTACGAAACTTGGCACACACCTTGAACTCTTAAAACTACACAATCTTGTTTTAAAAAAGTAGGCGTAGCCACGCCCCATAAAATTTAATACTATATTTCACGTGTTTTTACTTAATCGATTTTTACGAAACTGGACCATATTTCTAAATTAGCACTAAAAAGCTACAAATAAAACTTAAAAAAAAATTGAACCGACTTTAAAAATAAGCACTAAAAAGCTACAAGTAATATAGATCTAGTTAAATAAAAGATTTTTATATATCTTACCCAGTATTGTCAGATATGGCGATATCTCGCCAAACGTGGCGAAAAAAATTTTGAAATGGCGATTGGCGATTTACTTGGCGATATTTGAACTCCTTGGCGATATTTTTGGCTATATTTTTACGATTTCAATAAAATATAATAATGTTAAAACTATGAAATTTTTTATATAAGCAATTTCTTCTCCAACATAAAATATTTCGTGAAAAAAATTCCAAATGTTGAGACTCTTTATCTCAAACAAAAATTTTCTGAAACTCAAGAAGTTTAAAAAAAAAATTATGGACAAAAAAATCTCATTTGGTGTGAAATATAGTGGGGAAAACTTACTTTTATAAATTGAAACCAACATTTTGATAATGAAGCAGGAAAAAGGCTGCAAGAGTTATCGCCTAAATTGTATGATTACGACGATGCTGCTGGTACTTACTACTTCAGGGATATGATATGTGTACTTTAACACACATTTAATTAAACGTTAATTCCGTTTTATCACAAGATTTAAATAATAATTTTGATCTTGGTGTTCAACTTCAATTTATCCTATTAAAACTGATTTTTGGAATAAGTTATTTTTCAGTCTTTTTATACGTCAGTATTTTTTATATCTCAATTTAAATACTTTGCAATATTATGTTGTTCTAAAAAGAAAATATTGCCCAATTTTCCTGACAGTCAAAAAGTAAACAACATTGAACAATGTTGTCACCACATTACACAATTCTCTTGATTGTACAATAACAATCAAAAGTCTTTTGGTATTTGCCAATATATTGTGCCACCTTCGAATATGACATATACTTTGGCTATATTATTGTACAATACGAAAAATTGCACAATTATATTGCAAGTGGGTGGGCCGCTTTAAATAATAATTTTTTTATGTTTTACGATAGACTTTACCTACTGAATTTAAAATTTAACGATATTTGTAATGTACATAATTACATAATAAAAATATTTTTGTAGCTAAAATTTAATGTTTTATATTGGCGATATTCGACAATTCATTTGGCGAGGAGGCCGAAAATAAATCTGACAACACTGATCTTACCTACAGTGTCGTTTGAAGTTGGTGACAGTAATACTGGTACTAAACACATAGGAACATGCCCGGTAAAAAAACTGCAAGTAATTTTTATGTACATATGTATGTGCTTAGTTACCAATGTTGCTGGCACCATCATCAAACGGCACTGTAGGTAACATATATAAAAATCTTTTATTTAACTAGATATATATTATTTGTAGATTTTTCAATTTTCAATTCAATTCAATTTTTTTTTAAGTTTTATGTTAAACTTTCTCAAACTTCAATAACAAACTTGTTTTTTTTAACTAAATCTACATACATATGTACATTTAATATTTCATTTCATACATAAATTTACAAACTTAAAATAAATTAAAATAAAATTTTATTTATAGTTTACAATATTCATTAGTAGGGCAAGGAATCTCATGCACTAAAAAATCGAAAATATGCGCATAAAACATGCACTTAAAATTTGAAAATATGCACTAAAAACACAGAAAATATGCAATTAAAAATATTTTTTTAATATTTTATTTAAAAACAATTTAACAAAAAAAGGCAGAAAACAATTCATTTAATATACATATTTATCTACATATAAAATTAGTATAAAGAAAAACAAAACAATAAATTCAACAACAAAAAATTAAGTTAAATTAACGGCCTGGCCCACGATGTCACCAGATATCGTTCGATCGACAACTTGTATTGCAAACAACAATAACTTTAGAAAATTTATTTTTATTTGCAATACAAGTTGTCGATCGAACGATTTCTCGTGACATCGTGGGCCAGGCCGTTAATTTCCATAACTTTGCAGAAAAAATCTCAAAACCAATTCACTTTCCATTTAAAATGTATTATGTTGTGTAAAGTTACAAATTTTCAGCGAATTCCCGAACAAAACAATAAAAATGTTGTGTAAATATAAAAATTTAGAGTTCAACAGGGTGATTCAGGTAAATATTTTGTAACAAATTATGTGTCAACTTTTACCAGAAGATGTCGAACTAAGTATCAGGAGCGTTTTACTTTTTCAAATGGATGCTAACCAAAATAGCAAAAATATGCACAAAAAACATGCAATTATTGAAAAATATGCGCAAAAATATGCAAAAACGAGTATTTTTAGCAAAATATGCAAAAGCGATTGAATGCCATTTCAAAGGAAATTTCACGATTCGCAAAGATAACTTAACCGTTTCCGTTTTATGATGCCCAGTGAAAACATGCATTTGCATGAGATTCCTAGCCCTATTCATTAGATTTCGAAAACGTATAAATTTTTCTTTATGCAATGGCTTGGTAAAAATATCAGCGATTTGTTGATTTGTGGGAACATAATTAATTTCAAACATATTTTTGTCTTGAAATATTGAGAAAATCCAACGAAGGCAAAACAAAATTTTACGTTTGATAACATCAGCTCCATGGTACATTAAAAATTCAAATATACATCGTGATTTAAATATATTTTGAAGAAATTGCAAAATACGCAGGCAAATATTTAACAAAGCTCGAGTCACATCCTAATCCGCTTGCCCGTAATCACCCTTATCGTGGTTGGCGTTTTCGTGGCGAAAATTAGGCGTTTTTATAAAATAGTATCGTGGTTGGCAAAAACGCCAGTAAATGCGACACTTTTATGAAATCTATTACAAATAAGTCGATTAAATTGTACCGCGTTTGGCGTTTTTACCTGTCAAAAGTAGCGTTAAGATTTTTGTTGTCGCCATTGCAGAAAAAACATCAAAATAAAAAAATGATTTGCATATTTTGTTAATTTTGTCGTTTATAATATACATTTTAGTACAAAAATAACTAATGTGTAGTTTCTACAATGTACACTCAAAATATTCCATGCTTAAATATACGAAATATTATTTCGTAATTTAATTTTTGTGCAATAAACGAAAATTTTGTACATTTTACGAAAATATTTGTGGCTTGTGCAGGAAAACAGATTTTGTAATTTTACGAATTTCGTTAAGTTACAAAAATTATTTCGTACAACTATTTTCGTATATAGTACCATGTTTTTCGTTTATTTTATTGCATTTAGTATAAAAGAAAACAGTTTTGTAAAATTTTAAATTTCGTAGAGCAAACAAATTTTGTTTTGTTATCATTTTGTTTACAGGAGAAAATTATTCTTAAATTTAACAAGTTTCGTGAATTTTACGAAAAAAAAACTTTGAAATATAAAAATAAAAGAATTGAAATTTATTTGCTGGTAGTTTAGCATGTCTATATACGTATTTCACTGGCGCTTGAACCAAATCATCAGTAGACTTCAACCACAATTTTCAACAGTCACAAACCTCTTACTTTATGCACAGACTTTCAAAAACAATATGAGAATTCATAAAATAATATTTTTGAAAATCACAAAAGAAAAAATAAGCTTAGTAGGCTTTGAAACTGATACAAAACCCAGTAAATAATTTATATTCAGGTGAACTCATTTTATTTTTCTGGGTTTTGTATCAGTTTTTGGCGAGGAGGCCGAAAATAAATCTGACAACACTGATCTTACCTACAGTGCCGTTTGAAGTTGGTGCCAGTAATACTGGTACTAAACACATAGGAACATGCCCGGTAAAAAAAAACTGCAAGTAATTTTTATGTAAATATGCAGTGTGACCAGATTTTAAAATAATATTAAGCTAAATCACGTTTGAAAATAAGCTAAAATAAGCTAAAAAGTTACATTTTAGGCTAGAAAATAAAGCTAAACTTTTTTCCACTTCTTTGATCACTTTTCAATAGTTTCTTATTGCTAAACTAACGTTAAATATTACACAAACATATTTTTTCATTATACATATAGAATATTTGCTTAATGAAATTATTTATTATTTATTATATTTTAGATTTAATGAAGAACAAAACAAAAACTTCCCAAAAATAATCTTAAAAAGTTTTTAAAAATGTAAAAACATTTATACTAAAATACGAAAGCTTTTTAAGTGAATTAATGCTATTTAAGGTAAAGCATGGATCACACTATCTGCACAATGTACCGAGTTTCGTCAGATCAGTGAAATAAATTCATAAGTAAAGATTTTGCTCTAATTTATCGACACCACACACAGTAGACCAAAACACAGAAGAACGCTGATGAGGAAGGTTTATTGGCCTTCGAAAACGGCTGGCTGTTCCGTTCAACTATGTGTTGTTGTCAGAATATTTACAACTAACTTTGATGTTATTTGTTCATTAATAACACTGTGCTACAAAAGTTGAGAAAAAAATATTCAGGGATTCTAATGTACCAATTCTGTTTTGTTGGAGTCCATGGATGACGAAAATATCGTTAATTTTTTTAGGTTACTTCATAAAGTGATTTTATAACGGTAAATGTAGTGAAAAACGGGGTTTCTTAGCTTTTCAGTTTTAAACAGTTGTAACTTCTTTGTTTCCCAACGGATTTCTTTTAACTTTTCGTTGGTTAAAAGGCTCGAATATTATCTTTCAATAAAGATATATTTTTTGTAAATCGACTAAGAAATGGCTAAGTTACAGTCGTTGAAGTGTACAAAAAATCCATTAAAAAGTATTCTTTTGTAGCTCATAAGCAACTTATAGCCTGAGGAAAACAAAATAATACTTTTTTAATTGGTTTTTTGTACACTTCAACGACTGTAACTTAGCCATTTCTTAGTCGATTTACAAAAAATATATCTTTATTGAAAGATAATATTCAATTCTTTTCACCAACGAAAAGTTAAAAGAAATCCGTTGGGAAACAAAGAAGTTACAACTGAAAATCTAAGAAACCCCGTTTTTCACTACATTTACCGTTATAAAATCAGTTTATGAAGTGACCAAAAAAAACCAACGGTATTTTCGTCATCCATGGACTCCAACAAAATAGAATTGGTACATTAGAATCCCTGAATATTTTTTGTGTATCACAGTGTAATTATCACATGTAATTTGGCTTAAAAAGCGTTACGAACAGTAGCCTAATTCAATTCATAAGAATTTAAGAAACAAATACAGGTCGAAAAATAATAATTAACTAAAAATAATAGTCATAGGCTTGTGGCAAAAATAAAAATATACTTAATAGTAACAAACCAAAAAAGTTTGTCTTAAGTAGAACAAAAATAAGCAAATTAACAAACATGTGCATAGTTAGTAAGGAACAAACGACAATGGTAAGACTGTTGTAATATATATGGAAGATGGTAAATTTTGAGCCTTCATTACCAAACATATATATGAGCAAATTGAAAAATGCAATGAATCAAACCAATTCACATATTCCATTTGCAATAAAGTTTCGTATATAAGGCAGACATCTACATCAACTGACACCACACACAGTGGACCAAAACACAGAAGAACGCTGATGAGGAAGGTTTAGTGGCCTTCGAAAACGGCTGGCTGTTCCGTTCAACTATGTGTTGTTGTCGGAATATTTACAACTAACTTGATGTTATTTTTTCATTAATAATTATCACATGTAATTTGGCTTAAAAAGCGTTACGAACAGTAGCCTAATTCAATTCATAAGAATTTAAGAAACAAATACAGTTCGAAAAATAATAATTAACTAAAAATTATTATAATTATATGAATAGAATTCAAGGTATTAGATAAACTACATAAAAAATCAATAAACAATTACTCTGTCTACACATGTTTTAAATTATCATAAAAAGCATGATATTCTTGGGGAATAACAAACAGTCTTTAGCGCCTGCAAATGCTTCCACTTACTTTGTTGAATTGGACGGGGACCAGATTGTAAGGGTTTTGGCTCTATATGACCTGACCGCCGTATACATTAATTTTAGTTGGGAGGCTACTATACTCGTCATCAAAATTAACTTTATATTTTATATCACTACTAGGAAGGTAGATAAGGGATTTTAATTGTGAAACAGTTGGATAATTTTTCCCCGTCCAGGTCTAATAGATGTGAACCGAATAAGTTTTTTGTCGGTATAATCTTTGAAAAAATTATAGTTTAGATAAAGAGCATCAAAAGGCATTTTTGCTATTTTACCATCTATTTTCACGGATTTTTCTGGCTTCTTTGTTACTCTTATAAAATAATTCGGCATATAAATTGTCTGATTTTTTAGTTTCCTCTCAATCTTAGCATATGCACTGTCGCACTCCATTTGAGTGTGTCCCTTCTCTAAGTATTTTTGATCAATTATTTTATTATTTTCTATAGAAAAAATTTACAGTGCATTTGCGAGAAGATGGTTAAGATTTTGATAGCCACATCCATCGGAGTATATAAAGATTGGTAGCGTATCCGACAAGCAGTGGGTGTTTAAATGATTCATTATACAGGAAACAAATGTCGATGCTGATAGATCCCCACTGCTTTCGTTCCGCCAGTAGTTTGTGCATTGATGTGTTGCAAGATTGTAAACAGTAAAGTTGTGCACCTGTTCACAACGCGGATGCGTTTATGTCAGGACAAAGTTTTACTTCTTGTGCATCCATGGTAAATACATGACACTTTCCTTCCTGTTCCTTTTCTAATTGAGCACGTTCTTTTTTTTAAATACGTGTCTTATATTCGTCTAATTCAACTTGTTTGGCTCTAAATCCAACACATGTGCCACATTTGTCTTTACGGGGCTTATATAGTGTGTTGTTTCAAAAAAATTTACTACGTAAAAGATGATACGGAACGAACCTTATTACTCAAACATTTAGATTTATAGTCCCTATAAATATCGATATATCTTAGTATTTTCCTTGCGGCTTTCCATTTTGTCCAGTTTTTCAAAATATTGTTTTAAAAATATTTCACAGCCACCCTTTTTAGAATGATCAGCAATTCGCTGTTTTTTGTTATCAGACGATGAAACTGGGTTTTTATTGACCAACCAATATCGAACCATCCCTATATTTATACCAAGAGTGGAAATGATCATGACTTTACATACATGAAGAAGTTTGTTGTTGTAGGGAAGTTTATACATAAAAGTAGTAGTTCTTTTACAACTTTGTGCTGTACAACTTTTTTTATGAGTCTGTGTTACGTGGCCCTTTACAAAAACTTGCTTAGCTTCCCAGGACATTCTCCAAAACATTTTAAAAATACTTTTTCTAGCAACATCAACCAGTTGTTGGTAGTGTCTTACGGTACTTTTAAAGCAAGTTTTCGACAAACATGCTGGGCCAATTTCATTTTGTTTTCTTGTTACATTTTGTTTTACAACTGTATGAACAGTTGAAAATCCTAAATATTGCAGTCCCTTCATACGCTTTTTTGCATTTTGTAGTCTATTTTCTGAAACAGAATAATGGTCCCTTTTTCTTCTACTAAGAGGTTACATTGTGATTGATATATTCATTTTCAGAATCTAGAGTAGAGTTTTGATTACAATAATAGCTGTTACAAATTTTGTACAACAAACCTGTTATAAGATCGTACCCATCTTCGTTAGATGAAATATAATCGATTGCAATGTAGGGAATTATGACCCATTTTGTTGGTTTATCACAAATTACAATGTATATTTTATAACAATTTTCATTATTTCCACAAAGAAGACAATGTGTGTAGATAGCACAAACACTATTTATAAAAAAATTGTTTTAGAAATATATATATATTTTTTAAAATTAATATGGCATGTGACAGTTAAGTCAGGGAACACGTTTCTATTAAAAACCATTTTGGTCAAAAGTGCAGACAGCACTTTTTGAATATAAACCCTCGATATACCCACTTTGTGCTGACTCGACAATAGTATACTGGTGAAATTTAATTCCGTACAAGTGAGGTACTCTCATATGAAAAATTATTATAAGAATCAACCGCTGATGCTCAGGGATATAGTTTGTAAGGCTGGTAGCAGTTCTGATGGTAAGGATCAGTCTTGGTATCTCTACGAAGAGCAAAAGCACATTAAGCTGTTACAAAAAGTGTAAAAAGCGCAAAAAAATACCAAAAAGAGGGTAAAAAAGCACCAATTTTTTTTTTAATTTTAATACATTAACCACTTTATTCAAAAAATATTTTACTTGAGCCTTAAAGTTCATAGTAGTTACCAAGCACTTAAGGCTAACATTGCTTTATTAAAAAATTGTATTCAAAATACAACTTTAATTATTTTGTAATTTAATAATAAATACTGGTAACTCCACCGTGTTCAACAACCAATTCACAGCTTATGATGTACAACATCGAATAGAATTTCATTCGAGTATTCAAACAATTTTTTATTTTATTTCTTATGTTATTTTATTCGGGCTATTTGTGGTCAACAATTTTTCTCCATATAGGTATAAATAAAAATTACATCAGTTTTGTTTAGTTTTTCTCAACGTTTCGTTTGTTTGCTGCAAACTTCTTCAGGGGTGGTATTTTATTAATTGATATCTAGCACAAAAGTATAATAATTTAATATAATTTAAGGATCATAATATGTTATCACAGATTTAAATTTACAATTTATATCACTGTCAATTATTTATTTTTAAATTTATCATCCTAAAAACTGGAAATAATTTAAGTTATTGCTACGGAATATTGGAGTTTTGTGTTGTCGTTATCCTCTTTATAGTTCATAGTCTTGTGTATTTTCTCTTGAATACGTAGACTCTCTATAGTGAAACGTTTATTTTCCATTTTTTCCCCATTTAATATCACCACATCCTCGAAATTTATTATATGGTTGTTGTATTTTGCATGTTGTGCTAATGCCGTCGTTTCTTTACTTTTCTTAATATCAGATTCGTGCTCTTTTATTCTTGTACCTAACATTCTCTTTGTTGTTCCAATGTATACCATTTCACATTTTTCCTTTTCATTTCCCCCGCATTTTATTTCATAAACAACATTTTGAATTTTTAGTTTATTTATGTTTGATTTTGTGTTTGTGTATATGTGTCTGAGTGTTCTGTTTGATTTATATGCTATTGTTTCTTTTTCTTCATCTGATAACTCTTTAGAGTGGCCATCTCTGTTAACTTGGGTATATATAGTACTAGGGATGGGCAAATAAAAAAATATATCGATATATATCGTATCGATATTTTTGAACAGCATCGATATATATTTTTTTCAAACATCGATATTTCGATATATCGATATTTTTTTTCCCACAAATGTTGCAAAAATCTTTTAAGTTTAAAATAAATACACATACTTAAATATCGTGCCATAACCGCCAAAAAAGTTTAAACGACATCATTTTGAGAACTTAATATTTTGTAAGCCATTTCTTTATATATTAACATCAGGGATCGCAAATAACGATTATTTTCCAAATTTAAAGTAAAAAAATCACAATAATAGAGAAGTGCTACGTGCACAAGGAATATACCAAGATACTCCATGTTACATGGACTACCGATAGATGCAATGATTTTTATTTTTTTGATTTTTATTTATTCCTCACAAAATAACTCTTATTTTGTGACTTTTATTTATTCCTCAGAAAATAACAGTTATTTCTTGATTTTTATTTATCCCTCACAAAATAAGAGTTATTTTGTGACTTTTATTTATTCCTCACAAAATAACAGTTAATTTTTGATTTTTATTTTTTTGCTCAAAAAAATTTTAACTTTTAAAATTAATAAATAATAAAAAAGTAAATTTAATTTAACATATCAGATTTTTTTTAAAGACTCTGGCGATAAATTCAATTTTAAATCGGTTAATATTCATTTTAACGCAAAAATTACGCTTTCTACATTTTAAAAGTTAAGCAAAAAAATAAAAATCAAACAGTAACTGTTATTTTATGAGGAATAAATAAAAGTCACAAAATAACTCTTATTTTGTGAGGGATAAATAAAAATCAAGAAATAACTGTTATTTTCTGAGGAATAAATAAAAGTCACAAAATAAGAGTTATTTTGTGAGGGATAAATAAAAATCAAGAAATAATGATTAAAAAGTGATTTTTAAAATAAAAATTATAACCGTTACGGTCCCTGATTAACATGCTTATTTATACAAATTATTGAGGCTTTATAAAGCGTTTTAAACCAGATCTCTATGAAAAAATTTCCTTATTAAGGCTTTAGAAAGCCTTAATAATTTTTATAAATAAGGCTCTTAATCATTGTTTTATGAATGCTCAGTCTTGAACACTTCAAACTTCATCGTTGCAGAATACGAGAAATATGCACTGGGCATCCATTAAATAATGATTTAATATTTAGAGAAATCGCGAACAACTATCTAACTTAAATTTTAATGAATTCCAATAGTGGAGAAAACCAAAGTTGATATTGACCTCCTTAAGGCTTCATTAGTCTATTTTTTTTTCGCATCACTAGCAGTCATGCCAACATCCTAGCGTTAAAAAAATGGCTAAAATTTATAGAGCTCTTAAAAATATCGAAACCCGATACTCGTAAATTAGAATCGATGTATCGATATATCGGTTTTTGAAATATCGGCGATATATATCGATATTTATTTTTTCAAATATCGATATATAGATATTTTTTGCCCATCCCTATATGGTACACTATAGAATTTAGTTCTTACATTTGTTTGTGGTGGTTTTTCTTTCTTATGATTCTTTAACGTTTTGTTAATGAGGTTGTTGATTATATATATTGGATAAGTATTTTTTATTAGTATATTTCTTATTTTCTCAATATTGTTTTTCTTATACCTTTCGTCACTTATTTTTATGGCTTTGGTGATTAAATTAGTTGCTGTATTTAATTTCATTTTATTTGGTTGTGTTGAGTGATAATTTATGGTCCTGCCTGATGATGTTGGCTTTTGATACCAGTTGTTACAGCGATATTTGTCAATGGGGTTTCCAACTAGCTCTACTCGTGGCATTTACCTCAGCGGGTTCCAACCCTCCCATTGGATGTGCTGCCAACAAAAATTATATGAACAAACTAAATAACAAAAAAAAATTCTATACATACAAAACAAAACAACGTATTGCCTTTTTCGCTCAGATCAAAATTTTCGGTTGTAAATCTATATATATATACATATATATGTATTTAATTAATATCCCTAACATGAAGGAGCTCCCTAAGGTTGGTAAAAATAAATCCTGCACTGTTCAGATTAATTAATTTAATTCTTTCAAATCACTTTGATATGAACCTCACCAGCAAAAATTCTTTTTATTTGCGCGGATAAATCTATTTACGCATACTTTGCCGATGGTCTACTTTCAGGCGTATGTAAAAATTTTTTTTTTAGTTCTAACAAATAGCAAATTACTAAACCTTTGACTGTACTAACATATGTATAGGGAACAATTTTTATACCGTAAACTAACCTATATATGCACATTAATTATAACACTATTTATCACGAAATAGTGTTGTAAAAGTAGAGTTTATCCCAAAAATCAACTCTACTTAAATTTAATTGCAACTATGAATCTAAACTAAATTTCACAACACTTAAAATGTGTATACGAGTACTAAAACTAACATGAATTATTATATACTTTACATATACATATATTAAATTAAATCTATTTACTCTATAAAGCACAGGTTAGGCAGATTGGACACGGGAAAACACTGCCACGTAATTTTTCCGAAAAATTGACGATTGGCATCCCAAGTGGCAATATCATTTAACCCCATATTAATTAAAGGACAGAATGATATTGTTTTGCATATGTCTTTCTTTGTCATTTCAACAGGTTAAACGTCAATTGAAATTATTTTATTTTCAATTGAAGTTTTTCCACAAAAATTATGAAAAGGCGCAAATTTATGGAAAAAATGCATAAATTGGCGCCTTTTCATGAATGCAATCCTGCATTCCAATGCAAGTTTCATGGCAGCAGCCATTGTGTTTCAATTTATCAAAGAGGTAAGTCATTGTATTTAGTTTTCTTTTACTTTTTATAATTATAAATTTTTTTGCAGATCCTGTGCCAAGACAAAATTTGAAGAAAAAATACATGTAAGTAATTATTTAACATAAATTGTTTAACAAATAATAATTCCAATTAATTATTGCAGTAGCAGCAAGTGTATAATGGATTTGCCTGGTTGTGGAGAAGCTCCATCGGTTCCAGAAGAACCCGGAAAGGTTAGTTTTGTGATATTTTGAGTGCGACAAAAGATGTATTGAATGAGTGCCAAATACTGTTTGGAACATATTTTTGATGAACAGTATTGGCACTCAGTAAAGGTGTGGCCGGCAGACCCAGAATTGTGCGGCTTGCAATATTGTTTTGTGTTTTATTTTCAAATGCTGTTTGAGTTTAAGTTTTCTTTTTTTAACATACAGACAAATTGTATTATATTTGAAATTTATAAGTGCTCATATTTATCTGTATGGAAATAAAGAAAACAAACCTTTCCACCCACTCATCCACATAATGGTTCGCCGGCGGACACACATGTATGTACATACATAAGTTACTAATGTGTTTTTGCTAATACTGCAAGTCGGTTTTCTTTATAACATATAGATAAATTTCATTTCATGATATTTGTCTGTATGGAAATAAAGAAAACCCCTTTAACAGTGTTTTTAAACACACATCCACATAATGGTCTGCCAGGCAGACATACTTATGCATACGTACATATGTATGTATGTACATTCATAAGTAAAATGTGTCTTGTGCTTTTGAGAATACAGCGTTTGGGTTTTTCTTAATCCATTCAGACAAAATTTTAGTTTTTGTTCAAACAAATTAAATGGAGTCAAAGTTTTATTTTTCTTTGATACAATTTTATGTATTTTATATTAAGGAATAGTTTTTATACAAATAATTTCAAGTAAAAGCAAGATATCTATGTAGTAATAATTTTCCATATTCCTTCGTTACTCTTAGCACACATTATATATTGATCCTGTTGAATATAGTTAAGTTGTTTATATTAAATCTTTTATATATATTCTTTCAGATAATTTCAATACATACCGCTGTTTTTTGTACCTTTGGTATTCTGAAGAGTTCCCATTTTGCTTGCCACGTTTGTTTTGTTTCATGGTATGTATGCTTTATGTACACAATGATTCTAATAAATACATTTCTTATTAAATTTCTTATTTTTATATGTTAAGGAACTCTTACCTTCGTAAAAGTTGTGTCCGGCGGCAGGATTTCTACAAAAAAAACACAAATTTGAGTGCGTACATCTGCTTCTACCTGTAAGTCGACAAACATTTTATGCAATATAACTTATTTAAACATTATTTCTTGTTTTTCAGCTTATACTTACCATTTCAGTGCTCAGACAACGTTGGAACAAATTTAAATTTGAAATTTTATTCAATTGAAAATTTACATTATTTTTAATAAAAACAATATAAAAAATTTTCATTGTAGTTCGTTTGTTTACATTTTTTGCAAAATGCTAGGTAATGTATAGTTTTTTCTTCTATCACATTGTTTTTCAGGATGCCACCTAGAGTTTAACTCTTCGAAAAATGGGGTTAACTAAAATCTGATACGGGCGTTTGACATACGTCAGTGCTGCCATATCTGATTATATCTGTGCTATAAAGTACATTTAAAAATTAAGGGCCATATGCAAAAAAATATTTTACTTGAGCCTTAAAGTTCATAGTAGTTACCAAGCACTTTAAGGCTAACAATGCTTTGTTAAGAAATTGTATGCAAAAAAAAACTTTAATTATTTTGTAATTTAATAATAAATACTGGTAACACCACCGTGTTCAACAACCACTTCACGGCTTATGATGTACAACATCGAATACAAATTAATTCGAGTATTCAAATAATTTTTTATTTTATTAAATAAATTTGTATTATCTTGAAGTAAAGCAACCTAATTTAAAAAGTATGAGCTTCTGACATGGAAGGAAAACAGATAAACATTGTTGTGAAGTAAAAGTAAAAATAATATGATGAACAAAGAAAAATTATGGCAATATATTTTATTCGAATGAAATGAGTATTTGAATATCCAGATTTTTTCCATTCGTTTTGACTGTATGTACATCACTAAAACATTTTTGTATAATTGAATTTATTTTAATATTTTTTAATTGGATTTTGCTATGTATTTCGAATCAGTTGGATAATTTGGTGATGTTTTCCATGAAGTAACAGAAATAATAAATTTAAGATAAGAGCTAACACTTCTAGCTTCATTTTTATATGTATCATGAATCAATATGTGCTATATTAACAAAAATGTTTGAAGAACAAAATACACATTTTGGAAATATCAACTCAAAGGACCCTTAACAAACGTAGGTGCCTACTTTAGAATTTTGATATAATAATTTTTTTAGAATACAACTTTACTTAACATTGCTTGGCAAAGCTTTGTTAACTTTTTTTGCATACGACCCTAAATAAATATTTATTAAAACAAATTATCTGAAACTAAGGTAATAAAAACAAATAAATATAAATAGAATAAAATGAATTAATAAAGAGTTCGCTTTCAGAATTTTAAAGCGACATAGATTTGCTCTTAAAACTTAGTTTTTCTTTTAACAAAAGTATTGAGTATTTGAGTACTGAGTACTCAATACCGAGTGTTTTTTCCGGTACTCAATACATAAAAGTATCTACTCAATACTTTCAGGGTTGCATTTTCTAGTATTCAAACGAAATTATTCCTTTAAAATACATCAAATTTATACAACTCTGTGTGCGAATTTAAGCTTGATAAAAATATATCTCTCAAGAAGAAAAATATATCTCTGGACCTCCTGGAATTAGTGTAACAAATACAAATTCAGAAAGCAACAAGGACTTCAAAATGCTTCATTGAACTAAACAACTTCACTTTTTTAATTTTGGTTTTCGCATATTGCATATATAATATGTATTGCAGGTTAATTTGCTTTAATAAATAATAATTTTTAACTTCTCATATCGTCGCTGTTTTAACTAACCGACCTAACGGACATTTTTTTGAGAAATGAGTTAAGTGCTTTACTAGACTTTATAAGTCATAATACACATTGTCTACAATTTTCATGACTGTAAGCATTACTTTTGTGCCTATATAAGTAAAAAGATTTCTGACGCAGCCATAAGAATGAATGTACAAAAGAACCATAAAAGCTGCTCTCCTTTTAAATTTTTAATATGTTAGTTAGGTCAGTTAGTTAAAACAGCGACGATATATGCACATACGTTCACATGTATGTGTGTTTTTAATATTAAATTCAAAAAGCGGTTGAAGTATTGAGTAGTATCGAGTACCCAATTGAAAAAGTATCAAGTAGTATTGAGTATTCAAAAGTAGTTGCTTTTTACAACACTATCACGAAACTCTAAATACTTAATTATGAAGTTTTTGTTACTTTTAAATAATTTATTCTATTTTATAAAAGAAATATTTTATTGTTTTCTAAATTTTTTTTTTTTTTTTATTAGACTAGGATTCTTTTTATTTTTATTTTTTCCTTGGGCCGTTTTGCTTTATTTATAACTTCAATAAAATTCTGATACCTGGCTTTTCGGGCTTTTTCCTTTTTTTACCCCCTTGTTTTTTAGTCGTGCGTCGTTTAATTTAATTGTGGTCATCGCCTTGTCTTTTCAATACCCTCTATATAGCCAGCTATAATTACATATAAAGGCATTCTTTTCACTCACCTAAAACTTTTTGTTATATATACTTTACTAAACTTAGGTTTTTTTTTTTGTTTTTGTTTTTTTTTTATATAAAACTTTTAGCTATTTTGCTGCTTTTCTCCAGAAACTGGGGAACTATTTAGGCCATCCGTACCGCAATATTATTATTTAAATATATTTATTTTTATGTTTTATTTTATTTTTATTAGTTTAGATATATTTCACTTATATTTCTGGTGTGAACACTTCGACAAGCTTTTTACTTCTTCCCAATGGACTTTCCAATTTTCCAAAAAAAAAAAACAAAAAAACATTTCCCGACTGCCATATTTTCTTTGTTTTCTCGAACAATCTATCTTCCCTCGAAATCGCCATCTTTATTTGGGTAACTATACATTTTTATAATTTCTAGAAAATTCTACTCAATTATTTACTGTCGTTACATTTACGTTATATCTATGTATACATATATAAATATATATATATATATATATATATATATATATAGTCTTGGTGTGCGCCACCTTGGATTCTTTTCGCCATTTTGAAACTCTAGAATTTTCTTGGTACTAGACTATCAGCAATTTTAGAAGGAGATTTTTATTCATTCATAAACTTTATATTTGTTTTTCGTTTACTCTATTTTTTATTGTTTGTATCACCCTGTGTATAATATAAATCCTAGCAACACAACAGTATTAGGAACTGTAACATTTGTAATACGAACACTTCCTTAACAAAACAAAACAAAATTAACACTGACATTTAATACTCTAATAAGTGATTGTGATTTTCGTTTGTGCCAAGGCACATTCACAAGGTAGTAGGGATGGGCAAAAAATATCGATATATCGAAATATCGATATTTGAAAAAATAAATATCGATATATATCGCCGATATTTCAAAAACCGATATATCGATACATCGATTCTAATTTACGAGTATCGGGTTTCGATATTTTTAAGAGCTCTATAAATTTTAGCCATTTTTTTAACGCTAGGATGTTGGCATGACTGCTAGTGATGCGAAAAAAAAAATAGAGAAATTTCATAACAGAAAAGACGCATCTATAAGGTGACCCCACTAATCCAGCTTACGTTTATTTATTAACTAAGCTAAATGTCAAATTTGGTTTGTGTGGGTATAAGCCTCAAGGCAGAATTAGTTTTTACTTTCTGTTCTGTTACTAATCAGATGACTCTTTTTTTTTATAGAAATCTTATACAAGCCGTTAGATTTTCTCTTTCGTTATATTCTGTTTCGGTTCAACCTGTGAAAATAAAAAAACTGTTAAGTAATGTAATGTATATAGTAGGTGTCAGCATAAGTAAAATAAAAACCTTTCAAAATAAACTGTTATTGTGCTTTATGAATTTGAAAAAATTAAATTTTTACCAGAAAAACATAAAACTATATTGAAACATCAATGGACGATGCAAAACTCATCAATTTATTACAGAAAAAGTAGCAATTAAAACTTAGAAACAGAACGGCAACAGAAAGTAAAGACTAATGAAGCCTTAAGGAGGTCAATATCAACTTTGGTTTTCTCCACTATTGGAATTCATTAAAATTTAAGTTAGATAGTTGTTCGCGATTTCTCTAAATATTAAATCATTATTTAATGGATGCCCAGTGCATATTTCTCGTATTCTGCAACGATGAAGTTTGAAGTGTTCAAGACTGAGCATTCATAAAACAATGATTTAGAGCCTTATTTATAAAAATTATTAAGGCTTTCTAAAGGCTTAATAAGGAAAATTTTTCATAGAGATCTGGTTTAAAACGCTTTATAAAGCCTCAATAATTTGTATAAATAAGCATGTTAATATTTAAAGAAATCGCTAACAAAATATTAAGTTCTCAAAATGATGTCGTTTAAACTTTTTTGGCGGTTATGGCACGATATTTAAGTATGTGTATTTATTTTAAACTTAAAAGATTTTTGCAACATTTGTGGGAAAAAAAATATCGATATATCGAAATATCGATGTTTGAAAAAAATATATATCGATGCTGTTCAAAAATATCGATACGATATATATCGATATATTTTTTTATTTGCCCATCCCTACAAGGTAGTAGCGGAAATGCAGCTGAGCTATTTTTTTTCAAATTAAAGTTCATCAGAAACTTCAAAAATTTTTTACGAAAGAGAAATTAAAAGAAAATGTTAAAAAATTTCAATATGAAAAATATTTTATTAAAATAAATTCTGTGAAAACAAATTTAAAAATATGAAAAAAAACTATTAAAAAATTGTGAGAAGTGCTAAACGTTGCAAATTTTGTTAGTGGTAGCTGCCGTGGAGAAATATTTTCAAATTTATGTGAATAATTTTTATTATTATTATGTTAAAGAAATTATATGTTTGAAGTTTTGGATGAACTACAGCCCATGTTGTTTTTTTCATTGTTGTATTTTTTCATTGTTTTTGTAATCCTGATATTACCTGGAAATGAATTTGCCTTGGTTTGTGCCATGGAATATTATATTGTAACTATTTTAAACTAGCCAGAATTTAAAACAAACTAAAACAAAAATTTAACAAATTGTTTTATGTCTATACAATTAAAATAATCAGACGGGACAAGGTTTATTCAAATTCATATACATTATCCGCATGTGTGTGTAGGATTTGTGTTGTTTTCTTTCACTTTTCGTCCGGGCTAAAATTTTTTACCATACTTTCCCGCAACACAGTTTGTCAATAATTTTTCTTTGTTTCTTATTATTTTTGTGCCAAGGTAGGCTATTTCTTTATTTTTCTCCTTTTCCACTGTAAATTGTAGTTTATTATGGTACCCATTAAGTGTATTTAATATTGTTGTTTCGTCAGATTTTTTGATTATTGCAAATAGATCATCAAAATATTTTGATATAAACATTACATTACACTTTTACTTTTTTGATTTTAGTTGTTCAATCACGTCGTCTAAAAGGGAGTCAAGTACAATATCAGGAATTGTCGGTGATAAAGGGTTACCCATCGGCATTCCATAAAGTTGGGTAAAAACTTTGTTATCAAAAATAAAATAGTTGTTGTCTTTTAGGCAAAACTGAAGAAGTTTGAGAAATTGTATCGGTATATTTGTAAATAACGAAACCACGTCGAAAGAAACTAAAATGTCGTCTTCATCCAACCTAAGTTTTTTAAGTTTATCTTTTAGTTTTTCCGAGTTTTTTATGTTATAGACTCGGGAGACTAAATTTTTCAGAATTTTACCGATGTATTTTGCTAAGTTATAGCAAGGGCTTTGGTTGAAGAAGAAATCGGTCTGAGGGGTACGTCAATTTTGTGTATCTTTGGTAAACCGTACAATTCCGGATTCTGCAGAAGCTTGTGTAGTCATTTTTGATTTTTCGTATTTTTTTTATTATATTTTGTTTGTATAATTGTGTGATAAGATTGTTGTTTGTTCTTTGAAATTTTTCAGTGGGATCTTCTCTAACAGTTTTATATGTTTTCTTATCATCCAATAATTTGTACATTTTGCTCTTATATTCACTTTTGTACATTATAACAGTTTTATTTCCTTTATCCGCCGTTGTTATTATTACCTTCTTAAAAATATAAATTGATATAAATTGTAAGTTTAAATCTGTGATAACATATTATGATCCTTAAATTATATTAAATTATTAATAATTATAAGTTTGCAAAAAACAAACGAAACGTTGGGAAAAACTAAACAAAAATGATGTAATTTTTATATTTATACCTATATGGAGAAAAATTGTTGACCACAAATAGCCCGAAAAAAATAACAAGAAATAAAAACAACAGATTGGTCAAAAAATAAAACTTAATTTTTTATTTTATTAAACAAATATTTATGATCCTGAAGTAAAGCAACCTAATTTAAAAAATATGAGCTTCTGACATGGAAGGAAAACATTTCTATGAAGTAAAAGTAAAAATAATGTGATGAACAATGAAAAATTATCACAATTTATTTTATTCGAATGAAATGAGTATTTGAATATCCAGCTTTTTTCGATTCGTATGTATAGGTACATCACTAAATCATTTTTGTATAATTATATTTATTGTAATATTTTATTTCGAATCAGTTGGCTAATTTGGTGATGTTTTCCATAACATGACAGAAATAATAAATTTAAGATAAGAGCTAACACTTGTAGCTTCATGTATCATGAATCAATATGTGCTATATTAACAAAACTATTTGAGGTACAAAATTCAAATTTTGGAAATATCAACTTAAAGTAGTCTTAACAAACGTAGGTGCCTACTTTAGAATTTTAATACCATATTTTTTTTAGAATACAACTTTAATTAACATTGCTTAGCAAAGCTTTGTTAAGTTTTTTTAAATTAGGCTGCTTTACTTCAAGATAATAAAAATTTATTTATAAAATAAAAAATTATTTGCATACTCGAATGAAATTGTATTCGATGCTGTACATCATAAACTGTGAATTGGTTGTTGAACACGGTGGTGTTACCAGTATTTATTATTAAATAACAAAACAATTAAAGTTGTCTGTTGCTTACAATTTCTTAACAAAGCAATGTTAGCCTTAAAGTGCTTGGTAACTACTATGAACTTTAAAGCTCAAGTAAAATATTTTTTTCATAAGGGGGGTTAATATTAATTATATTAATTTTTCAAAATGTTAGTAGTTATATGATCGGTGTTAGTCATTTGGTAAGTGAAGCTTAGGCCTAGATTAGGATAAAGATGTTACTGAAAAATCATTTAAATATACAAAATGTATTAAAAGCATCACTTTTTTCTTAACTAATGCATGAAACACATTCACCACAGCAAGCTGCCGACTACCAAATGTCAAGGATAGAATGCACATGTTTATATGAGAATGATTATTTTGAAGACAGCAAGAGCAACACGGCGACAGGTTGTTGTCTATGCTGATTTTGTTTTTGTACTCCAATTAAACTAATTTCAATTTAACGTTTATTAACGCACTAATTTCAATTTCTCTGGCTACAATGAGCAAATGCAGTGTTACCAGTGTATTACAAAATTTTGAGTGAATGATATTGTACAATTATTTCATATTATTTACCAGAAACAATATCCAAAAATTGATGTAAAGAATAAATTTATTCATTATTGTACTTTTATTTGAAATAAGTACATTTTAAGAGTAATTAATTTTTATAAATGCAAAATATATGAAAGTGGCAATACTGAACTATGTATTTGTACTTGAATATCAGCTGCAGATGGTGCTGCTGCCGTCTCCAAAATAATTAAGTATCTGGCTACGACAAATGCTGGTAGCGGTATTTGAAGTCGTGTGTTCGTGTAGCCTGCTGTGGTGAATGTGTTTAAAGCATAACTTAAAAAATTTTGGTTTTTTGCGATATTCAGTCTTATTCCAGTTGTCAGCATTGACAGCACGTCAATACGATACCAAAAAATTGGGAATTGGCCACCCGTTGTCTAAAAAAACTGACTGCTATTGACAACCTTATGCTGTCAATTGTTCTAGGATGATTAAATATTTGTGTAAACTTTAACAAATGCTTATTGCGTACTACTATCAATCAATTATTATGCAGAGAATTATGTGGTACTTTCCAGTTACTTCCGTTTTCTACTTTGCAAGAAAAATTTTAATTTTGTAATCCCAATTATGAAAAGTTTTCTAAATTGTTTTTAATAGAATTTCCGTTGTTGTCATTAATAACCTTTTAAGAAGGCTCAGTCAAAAGATGCTGCTATTAGCGCTTAAAAGTATTTTAGGTTTGTAAATTATATATTTTTTTATTTTACAAAAAAGCACCAAAAGCACTGTGAGAAATTTTTAAAAAGCACTGTAAATACCCGCTTTTTAAAAAAGGGTATTAATCAAGATTTCGCGTTTATGAAATACCATCACTGGTAAGGATGCTGATGAAACTAGGGTGTATTTGAACGATAATTTATCTCCTCAATCTAAGCAATTGAAATACATTTGTAAAAGTTATTGTTAAAGAAGCAAGTTAAAAATGTTTACCTAATTAACATGGATAACCCTAAAGCTAAATTAGTTAAAAATGATGGATCTTCAGTATACATGAACATTCAACAGTGTGAATAATTGCTCAATAGTGGCCAAGTGGCCTTAACTGGTAAGGTTAAAAAAAGTTACATAAATGCGAAATTATTTATTAATTAAAAAAAAACCAAATATCAATTAGTTAATTGAAGCACAGCCGCGAATAACGTTGTAAAAGACAATTTTTAAAAAACCAGTTTTTTCAAAAATTACCATTAACATAACTCTCTTGCGTTGTTCAAATATAAAACCATTCAAAATTATGCATCTTATCGTCAAAATACAATTACAAATCGGTCAGTCAGTGCAAAACTTTGTAAGTAACTAATAAAATCATGCAAACGAAATTGTCGAAAATAATTGATAAATGTAGCAGAGATACAAAAAGAAAAGCTAATGCTAGTTATCATTATTTTCGATAAGCTAAAAAAATTTAAACGAAAAAAGCAATCTTGCTTCAAAATACGTTTATTGGCTCTCCTGAAAAATTATTATTTTGTCACTTAAAACGTTATTCGCGGCTAACCTTCAATTACACTGTGATACAAAAAAAAAAAAAAAAAAATATTCAGGGATTCTAATGTACCAATTCGATTTTGTTGGAGTCCATGGATGACGAAAATACCGTTGGTTTTTTTAGGTCACTTCATAAAGTGATTTTATAACGGTAAATGTAGTGAAAAACGGGGTTTCAGTTTTAAACAGGTGTAACTTCTTTGTTTCCTAACGGATTTCTTTTAACTTTCCGTTGGTGTAAAGGACCGAATATTATCTTTCAACCAAGATATATTTTTTGAAAATCGACTCACAAATGGCTAAGTTACAGTCGTTGAAGTGTAGAAAAAACCCATTAAAAAAGTATTCTTTTGTAACTCATAAGCAACTTATGGCCTGAGTCTGAGTCGATTTTCAAAAAATATATCTTGGTTGAAAGATAATATTCGGTCCTTTACACCAACGGAAAGTTAAAAGAAATCCGTTAGGAAACAAAGAAGTTACACCTGTTTAAAACTGAAACCCCGTTTTTCACTACATTTACCGTTATAAAATCACTTTATGAAGTGACCTAAAAAAACCAACGGTATTTTCGTCATCCATGGACTCCAACAAAATCGAATTGGTACATTAGAATCCCTGAATATTTTTTTTTTTTTTTTTGTATCATAGTGTTATAGAACGAATCTATAAATATATTTCCGTTTTATTTAAAAGCAAAATAAGCACATATAAATTTGTCTTAACAAAAACGAGTTTTTTTCTTCATTTTAGAACACAGTTCTTTTAGAGGTAATGTTTTTTGAAAACTTAACAAAATTAATTTTTTTTTATAATAAAAATAAAACATATTTCTTTCTTAAATTAAATATTAAATTATCAGATAAAATTAACATTTTAATGATAATCTTTGAGATCATAAAATTCGCAAGGCTTATTTTATAGCATTTTTGGAACATATTCAGGTGTATCGTTCAGTTTTTGAGTAACAATAAAGTTCAACACAAAAGTTTAAAATTAAAAAATGAAATGAATTCGTAGTAGTCTTTGTAATTTAGACGTTACTTTGACAATTTTTACAAATATTAGCACTACTTTGAAGGCATATAGGTCTTTTGCATGCAGTGCAAAGGTGAACGGTTTTTCTGTGTATTTTCGATGGGCACATATAACACAATTTTCTTTTGTTACGGTCTAGATTTTGTACACTTTGGTCTGCCTGGAATTTTGTATTTGAAGTTGTTACCAAAATCCTTTCCATGCACATTCGCAACTCCAAATTGATATGGGTATTTGTGATGCGTTTCCTGATGTGGGGCAAAACTAATTCTTTTGCAATATCTTTTACAAAATCAGACCGCATAGTGATTTTATTGTTGTATAGAATGTAGGAATTAGCTGCAGCTATGGCGAGCATCCTAAAAAATATAGCACACGGCCAACGTCTTGTTCTTCGAGCACAAGTCATTTTTGATCACAATTTATCCAATGTGTCAACGCCGCCTTTATAACAGTTGTAAAATGATATTATATCTGGAAGCCCATTAGTACAATCTATTTCAGCAGTATGATGAATGGGCGAAAGCAGTATCACAGCCTTATTCTTCTTTGGAACATATGAAAGAAGAGTTTCTTCTTTTGTAAAACCATACAGACTGTTTTTTTCAGCCCGATTTTTTTTTTTGGTAAAAATTGGGGAGGTATTTCTCGTTTATTTTTCTTTAGGGTTCCAACATATGTCAAGATGTAGCTTTTAAGAGATTTTGCTAATTCCATTGAAGAAAACCAATTGTCAGCAATAATACATCTATTAGAATTGTATATTGGTCTTGCAAGGCGGATCACTGATTGTGATGGTTTCAGCAGTCTTTTTTCCTCCAGACTAAGTCCCACTCCATCTGAGTCTTTACCAAAGTAAATGTAAGCATTGTATAAATAACCACCGTTGGCATCGGTCAAACACATAATTTTTATACCATATTTATCCGGCTTATTCGGCATATAAATGACAAATTTGCACCGCTCCACAGTGGGGCCTTTTGACTTTTTTCGTTGCAAAAATCATAACTTTTGAACTGATAAAGATATTTAAAAATTTTAAAAAGCATTTGAAAGGAAACTCCTTTAGCTTTAATATACATGATTTGCACGGTCATAGAATATTACAAACATCATAACTTTTAAGGTAAGAAAAATATTTTAATAAAAATTAGTATCATTATTGGCCATAGCTTTGTGGAGGCACTATGCACAGTGGTTTTTTTGTTGAAAACATCATAATTTTTGAAGTTACCAAGAAATTTGTAATGGGGAAAAAGCACTTGATTAAGTGCTCCCTTATTGTGATAGGCATTTGACACGATGACACCTTTGACCTTTCTTGTCGAAAAAATCATATATTTTGAAGAAATGATATTTTTAAAATTTCTCAAACATTTAAAATACAACTTTTTGTGCTTTAAATGACATTCTCATAGGGAAGTCTAGAAAAAAATGTTACTCTAATATAACATATTATATTAATATAACTCTTTTTATTTATATTACAGATAAAAATGATTGAAATATTTTTTATACTAATGTTAATTTATATATTATTTTATAGTATGATATATTATAATATGATATTGAGTTATTTTATTAATTTTTTTAATAGTTAGTTTTCTTCAAAATAGTCATTAACATTTTGGCCGATTTCTGCTGATACTTCAGTAACTTTTACATTAGATGGTACTGCTTCTTTTTTGGCAGAGGTAACCTTTTTATATCCAGGAAGAACATTCACATTATGATTCTTTAAAGAGCTTCGTAAAATATTATATTTCTCCTTTGACAATCCCAAGTCCATAAATAACGCTAAGGCTTCTTCTATGCTATGCTTTGTGGGTAATACATTCGGAGGAGTTGGAATACTTTCTTTAATCCTTCGTAGTAGATATGGGCTGGCAAATTCCACAACTTTTGTAATATCAGACCTTGATTTATCTTTATCTTTTACGTACTTAAGGCATAATGATTCTGACAGATTCGATGTAGATATATCTTTTGTAGCATTTTGAAGTTTACGTTTTTTTGTGTACTCCGAACACTCGTTTATAGTTTTAGCAGGCCTTCCTTTTCTGCTGTCCAAGGATGTATGCGGTTCTTCGATGTTTTCAAAAGTTGTTACTCCATTTAGCCAGTCTGAGTACTTTTCCATAGAATATTCTACGAATATCCAACAAAACGAAGTGAATTTTGTTTTTAACATCCTTTTCGTGGTATCCTGGTAAACCATGCAATTTTTCCACAATAGCCAAATTAAATACATTTTCATTATGTGATTTTCTAAATAACTCGAACAATTCCGAATTTTGAAATGACATTATGAGTTCTGGTACTGATCACTACTTTTGCAAAGTAAAACCTTAAATAATTGCATTACACAATTGCAGATTAATTTATACCCAAAAATAAAAAGGTTCAAACTACCTGATTTGCGAAACATAAATCTAGGCCACAATTAACTGGATTATATACAACTACAGTTTTTATTTTACTTAGTATAAAAACCAAGTTTTAAAACTACCTGTCTATTTTCATAATGTGTTCTTAAATTTAAATAAATAAACAAATTGTAATAATTATGCCTACCTGATTGACACAGAAAAATATTGTCATTTATATGGGATTCATACTATGACTTTTTATGGTGACTTTTGAAGACTTTATTGACGAATGGTGCAAAGGCTATCAACTTAAAAGAGAATTAAAGAAAAATGTTGGGAAAAAGTCACTGCGAAAATTTTGTATTAACGAGAAGCAATAAATATTAGTAACAAGTGATGCAGTGAAAACAGTTTTATAGAGAGAATAATTTCTTTTCATATTTGGAACGCATCTTTGTTACATATACAAAATAATTTTTTATCTTTTAGTAATAAAATACATTTTATAACATAAAGTACAAGTTATTTTTCTCTTATTTTTGTAAAAAAAAAAGAAAACTAAGATTTGATCTTTCTATACGATTATATATATTTCAATGAAATAAGCCTACATACATATTTATAAGTAGGCACATATGCATACATTAACAAAAATATGTCAATCAGTTCCACTTATATTTACATTTTTGTGCTGTAAGATAGCATAAAATATAAAAAATATTAAAATTTTTGTAGCTTTTTTCCTTATTTGACAATTTTTTTTAATTTTTGGTTGCAAAAATATCTTGGCTGTGCCAGCGCTGGCTATAAGATTGTAACATCTTTCTTCAAATTTCAAGAAAACCTGTAAAAAAAATTTTTGCCCATTTTTAGATATTCTCTATTTTATTTGTAAAAAGTACCTAAATATAGGGTGACTGAAAAACAGCAACTGCCGAAAAAGTAGGGTATCTGGTGGACATTTTCTTACTTTTTTTAATAAACAATAAATATACCTTTAAAACAATACCAAAAAAGTAGTGATCACATGGCAATATTTCTGACACTTCAATTCTAAAATATTTTTTTTTCTCAAAATCACATTTTTTTGGACTTCTAAAAAACTGTCGACTTTAAGCAGCATCACCAGCTATAATTCTTATCCAATTAAGAAAAACGTTTTTGAATTATGATCAGTAAAATGGTCTTTATACAATGTGTTCATTCATTTTACAAAATGTTGTCATCAAATTTTGTATTTTTGCCACGGTTTTTGGGAAAAGGCACCACAATGCGCCCTCGAAAAGCAACTAGCATTTCGTCAACACAGACATATGAACCTGGATTAAACACTTTTTGGGAGTTATCTATGAACTTTTGAAATATTTCACTTATAGCGTAAATTGGGGATTCCTGCATTCTTCTCACCCGAATGTCATCAAACCGCAATGAGAGCAATATAATCTAAAATCGCTTTTGGGACATCATTGCTCTAAAAATTTCTCTACCAGTTCCATCCGTGGCAAAAAGTAATTTTGAATCCTCATGATTTGATTTGAATACAGCTGAGTATAGAAGTAAACCAACAAACGCTTTCAACTCAGTTATACTAATTTCTTGAAGCTCAACTCGATCAGAAATACTGTACTTATTTCTTATTTCCGACAATTTATAATTTGTCCATTTTAAAACGATATTGAAAATATCTTCGTCTATAAGGCTTTGAAATATATCAAGTGGTGGTGAGTTGGCTGTGATGTATTGATTTTTACGAACTGAAATCCGCAGTATGTTATGCGCAGGTGTTTTAACAGCGCCAACCTTTGCCCATTTGAAGCGGTTTTCCCCATAATAGAAGTCTTTCTCTTTTTCCAGAATTTCTACATCTAACTCTTCAGAAAATTCTGCCAGATTACCTTGATTACTAAAGAAATTTCACCAATTTGGTTATCATCAAGTGATTGCTCCGAAACAGTTTCATGATCGCTGCACTGAACAGATTCAAAGTCAGAATCTTCACTAAAATCGCCACCTTCTTCGTCATTTAACCATTCGTTTATAATTTTATTAAAATTTCTGTCAGATGCTCGCACGGATGTCGACGGAATATTATTATTCATCTTTAAATGTATTTAAAAAAAGTTACGTTCTTGGTGATATTGGTCTGGGGGACCACACTTCTAAATGAAGGTAGCTGCTACTAATTGAATAACAAAAGAATTCAACTGTTCACCTCAACACGTGCAAAACTGAATAACTTAAAGCTACTGAGAGACTCAGAGAGTTATGTAGGAGAGGGAAAGTTTTACAGGCTTTTATTTTTTTTAGGTGGTCCACCGGACCAATGTCACCAGTTAAGGGTTAAGTTATAATTTATTTAGTTAAAAAATAAGATTTAATATTTTTATGAATAGAACAGGCTAAAGTTCGTAACGCTTTTTAAGCCAAATTGCATGTGATAATTATTAATGAACAATATATATACTTAATAGTAACAAACCAAAAAAGTTTGTCTTAAGTAGAACAAAAATAATCAAATTAACAAACATGTGCATAGTTAGTAAAGAACAAACTACAATGGTAAGACTGTTGTAAATATAGAGATGCTAACTTTGAGCCTTCATTACAAAACACATGAGCAAATTGAAATGCAATGAATCAAACCAATTCACATATTCCATTTGCAATAAATTTTCATATATAAGGCAGACATCTACATCAACTGACACCACACACAGTGGACCAAAACACAGAAGAACGCTGATGAGGAAGGTTTAGTGGCCTTCGAAAACGGCTGGCTGTTCCGTTCAACTATGTGTTGTCAGAATACTTACAACTAACTTTGATGTTATTTGTTCATTAATAATTATCACATGTAATTTGGCATAAAAAGCGTTACGAACATTAGCATGTTCTATTCATAAGACGTATCTTATATTCTTAAAAGAAAGAGATTGGTGTACAAGATTAAAAATATAATAAATGGCGATTCCAGGGTTGGGAAACTTACACGATTTTTTGCTTTTCTTCTTTGTTCACTTAACATACTTTATATATATTTTTTTAAGAACTACTAGATTGGTATAAGGAGTCAGAAAACATCTAAGAGGATGATTCCAGGGTTGGAAAACTAATTTTTTTGTTTACAAAAGTAACTAGGACAAACTATTTTTTTTCGTTTTGTTAAACCGTAAGAGCTGCGGACCTGTAATTAGGACAGACTGTGTAGACCTTTGGTCGCTACAACAACAAATATACGAGAATTAAAAATTAAAGGGTGTTTCAAAACGAGCAACGAAAAATGTTAAAATTCCATGTAATATACATAAAATTGTATATACACTCGAAATTTGTAAAGCTAGTGTATTTTTATACAGACTACAATAATTAACACTAAAATTTAAAAAATCGAAATTAAAGGGTGTTCTATCAGCTAATGTAATTTTGACTATGTAATTTGGACAGCTTGTTGTATCTTGGAAACCGTAAGAAATTGAAATTTTCAAAAACGGTAAAACTTAAAAATTCCAAAATTATAAAATCGCCAAGCCAAAAAAAAGTCGCCAAAAACAAAAAAATCGCCAAATTAAAAAAAAAATTTCTTAAACTAAAATAAATCGCGAAAAACCGGAAAAATCGCTAAAATAAGAAAAATTTGCCAAAATGGGAAAATACGCCAAAAACCGAAAAAAATCGTTAAAACGAGAAAAAAGCCACATACGTAAAAAAAAATCTTTTAAACTAAAAAAATCCAAAAACGCCAAATTAAAAAAATTCTGAAAAATGAACGTACGGAACCCTTCGTACGCGAGTCAAAGTCGCACTTTACTGAATTTATTTGATATTAAAGTAACTATATAAAACTAGTATTTTCCTTATTTAATTTTTTCTTTGTTCACTTAACATATTTTATATATTTTTTTAAAAACAAGATTGGTATAACGACCCAAAAAAAAATTTAAAAGGATGATTCCAAGTTTGGGAAAAGTACAGTTTTTTGTTATATAAAACTAATTAAATAAAGCTAGTTATATCTTTGGTAATTAAATATATTCTATATTTTAGAAAGAAATAAATTTGAACTCGTATTAAAACCAGAAAAATTTAAATTATTCCAGGGTTGGAAGTTGAAAAAAAGTTTGGGTAAACAAATAACCAAAAATAGTTTTTTTTAGTTAAAAATATTTCACGTTTTAGGCAGATATTTACTCAAACAAATTCTTTAATCGAAAAAAAACCGAGAGTCACTTACTAAAAATTGCACTATAACAAAAAATTATAAACTTTATCACAAAACGAATATGTACATATATATGTACTTATGTATGTAATCTGTATACTACATATACATACGTTGGTAAAGGGTATATAAGATTCGACACAGCCGAATATAGCACTCTTACTTGTTTTTATTAACCTTTAGATCATAGATGTTCAAGCATCTCTTTCCCTATAACGCGTTATAGGAAAGAAAGAAAAAAACAAATTCTGCTTACGCAGCAAACAAATACGTACACGAAAAAAAAATGTTGCTCTCTTTAGGTTTTGGCTTCTCTTTAGCATAGAGCAGGGATGGATAACAAGTATTTTTAAATTTTATCTACATTTTGATGCCTTTTTATTAAAAAAATGGCTAGGTAAATGTAAAACACAATAAAATATAACGCATTGTGCATTACCATAAACATTTTCTTTAAAGAAGAATTAGCTTTCTTAATTTTCTTTAAACATTTTACGCGTGTGTGTTGTCTCAACAAGTAATAAACCAGAATGTGATTCACAAAACATTTCCACCTCTGTTAAAAGTAAGCAGAGGTTTTGCTCTGCTCCAAACACAAGCGCAAGTGTGCTTATGTGTTAGTGCACATCACTGCTTTACCCTCATACCTAAATAAGACCGGCAAGCGTCGCGTTCGCAGCAGGGTACGTATTTTCAGTACAATCAAATAATATTTTCACATTTAAATGTACTGAAAATGCGTACCCTGCTGCTAACGCAACGCTTGCCGCTTTTATTTAGGTATGAGGGTTAGATAGTAATATATAGTATATAGAAAATAAATGAAACTAATATGCATATAAATGTATATTCACCTATTAGATCATAAGATTTATACACACCAAAACAAACAAAAAAAAAGGAGAAAGAACTACCTATATATACGAACATTTTTTTTGAATTATTATCAAAGAATATAAATCATATAGAATGCGCATCTCATACAAGCTAAAATTTTCTATGGCGGGCAGTGTGACCAGATTTTAAAATAATATTAAGCTAAATCACGTTTGAAAAAAAGCTAAAATAAGCTAAAAAGTTACATTTTAGGCTAGAAAATAAAGCTAAACTTTTTTCCACTTCTTTGATCAGTTTAATAGTTTCTTATTGCTAAACTAACGTCAAATATTACACAAACATATTTTTTTATTATACATATAGAATATTTGCTTAATGAAATTATTTATTAATTCCCAGCAAAAAATTACACATTACCATCAGAACTACTTGCCATATAATGACTTATTTTTCTGATTACCAAATTTCATTACTCGCTTACAAATCACATTACCTAAAATTAAAAAAAAAATATATACAAGTTGCTAAATGAGGAGCATAATTTTTTTAGATTAAATAGATTACATGAACAAGTTGCTAAATAAAAAAAGTAAGTACTTATCAAGAATCGATTATTTTAGTCTCCTTGTTAAAATCATTAAGTTGGTAATCCAGTAAGGAAGAGCTTCCACCAGAAATGCTTAATTCCAAACCCGATTACCTTTTTTGAAATTTTTTGCTGGGTTATTATATTTTAGATTTAATGAAGAACAAAATAAAAACTTTCCCAAAATAATCTTAAAAAGTTTTTAAAAATGTAAAAACATTTATATTAAAATACGAAAGCTTTTTAAGTGAATTAATGCTATTTAAGGTAAAGCATGGATCACACTATCTGCGCAATGTACCGAGTTTCGTCAGATCAGTGAAATAAAGTCATAAGTAAAGATTTTGCTCTAATTTATCGACTACTTGAAATACAAGAACATAATTGCGCCACACTGCATTGGTAATAAGCCCATATAGACTTATTCCAGAATTAATTGAGTAATAATGCCATTTTGGCTTATTACTTATGACTTTATTGAGGTGGCCCGACGAAAATCGGTACATAGTGTTATCCAGGCTTAAGGCTATTTCATGTTTTTGTTTTAAGTTAATTGATGCCGCTGAATGAACGTTCAACTCAAGTCAAATAATTTTATACCCAAAAAACTCAAAAAGTGTTTTGGCCACTAATATGAATTTAACTTTTTCCATTGAAATTCTAACCATTCTGCCATTATCTACTATTTTTCTTCTTTCCATTTCTGTTATAAAATTGTCGTATAATTTACATTTTGTATTTTTTGTAAACTATTTTACAATAATTTGAAATTTATTTGCTGGTGGTTCAGCGATGTCTATATGCATTTCAGTAGACTACTGACGATTTGTTACAGCAACAATGAAATGCATATAGACATCGCTGAACCACCAGCAAATAAATTTCAAATTAAAATAAACTTATGACAATATGTCGAATAATAAATTTCTTAACTATTTTACAATGCTAAAAAATTATAATTTTTATAAGTTGTTTATGTTTTTAATATATTTTTAGGGAACACGCAATTTAGACTAAAAAAAGGCTAAAAAAGCTAAATGAGTTTTTAAAAAAAGCTAAAAAAATAAGCTAAGAGCTAAATGAAAATTTTAAGGCTAAATCTGAAACAAATAAGCTAAATTTAGCTCAAAATAAGCTAATATGGTCACGCTGATGGCGGCTATTTGCAGTAGAACCCGTCAGCATACGTGCTCTCATTTCTTTCTGCAGTGTATGCTGTGATAGCACTGCTGAGAGCAAAAGCGTGTGTGTATTTATGTTTGATTTTTATTATTTTGCTTTTTTACAGTCTCGTAGACAGCGTATGCTATGATCAGCGTTGCCGTTTTGGTTACTTGTAACCAAAATTGGTTACTTTTTTCCAATGTGTATTTGTGTACTTTTTTCCATTTTGGTTTCCTTTTTTAACACAAAATTAACAATTTTTATATGGTATTTAAATTAGTATATCGTGATGCACTACCATATTTTTAAATAAATTTTGTATCTAAAAAAACAAATGTGGATGTGGTTTCCAAATTTAGTACATGATAAAGAAGAAGAAATTGTGTCCCACTAGCAATTGCTCAGATTTTCAAAATTTAAATAAAGTTGAAATATTTTGAGACAGTTTCCAAACATAAACATAAACACATGAATTGATTGCCACACAGCTCATCGGCTTCTGAAAGGATATTTTCGTAGCTATCAAAACTAAATGTAGGAAGCTGGATTTTAGTACCAACTCGATATTGCATATGTATATTTTAATATTCGAGGGGAAAAGAAACGTTTCTGTTCCCCTTGTCTCTCTCCCACAAACTAATCAGCTTAGCAATAAGACTTGCATCATGTAAATTAGGACTAAGCGACAAAAACATTAGTTGTCAGGAGAAGATTATTTTTATAATATTCAAATTTGTTTTACATAATTAATTTTCGCTTACGATAAAATTTTACAGCCCGTATCTTAAAAGCTATAAAATTTTTGGCATTTTGATAATTCTTAACTGTGGATAGCCTATAAAATTTTAATTTAAATAAAAAGGTATATTTTCGCTTAAATCTCACTTACGATAAATATTGAAAATAAGGCTCAATACAAATAGGAAACTGAATTACAAATTTAAATGTAATAGCTTAAAAACATTGCATCTGAAACAAAAAATTTGTGTATTTCTCACTATCAAACATAAATTTGTCTGATTTTCAATTAATTTTTAAGCTTTACAAGCCTTCTTCCCGTTCTTGACATTCACTGCGAAACGATAACGGGAACAAACGTTCCCATGAAGTTCCCGACAGCAAATTTCCCCTCATGGGGAATGAAAATTTCATGGGTTCAAAAATTTCACATTTTATTCACGATAGGGGTGAATGTTTACAACGTCAAGCACTGGTGCCAGAACATTTTACAAAAAATCTGGAAAAATTGGCTAAAAAATCTGAAAAAAAACTGCAAAATAATTTTAAAAAATCGGCAAAAAAAAATCTGCAACAATAAAAACACCTATATTTTGAACTGTTTTTCATTTTGTTTTCGAATTATTAACCGACTTCAATTAAGGAGGAGGTTATATGTTCGTCATGTATGCATTTTTTATTTAATTTGCGAATTAACATAAATTATCTTGCTGTACAAAAACATATGCCGATATTACAAATTCTTTAAAATAATGGGACATATACATACAAATCTGTGCAAAATATCGCACACTAAATCATAAACAGTAACTACTCAAAAAATCGCAGTTGTTTAGGAGTGGCAAAAAACTGTTCACGAAGACTTTGGTGCAAAAGAAAGTTTTTAGTCCCATGCAAAAACAAAACAATTTTCATAGTTTTGAGTTGTGACTGTTTATGATTTAGTGTGCGATATGTATATATGTATGTATATACATACATCTTTTCACAGATTAGCTAGTTCATTTTTACCATTGTTATGTTGGTGGTATGGTTACTGCTAAATTAAACGTCAAACACTACTTATTTGTTAGTGTTTCTTATGTGTATGTTTCTGACAGTGACACCATGGTTATTTCTGTTACGAAGTAAAGAAAAACACGAAATATTGATGTTACACAAGCATTTCAGAAAATCTGGAAAATTCATTTTATAATTTTTTCAATGAAAAATCAACAAAATGCAGAGAAATCTGCAAAACTGGCAACAGTTACGACAAGCTGTAGCAAGAACACGAAGCTCTGTCGCTGTAGCGTACAGTGTGACCGTTTGATCGACTAAAGTGGCAAATTGCCACTTTTTCGATTGCCTTGCCTCTTTTTGTCCCCCTTTTTCTAAAGTGAATTATATAATAATACATTAAAAATAAGAACTTTAATGAAGTTGTGTCGATGTTTTTAATGTTGCCCCTTTTTTTTTTGATAAATCCTACCCTATTTGGTGCCACTTTTTGAAAAATGTCATCGGTCACCCTGGAAGCGAATGCTCTCTCTGCGTGTTTGCTTGCGCTTTATACTTTCCCCCCGCATCAAAAGCGTAAGCAAAAAATGTTTCTTTTTTAGCTCAGATGCGCATTCTATATAATTTATATTCTTTGATTATTACCCACACAATTTCTGTAATCGACTCTCACCGTAAGAGAGCATATCTTGTTTGAAAAATAAATATGGATTATAACTATAAAATGTTTAGATAAGAGAATCCGGTTTGTTTTGGATGTGCATGAAAAAGGGAGTGAAAGAAGGGAAAGCTATCAGATAAATAAATTTAAGCCCATATAGCATCTGAAGATGTATGTAAGTATCAATAAGGTCGTGGAATGAAACGTTTCTCTCTTTTTGTTCAGCAGTCGTACACTCAGTTTGGCCAAGAACTCCTCAAGGTCCGACGAGCTAAGCTAATTTCAACATTCCAATCCCGACCAAATGTAGTGTTAAACTAAAGATATTTTTTTTTCATCCGACTGCAACAAAAAAGGGTTGACGATTAAATTTAAGGAACTAACATCTTAGAACTAAACTCTATCAATATAGATTTCAAATAAAAGGACTTGATTGGTACATTATAAAAAATAATATAAAGAATTCCTCTAATGACTAGAATAAAATGGCCTATCAAAATATGTATATTTCTTTTGGAAAAGAAACACACTTATCAATATGAGTCCCAAATAAAAGTCCTTTATGAGTAGGTTTAAGGAATCAGTTGAAGGTATCAGTTGAAGACAATATCAAAATGACGAGTTTCGCGAACTTTTATATTTGAACCCCATCTTGGATAGTACATATAAAATATCCGCTGACAAAGTAGCGGGCAATATGCTAGTTTTATTATAAAATTCATAAATATTTCTTATAAAACTGCGCGTTTTGTGAACTTTGCCCTAGATATTTAAATTGTTTGTCCTGCATACCCCTTACAAATGCATCTTATACATCTAAAATGCTGTATTTTTGGAAGCAATTGCTACTTAAGTAACCAAAAAATTAAAATTCTTGAGATAATTGTTATGAGTAACCAAAAATTTTTTTGGTTGCTATAATAGTTATTCGTAACCAAAAAAAAATAAGTTTCTCACTTAAATTGGTTACAATAACCAAAAAAAACAAATTTTTTTATTTTCATTTAAGTAGAATAACATGAAATAATAAATGCGCATGTACCCACCTGCCCATTTTTTTAAATGCAAGAACGTATCATTTTTACAACTAAGGGTGTGTGGCAAGTGTCGCAAAAATCGGTTTTACCAGTAATAGGGTTATTAATATATAGACGATCCGTTGACAATGTTGCCAAAAAGTCAACAAAATAGTCCACAAAAGTAGCACTTGGAGATACTTAACCCCAAACTTCGTTTTATTTATTTTTTTTTATTTATTATTATTATTATTTTTTATTTAATTTTTTTTTTTAATTATTGACCAGGTGTGCATTTTTTCTTTCAGAAATCAGTTTCAGTTCATATAGTTTTTTGCTTTTGCCTCTTTTACTTTTTACTAAATTTATGAATTCCACAGTTTACAAAACCGCTGATACAGAATCATATTACAAATTCATAACTACGATCATTCATGACCTGAATGAAACCGAAAAACAATAAGAATCAAATGCAAAGCCATATCTGAATTTCTATTTCATTAAAGAATTTGTATGAAAGATGCAAAAAAAAGGTTAAAAGTTTTGATATACTCTTCATATTTTCTATATGAATAGTTTTCACTACGATTAGGTTCTTAATGATCTCATTTTTACAGCACTGGTCGGCTAACGCTGAAGGCCGGTACTTACTATATACTACATACATATATAATAGTTAAAGGCCCAATATATAAAAATTATTCAGGTTTAATAGGTTTCCATAACAAAATTTTCTTAATAAGTTTTTATAAATCTATAAATAGGCAGATAATATGTAAAAAATACTATAAATGATCGACTTTTCAGAAAACAACCCTGATCTATCGAGTTCTTATTGTTTTTGAAAATTTTCATACACAGAGGAAAAACTGCCTCATAGAATCAAGATTTTCTCTATGGGTAAGTTCGGACAAGAATTAAATAATCAGCTGTTTTTTTACATATGAAACTGAAAAATTAATCAGAAAATTTTCAAATAAAGCAAAAAAAGTTTAGAAATACAACTTTATTAAAAAGCATAATGGAATGTTTTTGAAATAAAGCTTAAGTTGGAAGTACATTTGTGCATATTTCTCCATTTCATTATTATAAAAAAAAAATATTTTCAGGATTTTTTAAATAATTCACGTAGCGTCTACTTTTTTGGAGATTTTTTTTCATTTAGTTTTTACAGCTGTTGCCAATGATGCAAATTTTTTGTTTTTATAATGCTATGCGTTTTAAGCGACTAAAATCATTAAAATAAAATTTAATTTAAAAAGTAAGCAGCACTAGTGGTTCAGTATCGGCATATATGCTATTTTGCGTTCCAGCAATTTTGGATAACTTTAGCACATTCAGAGAGTAATTTTCTTTTTACTCTCATTAGTCCGAACTTTAACAAAATCTTGTGAAACACACCTACTTTTTTTAATATAAAATTGTACTTTATTGACACAAAAGTCTTTAACCCTTCTTAAAACAAAACTTGAATTCAATGTATAATTTTTATCAAGACGAAATTGTATTAATAAAATAATATTTTTACAAAATTTTTCGAAGAAAAAACTTCAATTTGCATTCATCAGACAACATTAATAGCATAGTTTCTTTGCTAATTTAAATTTCCAAAAAAAAAAACTCAATAAAATTATATATATATATATATATATATATATATATAATTATATATAATTAATTATATTATATATATATATATATAATTATATATAATTAATTATATTATATATATATATATATATTATTATATATAATTAATTATATTATATATATATATATATATTATTATATATAATTAATTATATTATATATATATATATACATATATAATTTTATATATATATATATATATATATATATATATATATATATATATATATATATATATATAATTTTATTGAGTTTTTTTTTGGAAATTTAAATTAGCAAAGAAACTATGCTATTAACCCATTATTGCCCGCTACCCGAAAACGTGAACCGATTTCGCTGAAACTTTGCACAAAGTAGTTTTTGGGTGCAACTAAGATATATTTAAAGTTTTGAGAAAATGGAACAATTGGTTTCTGAGATATGAGATGGTAAGTTTACTTACCAGTGGGCAGATATGTTAAGTGTTTTTGGAATAATACAAGAATTTGATTTAAAGTTAAAATTCTTATTTTAGTAAAATATATTTATTAAAAATTAAAAAATTCATTAAAAAGAACAAGTAAAATAAACATTTTGATTAAATTGTTTTACATTTTAAATTTTTGGTAGCTTTTAAATTTTAATCCAAGTGCTTTGAGTATAAAGAAAAGCATTTTTGATGCAACCGCACTTTGCATACTTGACATTCAAAAGGCGTATGAGTATGACAAATTACGCAACGTCTCGGGTTTCCAGAACATCTTAAAATACAATGAACTGTTGTGTTAAGGTTTGGCAATTTTTCTCTTAAATTTGATGAAGACATTGAAGGTTGTTCACTTGTGGGTGATCTTGTAAATGTAAGTAGTTCATTAACCACAGCTGCACGAAATTGTAGTTGCGATAATGGTTTTATTTGTTCAATTGTTGATACCAGCACATGCAGCTTCCATGCATTAACCATCATATTACCAAGCAAATTTATAAACAATGGCCACCACCATTTTTTGGATCGTACAGCAATCCGATAATTAGCCAACGCGTTGTCATGTAGATCAACTCCCCCCATATACTTGTTATATTGCCCAATAGCGCCAGGAACTTTTACGTTAATATGCGTTTTGGTTACGCGATCATAACGTTTTGTGTTTGATTTTGGATCCATGGCACCATGATTTGTAAGAACAGTGACAAGTGCATTGTCTCTCCACCGTATGGCCAACACTTCATTCGTCATATCAAAAAGAGCTGCACTTTCACCCTTGGTCATTTTTTCTGGCAATTGGGCTTTACCGATTCTATTGCATCGAACAGTTCCTGTTAAAATATAGAAATTCAAATACAACAGTTTTATATATAATAAAAGTAGCAAATTACCTGTAGCAAAAAAATTTTCTGTGCTTAGTAAACACATAAGGTGGTATGATGTGAAGAAGTTGTCAAAGTATATTGTATGACTCGATGGAGATTCTACAACTCTTAGCAAACTGAGAACAGTATCAGCTCCTAATCCAATGGACTTGTCATAATTTGATGACGATCCACCATACAGTTTTAAATTGTACAGATATCCATTTGATGAAGTCAGACACCATGCCTTAAATCCAAAACGGATAGGTTTCCCTTTTATAAACATTTTACAGGAATGCCTTCCGAAATAGGGAATCATTTCCTCATCAATAGATAGATTGTGAGCGAATACTCCAAACTGTATAAAACGTTTGTTGCACAAGTCTACCATAGGTCTCACTTTGGCGAATTTGTCTGTTGGATCAATTTTAGTGTTATCAGCTAAATGAATGAATCGTTTTATCATTTCGGCGCGATTTCGTGGAAAAGCATTACGAATGATTTCAACACCAAAAGATGGATCATTTGACCAGTATAGTTTCCATTCTGGTAATTTATGATAGCCAGTAAAGAACAAAAATCCAATAAAACGTTTTATATCATGCGACTCAACAATAAAAGGCACGTTGCACTGAGAGGCGTATATATTAGTTTGCTCAATAATCAAATGAAGCATTTCATCATCAAAAAAGAGATTAAATAGTTCAATTGGTGATTTTCCACTTAGTTTTTCAACAACATTACGAACACGTTCTTCTTCAACATCTACTGGTGTTTTATCAAATGATGAAATTCTTCTGGTCCATTTGGGTACATTAAATTCGTTTATAGATTTATATCGCTTTGTGGTAGGCTCCGCAATTTTATCATTTTCAGATTCGTCTTCTGATTCATATTCAAGCTCAACTGTGCCAGCAATATCCACATCTATTGCACCATTATCATTCATAACGTTATCATCAATTTGCTCTTCATCTGAAATTTCGTCTGCGTCAGGTGGAATATACACAACGTTGACATTTGAGGATGATGCAACCGAAGCAATTTCTTCATTTTCATCTTCATCTTCCAAAATGGCAATTACTTCTTCAATTCTTAAATACTTTTTTGATGGCATTTTCGCAATAAAAAATAATTATTTCACTTTTAACACTCTTACACTTTTGTTACACATGAAAAGAAAAGCAAGACTAAAGTCTTGAAACAAAATATTTATTACAGCATGCTAATCTTGGGATAAAAAGGGAATTCCCCATTTTCAATTCGAATGAAATTTGAATCAACAAACCCCAGGCGAATCGACAACCAGGTGGCGTTACCACGTCAACACCATATACAAAAATTAAAAACCAGGTGGCGTTACCACGTCAACACCATATACAAAAATTAAAAACCAGGTGGCGTTACCACGTTTGTTGAACACGATCTAAACAAATTAAAGACAAATTTTGTTTACGGCGAATTGACTACGACGAATCGAATTCGCCGTTGCCCTCGCCTTATTTAATGCTCCTTGAACCAACCATAGCGAGCCAATAAGAAGTATTAAGCATACAGCGCTTAATGGCGGGTATATTGTGCTTTTGTTCGCGATTTTATTAAATCTTGCCTAATTTGCTATATGTTACTGCCCAATGGTAAGTAAAATTACCACAAGGATAATTGATGTTATTTCAAACATTTAGTCGAGGTAAATAAATTGAATTATGTACATAATAAAAGTAGACTTAATGAGGGTTTTGAACCAGTGTGTAAAAAAAAATTAAATTTTTTTTATAATATTTTTATAGTTGTTTTAAAATATGATCTTTTTTGGAGCTTGGCGAAAGTCCTTCCCAAACGCGAAAGGATAACAAAAAATAAATATCATTCAAATAGTTTTCTTAAAACACATTAAGTTAAAGTATACACCAAAGAAAATTTAGTTTTTTTATATAATGTAGGTTTTACACGTGATTAAAGTGCTGGTAAGTTAAATTACCGCCTGGGCAATAATGGGTTAATGTTGTCTGATGAATGCAAATTGAAGTTTTTTCTTCGAAAAATTTTGTAAATATATATATATATATATATATATATATATATATACATAATGTGACTATCCGTCCCGATTTTGGCGGGACAGTCCCGATTTCCGGTTCACCGTGCGGGTGTCCCGGAAGGAAAATGGGAAATAGGAAATTTCCTGTAGCATAATAAAATTGTTTGAAAATATAAAAAAGTTAAAAATTTTTGTTCCGTACGTTATTATTTTGCGGTGTCCCGGTTTGAGTTACAACAAAAAATGGTCACGTTATCTATATATAAACACAAATTTTAAAGAAAACTGTAAGTTTTATATTAAATTTTGTCAAGTTTAAACGGCAAATGTGGACTTTGACAATGAAATGTTAGTTTGGTTTAGTAAGTTTTGCCGTGAAAATGTTTTATCCGGTAAAACTAACAGCATTATACCACTTTCAATTAAAATGTTTCCAGCGAAAATCAACATTTTTAAAATATTAAGAACCAATATAGAGCATTATTGAGCTGATATGGAAAAACTGAAAACATTAACTGAGAATACGAGTATATGCATTTTTTGGGTCGTGCGTGTTCGTGTCACAAACAGAACACGACACGCGTCCATCTCTAGTTCCAACAGTATAGATCAAGTCTTATCCAGGCCAAAGATTTATTGAAGTCTAAAAGCTTTTCTTGTTATAATCTTAACATTTGTACACATGTATATTATTTTTTATATCTATACACAATTCTAATCAAATTCTATAAATTACGTCTAATGATCACATTTTTGTAGGCACATACATTCCGCCGTATTCGTAAAAAAATTTAGGTTTATTACAGGTTTATTTGACAAATTTCCCAAAGAAATACGTCAAATAAGCACTTAATAAGCCTAAAATATTTTTTATGAATATGCCACTTAAAGTTTGCCTGAGCACTTGAACAGTATTTTTGTTCTACTGAAAAATTTTAAATTCATACATAAGTTGTTTTCTGCAAGTTCAACAGATACGAGGGCGGTTCGGAAACTTCTTAGCCTATCAATGAAAGAGAATAGTTAGTTTTTCAAAAATATTTTTATTTTTCAATATAATCTCCTGAAACTTCAATACACTTAGTCCAACGCTTTTCTAGCAATTCTATCCCTTGATTAAAATAGTTTTCCTCAAGGTCTTCAAAATAGTGGTTTACAACTGTAATTGCATCTTCATTTGAGGTAAAACGCTTGCCAGCAAGAAATTTTTTTAGATTTGGGAACAGGTAAAAGTCACTGGGAGCCAAATCAGGAGAATAAGGTGGGTGGTCAAGCAACTCGTACTTTAATTCGTTGATTTTAGCCATTGTTAAAATACTATTGTGCGCTGGTGCGTTGTCTTGATGAAAAATTATTTTTTTGTGTTGTAAGCCAGGACGTTTTTCTCGAATTTGTACATTTAATTGATCCAAAAGGTTGCAATAGTACTCTGAATTTATTGTTTTACCCTTTTGCAGATAGTCAATCAATAAAATACCTTTGAAGTCCCAAAAAACCGTTGCCATAACCTTACCAGCCGATTGAATTGTTTTTGCCTTCTTTGGGCACTTCCTCCAGCTTCAGTCCATTGTTTGGATTGTTCTTTTGTCTCTGGAGTATAGTGGTGGATCCATGTCTCATCAACAGTTATGAAACGACGCTTAAAATCCATTTTATTTCGCTTAAAACGATCCAAACAAGCTTGAGAAATGTTCATTCTTATGCGTTTTTAGTCGACTGTTAACAAATGCGGCACCCATCTTGCAGAAAGCTTTTTCATCTGTAGTTCTTCATGCAAAATTAAATGGACTCGATCATTTGAGATGCCCATGATATTAGCTATTTCACGCACTTTTATTCGTCGATCATTTAATACCATATCATGCACTTTGGCTACAATTTCTGTTGTTGTTGCTGTTTTTGTACGTCCACTACGTGGTTAATCTTCAATGCTTGTACGACAACGTTTAAATTCAGCAACCCAATTTTTTACTGTTGCATATGAAGGAGCACTTTCACCTAACACATTCACAATATCATTATGAATTTCTTGTCCCGATAAACCTTTTTTATGTAAATATTTAATGACACCATGCATTTCTAATTTTTCCATTGTTAAAAAATCGCGGATGCGTCTTTTGTGAACACCTGTTTCTATATGAAGGAGTTGCCAGATCGAAACAAAATTTAACATGTGTTCATAGCAGAGATGGAAGTTTCCAAAACACTTAACTAGGCTAAGAAGTTTCCGAACCGCCCTCGTACATATGTAGCCCTAAGTTCGCTAAGAGGAGTATGGTTTATTAATGTGCTGTCCTTCTACTCTGCAACTCGAATAAAACTATAATGGAGTCGAAGTCATTCAGTCGGTCATTTTTGACACAAACCTTTGATCAAACCCATGTAATTTAAATAGGTCATAGGTTTGTGTCAAAAACGACCTAAACGGTCTAACGAAAATAATTTTGAACTGCAATGTAAAAAACATACATTCACACTAGATCAATTTTTTAGACAAAATAGTACGCATTATTCTGTAAATATTTCTCGTTTTTACGTCAACCCGACTTTTTATTTTCTACTTCAATTGTAAGGAGCTGTCAGTATACTCAATTGTTACCGAAAAGTGGATAAGGGTTGAGGAGTCGATATACAGAGTTATACACTGCAATTATGAATAAATTTCCGCAAGAAATGTCTCCTTTTCCATAATTTTTTTTTGTTTTCCCTATTATTTGCTACTGTTTGAAATTATTCCCCTGGCAAAATTTCTCATGGAATTTTATTCATAATTGGCCTTATAATATAGAATAAGACGCAATAAATTTGTCAAACTTATTGAATTTTCCAAATGTTATTTTCCTTCCAAAGCTCATATGCTTCTTTTCGTTTTCAAAATAATTCTTAGTTGTATATTGTATCACCTTTGATGAAAATAACCGTGAGAAAGTAGTTAATTTATTTTGCACTTGTTGTTATTTATAAGAAATATGCCACGAATAGTCATTAAATTGTTAAAACTGCACGTATAAAATTGTATGGGACTTTTAAATATTATAAAAAAATACCATAAAATCAACCAAAATTTTAATCTATTAAGTTTTTTATATAAAAATTGCTAAGAAATCCCGAAAAAGAAATCCCGGGATTGAATCTTACAAATCCCCGGATTCGGGATTTGCCAAATCCCGAAAATCCCGGGATTTCCGGGATCGGGATTTCACGTTTGGCATCCCTAATATATACAGATACACACATTAGTACATACATACATATTTGTTTTCTGATAAAATGTATTACTTTTTGTTATAGTGCAATTTTTAGTAAGTGACCTCTCGGTTTTTTTTTTCGACTAAAGAATTTGCTTGAGTAAAGATCTTCCTAAAATATAAAATATTTTTAACTGAAAAAAAAATATTTTTGGTTATTTTTTAGCCAATTTTTTTTCAACTTCCAACCCTGGAAATATTTAAATTTTTCTGGTTTTAATACGAGTACAAATTTATTTCTTTCTAAATTTTAAGAAATTTATTATTCGACATATTGTCATAAGTTTATTTTAATTTTAAATTTATTTGCTGGTGGTTCACAGCGATGTCTATATGCATTTCATTGTTGCTGTAACAAATCGTCAGTAGACTTCAACCACACATTTTGAACAGTCAGAAAGCATGATTTTAACACAGGGGTTAAAATAATGCTTTCTGAACTAAATTGAATTTTCAGTAGAAGCCATGCATTAACTATTTCTTTTGCATGTCTTTTTTGCTGGGTATGTACATATCTATGTACATACATACCCAGCAAAAAAAAAACATGACAAATCATGTGTTGAATCATGGGTTCAAGTGATGACGCATTGGTTCGATTTAGGTGAAACATGCATGAGTTTTACATTAGCTTGTCAATACAAAAAAAAAAAATAAATAAAAACTTTTGTCGCTGGATACGAACCGTGCTCTTCTCACTCTCAAGGCACGCTCTCTACCACTGAGCTGCTGTACTCTTGTCATTCACTGGAGATAAGACTTGTTATATGAAAATGTGATGATTTAATTCCGTTTTTGCATCCGTTTTTAATGAGTTCAAAAACTATAGCATTATTTACGATTTGCAATGATATTCAGAATGCATTCGAAGAAACAAATGCTCAAGAAAGCATGAAACAGTATTTCATTTTTAACGCGTTCATTTATTTTTTGCTGGGTATGTATGTATGTGCAATGTCAATTCTTACGAAACTTAAAAAAACGATTATGTTTTTCACGTAAAAAAAAATACCAACGCAGACAGGATACGAACCGTGCTTTTCTAACTGTTGAGGCATACTCTCCTCCACCTGACGTATTAATTCTTATTAATAGTTAGAGATAAAATTTGTTTTATGAAAATGTATCAATATGATAACTTAATTCCGTTTTTGCATGCCTTTTTCGTTGGATATTATTTCAATATATTACCCACCCAGCAAAACAAAAAAAAAAAAGATAAATCATGTGTTGAATCATGGGTTCAAGTGATGACGCATTGGTTCGATTTATGTGTGTTCGGAGGAAATGTTGAAGAAAAAAAATTACTGTGGGTCGGTCTTACATTTTACCCCCTAGGAGGCAACTTAAAAGCGGAAAAAGCGGATTTCTTAAAAAAAATTATTAAAAAAACTTGTTTTTTTGTATGGGCACCACCTTAATGGTTGAAGATAGACGATAAGTATATTCAGAGAAAATATTTGTATTGAAAAAATATTGGAGTTCAGTGTACATTTGACTTCGATAGGAACGCGCCAGGGACAATTAGAGCCCTGCGAGTAAATTTTGTACAAATTTCGCCTTTGTATGGGAGCCCCTTAATGAGTCGAGATAGGATATAGGTATGTTCGGAGGAAATGTTGAAAATAAAAAATTACTGTGGGTCGGTCTTACATTTTACACCCCCAAAGAGGCAACATAAAAGCGGATTTCTTAAAAAATATTATTCAAAAAACTATTTTTTTGTATGGGGACCACCTTAATGGTTGAAGCTAGATGATAAGTATAATCAAAGAAAATCTTTGTAATGAAAAAATATTGGAGGTGAGTCATACAATTGACTTCGATAGGTACAGCCTAGGGGCAGTTAGAGCCCTGCGAGTAAATTTTATAAAAATTTCCCCTTTGTATGGGAGCCCCCTTAAGGAGAGGAGTTAGGCGGTCGGTGTGTTTTAAAAAAATGTTGGGCAAAGAAAATTAATGGGTGCTCGTGATACATTTGACCCTTGTAGAGGTGACCCCCGGAAAGTTATATGATTTTTTGTACGTTTTTTTGCTTTTACCCTCAACTTTGAGCACGATGCGGAGCCCTTTGCCCCCCTCTGACCGCCACTATTTCTTGGCTCGAATATTTTTTTTACCAAACCTCACAAAATGAGGGGTTCTTGGAAGTCGAAATCTCCTTACTAAGAATTCCCATATAAACTATGCCATAGCTAATGTACATATGTACATACATATATCATTAACACGTGCATTCTTTAATACAAAACTTTATAAGTATATGCATACATTCATATGTAGGTATTAGGGATGCCACACGGGAAATCCCGAATCCCGGGATTTGTAAAATTCAATCCCGGGATTTCATTTTCGGGATTTCTTAGCAATTTGTATATAAAAAATTTTATAAATTCAAATTTTCGTTGATTTTATGGCATTTTTTATAATATTTAAAAGTCCCATACAATTTTATACGTACAGTTTTAACAATTTAATGACTATTCGTGACATATTTCTTATAAATTAACAATAAGTGCAAAATAAATAAACTACTTTCTTACGGTTATTTTCATCAAAGGTGCTAGAATACATGTACATTTTAGAATTATTTTGAAAACAGAAGACACATATTAGCTTTGGAATCACAAATCATCATTTATATTCTTCACAATTTATATTCTTTGATACAAGGCAAGTGAAAACTTTTTGTTGTCGAGTTGACGGAAAAGCGAGAAATATTTACAGAATAATGCGGAGTATTTTGTCTAAAAAACTGCTCGAGTGTGTGTGTATGTTTTTTACATTATAGTGTTTTCACACTGACTTGGTTTTAATAAAAGTTGGTTTTAATGTCAAAACCAACTGTTAAAACCTGGTTTTACCATACAAATTGTTTTTGTTAAATCCAACTTAAAACCATTTCTGAATTGGTTTTATTTTGGTTTTATGAAATGAAATCCTGTTTTCGCTGTGGTAAATTCAGTGCTGCCAAGTTAAAATGACCGGAAGTAGCTGATAATGTTTATGCCAGTGAATAGCAAATGTCGCTGGCAAGATTTTCAACTTAAAAATGGATGCAGCAGCAACAATAAGTAAAAAATTAAGGAAAAATAAGAGTTTTTTGAAAGGAAAACAACAAAAATATTTTCATTGACCTCTGGAAAGTGAAAATAAACGATATGACATATCGATCCGCCGATAAAAAAGTTGTATTTTGTGATTTATTTGTGCATTTTTTATATACAATAACTTGATTGCCAAGCACTTCTTCACTTTGTATTACTAGTTCCATAATTTTAAAATATTAATTTACAAGATATAAAATAATTTCCATTTTAAAGCGCATTGTAAAGTTTCTTAGTTTTTCATACAAACAAACAGTTGTACAGTTTGTCAAATAAGTGTTATAAAAAGCAGAAAAAAATACAACAACAAACTCACGCATTTCTGCAGGAGATATATTTTATTTTGAGCAAAGTTATTAGACAGTCTGTGAGTTAAAACCTGAATTTAACAAACTGGCAGTGTGAATGCAAAATCAGCTGTTTATGGTTTTAACGTTAAAACCAGGTTTTAACTTGCAGTGTGAAAACACTATTACAGTTCAAAATTATTTTCTTTTTTACTTAGACCATTTAGGTTTGACACAAACCTAAGATTAAACCCATTTAAATGACATGGGTTTGATAAATAGTTTTAGTCAAAAACGACCAACTGAATGATTTCGAATCATATATAGTTTTATTCGAGTTGCAGAGTAAAAGGCCAGGACACTAATAAACCATACTCTTCTTGGCGAACATATGTATCTGTTGAACTTGTAGAAAACAACCTATGTATGAATTTAAAATTTTTCAGTAGAGCAAAAATACTGTTTAAGTGCTCAGGCAAACTTTTAATGTATCTGCCTATAAAAATGTGACCGTTAGACGTAATTAATAGAATTTGATTAGAATAGTGTATACATTTCTTTTAATTTTTCGACATCTTCAGCTTTATTATCGTTGTCATAGTCGTAACGAAATCGATAAAAAAATTATATAATGCTTGGTATACATACATACATATGTATGTAACAAAAATGAAAGTGAATCTAAAAATGTTCGTAAGTCAACTTAAGCGGTAGTCCACAGATACATTCGTTTTGGTTTAGATTATAGTAAAACATTTATATTGAAAACAATATATTAAGTTATTGTTTTCACTATAAATTCTCTAACATCAAATGTGAATAGTCAACTTAAAAATAGATGAGAAAAATTCTTTTGATTTTTATTTCGTACTCGTATTAGAAAATTGTTCACTTTAAAGAAAATTGTTGAATGATAAATTATGAACATAAAACCTTTTAAAATGCATTAAATTGTTATTAAAGTAATATTTATTTAAAAATATAAAATATTTTACGAAAAAAATTCGATCCCGAAATCTCGAAAAACCCGTGATCCCGAAAAATCCCGGGATACCGAAAATTCCGGGATTTTCGGGATCGGGATTACAAAATCCCGAATCCCGGGATTTCCAAAAATTGATTCCGATTGGCATCCCTAGTAGGTATGTATATAAAATAATTCTCAGTTTTTACAACAAAAAACTGAATATTATTCTTTCAATACAATTGGTAGCATATTGTTGTTGTTGTAGTTGTTCAATTCAACACAGAATACAAAAACTCTTATGGAAGCGTATATTTATGCATAAGTATGTATGTATGTGCAAATGCTTATAAAGGGTGTTTTTTTAGAGGTATAGAACTTCGAATTGAAATAAAACACAAGAAAATCGTTTTAATGTCCATCAATTTGGCTTTATTGGAAGGATAATTTTATGCCATTAATGTTTAAATATGATTTCGGGCATGTGGCCGCCGCGGCTGGCTCGAATAAAGCCAATTCTACAGGTCCAATTTTCAACCACTTTTTCGAGCATATGGGGCCGTATGTTGGCAATAACGCCACGAATGTTGGCTTCCAAGTCCCCTAACGTTTCTGGTTTGTTGGCGTAGACGAGCGACTTCACATATCCCCAAAGAAAATAATCCAATGGTGTTAAATCACACGATCTTGGTGGCCAATTGACAGGTCCATTCCGCGAAATTATGCGCTCATCGAATGTTTCCTTCAATAAATCGATTGTGACGTGCGCTGTGTGGCATGTAGCGCCGTCTTGTTGGAACCACAACTCATCCACATTCATGCCATCCAATTCGGGAACAAAATAGTTGGTTATCAGCTCCAATTGCTGTGCACGGTGGCGAATCGATTCATTCGGGTCCTCTTCAACACTTTGCTCTACAGCGGCAATTGTTTCTTCGGTGCGCACTGTTCGACGTCTCTGCGGATGCGTATTATCACATAGAGTAAACGTAGTGCGAAAACGATCCATGGTTAACCGAATTAATTGCTCTGATGGACGATTATGTCGACGATAAAATGGACGGAGCTTGCGGTAAACTTCGCGAACTGAACCATTATTTTCGAAATAAATTTGCACGATTTGCAAGCGTTGTTCTTTTGTCAACCTGTTCATGATGAAATGGCAAACCAAACTAAATATTAATCACTTGACAGCTGACAAAATGGCCGCCAGTTAAAAAAGTGATGCCAACTTAAAGTTCTATACCTCAATAAAAAACACCCTTTAGTATACCTATAGTTTTTTTTTTCATGCCACTACAAATTCTATGCAAACACATTCGTTTGCATTTCCAGGAATAAGAATGTGCCAAGCAAAATTATCATTGAATAAAAAAAATTAAAAAGAACAATGTCTATGCACAGCTGACAAAAAGGGGTTTAATATGAAATAAAGCATATTAGAGAAAATGTTTAAGTACAGGAAATAAATATCAATTTCAAGCAAGCCTCGGTAGCCGAGTAGCTAGTGGGGTTAATTAGAAGTTTGGTTGTTCTTGGTTCTATGCACTGTCATTTTTTCATCCAATTTTCAAAACGTATGATAAAACTATATATATAGAACTTAGGGAGAACCGATTATTTATTTTTGCTGATTTATATAAGGAATTGTGCTAAGACAAGCGCGATCGTTTTAGTCCAACTCCGAGCTCTCTAACTTGCTTGGGAGCTTCAAAAAACGCATTTCACGCCTCCCATACAAAATCCGTACAGACAGACGGACAGACGGACATGTCTTTTTTTTATCTCCTAGTCATAAGGATCCATAACTAACTTTTTTTTGCCGCAAATGAATATTGTAGAAATTACAAAAATCTGGACAAACCTATATATACCCTTTTCCATTTTTGGTAAAGGGTATAATAATAACAGGGATTCTAATGTACACATTCTATTTGGCTGGAGTCCATGGATGACGAAATACCGTTGGTTTTTTAGGTCACTTCATGTAGTGATTTTATAACGGTGAATGTAGTGAAAAACAGGGTTTCTTACAGGGTTTGTAACTTCTTTGTTTCCCAACGGATTTCTTTTAACCAGGGATCGCAAATAACGATTATTTTCCAAATTTAAAGTAAAAAAATCACAATAATAGAGAAGTGCTACGTGCACAATGAATATACCAAAATACTCCATGTTACATGGACTACCGATAGATGCAATGATTTTTATTTTTTTGATTTTTATTTATTCCTCACAAAATAACTCTTATTTTGTGACTTTTATTTATTCCTCAGAAAATAACAGTTATTTCTTGATTTTTATTTATCCATCACAAAATAAGAGTTATTTTGTGACTTTTATTTATTTCTCACAAAATAACAGTTAATTTTTGATTTTTATTTTTTTGCTCAAAAAAATTTTAACTTTTAAAATTAATAAATAATAAAAAAGTAAATTTAATTTAACATGTCAGATTTTTTTTAAAGACTCTGGCGATAAATTCAATTTTAAATCGGTTAATATTCATTTTAACGCAAAAATTACGCTTTCTACATTTTAAAAGTTAAGCAAAAAAATAAAAATCAAACAGTAACTGTTATTTTGTGAGGAATAAATAAAAGTCACAAAATAACTCTTATTTTGTGAGGGATAAATAAAAATCAAGAAATAACTGTTATTTTCTGAGGAATAAATAAAAGTCACAAAATAAGAGTTATTTTGTGAGGGATAAATAAAAATCAAGAAATAATGATTAAAAAGTGATTTTTAAAATAAAAATTATAACCGTTACGGTCCCTGCTTTTAACTTTTCGTTGGTTAAAAGGATCGAATATTATCTTTCAGCCAAGATATATTTCTTGTATATCGACTAACAAATGGCTAAGTTATAGTCGTTGAAGTGTACAAAAAACCCATTAAAAAAGTATTCTTTTGTTTTCCTCAGGCCATAAGTTGCTTATGAGTTACAAAAGAATACTTTTTAATGAGTTTTTTGTACACTTCAACGACTATAACTTAGCCATTTGTTAGTCGATATACAAGAAATATATCTTGGTTGAAAGATAGTCACCCTTATCGTGTTTGGCGTAGGCGTATTTCGACGACTGGCGTATTTGTAGTCGATTTTTTATTATAGTGGTATCGTGTAAAATTTTCGCCTAAAGCTATTTTGTAAAAGAGGCATATTGTAATAGATGGCTCTATTTTATTTGATTATGAAACATCCTGTTATGACAATTGAAGGTTAGCCGCGAATAACGTTTTAAGTGACAAAATAATAATTTTTCAGGAGAGTCAATAAACGTATTTTGAAGCAAGATTGCTTTTTTCGTTAAATTTTTTTTAGCTTATTGAAAATAATGATAACTAGCATTAGCTTTTCTTTTTGTATCTCTGCTACATTTATCAACTATTTTCGACAATTTCGTTTGCATGATTTTATTAGTTACTTACAAAGTTTTGCACTCACTGACCGATTTGTAATTGTATTTTGACGGCGATAAGATGCATAGTTTTGAATGGTTTTATATTTGAACAACGCAAGAGAGTTATGTTAATGATAATCTGTGAAAAAACTGTTTTTTTTTAAATTGTCTTTTACAACGTTATTCGCGGCTGTGCTTCAATTGTCAAAAAGATCCCCTGTCGTAGAAAGTTCATAACAATAAATAAATTAATTATTTGTTAATTTTTGAAAATATTTCGTTTTTATAATTAATAGTATTAAGTGTGGGCTTTAATTCATCCTCTAAAGACGTAGAAATGTGTGATACAAAAGAATTTCATCTTTTAAGAAAACAATATACATACATAGTACATATTTTTCCTATCAAACAGAAAGTAAGTTTACATTTGTTTTTTTTTTTAATTTAGTACATACAAAAATACTTTTTCCCAGATTCTTTACTTATATTAGATTAAAGAAGAATGGTTTTAATTATGTATTAAAAAATATCATCCAAATTAAAAAACGCCCAAAGAAGAACTGGTCTATCAAAATTGTTGAAACTAACAGCAACTTGCCGAAGGCAGTTACCAAAAAAAGTGCTGGATATGATATTTTGGTAAATATTTGTCAGTCCTTGGTGAGTGATGCGTTTCACGGATGTATTGAATCCATGTATAGTGAGCTTTGTCCGAGATGAATTTCCCAAACTTTCATCCAACCCTCACCATTGCGGAATGGAGGTCCAATACTATTTAAATCATCAGCAATTTCGTTCCATTCTTGTTCCACGTTTATTTTATTTAAACTAAAGTTATTTTTATACCAAAATGTATTTTATAAACGACAAAATTAACAAAATATGCAAATAATTTTTTGATTTTGTTTATTTTTTCTGTAATGGCGGTAACAAAAATCTTAACGACTGTTTTCGCCACTTTTGACAGGCAAAAACGCCAAACGCGGTACTATTTAATCGACTTGTTTGTAATAGATTTCATAAAAGTGTTGCATTTACTGGCGTTTTTGCCAACCACGATACCATTTCATAAAAACGCCAAATTTTCGCCACGAAAACGCCAACAGCGATAAGGGTGAATATTCGATCCTTTTAACCAACGAAAAGTTAAAAGAAATCCGTTGGGAAATAAAGAAGTTACAACTGTTTAAAACTGAAAATCTAAGAAACCCCGTTTTTCACTACATTTACCATTATAAAATCACTTTATGAAGTGACCTAAAAAAACCAACGGTATTTTTGTCATCCATGGACTCTAACAAAATAGAATTGGTACATTAGAATTCCTGAATATTTTTTTTCTCCACTTTTGTATCACAGTGTAATTTTTGGTACTCTCGGGATCAAAAAAGTACTCAAATAATATATCTTTGATACCGAAATGCAAATCTTATTTCCCATCGCTTACCTGTAGTCTTTTTTATGGTTGCGTTCGACGTTGTGTTTGAGGTTGTGTTCGAAGTTTCATTCGAAGTTTTTAAAATATCAAAATGTTTTGATGTTTATAGGTTGGAATGACGGTTGCATTGTAGGTTACAGAATATGTCAAAATATTCGAAAACGTGTTGCGTAAGCAAGTTGCAAAGTCTATACCTGCCACTATATACATACATACATATCTCAAGGTATAGTTCTGCCTGGTGTTAATAAGTTAACTTTACCTGATAAATGTACAGTATTTGTAGACCTATTCTTTAATTTAATAAGTTAACTTTACCTGATAAATTTACAGTATTTGAAGTGCCTATTCTGCTTTAATTTAAAATTTTATAATGATTTTAAATGATATTTTTGTTTTCTATCTGATTATATCCGATGAAAAATACATGACTTTACAATATAAAATGCATCACAATTATGATTATTTAGGGGGTTATATTATTATTATTGTTAACTGCAGTCCGTCCCTGCAGTATTTTTAAATGATATTTATGTACTCAAGTATGTGCAGTATTTTGTTCATAATTATTAAATTGCAGTACATGCATATATACATTTCTGTATGTATATACATACATATGTATATACTAGATATGTAATTTTATATGTATTGTTTGCTCTTTTATTATTTTATAAAGTAACTGTTGAGGCTAATTTCATTTTCCTTGTATTCTGTAATATTGAATTGATTTATACAATTTTTTTTAATATATTTTATGATTTGCTTTGTTTTCAATAATGAGAGCTCCGTCTCTGCTTTGTAACATATTAAGCTTTGTTTAGTTAACAAATTAATTTCCCCCTTTTTTATATATATATTTTTTTTAAATCCTTTTTCAGTGTGGTTCGGCTCTGATCATGAAAAGAAAGAAACTTTTTTATTATTAACGAAAAGACAGCAGCCCAGCAGACACAGTGTGAAGACTCCATTTTGGCAAATATACACATATATATACATAAGTCGAATTATAAATAAAGAATGTAAGTTAAGCATTTAAATAAGAACTGTTGTTATTTAACCAGTGGCATAGAAACAGGTTCTCCCTCCTGATCTGTTTTCCCTAAATTAACTCTAACTCCAATTTTAACACTTTCGCAACCTCTGTAGAAAGTGACCCAAATTTTTCAATCCTCCCGAATTTTAATCATGGTCCTTCGATACCTCTTGAATCCAGTTTTATCGGATTAATTGTCTACTTTTTATTTTTTCCCCAATAAATAAAACATAATTTACATACTTATTTTCCAGTTGTCCCCAAAACTGGTATAATTGTAACACATTCCACCCCTGGATGTGAGACATATCTGTATTTGCTAAAGATGAAAAATACTCAACACAACAAAGTCTTTTACCCCCTGTTTGTGTAAGACGTTTGAGTTAAAAATCTTGGCGTTTCTGTAATAGATTAAAGAAAAGTTGTACAAGTTTTCTTTAATCTATTACAAAAACGCCAAGATTTCTAACTCAAACGTCTTACACAAACAGGGGGTAAGTGAATTTTTTTTAACACGAGTTGGATTGAAGAGTGAATAAAGTTATATCGTTGTCAAAAGCTGTGGTCAAAAGCAAATAATTAAATATAAAAAGGTTGTAGAAAAATACATGTGGATATGTAAGATATTTTTCATTTTAAATAAACGTGTGCAGACATATGACCATTTAATTAATTGTGTTATTGCTTTGACATTGCGTGCACATAAATACATACATACATACATACATATATGTATGTACATGTAGCTTATACGTACATTTTTATATTTAAATTGCATAAAATGATATAAAACATAATTAAATTATATAAAGTGATATAAAAATACAAGTTGCATAAAGTGTAACTACATACATACATACATAAACTGCGTTGAAAGCATCCAGTCAATTCCAGTAGTAAAATTTGCCAAGGTATACATACATACATACATATCTAAGTTTGATATCTCCCCTAAGCCCGTAAGTAAAATTGTTCATACCTTTATAGTGTTTTCACACTGCAAGTTAAAACCTGATTTTAACGTTAAAACCATAAACAGCTGATTTTGCATTCACACTGCAAGTTTTTTAAATTCAGGTTTTAACTCACAGACTGTCTAATAACTTTGCTCAAAATAAAATAGATCTCCTGCAGAAATGCGTGTGTTTGTTGTTGTATTTTTTTCTGCTTGTTATAACACTTATTTGACAAACTGTACAACTGTTTTTGTTTGTATGAAAAACTAAGAAACTTTACAATGCGCTCTAAAATGGAAATTATTGTATATTTTGTAAGTTAATATTTTAAAATTATGGCACTAGTAATACAAAGTAAAGAAGTGCTTGGAAATCAAGTTATTGTATATAAAAAATCACAAATAAATCACAAAATAAAACTTTTTTATCGGTGGATCGATGTCAGTCATATCGTTTATTTTCACTTACCAGAGGTCAATGAAAATATTTTTGTTGTTTTCGTTCCAAAAAACTCTTATTTTTCCTTAATTGTTTACTTATTGTTGCTGCTGCATCCATTTTTAAGTTGAAAATCTTGCAAGCGACATCTCTTGTTATTCACTGGCATAAACATTATCAGCTGCTTCCGGTCATTTTAACTTGGCAGCACTGAATTTACCACAGCGAAAACAGGCTTGCATTTCATAAAACCAAAATAAAACCAATTCAGAAATGGTTTTAAGTTGGATTAAACAAAAACAATTTGTATGGTAAAACCAGGTTTTAACAGTTGGTTTTAACATTAAAACCAACTTTTATTAAAACCAATTCAGTGTGAAAACACTATTAAATAAATTGACAAAAATAAATCCCACATTCATACCCACATACATACATATGTATGTACATTCTTCATCGTACAAACATTATTTAGATTCAAATAATAAAGATTTTTTTCGCAAATATACATATGTATGTAAATACATAATTATATGTACATACATATACACATGTACATATGCATATGTTAAGTATTTACATACTTATACACAACCAATTTTTACTAAAATTAACATAACCTAAAAAATTTATCGAATCGACATACATATACATATATACATACGTACATAGACGCAACTGTAATTATGTACTCTTGTATATACACTATGCCACAAAAGTCTAAGGACGACATCAAAAACTTAATTTATTTTTATTTTTAAAACAAAAATAACTTTATTACTTGTATTTTAATTAGAAACTGTAATTAAAAATTAAACTCAAATATAATTTCATAAAAAAATACTAATTAAATCAAAAAACTTTAAGTGAAATTAATATAAGGAAATCTTTGGTCTCACAAAAGTCTGCGTACGATAAGATTACATGATGTTCTACTTGTCACTCAATAACTAGTTGGTCCTCCTTTTAATTTTACCACTTCCTTTAGCCTATTAGGCATTGAATAAGCCAGCTTTCTCGTAAATTCTGGAGAAACCTTCTCCCATTCTCCCTCCAAAACCGATTTCAGCTCCTGAACTGATGACGGTCTTGACTTTTGCACTTGCGTTTTCAAATACGCCCATAAATGTTCAATAACGTTAAGGTCAGGGGATTGAGGTGGATGTTCCAACTTTGAGCTAACGTTATATAATAACCACTCCCTTACCAGTAGAGAAGAATGCTTCGGATCGTTGTCATGCATAAATGTGTAGGCAGTATCCATATTCAATTTTGTGATGTTTGGAAGAAATTGGTATTTTAAAATATCCAAATACATGCGTGCATTCATTATTCCATCTATGAACTTCAAGTTTCCCACACCATTTGCCGACATGCACCCCCATACCATGACAGACCCCCCTCCGTGTTTGACTGTAGCTCTAAGATTTTTAGTAGCCAAGGCAGAATTCGGTTTCCTCCAGACCTTGCATATACCATCACTTCCGAAAACATTGAATTTACATTCGTCCGTGAAAATAATGCGTTCCCAGAAGTTTGGATCAGTTAAATGTATGTCTTGGTACTTCAGTGCATAATCCAATCTTTTCTTCCTATTAACCTCACTAACAAATGGCTTTTTTCTGGCAACGTACGAACGCAAATCGTTTCTTTTAAGGCAACGTCTGATGGTTTCTGGATGAACATCAATTGCGTTGTATTTTAATACATCTTTAGATAACTTTACCGCACTTAACTTGGGATTTTCAGTTATTCTTCTAACTATCACTCGTTCAATTCGTTCATCTATCTTTTTTGGACGTCCACATCTCGGAGAACTTTCGTATGAACCGGTTGCTTTATAATTTCTTATTATAGTATCTACTGTGGACTTTGCCAAATTTAATATTTTACCCACTTCCGACAAAGATTTTCCATCGTGGTTTAGCTTAACAGCAATTTTACGGATATCTTCACTTATTTCACACATTTTATCCAATTTAACACAAAATCTTTATAAAACTAAATTGCCTGTAACTTTTTAAGACCTGATTTGTGTAGAAGAATACAAAATAGTTTTAATTTTAATTCCGTTATAACGCTAAAAGTATGAAACCAAAGCCGTCCGGAGACTTTTGCGGCGTTTCCAAACAAGCATTTTTTGGTTTTGTTGCTTAAGTATGGTATAAGACCGCGTTGCCCAATTTTTTTAAAGTTCACTTTGTTTTCCATAACATTGTACGTAATTATATAGAATTATATGAAAATCCATCATTAATTTTTGGAATTATAATGAAATTAATAATCGTCCTTAGACTTTTGTGGCATAGTGTACATGCTTATGTATGGAAACATTTATTTCAAGTTCCAATTGAATATCTTCCAATAATAAATTTGCATTCCAATTGGAATCTGTTAATATACAAAAAGAATACATACATACATATTTACAAAATACTAGAAAGCAAATGAAATAAAAGTGTTGCCATTGATTATAAAGCATATGTACTCCCAACTGCGAAAATTCCTCCTAAATTTCACAGTAAATTAGATTGAATTCATTTACGGATAAGGGAATAAAATTATTACACAAATAATATACATACATATTATCTATATAATTAATAGGCGAACACGTTTTTTGTAATCCCTTTTATGCCGGAACTACTGCACCGATTTTGGAAAGATTTATATCATTTTAAAGGAATTTCTGCAGAGATGTGCAGAATCTATATTTTATTGAAATTGGTTAAGTATTTTGGGAGCTTTAAGCGTTTAAAGTTGCTACTACTACATGCAAACATAGTACACACGCATTTGTTAGCTTACACTTAAAAATGAAACAAAACGTGTGTGTGTTAGTGTGTGTATTTGCAGTATTTGCTATTGCTATTCCAAGTTTTTCTCTCTTATTTGTTATTGTATGAAAGCCATAAAACTTATAGGAAGAGTTCAATAAATTGAAGTAGCTGTAATAAAGGGATTTTGTTTCTGTTTTTTTTTTAATTTTATGTACGAATTATTGTTTATGTAAATATGTATGCATATTGTGTGACTGTGTTTTAATGAATTTTTTATGACGTTTAGATGATTTTACTTTGAATCTTAATATAATTATTTACATCTAGAATACGGACGATTATGTCGTCCGTTTGGTATATCTAGTATATACATATATATATAAAAAAAATCAAAAGATTGTGTATTGCAAGACGGTGTAAATTTACATGGAATAAAATAATACATGTGCAGAGCTATTCTAGAACTGTGTGGGGACTGGATATAAGTGCGGTACCTTTTAATAGTGATACAAAAAATTATTGAAAAGTACCTTCTCAGGTGAAGCAAATCGTACTGACAAACAGCTCCCATCACTATTATACTTTCCTAAAGCAAACAGAAATTTAAAGGAGTGATTTCGTGTAACACAAAATGATTACAATCAAAAAATCAATGATTTGATTTTTTTTCTCATAGTTAAAAAAATTATTTAATTTGGAAAATAATAAAAGTGAATTAAATATATATACACATACATACATATAAAGATTTTATCTCAGGAAAAGAACAAAATAAATACAAATATTTTTTCACTAATTACGTATTAGAAGGATCCCTAACCCTTAACTCATTCGTTAGGATAAGCAAAGACATTTTATATACATATATAGAAATATAATTTAATAATTTAGCTCTAGTAACTTCTGATTAAAATTATGGCTGAGGAGTTCGATTTTGATGCGAATGAGTTCATTGCATTTTGTAATGACTTTGGTGAAACTCCCTCAGATGAAATTACAGATTCAAATCTCGAAGTTTACATGCAGGATCTTCAAGAGAGATGGAATCAGGTACAGAAATCATACAAATCACTTTGTATTAATAAAACTGGTAAGATTGAAAAGAGTATTCTAGAAACTGCACGTACGACATATGGGGATTGCACTAAAGCGTTTCACAAATGCAAGTCATCGATTATCGATTTACAAAAGATATTAGTAGTCCCAATCACACAGGCACCACTTATGCAAATTGCTTCTGATACTGCCTTTGGATGTGTCCAACTCCCTCCTTGCGATACCGAAAATTTTCATGGGGGCTATGAAGAATGGCCATCCTTCCGAGATATGTTTACGGCAGTATACGTAAATCATCCCAAACTCTCACCGGTGCAAAAATTATACCACTTGAGGTTAAAGGTTTGGGGACAAGCAGCCGCAATTGTCAAACGTTTTCAAATATGCGGTGAAAATTTCTCACTGGCATGGGAAGCTCTAAAAGAACGTTATGAAAATAAGAGAATAATTATTGAAAATCAGTTAAATATCTTGTTGAAGCTATCCCAAGCAACGAGTGAAAGTAGTGAATCACTTCAGCGCATTCAATCAACTTTTAATGACACTCTCGCGTTATTAAAAGCTCAGAATGTTCCTCATTCAGATTGGGATCCGCTTCTAGTAGTTATATGTTCGTCTAAACTTCCCTCTGAGACCAAAGCCTTATGGGAAGAAACTCTTCACTCCCACAAGTCAGATCTTCCCAAATGGCCAGAAATGAATTCATTTCTCACTAAAAGGTACGAGCTCTTGGATCGGCTGAAGAGTATTCATGGCATCAAGCCAGACAGTAAGTTCCAATAATAACCAAACCCCTCATGCGGAAAATAATATGCAATTTCCTTGCAAACTCTGCAATTCTAATCACGCTATAAAAAACTGTCCAGATTTCAAAGCGTTAGACACACAATCTCGTTTTAATTTTGTCTCAAAAAATAAAATATGCATGAATTGTCTTTCGTATACGCATAACAGGAAAAATTGCAAAAGCAAATTCACATGCTCTCATTGTAAAAGCAATCACCACTCTCTTTTACATTTTCCAAAACCAAATACACGACAAACCAGCTCTCAGCAAAATACTCCTGATCCAGATAACCAACCTAGTACCTCCGCACAGGCACGTAATAGGAATACTAATCAAGCTATTTCTCGTCGAGTTCAAATCAATCACAGCCTGGAAATACTTTGCTTCCTACTGCAATAGTACAAATTAAGTTTCGAGAAGTTTTCAATGCTCGCGCCTTTATAGATCAAGGTTCAGAACAGTCTTTTATCTCTAGAAGTTTACAGCAACGTATTATGCTCCCCACTTCACCCACATGCATTCAAATTCGAGGTATAGGTGGAAATGTGGTTGAAAATTCAAGTTCGATATGCGATTTAACATTATATTCCCAGGAATTTGACACAACTGTCGACATAAGAACTATAGTAGTTCCCAAAATCACACGACTGCTACCCAATTTTTCATTTACAATACCTGAAGGATCCCTTGAGCAGTTAGATGATTTAGTTCTAGCATATCCAAACTTCCATTCCCCTGGTCCGATAGATTTGTTGATTGGAAGCAATTTTATTCCCGATATACTTCAGGAAGGCCTTCAAAAGTTTGCAATTCATTAATCGCTCAATCTACAATTTTTGGATGGATAATAAGCGGTTCCATTAATACGCAAACTTACCATTCTTTTTCTATATTTACCTCCGAATTTTCAAAAGATCCAATTGAAGATCAATTAAAAAAGTTTTGGGAAATGGAAGAAGTCATGAACAAACACCCTGTTTTGAAGGAACATGAATATTGTGAATCGTTGTACAGGAATTCTACAAAGCGAAATGACGCTGGTCGTTATATAGTTAAACTGCCTTTTAAAGAAGCTTTTCCACATGACATACCCCTAGGACACTCACGAAAGGCAGCCTATGCACAGTATGTGCGTATGGAATCATCGCTACATAACAAGCCGGATTTAGCAGAAAAATATCACAATATTTTAGAAGAATATTTAACTCTCGATCAGATGAAACTAGTTTCCTCCCCGAAAACACAGGAGCAGGAAAATAATTGCCTTTTTATCTCCCTCATCACGCGGTTTTTAACCCAGAAAGTAAAAGCACTAAAGTTATAATTGTATTCAATGCTTCCCAACGCTCAAGCTCTGGAAATTCTTTAAATGACGTTCTCCACGTCGGTCCCATACTACAAGCAGATTTGATGACACTCATCATAAAATGGAGATTCTACCAATATGTATTTAACGGAGACATTGAGAAAATGTACCGCCAAATCTTAGTTCATGAAGACGATCTCCCTTTCCAACGTATTCTATTTCGTCGAGATAGAAACTCTGCTGTAGAAGATTTCTCCTTGAAAACAGTTACATTTGGTGTTAATTGTGCCCCTTACTTAGCAATTAGAACATTGCAACAGCTAGCTAATGACTCTAAGGATTTGTATCCCCAAGCATCACATATTTTATCCGATGAAACATATGTAGATGATATTTTATCAGGAGCTCATACTATAGAATCTGCTAAAGAACGTCTTTCTCAAGTTGTCTCAGCTCTTCAATCGGGTGGTTTTCCATTAAAAAAAATAACGTCGAACTCTGCTGAAATACTAGCCATAATCGCGAAAGAAAATTTACTTGATTCCGAGTTTCTCAAATTCGAGGAGACAAGTACCATGAAAACTCTTGGCATTCAGTGGAATGCTCTGACTGATAGTTTCTCTTACGCGATAGACATACCTGCCATAACTCATCCAGTTACAAAAAGAAGCATTTTATTTATCAGCAGTTGCGAAGCTTTTTGATCCCGCTGGTTGGCTGTCACCGATCGTAATTCAGGGAAAAATAATACTCCAACAGCTTTGGCTTGAGGGTATAGGCTGGGATGAAGAAGTTAAACCCAGTACGCTTCTCTCCTGGAAAAGGTTTATTGAAGATCTTCCTATGATTTCACAATTAAAGATACCTCGTTGGATTGGTTTTGCTCCAATGCTGATAACCCATGTTCACGGCTTTTGCGATGCCTCTGAGAAGGCATATTGTGCGGCTGTATACATCAGAATTCAACACGATAACTGTGTATCATCTTCGCTACTGGCGGCTAAGACAAAAGTGGCACCACTTAACCCAGTTAGCCTGCCCCGTTTAGAACTCTGCGGGGCAGTTCTTCTTTCTAAGCTTGTAAAGCGGTTACTCACAAATCTACAAATTCAAAACTATGACCTCCATCTCTGGTGTGATTCCTCAATTGTGTTAAGTTGGTTAGGAAAACCCCCCCTAACCTGGAAGACTTACGTAGCTAACAGAACGGCAGAACTTATCCGAAATGTTGGGAACATTTGTTGGAGACATGTACGCTCCCCAGAAAATCCCGCAGACTTAGGGTCACGTGGTTGCTATGTGCAAGAACTTTTAGATTCTTCATTATGGCTACATGGACCCGAATGGCTTTTAAGACCCCCGGAAGAATGGCCAAAGTCCATGGTTCCTAGAGAAGACCCCCCAGAAAAAAGAAAAACTGTTGACGCTTTCCACGTGTATACCGTAATGGATGATCAATATGAAGATATTTTGGACCGGTTTGCAAGATGGGATAAGGCTGTAAGAGTTACAGCATATGTTGTTAAATTTATAAAGCGCATTAAGTGTAGGAATGCAATACCAAAGATTTCACTTCTCTCTAAGGAGAAAAATATATCAGCTGCGGACTCCATAGCGATGATGATTAAAGATCTACCCCCCATTAACAACGAAGAATTTCTCCAATCAAAAAAATTGATTATTGCCCTTACACAAAAGGAACACTTCAAACAGGAATTTCTCTTACTGCAGGCCTCAAAAAACGTTAGTAAGAAAAGTTCGCTATATTCCAGGGTAGGAAGAGTGCTCGAATTAATTTCTTTCGCAAACGAATTTAATTCGAACGAATTTTATTTTCCATATTGTAAAGAATTATTCTTTTTAATTCGCAAATTATAAATTATAAAATTTGCGAACGAAAAAAAAAATCCAAGAATGCAAAATAAAATTCCTCTCGCAAATTTAAAAATAAAATTCGCAAACGAAAAGAAAATAGAATTAGCGATTAAATTAAAAATACAAATAATCCAAGGCAAGGACTTTAAATTTTTTAAAGGAGATTTTATTATTAACGACTATAGCTATAGAGCTGAAATTTGGTGTATAGATTCCTCTTCCGATGTGTAAATCCACTAAGAGGGGATTTTTGGAAATTCAAACGCGAAAAGGGGTAAAAAAGGGTAAAATTGGTATCTTTATATCTCGGAAACTACATTAGATAGACTAAAAATTCTAAAAGCATGCTGGTAAAAAATAAGCCGACACGTATTTGGTACTTTTCCAATATGTGTACTTTTTAGGGTTAAAAGGGGGGTGAAAACTGAATTTTGGTACCATTTTTGCACTCGACATATCTTCAAAATTATTTAACGTAGCAGAAAGCTTTTTGGTGCGTTCCTTTCTTCTGGACAGAATCTTGAATCAAATTTTAGTAAAACGTACTTGTTAGAAAAAGTACTTTTTAGAAAAAGGCGTTTAGTGGGAAAAGTACTTTTTAGAAAAAGGTGCATTTTGGGAATATCACTCTTAAAAAAAGGCGCTTTGTGGGGAAAATACTTTTTAGAAAACGGTACTTTTTAGAAAAAGGTACTTGTTGGGAAAAACACTATTTAGAAAAAAGTACTTTTTAGAAAAAGTTGCCTTGTGGGAAAAATACTTTTTAGAAAAAAGTACTCTTTGGGAAAAGTACTTTTTAGAAAAAGGTACTTTTTGAGAAAAGTTCTTTTTAGAAAAAGGTACTTTTTGGGAAAAGTACTTTTTAAAAAATTTTTGAAAAAGGTACTTTTTGGGAAAATAAAATTTTAGAAAAACGTACTTTTTAGAAAAGTACTTTTTAGAAAAAGGCGCTTTGTGGGAAAAATACTCTTTAGAAAACGGTACTTTTTGGAAAAAGGTACTTTTTGGGAAAACCACTTTTAGAAAAAGCCGCTTAGTTGGAAAAATACTTTTTAGAAAAAGGTACTTTTTGGGAAAAGTACTTTTTAGAAAATGGTACTTTAAAAAAAAAAAAAGGTACTTTTTGGGAAAGTAAAATTTTAGAAAAACGTACTTTTTAGAAACAGTACTTTTTAGAAAAAGGCGCTTTGTGGGAAAAATACTCTTTAGAAAACGGTAATTTTTAGAAAAAGGTACTTTTGGGGAAAACCACATTTAGAAAAAGCCGCTTAGTTGGAAAAATACTTTTTAGAAAAAGGTACTTTTTAGAAAAAAGTACTTTTTGGGAAAAGCACTTTTTGGAAAAATGTACTTTTTAGAAAAAGTACTTTTTAGAAAAAGTAGCTTTGTTGGAAAAATACTTTTTTGAAAAAGGTATTTTTAAGAAAAGTACTTTTTAGAAAAAGGTACTTTTTGAAAAAAGCACTTTTTAGAAAAAGGTACTTTTTTAAAAAAACACTTTTTAGAAAAAGTACTTTTTAGAAAAAGTACTTTTTAGAAAAAGGCGCTTTGTGGGAACAATTCTTTTTAGAAAATGGTACTTTTTGAAAAAGGTACTTTTTGAAAAAAGGTACTTTTAGCAAAAGTACTTTTTCCAAAAAAATATGTACTTTTTAAGAGAAATACTTTTTGGAACAGTGTACTTTTTTAGAAAAGAACTTTTTCCAAAAAAATACTTTTTAAGGTAAATACTTATTAGAAAAAGGTACTTTTCTAACAATACTAACAAAAATGAGGTCCAAGTTAGCAAAGAACACTATAAACAATTTACATTTAGTGAAACTAAATAAGAACTTGATTGAGGATTTATTAATTACTGATGAAACCGGCCATGAGTAGAATCCTATGTATGTATTTACATTAGAGTGGCCGTTAATTGTTTGGAGAATTTTTTTGTTGATTTCTTTTTCTCTAACCCCCCAAATCGGTTGTTTTATGTAAAAAAAAATACAAAAAAAATTTCATGGCGAAAAGTTGTGTTTTAGGGGGTGCGTCCGGCCCTCAAAGTGAGCCCTCAAGCCCATATATTCAAAGTAATTTTTTTTTTGGTTCAATTTTTTTTTAATGTACCTAATATACATACATATGTACAGTATTGTGCAAAACAAAAGCAACAAACTCTGCAAAAATAAATGGAGACGATTATTTCAAAATATACATCATATGCAACAAAAACTCTGACCATAATTTATTTGTATTTATATGCCCTATCTATCGTATTAAATAAAATCTTTCTTAAAAAAACTGGGTTTTCAAAAGTTATTTAAAATAGTCCAGACTTTGATATGAAGCTGTGCATAACAAAAGCAACAAATTAATCCTTTTTGTATAATCTTTAGTTTTTTCATAATACGTGCATATCAACGATGGATAAATTCACAAATATTATTTATTATGCATTAAGCAATACATTTTCGCAAAGTTAATGGAATTTTGCATTGTTCGTTGCAATTTAGGATCCATTTTCCGAAAACACTCCTGCGAAATCTTGCAAAGAGGTTTGCGACGGCGATCAACAAAGCTGCGTTTGTCGGTAAAGCAAGGATTGGAATTAAATTAATTTTTCTGACTTTTTTGACCAATCTCCAAGTATATTATGGAATACTACCGCATTGAAACACCCATAAAAGTGTCATATTCCAATCGAAATGCCAAATAATTTTTATTTCAAGGATATTTTTTTTTTATAATTTTTGGGAATGGTCTAACTTTATACGTCGGAAGATAAGACATAACCATCACCTAACCGCTGTTATGCTTAAAACTCATTTTAAAATTTCGTGGCGAAAACTGTTTGCTGGCAAGCGCCGCATTGAAGAGATGATATACCAATTCGATATATGGAACTTGAATTCTGCAATAAGCACATCGGTTTCCGATTTTATTAGGATTCAATTACGGTGTATTTTACTGAACTCCGTTTTAAGCAAAAAAACAATAAAATTGTATGAACAAGATTTACCTGGATTTTTTTTAAGTATCTATCTCTTGGTCAACTATAGTATTTTCTTAGTATGTAACTTTTTCAATTGCCTTCCCTGGCACGGTTTCGAGTTGTGCAATAATGCACACTCTAATTTCGAGAAATTATAACATCACTAGAAACAACAAACGAGCTTTTGGATTATTTGAAATGCATTTTGCTATGATAAGCTGCGGAAGTTTTTCGTGGTGGTACACAAAACTGCTCAATACGTAATTATTATGCCGACCTATCCATCAGCAAATTAGAAATATATTTTTTTTTATACTTTTAAATAATTAACAGCCGCTTATCTAATGTTTTTAGACTCTTAAATTTTTAAAGATTAGAAAATTCAGCAATACCTACTCTTTCCCATTCTTGCTAAATCAAGCAGCAGCAATAACATTGAGAAAGGCATTTTAATATTTAATATAGGGACTAATAAGTACCCTTAAGCCGTTGGACTTTGGAATTATAGCGCTATATCAAAGATTTTATTGATAATTATACATTTTCCATTTTGTTGCTATTGTTATGCACAATTTCGATACATGGGTTTGAGAATGTTAGTTATTTTATTTTTCAGGAAATATCAATATTGAAAAATTAAAATGCGAATTGGTTTTCTACTATGAATGCCTACAAAAGTTTGTTAAAAGGGCTGCTTGAAATAATCAAATATTTAAAATATTTCAATTTTAAGTCAAATAGGGTTTTTGTTGCTTTTGTTCTGCACAGTACTGTATGTATATGTATGTATGAAATAATTTAATATATATAAACTCATATTGCAAACGCTTAGTAAAATAATTTCCATATAAATGCAATTTTGGTATATATAATTTTTAGCATTTTGTTGGTTATTTTCTTCATTATTTTCTATTAAGCACAATAATTATTATTATTAAATTATTGTACTTAATACGAAATTTTTGTATTATTAATTACTATCACTAAGTTTATGTCCGATACTGGTCGGGCCTAATAATTATATTTAGATTTAAGATTTGAATACTTATTGTTAGTTTATATTTGAAGATACAATAAATAAATATATGTGTGTATAAAAAAAAAATATTTTCTAAAATATTAATTTTAACAAAAAAATTTTCTTTGAGACTAATGTTGTAGATTAAAAGAGCTAAAATATTGCGATACATCATAATCTTGTAAAATGTTTTTTTAAAAAGATAGTCCTTTGCAAACAAATTACATTGAAAATAGGTTTGAAGGTCAACTTTGAGGGCCGGACGCTCTAATGTACATACATACATACATATGTATGTATGTAAATAAAATAAAAAAGTATAATTTTAATAAGGACTCTACTCATGGCCGGTTTCATCAGTAATTAATAAGTCCTCAATTAAGTTCTTATTTAGTTTCACTAAATGTAAATTGTTTATAGTGTTCTTTGCTAACTTGGACTTAATTTTTGTTAGTATTGTACCTTTTTCTACTAAATATTTACCTTAAAAAGTATTTTTTTTGAAATAGTTCTTTTCTAAAAAAGTACACTGTTCCAAAAAGTATTTCTCTTAAAAAGTACATATTTTTTTGGAAAAAGTACTTTTGCTAAAAGTACCTTTTTCTAAAAAGTACTTTTCCAAAGAAGCACCTTTTTCAAAAAAATACTTTTTTCAAAAAGTACCTTTTTCAAAAAGTACCGTTTTCTAAAGAGTATTTTCCCACAAAGCGCCTTTTTCTAAAAAGTACTTTTCTAAAAAAAACGTTTTTCTAAAATTTGATTTTCCCAAAAAGTACCTTTTTCTAAAAACTACTATTTTCAAAAAAGTACTTTTCCCAAAAAGTATAATTTTCTAAAAAGTACTTTTCTCAAAAAGTACCTTTTTCTAAAAAGTACTTTTCCCAAAAAGTACCTTTTTCAAAAAAGTATTTTTCCCACAAAGCAACTTTTTCTAAAAAGTGTTTTTCCCAACAAGTACCTTTTTCTAAAAAGTACCGTTTTCTAAAAAGTATTTTCCCCACAAAGCGCCTTTTTCTAAGAGTGATTTTCCCAAAATGCACCTTTTTCTAAAAAGTACTTTTCCCACAAAACGCCTTTTTCTAAAAAGTACTTTTTCTAAAAAGTACGTTTTTCTAAAATTTGATTTTCTTAACACATTGAGTGCCAAGGGGTTTTGACGAAAACCTTCCTCGGGTGCCAAGCACATTTTTTAATAAATTTTCAAAATTAAAAAGAACCTCCGAGTTTTTATATAAAACCGCAAAAAATGAAGATATCTCTATGAAACTTGAACCAAAATTTAGGGCAAACATTAGGGTACTAGAAACACATTAAAAAAACCCTGTAGAGTCACACAGAAACGCACGACAATATCTAAGGCCAGACAATGCCTGTCGTACGAAAACGTGCGACGTGGCATCCCAGGAAGTATTAGGTGTCGCACGAAAACGTGTAGCCATGGCACTCCCAAAAAGTACCTTTTTCTAAAAAGTATTTTTCCCACAAAGCGCCTTTCTCTAAAAAGGGATTTTCCCAAAAAGTACATTTTCTAAAAAGTATTTTTCCCAAAAAGTACCTTTTTCCAAAAAGTATTTTTCCCACGAAGCGACTTTTTCTAAAAAGTACCTTGCTCTAAAAAGCACTTTTCCCAAAAAGTACCTTTTTCTAAAAAGTATTTTTCCCAAAAAGCTAAAAAGTACTTCTTCCAAAAAGTACCTTTTTCTAATAAGGATTGTTTTCTTTAGCAGCATTAGTATGCTTTTAGAATTTTTAGTTTATCTAATGTAGTTTCCGAGATATAAAGATACCAATTTTACCCGTTTTTACCCCTTGGCACTTTTTGGGCAGTTCAAAATAACATAAATTTTGTTATCCCAGCTTCTACTGACCGGTAAGAAAACATAGTAAATTATTTTTACATGTATGTATATGTGTACATTATCATTAACATAAAGGTACCGCAAACGGGTAAAATTTTACCCCTTTTAAGTGCAAATTTTTATAAAGTGTCAAACCCATTCAAGATTCTGTCCAGAAGAAAGGAACGCACCAAAAAGCTTTCTTCTGCTACGTTAAATAATTTTGAAGATATGTCGAGTGCAAAAAAGGTACCAAAATTCAGTTTTCACCCCCTTTTAACCCTAAAAAGTACACATATTGGAAAAGTACCAAATACGTGTAGGCTTCTTTTTTACCAGCATTCGTATGCTTTTAGAATTTTTAGTCTATCTAATGTAGTTTACGAGATATAAAGATACCAATTTTACCCCTTTTCGCGTTTGAATTTCCGAAAATCCCTCTTTGATGGACTTACACATCGGAAGAGGAATCTACACATCAAATTTCAGCTCTATAGCTATAGTGGTTTGGGCTAGGCGATGATATTTCAAAAAGAACTCAATTTGCTGCCTAACAAATTTTATGAGAATTATTCTTTTGCATTCGTTCCTTAGAATTATAAAATAAAATTCGGAAAAGAATTCTATTTTAAATTCTTGTTTTTGTTCGTTCTCCTCGCAAACGAATTAAATCAACAAAAGTTAATTTAATTCGTTTGCGAGGAGAACGAAAAAAAACAAGAATTTAAAATAGAATTCTTTTCCGAATTTTATTTTTAAAATTCCGAAAACAAATTTTAAAACGAACGAAAAAAATAAAATAGCATTTGCGAGCAGAATTTTTTCCTACCCTGCTATATTCACTAAATCCCTATTTATATAGCGACGGCGTTATGCGATCAAATGGCCGAATTTCTAACTCTGCACTGCCTCTTAATGAACGAAATCCACTAATTATTCCCGCCAAATCACAGTACTGCAAATTATATATCCTCTATGTGCATAATCTCCTTATGCATGCTGAAATAAACTTAATGATTAGAGCGGTAAGAAGTGAATATTACGTATCACGGCTTCGATCCGCTGTACGTCAATGTATTCGACAATGTGTCGTATGTGTGCGCTATAAACAAAGAGTTCAGTCCCAAATGATGGCAGCCCTACCATTAGAACGATCCTCGTTCTCTCTTCCCTTTACAGTAACAGGACTTGATTTCACTGGCCCGTTCTTAACTAAAACATCAATTTTACGAAATTCTCCTTATCATAAAAGCTACGTCTGCATATTTGTCTGCTTTAGTACTAAAGCTCTTCATCTTGAACTGTGCTCAGATCTCTCTTCTAGCTCATTTCTAGCTGCTTTTACCCGATTTGTTAGCAGACGAGGCCTTCCTAAAAAACTTATGTCAGATAATGGGACCAATTTTGTCGGTGCTGACAAACTTCTTCAACGAGAATATGGTGAATTTGTAAAGACAGCGTCAAGGGATATCATCGAGAAATATTCTTCTCACGGGTTCCAATGGTCATTCATTCCACCCAATGCTCCACATATGGGAGGTTTGTGGGAAGCAGGTGTTAAGTCTTTTAATATGCACTTTAAAAAGGTCGCACAAAATCAAAAATTTACATTTGAAGAGTTCACTACTCTACTAACTCGCATTGAATCTGTGCTAAATTCTCGCCCGTTGTCGCCAATGTCAGACAATCCACTAGAATTACTTGCACTAACTCCTGGTCATTTCTTACGAGGAGCTCCCTTAGTCGCTGCACCAGAAGAATCTAAGGGATCGATCGAAGAATCTAAGGGATCGATGGGAAAGACTAAAGTCTCTTCACCACCACTTCGCACAACGCTGGAAGGATGAATATTTAAAAGAGCTACAACGGCGACACAAATGGCAAAATTTGGAGGAGAATGCTAGAATCGGACAACTTGTAGTAATAAAAGATGATCTCCTACCTCCGTCTGAATGGAGACTCGGAAGAATTACCAGAATTTATCAAGGTCACGATGGTCTTGTACGTGTAGCTGACATACTGACTCAAAATGGGACTATCACTAGGGCCATTGTCAAGCTTTGTATCCTTCCAGTCGAACTGTAATCTTATCATACACATTGGCTCATTTCTCCCTTTCCTTACTTAGATTTCCTCATCCTTCACCTCACACTAACATTTTGCACTAACTTCATTAAAGTAGAAGAAATAAGTTTTATATCATTAATATTAATTATATTTCACAGGGCTCCCAGAAATCCAGCTATTCACCAGTGTCTAATTTGCAGAAAATATCACTCATTAAGATATTGCAAGCGGTTCTTGGCGATGAGTATTGAGGGTCGTCGACGAGTTGCCCGTCAACACGGCTATTGTAAAAACTGCTTGGCTCGATCGCACAAAACGAATGATTGCACCTCAGCGGACGTATGGCAGAAGTGCGGCTGGGGTCACCATACCCTCTTACATCTGAAGGCTAAGACCGATGTTCAACCATCTCGTCGTAGTCAGGCTCAGACTCGGAGACAAGTTGTACGTAATGGAAGCAACCTAAACGCAACTCCACAACAAAGTCGCAACCAACACCAAAAGCGCAACCAACAACAACGTATTGAGCGACATTCAGCTAATCGAGAACACCCTGGAGGTAGTCAACAAAGATCATCACGGTCTGAACGACGCAACCATCCCTATCAAGTAAATCGATCTAGTAATTCAACTAGCCCTCGTCGAATTCTACACGGTGCTTTGCGTGCACTCAGTCGCCTGGAAGACTGCCTATAACTTCTTAATATTGGTCTTATAGACCAAGGGCGGCAGGATGTTGAGGCTAATTTCATCGTTTCCTTGTATTCTGTAATATTGAATTGATTTATACAATTTTTTTTAATATATTTTATGATTTGCTTTGTTTTCAATAATGAGAGCTCCGTCTCTGCTTTGTAACATATTAAGCTTTGTTTAGTTAACAAATTAATTTCCCCCTTTTTTATATATATATTTTTTTTAAATCCTTTTTCAGTGTGGTTCGGCTCTGATCATGAAAAGAAAGAAAGGGTACGTTCGTAAATGCTGCAAATTTATGTATCAATGCGGCAGTTCTGCCAGGTTTTACTGCGTATGCGTGATTATCTGCTGCACATGCTTTGCAACTGCTCAACATCTGTGCTCAGTTGACATTTTTGAACAAACTGCAAAAAATTTTAAAATTGGCAAGTAATTTTATTTAAGAAAATATTGAAAATTTTCTTTTAAATTATAGTAAGCAAAAAAATTAAAAGAAAATCAAAGCAACAATTTCTTATGACAACAGCATTGGCCTTAAAAAGAATACAACTAAAATAAAAAAAAAAAAACTACTTTGAACACCAAGATTATGTGTTTCAAAGTTATTTTCGAGTTTATCAATCTCATTTTTTGGTAAGATTCGAAACATGTTATTTAAACATCAAAATACATAGATATATTCAACTTATTGTTCCACTGCAACTTCTTGCATCTTAAAATAATTTACTGCGCCATTTGCACAGATTTGCGGCAGGTATGCCGATTAAATGCATTAAAAAACGTTTGACGCTGAACAGTGCTGCCAAGTTATGCATTTTTGAACGTTAGATGTTCGTGATGCTGCAGACTTGCACTATAAATGCTTTTACGAACGTAGCCAAACTTTTTTATTATTAACGAAAAGACAGCAGCCCAGCCGTCACAGTGTGAAGACTCCATTTTGGCAAATATACACATATATATACATAAGTCGAATTATAAATAAAGAATGTAAGTTAAGCATTTAAATAAGAACTGTTGTTATTTAACAAGTGGCATAGAAACAGGTTCTCCCTCCTGATCTGTTTTCCCTAAATTAACTCTAACTCCAATTTTAACACTTTCGCAACCTCTGTAGAAAGTGACCCAAATTTTTCAATCCTCCCGAATTTTAATCAGTAACAGTAATAATTCTTGAAATTTTTTGTATTTTTTTCAACAATATTTTTGAATAATGAATATTTTAAGTTAGTTGCAGAAAGTAAATCTAATAAAGAAGTCGCAATTCCCAAACAAATTTTCGCTTTATTTTGAAAAAAAAAAAAAAAATAGTTTGTAAAAAACTCAAATATTGGTGACCCCGACGTGATCGTACCACGTCATTTGTATTCGTTTGCATTTTAATTCAAAGAAACTAATTAAAATCTAATCATGAGCAACATTGAAGAGGAAGCAGCTGGGGGTAATCCGGACGTAGAGGTTTATATACAGTATGTCAAGAAAATGTTTTGACATAGTTAAAATCGTTGTAAATTTTGATTTTTATCATAAATATTTTTATTTTTCTTTGCATTATGAAATTTTTGGTTATGGATTTCATTTTATTTACATTTAAGTGAACAAATAGTAGTAAGTTATACGCAAAATTAAAAAGTGAGAGCATAAAAATTATATGAAAACTAAAAAAACTCAAACATTTCTCTGTCAAGAAAATGTTTTTACATCCTTGTATTATATAGTAAGAAAATAGGAAAGATTTTAAGGTGTACAAAAATAATTTTTTTTGGCTCCATTGGTATTAAATCGGCTTGTAAGACGACTTCTCATGGAAAAAATTTTCTTTTCCAAATATTCCGCCGAAGTTTCTCATATTCCCCTCGTATTACTGTTTTAAACTCCATTTACTTCTTGAAATACCCTTTGGAAATACTATTTTTCAAATAAACCCATAAATTTTGAATAGGGTATAGATCTTGACCTTGAGATGGAGTATCCACAACCTTACCGCAATTGAAAGGACACCATGTTCTTACCCAAAGTGCCTCATGTTTGAGGTCAATACATTAATAAAAATTTAAAACTTCCATATTTACCAGCTATAAAGCCAACCTTACTCGCGCTGTCAACGAAAAACCATTTCAACGTATTGATGTACCACTCACACAGTTTCCCATGAGACAAAGTCAATTGCTCAAAAGAATCGACTGTACTTCAAAAAATGGTCGGAAATCCCCGCTTTCTAGAGTGTAGCCCAAAGAGCAACAATTGTCTTTTGTGATAACGCATACTTACGAGCTTGATGGCTTCTACGATAATGTGATTTTCGGCGACGAAACCAAACTTCTGCTTTATTAGAATGATGGATCTAACAAAGTATGGAGGAAAAAAAATCTTTAAAAATATTGGAAAGTGAAACCGTAAACCCATCTGTAAAACTTAAAAAATGTTGGTTGATGGATTGGAGGTATATATACATACATATGTACATATGTATATGGTGTAAAACGTGGGATAAATTTGCTTTATTGAGAACACCATGAATGCGGGGCAGTGCCTTAATATATTGAAGCATTTTTTTGGATGACAGCTCGAGGAAATTTGGGTTTATTGCTGGAAAACATGCAAGTTTCCAGTTTTTATCAATCTAATGACACCAAACACAAGGCACTTTCGGTAAGAACATGGTGTCTTTTCAATTGCGGCAAAGTTGTGGATACTCCATCTCAAGGTCCAGATCTATGCTCTATTCAAAATTTATGGATTTATTTGAAAAATAGTATTTCCAAAGGTTATTTCAAGAACTAAATGGAGTTTAAAACAGTAATACGAGGGGAACATGAGAAATTTCAGCGGAATATTTGGAAAAGAAAATTTTTTTCCATGAGAAGTCGTCTTACAAGCCGATTTAATACCAATGGGGCCAAAAAAAATTATTTTTGTACACCTTAAAATCTTTCCTATTTTCTTACTATATAATACAAGGATGTAAAAACATTTTCTTGACAGAGAAATTTTTGAGTTTTTTTTAGCTTTCATGTAATTTTTATGCTCTCACTTTTTAATTTTGCGTATAACTTACTACTATTTGTTCACTTAAATGTAAATAAAATGAAATCCATAACCAAAAATTTCATAATGCAAAGAAAAATAAAAATATTTATGATAAAAATCAAAATTTACAACGATTTTAACTATGTCAAAACATTTTCTTGACATACTGTATATAAACCTCTACGTCCGGATTACCCCCAGCTGCTTCCTCTTCAATGTTGCTCATGATTAGATTTTAATTAGTTTCTTTGAATTAAAATGCAAACGAATACAAATGACGTGGTACGATCACGTCGGGGTCACCAATATTTGAGTTTTTTACAAACTATTTTTTTTTTTTTTTCAAAATAAAGCGAAAATTTGTTTGGGAATTGCGACTTCTTTATTAGATTTACTTTCTGCAACTAACTTAAAATATTCATTATTCAAAAATATTGTTGAAAAAAATACAAAAAATTTCAAGAATTATTACTGTTACTGATTAAAATTCGGGAGGATTGAAAAATTTGGGTCACTTTCTACAGAGGTTGCGAAAGTGTTAAAATTGGAGTTAGAGTTAATTTAGGGAAAACAGATCAGGAGGGAGAACCTGTTTCTATGCCACTTGTTAAATAACAACAGTTCTTATTTAAATGCTTAACTTACATTCTTTATTTATAATTCGACTTATGTATATATATGTGTATATTTGCCAAAATGGAGTCTTCACACTGTGACGGCTGGGCTGCTGTCTTTTCGTTAATAATAAAAAAGTTTGGCTACATTCGTAAAAGCATTTATAGTGCAAGTCTGCAGCATCACGAACATCTAACGTTCAAAAATGCATAACTTGGCAGCACTGTTCAGCGTCAAACGTTTTTTAATGCATTTAATCGGCATACCTGCCGCAAATCTGTGCAAATGGCGCAGTAAATTATTTTAAGATGCAAGAAGTTGCAGTGGAACAATAAGTTGAATATATCTATGTATTTTGATGTTTAAATAACATGTTTCGAATCTTACCAAAAAATGAGATTGATAAACTCGAAAATAACTTTGAAACACATAATCTTGGTGTTCAAAGTAGTTTTTTTTTTTATTTTAGTTGTATTCTTTTTAAGGCCAATGCTGTTGTCATAAGAAATTGTTGCTTTGATTTTCTTTTAATTTTTTTGCTTACTATAATTTAAAAGAAAATTTTCAATATTTTCTTAAATAAAATTACTTGCCAATTTTAAAATTTTTTGCAGTTTGTTCAAAAATGTCAACTGAGCACAGATGTTGAGCAGTTGCAAAGCATGTGCAGCAGATAATCACGCATACGCAGTAAAACCTGGCAGAACTGCCGCATTGATACATAAATTTGCAGCATTTACGAACGTACCCTTTCTTTCTTTTCATGATCAGAGCCGAACCACACTGAAAAAGGATTTAAAAAAAATATATATATAAAAAAGGGGGAAATTAATTTGTTAACTAAACAAAGCTTAATATGTTACAAAGCAGAGACGGAGCTCTCATTATTGAAAACAAAGCAAATCATAAAATATATTAAAAAAAATTGTATAAATCAATTCAATATTACAGAATACAAGGAAACGATGAAATTAGCCTCAACATCCTGCCGCCCTTGGTCTATAAGACCAATATTAAGAAGTTATAGGCAGTCTTCCAGGCGACTGAGTGCACGCAAAGCACCGTGTAGAATTCGACGAGGGCTAGTTGAATTACTAGATCGATTTACTTGATAGGGATGGTTGCGTCGTTCAGACCGTGATGATCTTTGTTGACTACCTCCAGGGTGTTCTCGATTAGCTGAATGTCGCTCAATACGTTGTTGTTGGTTGCGCTTTTGGTGTTGGTTGCGACTTTGTTGTGGAGTTGCGTTTAGGTTGCTTCCATTACGTACAACTTGTCTCCGAGTCTGAGCCTGACTACGACGAGATGGTTGAACATCGGTCTTAGCCTTCAGATGTAAGAGGGTATGGTGACCCCAGCCGCACTTCTGGCATACGTCCGCTGAGGTGCAATCATTCGTTTTGTGCGATCGAGCCAAGCAGTTTTTACAATAGCCGTGTTGACGGGCAACTCGTCGACGACCCTCAATACTCATCGCCAAGAACCGCTTGCAATATCTTAATGAGTGATATTTTCTGCAAATTAGACACTGGTGAATAGCTGGATTTCTGGGAGCCCTGTGAAATATAATTAATATTAATGATATAAAACTTATTTCTTCTACTTTAATGAAGTTAGTGCAAAATGTTAGTGTGAGGTGAAGGATGAGGAAATCTAAGTAAGGAAAGGGAGAAATGAGCCAATGTGTATGATAAGATTACAGTTCGACTGGAAGGATACAAAGCTTGACAATGGCCCTAGTGATAGTCCCATTTTGAGTCAGTATGTCAGCTACACGTACAAGACCATCGTGACCTTGATAAATTCTGGTAATTCTTCCGAGTCTCCATTCAGACGGAGGTAGGAGATCATCTTTTATTACTACAAGTTGTCCGATTCTAGCATTCTCCTCCAAATTTTGCCATTTGTGTCGCCGTTGTAGCTCTTTTAAATATTCATCCTTCCAGCGTTGTGCGAAGTGGTGGTGAAGAGACTTTAGTCTTTCCCATCGATCCCTTAGATTCTTCGATCGATCCCTTAGATTCTTCTGGTGCAGCGACTAAGGGAGCTCCTCGTAAGAAATGACCAGGAGTTAGTGCAAGTAATTCTAGTGGATTGTCTGACATTGGCGACAACGGGCGAGAATTTAGCACAGATTCAATGCGAGTTAGTAGAGTAGTGAACTCTTCAAATGTAAATTTTTGATTTTGTGCGACCTTTTTAAAGTGCATATTAAAAGACTTAACACCTGCTTCCCACAAACCTCCCATATGTGGAGCATTGGGTGGAATGAATGACCATTGGAACCCGTGAGAAGAATATTTCTCGATGATATCCCTTGACGCTGTCTTTACAAATTCACCATATTCTCGTTGAAGAAGTTTGTCAGCACCGACAAAATTGGTCCCATTATCTGACATAAGTTTTTTAGGAAGGCCTCGTCTGCTAACAAATCGGGTAAAAGCAGCTAGAAATGAGCTAGAAGAGAGATCTGAGCACAGTTCAAGATGAAGAGCTTTAGTACTAAAGCAGACAAATATGCAGACGTAGCTTTTATGATAAGGAGAATTTCGTAAAATTGATGTTTTAGTTAAGAACGGGCCAGTGAAATCAAGTCCTGTTACTGTAAAGGGAAGAGAGAACGAGGATCGTTCTAATGGTAGGGCTGCCATCATTTGGGACTGAACTCTTTGTTTATAGCGCACACATACGACACATTGTCGAATACATTGACGTACAGCGGATCGAAGCCGTGATACGTAATATTCACTTCTTACCGCTCTAATCATTAAGTTTATTTCAGCATGCATAAGGAGATTATGCACATAGAGGATATATAATTTGCAGTACTGTGATTTGGCGGGAATAATTAGTGGATTTCGTTCATTAAGAGGCAGTGCAGAGTTAGAAATTCGGCCATTTGATCGCATAACGCCGTCGCTATATAAATAGGGATTTAGTGAATATAGCAGGGTAGGAAAAAATTCTGCTCGCAAATGCTATTTTATTTTTTTCGTTCGTTTTAAAATTTGTTTTCGGAATTTTAAAAATAAAATTCGGAAAAGAATTCTATTTTAAATTCTTGTTTTTTTTCGTTCTCCTCGCAAACGAATTAAATTAACTTTTGTTGATTTAATTCGTTTGCGAGGAGAACGAACAAAAACAAGAATTTAAAATAGAATTCTTTTCCGAATTTTATTTTATAATTCTAAGGAACGAATGCAAAAGAATAATTCTCATAAAATTTGTTAGGCAGCAAATTGAGTTCTTTTTGAAATATCATCGCCTAGCCCAAACCACTATAGCTATAGAGCTGAAATTTGATGTGTAGATTCCTCTTCCGATGTGTAAGTCCATCAAAGAGGGATTTTCGGAAATTCAAACGCGAAAAGGGGTAAAATTGGTATCTTTATATCTCGTAAACTACATTAGATAGACTAAAAATTCTAAAAGCATACGAATGCTGGTAAAAAAGAAGCCTACACGTATTTGGTACTTTTCCAATATGTGTACTTTTTAGGGTTAAAAGGGGGTGAAAACTGAATTTTGGTACCTTTTTTGCACTCGACATATCTTCAAAATTATTTAACGTAGCAGAAGAAAGCTTTTTGGTGCGTTCCTTTCTTCTGGACAGAATCTTGAATGGGTTTGACACTTTATAAAAATTTGCACTTAAAAGGGGTAAAATTTTACCCGTTTGCGGTACCTTTATGTTAATGATAATGTACACATATACATACATGTAAAAATAATTTACTATGTTTTCTTACCGGTCAGTAGAAGCTGGGATAACAAAATTTATGTTATTTTGAACTGCCCAAAAAGTGCCAAGGGGTAAAAACGGGTAAAATTGGTATCTTTATATCTCGGAAACTACATTAGATAAACTAAAAATTCTAAAAGCATACTAATGCTGCTAAAAAAACAATCCTTATTAGAAAAAGGTACTTTTTGGAAGAAGTACTTTTTAGCTTTTTGGGAAAAATACTTTTTAGAAAAAGGTACTTTTTGGGAAAAGTGCTTTTTAGAGCAAGGTACTTTTTAGAAAAAGTCGCTTCGTGGGAAAAATACTTTTTGGAAAAAGGTACTTTTTGGGAAAAATACTTTTTAGAAAATGTACTTTTTGGGAAAATCCCTTTTTAGAGAAAGGCGCTTTGTGGGAAAAATACTTTTTAGAAAAAGGTACTTTTTGGGAGTGCCATGGCTACACGTTTTCGTGCGACACCTAATACTTCCTGGGATGCCACGTCGCACGTTTTCGTACGACAGGCATTGTCTGGCCTTAGATATTGTCGTGCGTTTCTGTGTGACTCTACAGGGTTTTTTTAATGTGTTTCTAGTACCCTAATGTTTGCCCTAAATTTTGGTTCAAGTTTCATAGAGATATCTTCATTTTTTGCGGTTTTATATAAAAACTCGGAGGTTCTTTTTAATTTTGAAAATTTATTAAAAAATGTGCTTGGCACCCGAGGAAGGTTTTCGTCAAAACCCCTTGGCACTCAATGTGTTAAGAAAATCAAATTTTAGAAAAACGTACTTTTTAGAAAAAGTACTTTTTAGAAAAAGGCGTTTTGTGGGAAAAGTACTTTTTAGAAAAAGGTGCATTTTGGGAAAATCACTCTTAGAAAAAGGCGCTTTGTGGGGAAAATACTTTTTAGAAAACGGTACTTTTTAGAAAAAGGTACTTGTTGGGAAAAACACTTTTTAGAAAAAGTTGCTTTGTGGGAAAAATACTTTTTTGAAAAAGGTACTTTTTGGGAAAAGTACTTTTTAGAAAAAGGTACTTTTTGAGAAAAGTACTTTTTAGAAAATTATACTTTTTGGGAAAAGTACTTTTTTGAAAATAGTAGTTTTTAGAAAAAGGTACTTTTTGGGAAAATCAAATTTTAGAAAAACGTTTTTTTTAGAAAAGTACTTTTTAGAAAAAGGCGCTTTGTGGGAAAATACTCTTTAGAAAACGGTACTTTTTGAAAAAGGTACTTTTTGAAAAAAGTATTTTTTTGAAAAAGGTGCTTCTTTGGAAAAGTACTTTTTAGAAAAAGGTACTTTTAGCAAAAGTACTTTTTCCAAAAAAATATGTACTTTTTAAGAGAAATACTTTTTGGAACAGTGTACTTTTTTAGAAAAGAACTATTTCAAAAAAAATACTTTTTAAGGTAAATATTTAGTAGAAAAAGGTACAATACTAACAAAAATTAAGTCCAATACTAACAAAAATTAAGTCCAACATTTTCTTGACATACTGTAACTATGGTCACTGCTATCACCAGCCAGTTGGCAAATTTAAATATGTCCCTGAACCTTAATAACAACTTTGAACAGGCTCAAAGCAATCTAGAGGCATTAGATCCTAAAAATGTTGAAGCCAGTACAAGGTTCAAATTCTTAGCAATTTATTTCGAAGCAAAGGCAAAACTTACATGCCAGCTTAATTGTGTTAGAAGTGCGGAGCCACCACAGCGCTCTTCAACATTTCGCCAGTATTCCCTTGATGAAACTCAAATGCTAAATTTACCTTATCGTAGGTCTAGATTGCCGAAATTAAAAATACCGTCTTTCAGCGGGTCATACATCGATTAGCCAGATTTTTTCGCTATGTTTTGCACTGTCGTTGATAAAGATGACATAACTAAAATCGAAAAGTTTCAACATTTACGTGCGTGCTTAAAGGGAGCTGCATTAGATACTATTTCGTCATTAGAACCAACCGAGGTTAATTACGATAGGGCCATTGAATTATTAAAAAGGCGTTTTGATAATAAATTAGTTACATTTCAGGCTCACATTAAAGAAATTTTTGATTTAAAAGTTGCAGATAAAGGATCGGCTCTAGGTTTACGTCAACTGAGTGACAAGCTTAATGCGCACATGCGTGCCCTTCAAACCATGAGTACCAAGGAGCAGATAGCTGATGGATTTCTCGTACACGTTGTTAGTTCGTAGCTTGACGTTAAATCAAAAGCAAAGTGGGAAGAAGATTTGGCTGCTGATACACTTCCTATGTACATGGTCATCGCTTGAAACGTTTTTGGATAAAATATGCCGTTTTTTGGAGAAAATGGACAGAACCGTTCCAGTAAAAACTTTGAGCCAGTGGTCAAATAGATCTTCTCGGAAGAAATGTTTTAGTAACATCCGCATCCACATCACCGACCGACATCTTTATGTACCTTTTGCAGTTCCAAGGAACATTTCATAACAAAGTGTACTCGGTTTGAAAATTTATCTCCAACGCTTTAAAGAGGCTAAAAAATTACAATTATTACATATTGAAAAACTGCAAGTCTGGACACTGTCGCCATTGTTCACCGAAATCTAATTCACTTTTGCACATCGATCCAGTCAGCGATGAATTAAAAACTACAGATGAATCCCCATCAGAGCAGTTAACACCAGAACAGCAATCGGTTCTCGTATCGTCCTCAACACACGAAAATCTCACAGCTTCAGGCTTTAACGTTTTGTTAGCCACGGCCATTGTATTAGTGAAAAATCGTGCTGGGTTTTTCATTCCCTGCCGTGCTATTTTAGACTCAGCATCACAGTTGAATTTCGTTACTAATCGCCTTGCAAATCAACTTCAGCTCCAAACAAACAAATCGACCACCACGATTAATGGTATAGGTGATGGTGCCTTTGTTGCTGAAAAATCAGTTGACATTTTTGTTAAATCAAAAAAATTAAAAATTTTCAACAACTCTTTCAGCCATTATTTTGCCTTCTATTACAGACTACAGGCCAAATGTTGATATAAATGTCAGCAGTTGGAATATTCCAAAAAATGTGAAATCGGCGGATCCTTGCTTCCACAAATTCGGTCGTGTCGATATTTTAATTGGCGCCAGTCTGTTTTTCGAACTTATGTGCGTAGGGCAAATTCGCATCAACAAAAACCTACCTATTTTGCAAAAAACTGTTTTCGGATGGGTAGTATATGGTGGTACATCTAGGTCAGCAAAGCACTCGTCTCTTGCCACCATCTGTCGTCATAATAACAGCGAAAAAGAAAATAATATCGAAAACTTAATTAAAGGCTTTTGGGAGATAGAGAATAATTTCGCTAACACTCCTACATACACAAATGATGATATAAATTGTGAAAATTGTGGAGAATATTCTGTAAGTTTACCTAAAATCAAATCTATAGATATGCTTGGTGTTTCGTTTAATCAAGCCCAAAATCGTGTTAAAGGCTTGGAAAAAAGATTGCATAAATCTCCAGAAACTAAAAAAAAAGTATGTATGAAAGAGTACGTCAATTTAAACCACATGTCTCCAATTTCTTCACAAGTTGCTGAAACCACATATTTTCTTCCCCACCATTGCGTGCAAAAGGCTGATAGCTCGACTACAAAACTGAGAGTTGTTTTTGATGGCTTAGCGAAAACATCATAGGGTTTTTAATTAAACGACATACTTTATGTTGGGCCAACAATACAGCCAAAGCTTTTTAATACAATTTTACGTTTTCGGTTCTTTAAGGTAGCTATTAGTGGCGATGTTTGCAAATTGTACCGATGCGTCAGTGTCACACCCTGATGACTATTTACAAGGCCAGCGGCTTTTTTAGCAATTTTTTTTAGAAATTAACTTTCCCTTGGGTGCCAAAATCGTTGAAAGAGATGACATGATATCTGGAGCCGATACAGTCGATGAAGCAAAACAAATTCGAAACGAAGTTGCAAAATTGCTTAAAACAGGTAACTTCCTGATACGTAAGTGGTGTTTTAATGAATCTGCGGTTTTAGATTATGTTGCATCAGAAGATTGCGAGCAATTCTTAAAACTTCACGATGGAACCGACGTCTTAAAAACTTTAGGTCTAGCGTGGAATCCAAAGGATAAATTTTTTTTTTCATTTTTGCCTACAATAAATGACAACATAATGAGTAAGCGTTTAATACTCTTTCTTATCGCCCGGATCTACGATCTACGTTGGGTCTTGTTGGCCCAATTATCACAAAGGCAAAGATTTTTATTCAAGTTTTATGGAAACATAAGCTGCATTGGGATGAGATTCTACCACACAGAAAAAAATAATTTGTAAATACAATTAATTTTTTTGTTATATCAATTAAATAATTAATCGATTTTGAACCTACAACGATTTTTGTAAATACAATTATCGAAATTGTAAGTTAAAGGAAAATCTGAAAAATATTTTCAATTAAATATATCAACAAATAGTTTGTTGAAATTTATTTATTTTTCCAACATTTATTTTTATTAGATTTTAAAGTTATTTCAATTAAAGTTATAGTTATATTAACAATGCGAATTGTTGAATTTACGTACAAATTTTTATTATCATAATTGTTATATTAACAATTTTTTTTTATTTTTTTTATTTTTTATTTTTTATTTATTTTTTATTTTGTTTTTTTATTTTTTTTTATTTTAAATAATAATTAGTATTTGGCATACTTTTAATTTAATCATATTAATATAATATAAAAATTCATTACAATATTATTTTAGTAATTAATTTAATACACATTCTGTGAAATATTCTTAACAAATTGAAGACATTTTTTATTAAATATAAAATCATTCATTTTGTTTTTAATTTCTAAAGGAAGTCCATTATATAGATTAAGGCCCTTGTAAAAAAGAGATCTCTGCATTGCACTTGTAGTTGCATTGTCCAATCTAAAATCTTGAGCGTTTCGAAGCTGATAATGTTGTACTTGTCCCACTAAATTAAGTTGATCGCATAGGTATTTAGGTGCATTTCCCACTTTCAATTTGCGTATGAATTTTAGAGTGTTAAGTTCTATTCTTTGTTGAATATTAAGCCATTTTATTGTATTTCGCATAAGTTGAATTGGTGTGTATCGGTTGCATTTTAATATTGAGCGCATTGCTTTATTTTGCAGTTTTTGAAGTCTTTCTATTTTTGTTTTTGTACAGCAGGTGTATAATATTGTCGAACCGTATTCAAAATGAGGTTTGATAATTACATTATAAATATTAATCGCGGTATTTATAGATAGTTTATTTCTTATTCTTTTAAAATAACCAATTTTTTTGCCGATCTTTTTACATACGTATTCAATGTGATCATTAAATTTTTTTTTATATTTTTTACCTTTTCTATTTCTTTATTATTAATTTTAATTACAACATCGGTGTTTGCATTTATCTCCATTAATTTTGTTTTGCTCTCGTTTAATTTCAATTTATTCATTTTTAACCATTTATTAACTTTTTCTAAGTCGTGCATCATGTTCTCTTGACAATTTTTTTCATTTTCAGCAATAGCATAAACTAGTGTATCATCTGCGTATAATATTATTTCACATTTATCTAACACATTTGGCAAATCATTAATATATATTATGAATAGTAGTGCAACAAGAATTGAGCCTTGAGGAACACCATAATCATTATTTGTTGTACGTGATCTTACTTTATTTATTAGCGTAGTTTGTCTTCTGTTCGTTAAATAAGTTTGAAACCACATTAGTTCCTTATTCTGTATACCATACATATGTAACTTTTTTAAAGTATTTCTCTGTCTATTGTCTCGAATGCTCTTTTAAAATCAAGAAAAATTGCTACAATTTTGCATCTTTCATCTATTTTTTTTCCATCTGTTGACTACATAATTAACTGCTGTTTCACATGAGTAATTTTTTCGGAATCCTGATTGATATTTTGATAGTATCCCATTCTCCTCTAGATATTTTACCAATTGCATTTTTACCACTTTTTCTATTATTTTCTCACATGTTTTTAGCATATTTATTGGTCGATATTCTTCGCATAATTTTGTCTTATGGACTTTTTCAATTGGAATAACAATTGACTCCTTCCAATTTTCTAGAAAAACTCCTGAACTCAGAGATTCGTTTATTATTTTTGTTAGTACTTTGCCTGTTATATCCCAGTTATCCAAAATTAATCTTGGTGTTACTTTATTGTAATCATGTTTATTATTTAATGATTTACATATGTTTCTTAATTCATTTTGACTTATTAACCAAAATTTGAAATTATTATTTATCACTGTTAGGTTACTTATGTATTGCACATTTTCTATACTATTTCTAATTTCTTCTATGCTATCGATAAAAAAATTATTAAACTTATTAGCAATCACATTATAGTCCTTATACTCTATATTATTAAATCTTACAGTTTGTATCACAGATCGGTTCTTTTTTAACACTAAGTTTTTTATTTCCATCCACATTTGTTTCGGGTCTTTTGTACTGATTATTTTATTTTTTATGTATTTATTTTTTTCTCCATTTATTTTGCTTTTATAGTTGTTTCTTACGGCTTTATAATTGTTCCATGCCTCAACAGTATTTTCGATTTTTGCTTTTTGATATTTTCTAATTTTTTCATGTTTAAGCATTCTACATTCCATATTAAACCATTTTTTTTACATTATTCTGACCCCTATTAATTTGGTTTTTGACAAATTTTCTAATTGTATTTTCCATACACAAATCAAAACTTAATGCTTTATCATTCGACACTTCATCATACATTCTATTAAAATTTATTTCTAGTTCTATTCTAAATTCGTTTCTTCTATATTTGAATGTTTCGATCTCGTTATATTGCATGTCTTTTTTTTATAATTACACTCAATATATATGTTTATTATTTCATGATCTGATATTTTGTTCTTAATACTGTTATTGACAGATACTTTCTTACTGTTAGTTATCACATAATCTATAATTGTCTTTGTATTTTCGGTAATTCTTGTATATTCTCTGACAATTTGTTTTATGCCGTTATCATTAAAAATACTTTCTAATTTTTTCTTGTAAAAATTATTCGTTGACCAATCAATGTTGAAGTCCCCGGAAACTATTAATTCGCTATTGTATTCGCTTAGTTCTTCAATAAACTTTTCAAATACAGTACAAAATTCTGCTTCACTATAACTTGGTGATCGATAAACTGCTGCTATTATAAGGTTATTCTTCCCATTCCTCATTTTAAATGCGCTTAACTAATATTTTAAGTTGTCTACTATTTCCGATATTAATTCCACGTTCCACTCTTTCTTAAAATATAATGAAGTACCTCCCGTTCTCGACGATTCCGCAATTGCTGAAATTAAACCATATCCCTCGATTGATATTTCCTCTTCCTCTACGTCTCCAGTCAAATGTGGTTCAGATAGAATTACGAATTCAGGTTTTTCTTCTGCAACCATAATCTCAAGTTGTGTAAAGTTATTTGTTAATCCTTGAATATTTGTGTATATACATTCCAATTTCTGTGGTTGTTATGCTGTTAAGCCTAAATTTTTCTTCTTCAAGTTAAGTTTATTCTGATATACCGGACACTCTCGGCTCATAGTATTGTGGTTCTCATCAAGTCGCATATGTAATTTATTGTTGGCCCTTATGCAATTTATACATTTTTCTATCATTTTTATTTGACAGTCCTTTGATCTGTGGTTTGCATGGCATTTTAAACATGTTTCCTGACTTCTACATTCACTAGCACGATGATTGAATCCTTGACATTTAAAACATTGTAGTAATTCGGTGCCATCAAATACCCTGCATTTTTCCCAGCCTATATTTATTCTTTGTGTTGCCAATACTCTTTCATACGACTCATTGTCAATATTAATTTTTGCATTATAAACCGTTTTATTGCTTTTTTTAAATTCATACATTTTTATCATTTTTATTTTCGATTCTTGTAAAATGGGGTTCTGTTTTTTTATTTTATCAATCAGTTCGTCGTCTTCGTACTTAAAGCTCATGTCTGTAATTGTAATAGACATTTCTATGGGGTTTGGAATTTTAATTTCGTAATTTTCACTCATTTTTTCTTGAATTGCTTCTTTAATTTTATCTCTTTCATCATTATTTTCGGTTTGAATTACTAACGATCCATTTTTTCGGTTTTCAACATTTGTTATCTTTAAATTTACCGGGTCCACTTTCTTGTTTAATTCTTTTTTGGTTTTATCAACATCTTGTTTTTCTCTCGGCTTAATGATCAAAGGCACTGTTTTTGATACTTCTGGCAACACTGATTTGCTTTTAACAGATTCAGCATACGATATTTTGTTTTTATTTACATTTGTTTCTTTTATAACTTTTTTAATTTCACTGCACATTTTGTCGTTGTTTTCTTCTATGTTGGTACACATTTGTTTGTTTTTGTTTTCAAATTCACTTACATATTCATATAATTTTTGAAACTCTTTTACATTTTTTTCACAACTTTTCTGAGCATAATCTAATTTTTTTATTCTTTCCTCATATCTTATTTCAACTGCTTCCATTAGTTTCTTAATTTCCATTTCATTTTCTTTCAAAGATGCTTTAAATTCATTTTTGTATTCTGTTAAATTCCTCTCGTTCCTAGTTACACCATTTTGTATATCTGTTATTACTAAGTCGACATTGTGGATATATTGTACACAGTCGTCGCAGATAAATCTGATGAAATTTCTGTTTCCTAGTATTCCAATTGAATATTGGTCAAGTCCAGAACATTTTGCGGCGCAATGGTATACTTTTTTACAGACTCCATCACATTGTATTCCTGTTTCACCCCTAATTGATGTTCTGCACTTACTGCATTCAACCGGCATTGTTGTTCATTGGAAATTTCTTTTAAAAATGCAATTTATATCAAAACTTTTATACACTATTTTTGTCCCTTATTTATTTAATTTATCTTATTGTTCAGATATTTTATTTTTGATAATGTTTGTTTATTTTAGTTATTTTCACAGAGCGCATTAAAATTTCAACCACTTTACTTGCGATGTTGCCAGACAACATTATACTATACACAATCAAAACCCTCGAAACTATTTTTGCTTGTTTGCGAAAAACACTAAATGTCTTTGAGCGGAGTTGAACCGGCAACATCAGGAGTAACAAGCTGACTTACTAACCTCTCAGCTAAAGAGCAACACTTTATTAGAAAACATGATTTCTTGTTTCTTCTGCATGTCAGCATTCCGTTATGATATAATTTAACAAATAATTTATTGAGTAATTTAATTGATTACAACAATTTTAATTTGTTATATCAACAATGATGATTGTTAATTTTTAAATTATATATTAACAATTTGTTTTGTTGGTTGCATTTCGATGATATTTTTTTCTGTGCACAATCATTGCATTCGGGATGGTGCGATTTCGTTTCTAAATTTTACATTGTAGACAGTTTGGAGTTTTCACGTTACGTGTTACTTCCAAATACAAATGTACAAATACATGCATTTTGCGATGCTAGCTTGGCAGCGTATGGCGCTTGTGTATATGTGCGTGCTGAATTAATGGAGTTATCAAATCCAGCTTACTGTGTTCGAAGTCTCGAGTAGCGCCTTTAAAGACTATAACAATTCCGAAACGAGAATTGTCAGCAGCCTTGCTGCTAGCAGAGTTGGTAAATAGTATTGATATTTCTTACCCAACGACGTATGAAACACATTGCTGGTCTGACTCCATGGTTGTGCTTTCTGGCTACGCAAGGAATCGTCAAACTTCAATGTTTTTGTCTCTAATAGAATAAGTCGCATCAAAGAATATAAATCATATAGAAGGCGCATCTCATACAAGCTAAAATTTTTCTTTGGCGGGTATTTCCAGTACTACCCGTCCAGCGTACGCACTCTCATTTCTTTCTGCAGTGTATGCTGCGCTCGCATTGCTGAGAGTGAAAGCGTGTGTGTATTTATGTTTGATTTTTATTATTTTGTTTTTTTACAGTCTCGTAGACAGCGTATGCTATGATCAGCGTTGCCGTTTTGGTTACTTGTAACCAAAATTGGTTACTTTTTTCCAATGTGTACTTGTGTACTTTTTTCCATTTTGGTTACTTTTTTAACACAAAATTAACAATTTTTATATGATATTTAAATTTGTATATCGTGATGCACTACCATATTTTTAAATGAATTTTGTATCTAAAAAACAAATGTGGATGTGGTTTCCAAATTTAGTACATGATAAAGAAGAAGAAATTGTGTCCCACTAGCAATTGCTCAGATTTTCAAAATTTAAATAAAGTTGAAATATTTTGAGACAAAGTTTCCAAACATAAACATAAACACATGAATTGATTGCCACACAGCTCATCGGCTTCTGAAAGGATATTTTCGTAGCTATCAAAACTAAATGTAGGAAGCTGGATTTTAGTACCAACTCGATATTGCATATGCACAGAAAAAATTTTAGCCAAAATACTTCCAATTAAATCAAGTAATGCTGTTTCAAGCAATTTTATAATTGTCCCAATTAAATTTTGTTAATTGAAAACAAAAAAGTTTAATGTTTGGCTGTATGTTTGCAAATATGCAAACATACAGACGAATATCAAACTTTTGTACGCATTATTAAAAATTCAAACAATTTTTTGATTGTTTTAATTAACTTTGTTTAATGAAAAAAATATATTTTAGTGTTTGTGTGTGTGTGTGTGTTTATTCATATTTAAATTTTTTGTGTTCTTATTTGCTTTGTAGAGAAAAGCAAAATTGATTTTGAAAAGAAAACAGTTGAACGCTTTGTGTGCATGTTCGCAAATATGCAGACATACACACACATTCAACTCGTTTACGTATTATTAAAAATTCAAAAAAAATTTTAATTGTTTGAATTAACTTTGTTTAATGAAAAAAATGTTTTAGTTTATGTTCTTCTTATGTGGTAAATAAGGGTAAGAAAAGAGCAGAAGCTAAAATTTTATTCAGTATTCAAAGTGATTTCAAATTGTGAACAACGTACTCGCGGTGGTTGATTTAATATAAAAAAAAAATAAAATACATAGATAGGTACATACAAAATAAATAAATAAAAACGGTAATTATAAACTAAGTCTATGTACATAAGAATTTAGTTTTTTGTGTACGTACTGTATGTACATAATGCTTTAATGTCTTTAAACTTAAAGGGAATTGTAACCGTAGTTTATTTGTTTATTGAAGCTAAGAGTGCATAAATAAAAATATGTTTTTGAAGTGTTTTTTGTGCGTTAACTCTTTCGACTCCCCCAATAAGTTTTTTGAACATTTAAAAGAACACGTAGTTCCGAAAAATATTGTTTACGAATGTACATTCAATAGGTGTTGTCAAAATTTTTCCCAGAAATGTGCTTTTAAGAAACATATAATAAATCATTTCAAGAAATATAGTGAAGAAAATGTTACATCTGCTGCAAATAATGAGGATTTTCTTCCAAGCGCCACTTTTAACATTGAGACTGACAAACCCACTAGTTATAATTACAGTATTGATCTTCAAACTGTTTATGATTCCGCAACAAAATTCTTGATAAAGCTTCATTCTTTTAACAATTTATCTCGGTCGGACGTTAATAGTATACGGTACTTTGTTGAGGTTTTAGTATTAAATCCATTACTTGAATTTATTGAGCAAGCTCAAAATCCCGAAAACCACGTTGGGAAAGGTCTTTCAAATGTTTTAAGAGATGTAAGGATGTTATTTGAAGATGTAAAAACTGAATCTAGATTACATAAAGTTTTGCATGAAAAAGATTTAATTGGAAATGTTCAATCATTTATCATTAATGGTATGTTATTGAACATCATTAATGGTATTGTTATGCCACTGGAATTCCAGTTTAAGAAAATATTTGAGAAAAATGATTTTCTCGACAAAGTTTTGAAGCACATGGAAATAATAGAACACAATGGAAAATTTGTAAACTGTGTTCAAGGGCCTTTGTGGAAACAGAAAAGAAGTTTGTACCCCAATAAAATAACAATCCCATTCTATTTATATGCCGACGATTTTTCTATCAATAATCCACTTGGATCCAAATCAATAAAAAATTCGATGTGCAACTTCTATTATAGTTTTGCATGCATTCCTATGAAATCCTCCAAGCTGAATGAAGTTTATTTAGCTTCCTCTTTTAAATCTTCCGATGTGAAGATATATGGCAATGATTGTTTTAAGCCTTTGGTTGATACTCTAATAAAACTGGAAACGGAAGGAATTATTGTTGAAACCGAAGGAGGTACGAAAAACGTTCATTTTATAATGGCATTATTCCTAGGCGATAACCTAGGACTAAACTGTATCCTCGGATTCTCAAAATCTTTTTCTGCAAATTTTTATTGTAGATTTTGTTTAATCAAAAAGTCTGAAGCTCAAGTAGAATCATCTGAAAGAGCTGAAATTTTAAGAAATAGAATTAATTATAGGCAGTCTATTGAACAAGGAGTTATGACTGAGACAGGAGTAAATACTTCCTGTATTTTTAATCGCATTCCGTCATTTCACTGCACTGAAAATTACGCCGTAGATGTTATGCATGACTTGTTTGAGGGAGTATGCCATTACGTCATATGCGACTCTATGTTATATTTTATTAAAAAAATGAAATATATTACTTTAAATGATTTAAATAATCGTCTTAAATCATTTAAGTACGACAAACACGACCGCGGAAACGAAAAATTGTCTATATCTTTACAAGAACTTGAAAATCGCAAATTAAAAATGTCGGCTATTCAAATGATGTGTTTTTCTCATTACTTCACTGTTTTGTTTGGAGAATTTATAATGCAGAGAGATCCAGTATGGTTATTTCTTTTAGACTTTTTTGAAATTATAGACGATATTTTATGCTATGATGTTACTCAATCGCTTATAGGTCAGTTAAAATTGAAAATCCAAAATTTTAATAAGAATTACCAGTTGATATTTAAAATGCATCTAAGGCCAAAGTTCCATTTCCTTTTGCATTATACAACAGTTATTCAACAATGTGGTCCTCTAAGGCAAATATGGAATTTTAAATATGAAGGCAAGCATAAAAAATTTAAAATTTATTCACATGTTATTACATCAAGGAAGAATATTTCGAAAACGTTTTCATGTAAGCAGCAGCTTTCATTTGCGAACGCCTTACTTGAGACAAATATTAAAGGTGACATTATTTTAGAAATACCATTTTGCAATAAAGATGTTAAAATAATGGTTTCCCAAAAAATAAAAATGCCTATAGCAGACATTTCTCTTTATTCACAAGCTTCAATTTGGGGCTATAGATATACATCCAAACATATTGTAGCAACATTTTCGAATGACTTCGATTTTTTTGAAATTTATTTTATTATTAATACAAAAAGAAATGATTTAATATTTTGTTGCAAAAGAATTTGTGCTGAATATAATACCCATTTTGCATCTTTTGAATACTTATCACTTTCCACAGAATACGTAACTATAAAACTTGAAGATATAATTGGACCGCCTTTCGAAAAACAATATACTTCTCAAGGTAAAATATTTTTAAGGCTTAAAGAGTCTTATAAAGGTATTTATTAAGGATAATAATCCTCACCAAAAATACAAAATGGATGCTGATGATGATTTTATTTTACTGCTTACGGAATGGGATTTAGTACACCTTTATGACTTTTTTAAACGTAAGTAATTTTATATATTTTTTATTTTATTTAAACAAAATGGAATATGTTATTTTTTTTAGAACAAATGATTGATATTTACGTACTTAAAATGTTAAAGACGCACCACATATGCAAATTGTTTAAAAATTTAACAATTGGCGAGCAAGCTAAATTTGAATACCATTTAGAAAGTTGGAAGAAGCATATCGACGGCCCTGAGTTTTTTATTGCAAATCAACAACAAATACCTAGCAATGATACCGCAGTCATCAAACCGCCATCAGTAATGCATATTTTGGAAAGCACAACTAATGGCAATAACATTTTGAAGTATTATACAACAAACAAAATTCTTCACGAGGAACAGCGTAATTTGCTGATTAAGACTATCACGAAGTATATAGAGTCGAAAAACATTCAGTGTTCACTGTCTGATTGCTCAGATCTCGAAAGACAAATCTGCCGTATATTTCCTACGGAGAAGTTGGTAAATTGTCCATTGCGATATATTTAAAAAAATTGATATTCATTCCTATAATTATATTTTCTAGGAATTGTATACAACTGGAAAAAGAGGCAAAATTTACAATAAACTTGCCAACTGCAAAAGATTATCCAGAAGTGTCTTAAAACTAAATGAAATTGACGAAAAAGAAAACACTTCCGGTAAGTAATTTTGTGTAAATAAAAATATTACAAATAAATAACTACAATAAACAATTTTTTTTAGATAATATAGGAAATTACGCTTTAGATGTGGAACATTTAAGATCGTCAAAAATATTTGAAGACGAATTTTATATTTATTGGCGAAAGTGTGCCCCATTACGCTTTGATGAAATTGCTAATTCGAAAGATACTGCTGAAATTTTTAAACTTTGGCCTGAATATGCAAAGGCTTCTGGTCAGCTTTTGGTAAGTACAAATTAAATGTGAGATGTTTATTTTAAAATTTGAGGATTCAGTTAATCGAAACAATCCAATCATGTTGGATTCTATAAAATTGTCTATTAGTTATGTATGGAAGTATTTATCTTAATAAATACATGTCATGTAATACAAAAAAACTTGTTTTTTTATTTTTAGATCGACATTGATTTTACAATAAAGTTCCCTATTGCCAAAAACTTTAAGGAGCGTTGGTCATACTTCTCCGACGAAGTAATGATAATTTTAAAAACAAAAATTTCTTGTGCAGCAGCTTCTAAAAAATTGCTGCAAAGCGAACGAGTTGATGAAAGTAATAATATAAAATATTTCTGCATATATTGCACATTTTTAATTTAATTAAATTTATTATTTTTCAGACTCGAAAAACTTTATGATGTTGTGGTTTTACCACAATTTATTTCCCCCTCAACTTAAAGTAAGCACGGACGAAAGTGGTGCAAAGTTTAGAAAAAAGTATAGCATATTGGACTCTCAAGAAGCTTTTGCAGTTGTTGCTTCCAATAGAGAGGAGTTGGACGTTAAAATAAAACTTTTAAAACTGCAAGGGAAATGTATTCAGCCAAAGATGTTAATTGTTGGGGATATCCTTAGCATCAAAGAAATTTTTGTATATTTTGACGATGTAAAATATCCATTTATATCAATTCTAACTGGGTTTGATATGCTTTTTAAAATATTTTTTGTATTTAATGTTAAATATCCTGTAGAGTCAGAAATATTTTACAATTTTATACAGGTATTTTATTTTGAGTTGCCATCACAAAAAAAATGCATTAAGGCTTCTGCCATTAAACACGAGATACTCAAGATAAAAAATTGATTGTACTCGAAATTTCGTAATGTCCGTAACAATTTTTTATAGAATGAATTATAAAATTGTTTATAATTATAAATTGTATATTATATTGGCGGAATTTGATGTTTGATGCAAATTGTCTTTCGTAAGTGCAAATGCAAAATATCGTAGCTTTTCTCTGGATTGTGTGTGTACTTTGTTGTTGGATTTGACAGAAAAGCTACGATATTTTGCATTTGCACTTACGCTAGACAATTTGCATTAAACATCGAATACAGCCATTATATTTTTTTTAATTATTATTTTCATATTGCAAATTAAATGTAAAATTTTTTAATAACAAAATTAAAAATGGTTTTTTTATTTATAGTGGGGGTGGGTGTAAATTCCAATTAACCCGTTTTATAAAATCAATTAAAAATTTAATTGATTGAAATCATAACATTCAATTAAAATTTTGGTTTTGCCAATTAATTAATTTAATTGAAAGTTTTCCACAATTCAATTACTTTCTTTAATTCTTTCAATGAACAATTTAATTGCTTTCAATCTCTAAATTCAATTATTAATTTAACTGGACCAATTAATCATTTCTTTAAAATAAATGCCTACTTTCAATTAATTCTATTAATTAATCTCAAACAGCACGAAAACCTCATTTTTACAAATTCATTAATTGATATTATCAATTTGTTTGCAGGACGAAAATCAGTACAGGATTTACTTAATAGTACAAATTTCTAACTAAAATATTAATTGAAGTTGATTTTCAATTTTTTCTGTGTGGGCATTTCCTGGGGTCACGAACGTACGTTCGTACGCTTTTCATGTACAAAGGATATAGAAAACAAAACTTTTCCTAGCATTTTTTTGCGATTTGATAGCATTTTGGTACCTCTATGCTTAGTGCAAAAAATTTAATTTCATCGAGTTTAAGTTTTCATATTAATAGTTATAAACATGTGGTCACGAACGTACGCAAAATAGAAGTCAACTTTGGCTGACAGTAGTGAAATGTAAAAATCTGCGAAATGGAACGGAATAATGAAAAGTGCTTAATATATATGTATTAATGTAGGTCTCTATCCAGTTTTTACACAATAAAATACCTCTATTGGGTTTTGTTTAATTGCCTTAAGTACCGGTCGCGAACGTACGGGTCACGAACGTACGATTTTTCCATATGTTTTTTTTATTATTATCACTATGCATTTTCACATAAATATCTAAAAAATGTTCTCAACATAAAACTTAATACTCAATTTATAGTGTGTAGTAACACTTATAACAAGAAATGGACTATTTTTAACCCTCAACCAAAATAGGGGTGTTATAAGTTTGTATTGTGTGTATGTGTGTCTCTCTCTGAGTCCACGTACAGACCAAACGGCTGCACCGATTTTGATTTAGTTTTTTTCTGTTTGAAAGGTGACTTGATCGAAAGGATTCTTAGCTAAGTTTTAAGGTCTAGCCGCTTAGAAGATATCACATCTTCTCTAGATATATTCTTGGTTTTTTTATATTTATGAAATGAAATTTTAACAAAATTTATGATATTTTTGTTTTTATTGAATAGGCCATTAGAGGTATGCTTAACAGTGTTGTCAGTTTAGGGGATTTGTCCCCGAATTGGGGATTTTTTCGCGAATGGGGATTAAAATTTCGTATTGGGGAACTGTGGATTTTTTTAAGGATGATAACCAAATTTTAGGGGATTTTTAGAGATTTATTTTTATAACTGATGGTATCAAGAATGATTTTTGAATTAAGAAGTATGCGTCTGGCAAGTCTGAAAATGTGTTGCTATTCATAGTGAATGTTTTCTAATAAAGAAGAAGTATCAAGGCAAATTAACCAATAATGAACACTAGCAAAACAAAAATACGTAAAAACCAAAATACGTAACAAAATGTAATACGACTTGTTAGAAGCACTTCTTAGAATAAACACACACTTTAAAAATAGTTCAATTTGTTGTGACAAGTTTAATCCTTCTGCTGAAATGGTAAAATAAAGCTTTTTAATACAAGTACATACTATGTACAACAAAGAACGGAAGAATTCGAATCTAAAGTTTTGGAAATGGTTAACTTTGGTTAAAAAATTTTTTTGTACTTGTGTATACTAAACTACTTATGTATGTGTATTTTTTCTTTATAAGTTTTAAGCAAGTAGAAATTAAAATGTAAATATAGCTATCGATATAAATGCATTTTATTGAATATATCTGTTATTTTTTAAATAAAATTAAAAAAATTAAATTTTTTCAAAAAAGAAAAAATTTGACAAAAAAAAAAAACCATTTGGGGATTTTTGGGGATAAAAAATCAAAAATTGGGGATAACCTCGGTATATCATTAAATCTTTCTAGTAAAATTTACTTACGGTCGCGAACGTACGAAATTTTGCAACTAAAAAAAACATTATTTAGCTGTAACACAGAATTTTTTTTTTTATTTGCAAATTAGTGACGCCGAACTTATTTAAAATGTGATATGTGTGGCACCTGTTGACGTTTAATGCAAAGCAATTAATGAGGTTTTCGGTCGCGAACGTACGATTAAAACATAGATAAGAAACAACGTAAAAATTAACCGTTAATCGAACTTTTTTGTTCACCTTACACTTTCCTCTTCTTAATTGATTGTAATAAAGACGTTTTGAAGAAATATTGCAACCATAACATATATTTTGCATGTAAAATAATTAAATATAAAAATGTCTTTAGAAGTAGCTTAAAAATAAAATATAAAATTTTCCAGTTTCCAGCCCAATTTCCTCAAGTAAAAGAGCTGAGATATGCTATGAAACTATCCAATTATAAAAATATAGGTTCTTTTTTATAATTATAAACAATAAAACACGATGATTATCAACATTTCATTTTTCCATCCTGGTTGACTCTTCGGGGGAAATGCCCATATGTATATTTTAATATTTATAAAATTACATTTTATTTTTATTAGAAAAAGATTCAAGGGGAAAAAACGTTTCTGTTCCCCTTGACTCTCTCTCCCACAAACTAATCAGCTTAGCAATAAGACTTGCATCATGTAAATTAGGACTAAGCGACAAACACATTAGTTTTCAAGAGAAGATTATTTTTATAATATTCAAATTTGTTTTACATAATTAATTTTCGCTTACGATAAAATTTTACAGCCCGTATCTTAAAAGTTATAAAATTTTTGGCATTTTGATAATTAACTAAAATTTTAATTTAAATAAAAAGGTATATTTTCGATTAAATCTCACTTACGATAAATATCGAAAATAATGCTCAATACAAATATGAAACTGAATTACAAATTTAAATGTAATAGCTTAAAAACATTGCATCTGAAACAAAAAATTTGTGTATTTCTCACTATCAAACAAAAATTTGTCTAATTTTCAATTAATTTTTAAGCTTTACAAGCCTTCTTCCCGTTTTTTACATTCACTGCGAATCGATAGCGGGAACAAACGTTCCCATGAAGTTCCCGATAGCAAATTTCCCCTCATGGGGAATAAAAATTTCATGGGTTCAAAAATTTATTCACGATAGGGGTGAATGTTTACAACGTCAAGCACTGGTGCCAGAACATTTTACAAAAAATCTGGAAAAATTGGCTAAAAAATCTGAAAAAAACTGCAAAATAATTTTAAAAAATCGGCAAAAAAATCTGCAACAATAAAAGCACCTATATTTTGAACTGTTTTTCATTTTGTTTTCGAATTATTAACCGACTTCAATTAAGGAGGAGGTTATATGTTCGTCATGTATGCATTTTTTATTTAATTTGCGAATTAACATAAATTATCTTGCTGTACAAAAACATATGCCGATATTACAAATTCTTTAAAATAATGGGACATATACATACAAATCTGTGCAAAATATCGCACACTAAATCATAAACAGTAACTACTCAAAAAATCGCAGTTGTTTAGGAGTGGCAAAAAACTGTTCACGAAGACTTTGGTGCAAAAGAAAGTTTTAGTCCCATGAAAAAACAAAACAATTTTCATAGTTTTGAGTTGTCTGTTTATGATTTAGTGTGCGATATGTATATATGTATGTATATACTAGGGATGTAACGAATACCAGTTTAGCGAATGCGAAGGCGAAAGCGAATAATACATATTAATTTTTGCAAAAGCGAATGCGAATGCGAAAGCGAATGCAAATATTACAATTCGTTAAAATAGCACATGCAAATAAAGTTATATAAGAGTAAGTATAGATAATAATTAATAATAAGTTCACAAAATATTAGGCAATCAACCCATTCGTACTTTGGCCCTAAAGCCTGCTACTTTGTTTAATAGTTCATGTGAAATGATCTTAAAATACATATTAAGGAAACTTGGAATGAATTTTTCTAGGTAAAAATCTTGCAGAAGTAGTACTATTGAGAAAAGCATGAAATATATCTTCAACATCTTAAGTTTTCATGAGAAATAATATGAGTGTGGAAATTACAACAAACAAGGACTAGTTAATATTTTTTGGATTTGAAGTAATGAATGGTGGTCAACATTTTTTCAAAATATTGAACAGAATAGTCTTAAGCAGAAAATATGTTCGCGCAAATCAAACACTGCCTTTTATTTTTCAAAAACTGAAAAATATTTCCATTTTGATACTTATGAGAAATTATTTATAGGATAGTTTTCCGCTAAGATTTTAAAGCTTTGGTTAGAATGATTTACTTTTTCATGTTGGCTTAAAATAATTTTAATTTTTCTGACGTTTGTTAATCGCAAACTACGATATTTTCATAAAATAAATTTTTTTGTCTCTAGTATTCGCTTGAAATATTCGCATACATTTTAACGAATGCAAAAGCGAATGCAAATAGCAAAAGTAAGCGAATAATTTGCGAATGCGAAAGCGAATGCGAAAGCGAATGCGAACATTCGTTACATCCCTAGTATATACATACATCTTTGCACAGATTAGCTAGTTTCTTTTTACCATTGTTATGTTGGTGGTATGGTTACTGCTAAATTAAACGTCAAACACTACTTATTTGTTAGTGTTTCTTATGTGTATGTTTCTGACAGTGACACCATGGTTATTTCTGTTACGAAGTAAAGAAAAACACGAAATATTGATGTTACACAAGCATTTCAGAAAATCTGGAAAATTCATTTTATAATTTTTTCAATGAAAAATCAACAAAATGCAGAGAAATCTGCAAAACTGGCAACAGTTACGACAAGCTGTAGCAAGAACACGAAGCTCTGTCGCTGTAGCGTACAGTGTGACCGTTTGATCGACTAAAGTGGCAAATTGCCACTTTTTCGATTGCCTTGCCTCTTTTTGTCCCCCTTTTTCTAAAGTGAATTATATAATAATACATTAAAAATAAGAACTTTAATGTAGTTGTGTCGATGTTTTTAATGTTGCCCCTTTTTTTTAGATAAATCCTACCCTATTTGGTGCCACTTTTTGAAAAATGTCATCGGTCACCCTGGAAGCGAATGCTCTCACTGCGTGTTTGCTTGCGCTTTATACTTTCCCCCCGCTTCAGCGTAAGCAAAAAATGTTTAATTTTTTAGCTCAGATGCGCATTCTATATAATTTATATTCTTTGGTCGCATCCAAATGCTAACAAACAAAATGAACTGGCATCATGTTCCAACTAATTTAAATCCAGCCGACATTTTATCAAGGGGTGCTTTACCTAAGGAAGTTTTATCATCAAAACTTTGGAAACATGGACCCGAGTTTTTAAGAATTAAGCACGCAACATGGCCCAAAACTTTCAAATTGGGTAATTGACCTGCCAGAAAGAAAACAAACAGTGCTAATCACCACCCCTCTTAACGATTGGTCAGTGAGTTGCAAATACTATAATTCATTTACCAAGATGCAGCGCGTATTCGGATATGTCCACAAATTTGTTATTTTAAAATTATCTCTCAACGATCAAACTAAATTGGCTCCATTAACACCGTTCGATCTAAAAATGGGTACCGACATGATAATTCGCAACATTCAACAATTGCATTTTGCCTCCGAATACAAGACGTTAAAGAGAAACAGTACCATATCGCCATCAAGTAAATTAAATTCGTTAGCTCCTTTCCTTGACGCACCAAATCTAATACGGGTTGGAGGCAGACTGGAAAACTCAACTTTAGATTTTGACGCAAAGCATCCAATTATTTTGCCAAAACTTCATCCCTTTACTCGGGAATTAGTAATGGACTTTCATCAAAGGCTACTACACGCTGGGCCACAGTCTTATTGCTACAATTCGCTTGCAGTATTGGCCTCTTGGTGGACGAAAGGCTGTAAGTACAATTATATCGAAATGTATTCAATGCTTCCGTTTGAAGAAAATATGTGCACAGCACATAATGGGTAGTTTACCTCGAGACCGTGTCCAACAGTCCAGAGCATTCCACACCACAGGCCTTGAGTTTTGTGGTCCTTTTTACTATAAATCTGGTGTGAGGAATACACTACCAGTAAAAGGCTACATTTGTATTTTTATTTGCTTCGCCACAAAGGCCTCACATCTAGAACTCGTAGCAGAATTGTCAACACAGTCGTTTTTATGTATTTGAAGAGATTTATCTCCATCAGAGCAAAGCCGTAAACTATCTGGTCGGACAACGCCACAAACTTCGTTGGAGCCAAAAAAACGAATTGGAAGAGTTAAAGCGCCTGATTTTTAACCAGCCACATCTTGATATAGTTCAACAAGAGTTTCTCAATAATAATATTAATTGGAAGTTTATTCCACCTAGATCTCCACATTTCGGTGGCCTTTGGGAGGCCGCCGTCAGTCGGCAAAATATCACTTTTATCGAACCGTTGGCCAACATGTATTAAAACTAGACCACCTACAGACATTAGTCTATCAAATCTCAGCAATTTTGAACTCTCGTCCATTATGCCCACTCTCGGAAGATCCAAACGATCTTAATGTTCTCACCCCAGGCCATTTTTAATGGGAGCGCCGTTAACTTCAATCATAGAGCCGGAAATCACAGATGAAAACGTTTCTCACCTAAGTAGATGGCAAAGGATTTCCTTTCTTCAGCAAACTTTTTGGAAAAAGTGGAGCGCGGCATGTCTCACCCTACTACAAGAGCGGTCAAAATGGCGTACTCAATCTACAAATATATCAAAAGTCGATATAGTGTTATTAAAAGAAGATAATCTTCCACCTCTTAAATGGCAAGTTGGACGTATCATAGAAACAATATATGGTGAAGATGGAGTGGCACGCGTGACAGTAGTTCGAACTTGTGGCAAAACAGTTAAGCGAGTCGTAACAAAATTGGCGGTTTTGTCAATTGAAAGGAATTTAGTTGAAAGCCAGAGCCTTCCAACGGGGGGAGGATGTTAACTGCAGTACGTCCCTGCAGTATTTTTAAATGATATTTATGTACTCACGTATGTGCATTATTTTGTTGCCTTATTCTTTTATTCAGTTCATAACACTGGGTCTTCACGTAGCAATATCGATTGAGGCAATTGTCAAATTTGATTGCGTCCATGAAATTTCCTACGTGTAGACACCGATTGTCATAAGTGTCAATCCATTGAGCAATGATTGCTGTGCTGATTGCTCGAGCAATTATTGCCAAGCAATATGCTGTAACTTTTGTTGTATTTTTCATTAATTTTTGCAAAACAGTGAAATGGAGGAAAATATAAATGTACATCATCCGAAAACATAATATAAGAAAAACTAAACATAAATTTTTCGTATTTTTGCATTGGAAATATATATTTAAGGCAATACCTGCCCTAAGAATGGGTAAGAATTGTGGAAAAAATTGCCGTACGTGGTCGCCGCTTCAAGCAAGAAGCAAAAAAAAAATTGATTATTCTGCCGACGTTATTGCTTGTTGTCAGCAATGAAATTGCTACGTGAAGACCCAGTGTAATTATTAAATTGCAGTACATGCAATATACATGTATATACATACAGCGTTGTCAACTTTCAAATTTTAAAAAGCACTGAAATCAGGAAAAAATCGCGTAATTTAAGTAAAAAAGCACTAAATTTAAAATTTTTTTATTTTATTTTAAAAAAATTAGTTATAAATACATATACATATATGTACGTCAGTATATAAAAAAAGAAATTGGTTGACCTTAAATTCCGTTCCTAAAACGTCAAATTAGAGGCATCCGATACACATTTTAATTCTATAGGAATCAGTGTATTCTAAAATCACTTTGACGAAGATTTTTGAAGTTATTATAAAAAAAAAATTAATTTTTTTTCGTCAAGGAACAAACGAATCACTCGAGTTTAGTCAAGTTGGCAGTAATCGACAAGTATTTATGAGGTTAAGAGCTGATTACATTTTAAATTTAAATTTTAAAGTTTGAGGGTAATATGGCGCTTATTTCTTCAACCAAGTCTTGTACAAACTCATTAGAATTCTTTGAAATGCTCCATTTAACTTCAGAGCTTATGTTTTTTAAATGATAGACTTCCTCGAAAAACAAATAGATAAGGAAATTTCTCTTTGAATTTTTGGTTTAGTGCCACCGCTCGATACACAAAGCACCAAAAATTAATTTAAAAAAGCACTGAGCACTAACTTCAAAATTTTTCGCGTCGAAAATTTCAAAAAGTACTAAAAACGGTGCGAAAAGCACCGAGTTGACAACGCTGTATACATACATTTCTGTATGTATATACATACATATATACTAGATATGTAATTTTATATGTATTGTTTGTTCTTTTATTATTTTATAAAGTAACAGTAATAATTCTTGGAATTTTTTGTATTTTTTCAATATTTTTTAATAATGAATATTTTAAGTTAGTTGCATAAAGTATATCTAATAAAGAAGTCGCAATTTCCAAATAAATTTTCGTTTTATTTTGGAAAAAAAATAGTTTGTAAAAAGTATTGCAAACTCAAACAATTATTATTTGCACAAACATTGTACTTTTGTTAATTTATCGAGATGATTGATAATCTAGGCGATATAGTTTCTAATAGCGACATGATTAACATGGTAATACGGCAAAATGAATTTAATGTACTACATTTCAATGCACAAAGTCTTGTACCTCGTGCTAATGTTACTAAATTTGGTGAAATAAGACAATTAATGCAATGTTGCTCAGTGGATTCATTTGGCATATCTGAAACATGGTTTAGTAATTACGTTACTGATGCTGCAATTCGAATACCTGGCTTCAAAATGTATCGAAAAGATCGCACATACTCCAGAGGAGGAGGAGTCTTTTTGTATGTTCGTGAAGACCTTAAGGTTAATGGTATCTATAATGGGGCCAATATACGTCCGGAACAGGAATAACATAGATTCAAACACTAACTATGATCGTATAATGGAAGCTATTTTTTAGAAGTGTTTTTGAGTCCTAGTATAATTTTGTTGGTATACCTTCCCACTGGTGATTTTATTGGGTGCGAAAATTTTTTAATGGATATTTTGTCGGGGTATCAAAACATTATTATAATGGGTGACTTCAATACCAACATTTTTCAAGATGGACAATTGATACGAGAATTTTGTTTGGAATCATCTCTTTCAGTGGTTCACAACTCATTACCTACACTCTTATCCTCAAGGTGGATCTACTTCAGTCATAGACTACTTTTTTGTATCAATATTTATAGGGTACAAGTTCAAACCAATTTCAACTTCCAGCACTGAATTCTTATCATGCTATGATTCATTTGTCTTATAATATTCCCAGCTCAAGGTTATCTAGTGACTTTTTCTATAGAGATTATAAATTATTTGATCCTGTACAATGTAGGGATGGGCAAATGAAAAAAATGTATCGATATATATCGTATCGATATTTTTGAATGGTATCGATATATATTTTTTTAAAACATCGATATTTCGATATATCGATATTTTTGCCTACAAATGAAATTCCACAAAAACCGCAAGATTATACGGTTATCCGTGGAAGATCAGTCAACCAGTGCGAGCGAGACGAAAAACTCTCGAAGGCCAAACAACAGACACAAACCTGACCGCACTTAAGAAATAATTACGATGACGCGAAATTATGTTCTTCAACCCAGAGCTGCTTATCGACTGTGTTAAAAATTAAATTTTTTAAATTCTTAAAGCACAATCACAGTTTATTTCGAAATGTTTTTATTTTAATTATGTTGCCACTTACAATTACTTAACAGTTTATTGATTTTCAGAGGTTGAACCCAAACAGAACAGGGGCCCGTTTCTCAAACCTACAAGTAACAAATTTACAAGTAAAATAGACACAAAACTACAACACTTTTACAAATTTTAGTTAGCTTATTCGTAACAGAACAGAAAATAAAAAATAGTTCTGTCTTCAGGCTTATACCCACACAAACCAAATTTGGCATTTAGCTTAGTTAAGTTAGGTCACCTTATAGATGCGCCTTATTATGATGAAATTTCTCTTTTTTTCTTCGCATCACTAGCACTGATGCCAATATCGTACAGCTAAAAACCGGCAAAAAGTTGTACAGCTCTTAAAAATATCGAAACCCGATACTCGTAAACAAGAATCGATGTATCGATATATCGGTTTTTGAAATATCGGCGATATATATCGATATTTATTTTCGCAAATATCGATATATCGATATTTTTTGCCCATCCCTAGTACAATGTATAGCTCGATTTAACGCAATTGACTTCTCCTCAATGTATAACAGAACATCAGTGGACTCTATTGTAGAATGCTTTAATTCCGCTATCACACAACTATTTAACGATAATATTCCTCTACGTAGGTTAGTAAGGCGAACCGGTTATGATTTTATGAATGATATACGGATTACGAGGGCTAAACGGATCAGAAATAATGCGTATCGTACATATAGGTTAAATGGATTTGTACAAACTAATATTTATAGCCATTTTTTTTTTTCTTTTTTTAAGAACAAACACAACCCGCAAAGCGATTAACTTGTCTGCGGAAAACACCCAAGGTCTTTCGTGGGAATCGAACCCACGACCTCTGGACTGAAAGGCTAGCATCGCTGCCACTCAGCCACAGGGGCTGGTTCGGATGAGAACTTCCGTGATTACTGCACTTGTAGAAATAGGTTAAAGCCCGTTATACGTAAGGTTAGAAAGGAAGAGAGTATACGGTTTTTGTCAAATTGCGACCAAAAACAACTATGGAGTAAATTGAAATCAATTGGTGTAATTGGTGGAGAAAGTTTGCACTTCAATTTAAATTTTGAGCTTTTTAATGAAAATAGTAGAATGCCACGTCTTATAGCCGAAGATCTAAATTTTAAATTTTTCAGAGATTCTGATGTTGGAAGACTTTCTTTTCGAAATGTTATAAATGATGAAATATATAAGGCAATATCTAAAATAAGATCGAATTCAGTTGGAACATTCAGTATACAATTAAAATTTACAAAACTAATTTTCCAATGATAGCTACTCATTTTAGTCATGTAATTAATTCAGTAATAACTTCCTCCACAATACCATCCAACTGGAAGGTCTGCAAAATTGTGCCTATTCCTAAAATAAAGACCCCCAGAAAATTAACAGATTTTCGTTCGATAGGTATTCTCTCTGTATGTTGTAAAGTACTGGAAGTAGTTTTAAAGGATCAAATTTCATTATATCTAGAATCAAATAGGAGTATATGTAACTTTCAGTCAGGATTCAGGAAAAATCACAGTACAAATGGTGTAATGTTGGACATTACTGAGAATATAAGAAGGGAGATGGATAATGGGAATATAACTGCACTAATTTTTTTAGATTTTCGGAAAGCTTTTGACTATATTTGCCCCAATACCTTAATTCGGAAACTGTATACGCAATTCAATTACAGTTCAAGTAGTTGTAAACTGTTGTGGTTAATGCTGAATGGTCGCTGTCAATTTGTTCAATTGGGAGATACTCAGTCTCACACAATTGATTTATTTAGAGGAGTCACCCAGGGATCTATATTAGGTCCTTATATGTTTCTTTTATATATAAATGATATATTTTTAAAATTATCCCATCTTGATTGCTACACGTATGCTGATGATGTTCAACTACTCGCATCATCGAGTATTCTGAATCTAAAACGCTTTGAGCAAATTAATAGTGATCTCAATATAGTTGTGGAATGGTCGAGATTAAACTTTCTCACCCGAAACCCTTTAAAATGTAAAGTAATGATTTTCTCTAAACTTCTAAATATAAATATAATTGTCTAACAATGAAGCCTTAGAAATTGTGGAACAATACAAATCAATAGGTCTTATTATTGACAACAAATTCAAACACACATATTCGTTGCTAAGTTTTAATCGCTCAAGTGAGTTGAATATTGTATGGTGTGATTTATAATATATGTAGGTAGGGATGGGCAAAAATATCGATATATCGAAATATCGATATTTGCAAAAATAATTATCGATATACACCGATATATCTATACATCGCTTCTTATTTACGAGTATCGGGGTTCGATATTTTTATAATAACAAGGCGCATCTATAAGGTGACCCCACGAAGCCAGTTGACGATTATTTGTTAACTAAGCTAAATGCCAAATTTGGTTTGTGTGGGTATAAACCTGAAGACAGACTTAGTTTTTACTTTCAGTTCTGTTACGAATCAGCTAACTCTTTTTTGTTTTAGAAATCTTATACAAGACGTTAGTTTTTCTCTTTCGTTATGGACCCCGTTTCTGAAATCTAAAAATAACATACACACAAAACAACAATACAATTTGTAAAAGTGTTGTTGTTTTGTGTCTATTTTACTTGTAAATTTGTAACTTGTAAGTTTGATAAACTGGCACCTGTTCTGTTTCGATTCAACCTCTGAAAATAAAAAAAACTGTTAATTAATTGTAAGTGGCCACATAAATAAAATAAAACATTTCGGAATAAACTGTGATTGTGCTTTAAGAATTAAAAAAATTTAATTTTTACCAGAAAAACATAAACACTATATTGAAACACAACAATGGAAGATGCAAAAATGATAAATTTAGTGGAAACTGTGACCATTCTGGTCAGAAACAGCTAATTTATTACAGAAAAAGTAACTATTAAAATTTAGAAATAGAACAGCACAGCACAGAACCGCAAAATAAAGTAAATACTAAGGAAGCGTTAAGGAGCTACAGTAGGTTACGTATAACTTAACATACGTAGTTTCTTTGTATTAAATTTCTTAAAGTGACTAATAGTGCATTCGAAATGAATGCAGTTTTTCAGAAATTAGGTGTGTTTTTTTACTTTTGTAGTAAAATGCAGGAAATAAGTAGTTACTGCAAAAATTTTAAGATTTACTTTCAAAAAGAGCTGTTGTCGAAAAAAGTACGCGAAGGGAAAAATAGTAAAAATTAGTAAGGTTGAGGAAACAGCTGACTCCAACTCTATATAGTGCTGAAAAATATATAAACTTTTAAATAGTCAACTCTTTTTCTTATTGATACTCCATACAATCTATATAATTAATAGGCGAACACGTTTCTTGTAATCCCTTTTACGCCGGAACTACTGCACCGATTTTGGAAAGATTTATATCATTTTAAAGGAATTTCTGCGCAGATGTGCAGAATCTATATTTTATTGAAATCGGTTTAGTATTTTGTGAGCTATAAGCGTTTAAAGTTGCTACTACTACATGCAAACATAGTACACGCTCATTTGTTAGTTTACACTGTGTGTTTGTGTGTGTGTGTATTTGTGTACTATTTTTCATGCTATTCCATTTTTTTCTTATTTGTTGTTGTATGAAAGCCATAAAACCAGGGTGGCCGATGACATTTTTCAAAAAGTTGCACCAAATAGGGGATTTATCAAAAAAAGGGACAAAATTAAAAAAAAGACGTGAAAACTACACTAAATTTTTTATTTTTAATGTATTATTATATAATTCACTCTAAAGAAAGGGGAAAAAAGTGGCAAGGCAGTCGAAAAAGTGGCAATTTGCCACTTTAGTCGGTCAAACGGTCACGCTGCATAAAACTTATAGGACGAGAGTTCAATAAATTGAATTAGGTTTAATAAAGAGATTTTGTTTCTGTTTAGAATGCGGACGATTCTGTCGTCCGTTTGGTATATCTAGTATTTTTTATAACACGAACAATCTAAGAATAAATTTTGTAATTTATTTTATGTAATATTTGTAAATAATTTCTTCTTGATTTCCTTGATTTGTTGTTGGTTAAATTAACACAAATTACATTACTATTTCTTAATGTTACTGATTACCTTCAAAGCAAGTGCAATACCAAGTAACCATATACTTTAAAGTTTTGCGACTCTGAGTAATTAGAATAATTTGCAAAACAAAAGGATTAATAAAATAAATTACAAAATATGTATATTAACAGCTATTATTATTATACTTGATAAATTATTTATTTTTTATTGACTTTTACAATTTTTATTTAACCTTTTCTGAAATTTTTACACTTTTCGTTTGATTACTTTTCATTTTACATTTTCAATCATATGTTTTTATCTTACTAAGGCCCAATAATTGACCTCTCAATTATATGTCGTTTATCTTTAAAATCCACTTAAGTACCGAATTCATTTTTTCAGTACAAACTTGAGAGACATTTAAATGCCCAACCTTGTGGACTTAAATCACACTTAAGTTTTACGAGCATACCATGTTATTGTGCTTGTGTGTGTTTATTGAAAACATATACATGAACACATGTGGTCGTATTAATTATCATAAATATATAACATATACAATATATACTTTCATATCACGAAATATGTAAACAGAAAAATGCATTCTGATGCTCTTTTCGTTTCATAAAATGTGTTTTTATGCAATTTTGATAACCTAACTTTTTTATTTATAATAAACAGCTGTTGTTTAAAAAGCATTCCATAATACGGGAAATTTTGTAGTGCTACCGTACTTTCAACGTAATTTAATAAAAACTTTAATCAACCACTGAAAAAATGAAGCTACATTTTTGTGCCACCTAAACTTACGTGGCAATTAGCTAAATGACATATAATTGGGAGGTCAATTATTGGGCCTAAACTTACTGCGACAAATTTCTTGCAGTAAAAATTTGCAAAATACTCAGATAAGAACTGTCACTTTACTCTCTCAATTTGTGTTCTCATTTACTATTTTGGGTAAACGAACGCAATTTAGTAAAATGCAGTAAAGTTCAGTAAAATTGTTTAAGAACTTTTGAGTACGCGAAAGCAATTATTATCTTATAATACAAATTAAACATATATATGTATGGATAAATTTATTTCCTTTTTCGATACCAATATAAATTTGGGTTTTCTCCACTCGTGGAGTTCATTAAATTTTAAGTTAGTTGTTCGCGATTTCTTTAAATATTATTGTTTGGATGCAAAGTGGATATTTCTCGTATTCCGCAATGTTGAACTTTGACATTCATCTTTTTTAAAAACCCTTAAAAACCTATAAGGTCTCAATAGTTGTTCAAAATTTATATCGCTTAAACTTTTTTTGGCAGTTATGTAGGCAAAAAATATCGATATATCGATGTTTTCAAAAAATATATATCGATACTGTTCAAAAATATCGATACGATATATTATTCGATACATTTTTTCATTTGCTTCTTTCCATATCAAACAGCAACATATATTAACATTAAATCCACCAAATACATAGAAGGAAATGTTATTTGCAGAAGTTTAGGAAAACATTTCTTGCAATCCGATATGTACATGACATATTAAGTTTTAAAATTTTTGTTGGTCGACTTGAGACTACAATGTTTAAGTTTTGAGAGATGTGTCAATGGAAACTTGCATACATACACGTATTTTCATAAGGATATTATTTTAATTTTTGATACAACCGAACTTAAGAAAAAATATTTAGAAAACAATAGTGAAATGCATCTAGGAACTAGATGGTGTGCCCCTCTAATTTTAAGGTATATTTAAGGAAGGACATTTTTTTAAATGGGCAAATATTATGTATTGAAAATATGCAGCCCAATCATGAATATTCCCTCGGAATTTATTTCTCACGGAAAATAATTTTCTCGAGAAAACATTCCTCCAATCATAAATTCCTTGGGAACAAAAAAGAGTAATACGTGGCATCACCGCATTACGAAGCTCGTTGTTTTGCTTGTTGTTGACATTTTGTTTCTCCTTTTTTTTTTTTTTGAGTGAGAGAATAAACAAAATTAATAAAATTCGTAAACTTGAAAAAATATGTGAAACAAAAGCTTATAAATGAATTATTTGAGCATTATTTGTGTTTTTTTATATACAAAAACTATAAAATACAAGTTTATGTATATAAATTGTGTTTTAATTGTGTATTAACTATGTTTTTATGTAAACTCCCTTCTGTTTTGCAAGGGAAAGATTTTTAGTGAAAAAAACAAGTTCAACGGCGTTCATAATAACTACTTTTTTCCCGGGGAGTTTTTTTTATTCCCGCATTTGGTAAAAAAAGGGAAAACACAAGTTCATAATAGGAGAAAAGGGAAAAGTGAAAAAACTCGCACGGAATTGTTGTTCATAATTGGGCTGATAATGTTGTACAAGGGAGAAAAATTTAGAAAATAAAAATTACATATCTTTCATTTGGTATCCCAAAGGACCCCAACAACAATGTGTAAGTATATTTAAGGCCATCCCGCTAAGTGCACTGGTTAAAAATGTTCTCTTTTAGAGAATGAAACAAGATATCAATTTTTTTTAGTTTCACGCAAATTTTAGAGTTTGTTGAAGATGACCAAAGGGAGTCATCTTCAAGCTCTCTGAAATACACGATTATTTCACTTATAGAAACTAGTGAAAGCGAACGTGAGGCTAATGCCAATTCTCATCTTGGTGTTTCAAATACTGCTCAGTCATCAATACGGAAAGATATAGCAGATTATTTGGCGGAAAAACGGATAGCAAAAAAATAGAAATAAATTTATTTTTTTTAATTATTACAAACTAATATTTGTGTGCTATTCATTTAAATTTCGTTTTGGATTTATAAATTTCTTTATATTTTTTTTTTTTAATCGAATACGAATATCTAGAAATGGCCGAATATTTGGGAATTCGAATACGCATCATTAATACATCCATATAGTTTAGGAATAACTTCTCTATAAAACCATAATTTTTGGAGTTTGAGGACACTTGGAAAGAAATTTAAAAAATAGTTTTGAAAATATTTGGAGTACGTTCATAAGTAAGCTTATTTAATTTTTGTCTACGCACTGTGCGTAAATAAAAACTTTTTAAACTATTTAATTTGTTTTTAACTCATTGTTGCGTTATTCCCGGGGTGGGAGGTTCATAGATTTGTTACGATCTGTTGCTGGGGGGTGGGGGTCTAAAATTGGCGAAAACAGCGTTACCTAATATATGAACAGCCCCTAATAAAGGATTTGAGCCACTACGTAACAACTGGAAAAGCAAACTTTTTTCCACGCTTTGGATTACCCCACCATGAGAAGAACAGTATGAGACGGGGCTTTGAAGGCAAGACTGTGCTCCAGAAAAACTGGAAAAAACCATTTATTTCCCCGAAGAATCGCCAGGCAAGAAAAGAGTTTGCGAAGGAAAATTTTCATTGGAGTGTTGAAGAATGGCGAAAAATATTTTTCTGATTAACTAAATTTAACCTTAAAGGATCCGTCTGAAAAAATAAAGATGTTCGACGAACTCTCAATAAGAGGCTAGACCATAAGTATTGTAAGCGAACTGTTAAACATAGTGGTGGAAATGTCATAGTGTGGGAGTGTTTTTCACTCAACGGAATCAGGTCTATGCATGAAATTAGTGAAACCATGGACCACTATCTCTACAAAAACATTTTAGAAACTGTCATATTTCCGTTTGCAAAAGATAATATGGCTCCTGGATGCATCTTTCGGCACGAGAACAATCCAAATCATAGTTCGCAATAGAGAACTTGTGGGATATGGTCAATGTACTGCTGTTTTGAAACATAATGGATAAGTTAATGTGAGTTGGCTCAGTTTTTGCCATGCACATGTGAATTATTTATATTATCGTGTTATTTTTTTCTAGCTAAATAAAATTTTTACAAAAATTTGGTGGTAAAAGGTCAATACAGCGCTAAGTTTATAATAGGAACTGCAAACCCATTAAATATTTCTTTTTACAATACTGCTATGGAGTTGTGACAATACTAGCTCAGTTGCTTTAGTTTTTGTTACTAGTGTATATGTTTCTTCCACTCCTCGAGGGAGCATAGGGCCATACTTGTATATATGTATTCAGGTTTTAAAATTTCTCATGGAAATTTCCGAACGTGTGAACAATTGGTATCAAAAAACTTCATACGATTGCGAAATATTTTGACAATTTATGAAGAAAAGCATTCACAAAGATTTGTCTGTTGGAAAAAGTAGAAATATGTTAGCTTTTAATTTTATTCGAATTGATAATACGAGATTGAAATCAATGTGAACGAAAAATTTGATTCGGAAATTTTCACATGTGGAAGTCATGATAAGGTTAATTATGTAAATTCCCGAATAATCATTAGGATTCCTTTTAATATAGTTTGTTTTATTTGGAACCTAATGACGTATATGCTTAATGGTCGTGAAAATCTGTTGCTGCCGCGTGGTCTACTAAATTAAACTTAATATGCAATTTCCAATAATATTTGTTTAATTCTATGGAAATTAAAAAGCTGACATTGATTTTTATTTTTCAATTTGTTTTTGTTACGACACAAACGTAAAATCGAACTAACAGTGTCATAAATTAGTGGAACCCTTTCTCAAACGAAAATGAGTGATTGTCTTTTTCGATCGCTTGAGTTTTCGTTTGACATCTTAGAAATAGCTTTTATTTTCAATTACTATTTTCAGTGCAGTTAAATTTTCAAGTTGTATTTATAACATACCTTTTAATTATCATATTTCCATGTGCAGAATTAATTTTTTCTGTCATCATTTTTACGACTTCAATATATTAAATACGTCAACTTTTAAAACAAAATCATTAAACAATAAGCCAGAATTATTTTACGATTATAGCTTCTCACAATTCTGAAAATAAATGAAAAATATTTGTTTTAAAAAATTTCTACAATTGGGGTATAAATGGTAGTCACACAAAGGTAATATTGTTCTGGTTGAAAGAACAACCAAACGTAAACACAGTTATATAAAAATAATTTAAAACATTATTCCAATATGGTCATAAAGACTACTGTTGGAATCCCCCAAACATAAATTTTTCTTTTCATGAATAATATTTTGAAATGTTTATACATAGTTATGCTAGAAGTAGAGTTGGGAAAATTTTTTTCTTTTGGTGGATCATTCGGACCGTTCCGAAAATTAAGGGGACTAGGTGGTTAATTTCGTTCATCGTAACTTTTTTACTTTGAACAATGAATGAACGAGAGAACTTTTCTGTCGCTCCTAAAAACTTAAATAAAATGTTTTTCATTGTTTGTTTCCAGTTTTTTTTTCTTTCAATACATTACGTAGGGATTCTAATGGTACACATTAGTGTATTCAATTAATCGGGGTTTGTATTAATCGGTTAATCGCTCGAATAATGAACTCAGGTTTTGGTTTAATCGGTTAATACTCGGTTGATTTTAGATTAATCGGTTAACCGATTAAAACAAATTTTCAAAAAGTTACCAATTTCAATATATAAAAATTATCATATTATATAATGACATAAATTATCCATTATTTTAAGATTTCATTAATACAAAAAACTATAACATAGCAAAAATAACAATTTTCGAACTTAATCAGAAGAGGAAACAGTTCCTACAAGAAATGACCCCATAGGAACTCAAACCCATTTGTAAGTAACTTCAAACTGGTTTTTTAATAACCACAACTGGTTGATTAAGTGAATTTTTCCTTGTCGCCGACTCACTATTTTAACATAGGCATGTTATAGGCGGTAGTCAATTGGCCATCTCTGCATGACTTTTAAATTGACTACTAACTACTTATTTTTCAACAAATTTTTAGTTAATTAATATTATAGCAAAAAAAAAGAAATATATATATATTTATATTATATATATTATATATACATATATGTATATATTCATATATATCTATGTAAATATATAAATACATATGTGATGAAAATCCTTTTCTGAATTAAACTTCCAGGATTTTCTTTTTAATATAAAAAGTATTTTATTGAAATGGAAAAAATAGAAACTATACTAATAAAAGTTTGACAATGAATGAAATGAACAAATGTAAAATTTAAAGTAAAACAATTTACAATGCATACTATGAAAATATAAATGTTGAATATGACAAGTGTTATTTGTTTTGATTATACTTCCAACACTCCTCCTCAACATATGTATTTTTACAAACGTGTACATATTACTATTTTAAATTAAGTAAGTTAGCAAACTTTCTATTACTACGTTTATACGCAGGGCTTATTTGCAAATAAAACAGTAAATTGTTGCCATATTATTGTTTTTATTGCGACTTACTAATTCAGAAAACTATTCACGATTAACGCACTATTTGCAAATAAAATGATTGAGGTTGCCACGCTTACAAATGTTTGATAACAAAAAACAATAAATGGATAAATATTGCAACAAAAAACATTGATAGTAGCAAATAATGTCGATTAAAACAAACAATTATTTGATATTTTTACATTTACACTATTTTTTTGTCAACATAAGTAAGTTTTCTATAGAAGGGCTACCAAGTTTGTGTACTTTTGCTATGCCGTATAAACAGTAAGTTAATTTATTTGCAAATAATTTTATTTGCAAATAGTGCGCGTATAAACGTAGTATATGTTTTGTTTTATTTAAATTTTTCGTAAATATATCTGCAATCATATCGTCTGTTGGGCAATATTTCAAACAGATTTCTTTATTGTTAACGACCTCTCTAATGTGATGATATTTTATATAAATATGCTTACTCCGGTTATGAAATACCGGATTTGTTGCCAACTTCAAACCCCCTTGATTATCGACGTTTAGCTCGACCGTTTCTTCATTTAGAAAACCAAATTCTTGTAGTAATCTTTTCAAGTATACTGCTTCTTTTGATGCATTTGAAATAGACATATATTCAGCTTCTGTACTGCTTAAAGCTGTTGTAGGTTGCTTTTTAGATTCCCAAGATATTGGACTGCTCCCGAGAAAAAATATATAGCCTGTATGTGACTTTCTGTCAGTTGTACATCCACCCCAATCTGCATCTGCGTAACCAATCAGTTGTTTGTTTCCTTTACCAAATGTTAATTTAAGTTCTTGAGTTTCTTTCAAATATCGTAGAATATGTTTGCAGCTTTAAAATTATCCATATGTGGGTCTGCATTTCTTTGAGCAAGTTTATTCTAAGAATGTAATACATCTGGCCTTGTGGTTAAAGCCAAATATAATAAACAGGGTAGGAAGAGTGCTCGAATTAATTTCTTTCGCAAACGAATTTAATTCGAACGAATTTTATTTTCCATATTGTAAAGAATTATTCTTTTTAATTCGCAATTTTTATTTATAAAATTTGCAAACGAAAAAAACCCAAGAATGCAAAATAAAATTCCTCTCGCAAATTTAAAAATAAAATACGCAAACGAAAAGAAAATAGAATTCGCGATTAAATTAAAAATAAAAAATCAAAAGCAATGACTTTAAATTTTTTAAAGGAGATTATATTATTAACGACTATAGGTATAGAGCTGAAATTTGGTGTGTAGATTCCTCTTCCGATGTGTAAATCCATTTAGAAGGCATTTTTGGAAATTCAAACGCGAAAAGGGATAAAAAGGGGTAAAAAAGGGTAAAATTGATAGCTTTATATCTCGGAAACTACATTAGATAGACTAAAAATTCTAAAAGCATACGAATGCTGGTACTTTTGGTACTTTTCCAATATGTTTACTTTTAAGGGTAAAAAGGGGGTAAAAACTGAATGTTGGTACCTTTTTGGCACTCGACATATCTTCAAAATTATTTAACGTAGCAGAAAGCTTTTTGGTGCGTTCCTTTCTTCTGGACAGAATCTTGAATCTTGCTGAAAATTTGCACTTAAAAGGGGTAAAATTTTACCCGTTTTCGGTACCTTTATGTTAATGATAATGTACACATATACATACATGTAAAAATAATTTACTATGTTTTCTTAACGGTCAGTAGAAGCTGGGATAATAAAATTTCTGTTATTTTTAACTGCCCAAAAAGTGGCAAGGGGGTAAAAAGGGGTAAAAACGGGTAAAATTGGTATCTTTATACCTCGGAAACTACACTAGATAGACTAAAAATTCTAAAAGCTTAAAAATGCTGCTAAAAAATAAGCCTTTTTTGAAAAAGGTACTTTTTGGAAAAAGTACTTTTTAGAAAAAGGTGCTTTGAGGGACAAATACTTTTTAGAAAAAGGCGCTTTGTGGGAAAAATACTTTTTAGAAAAAGGTAATTTTTGGGAAAAGTACTTTTTAGAAAAAGGTACTTGTTGCGAAAAGTACTTTTAAGAAAAAGGTACTTTTTAGAAAAAGGTACTTTTTGGGAAAAACAGTTTGTACAAAAAGGCGCTTTGTGGGAAAAATACTTTTTAGAAAAAGGTACTTTTTGCGAAAAGCACTTTTTAGAAAAAGTATTTTTAGAAAGAGGCGCTTTGTGGGAAAACTACTTTTTAGAAAAAGGTACTTTTTGAGAAAAGTACTTTATATAAAAAGTTCTTTAAATAAAAGGCGCTTTGTGGGAAAAATACTTTTTAGATAAAGGTAATTTTTGGGAAAAGTACTTTTTAGAAAAAGGTACTTGTTGCGAAAAGTACTTTTAAGAAAAAGGTACTTTTTAGAAAAAGGTGTTTTTTGGGAAAAAAAAACTTTTTAGAAAAATGTACCTTTTGGAAAAAGTACAAAAAAATAGCTTTTTCTAAAAAATATGTTTTCTAAAAAAAACTTTTCCCAAAAATTGCCTTTTTCTAAAAGTATTTTTCCCACAAAGCGCCTTTTTCTAAAGTGTTTTTCCCAAAAAGTACCTTTTTCTAAAAAGTATTTTTCCCACAAAGCGCCTTTTTTTAAAGAAGTTATTCTAAAACGTACTTTTCTCAAAAAGTACCTTTTTCTAAAAAGTAGTTTTCCCACAAAGCGCCTCTTTCTAAAAAGTACTTTTTCTAATAAGTGCTTTTCGCAAAAAGTACCTTTTTCTAAAAAGTATTTTCCCACAAAGCGCCTTTTTCTAAATAGTACTTTTTCTAACAAGTACCTTTTTCTAAAAAGTACTTTTTCTAAAAAGTGATTTTCCCGAAAAGTACCTGTTTCTAAAAAGTATTTTTCCCACAAAGCGCCTTTTTCTAATAAGTGATTTTCCAAAAAATTACCTTTTTCTAAAAAGTAAAAATTTCAAAAGAGTACCTTTCTCTAAAAAGTATTTTTCCCACAAAGCGCCTTTTTCTACAAGGTACCTCTTTCTAAAAGGTACTTTTTTCTAAAAAGTACCTTTTCTAAAAAGTACTTTTCCCAAAAAGTACCTTTTTCTAAAAATTACATTTTTCTAAAAAGTACCTTTTTCTAAAAAGTACCTTTTTCTAAAAAGTTCTTTTCGCAAAAAGCGCTTCTTTCTAAAAAGTACTTTTTCTAATAAGTACATTTTTTTAAAAGGTATCTTTTTCTAAAAAGTGCTTTTCGCACAAAGTACCTTTTTCTAAAAAGTATTTCTCCCACAAAGCGCTTTTTTGTAAAAAGTGCTTTTCCCAAAAAGTACTTTTTCTAAAAAGTATTTTTCCAACAAAGCACCTTTTTCTAAAAAGTACTTTATCCAAAAAGTACATTTTTCTAAAAAAGGTTTATTTTTTAGCAGCATTCGTAAGCTTATAAAATTTTTAGTCTATCTAATGTAGTTTCTGAGATACCAATTTTACCCCCTTGGCACTTTTGGGGCAGTTCAAAATAACAGAAATTTTATTATCCAGGCTTCTACTGACCGGTAAGAAAACAGTAAATTATTTTTACATGTATGTATATCTGTACATTATCATTAACATAAAGGTACCGAAAACGGGTAAAATTTTACCCCTTTTAAGTGTAAATTTTCAGAAAGATTCAAGATTCTGTCCAGAAAAAAGGAACGCACCAAAAAACTTTCTGCTACGTTAAATAATTTTGAAGATATGTCGAGTGCAAAATAGATACCAACATTCAGTTTTTACCCCCTTTTTACCCCTAAAAGTACACATATTTGTATAGTTCATTTATTAGTTGTTTAATATTAATAAAAAGGAATTCAATTTGAGTAAAAAGTGCTTTTTCCAAAAAGTACCTGTTTCTAAAAAGTATTTTTCCCACAAAAGTCCTTTTTAAAAAATTACTTTTCCCAAAAAGTACCTTTTTCGAAAAAGTATTTTTCTAAAAAGTACTTTTCCCAAAAAGTTCATTTTTCTAAAAAGTATTTTTTCCACAGAGCGCATTTTTCTAATAGTACTTTTTCCAAAAAGTACCTTTTTGTAAAAAGTACCTTTTTGTAAAAAGTACCTTTTTTTAAAAAGTACCTTTTTCTAAAAAGTACTTTTCCCAAAAAGTACCTTTTCCTAAAAGCGCATTTTTCTAACAAGTATTTTTTCTAAAAAGTGCTTTTTCCAAAAAGTTACTGTTTCTAAAAAGTATTTTCCTACAAAGCGCATTTTTCTAATAAGTGCTTTTCCCAAAAAGTACCTTTTTCTAAAAAGTAAAATTTTCAAAATAGTACCTTTTTCTAAAAAGTACTTTTCTTAAAAACTACCTTTTTCTAAAAAGTATTTTTCCCACAAAGCGCCTTTTTCTACAAAGTACCTTTTGCTAATAGGTACTTTTATCTAAAAAGTACCTTTTTCTAAAAAGTACTTTTCCCAAAAAGTTCCTTTTTCTAAAAAGTACCTTTTTCTAAAAAGTGCTTTTCGCAAAAAGCGCCTCTTTCTAAAAAGTACTTTTTCTAATAAGTACATTTTTTTAAAAAGTACCTTTTTCTAAAAAGTGCTTTTCACACAAAGTACCTTTTTCTAAAAAGTATTTCTCCCACAAAGCGCCTTTTTGTAAAAAGTGCTTTTCCCAAAAATTACTTTTTCTAAAAAGTACCTTTTTCTAAAAAGTATTTTTTCAACAAAGCACCTTTTTCTAAAAAGTACTTTTTCCAAAAAGTACCTTTTTCTAAAAAGGCTTATTTTTTATCTAATGTAGTTTCCGAGATACCAATTTTACCCCCTGGGCACTTTTTGGGCAGTTCAGCTTTCTGCTACGTTAAATAATTTTGAAGATATGTCGAGTGCAAAATAGGTACCAACATTCAGTTTTTACCCCTAAAAGTACACATAGTGGAAAAGTACCAAATACGTGTCGGCTTATTTTTTACCAGAATTCGTATGCTTTTAGAATTTTTAGTCTATCTAATGTAGTTTCCGAGATATAAAGATATCAATTTTACCCTTTTTTACCCCTTTTCGCGTTTGAATTTCCAAAAATCCCTTCTTAGTGGATTTACACATCAGAAGAGGAATCTACACACCAAATTTCAGCTCTATAGCTATAGTGGTTTGGGCTAGGCGATGATATGTCAAAAAGAACTCAATTTGCTGCCTACCAAATTTTATAAGAATTATTCTTTTGCATTCGTTCCTTAGAATTATAAAATAAAATTCGGAAAAGAATTCTATTTTAAATTCTTTTCTGAATTTTATTTTTAAAATTCCGAAAACAAAATTTAAAACGAACGAAAAAATAAAATAGCATTTGCGAGCAGAATTTTTTCCTACCCTGATAATAAAGCTCCAATAAGTGATTGATACAAAGTGCTATTAACCTTTTCACAATTTTCACTACATTTAATCTGATAATTAGGCTCTAATGGCACTGATGATTGTCAACGTGATCACACGTTACTACTATTTTATACCACCGTGTGTTCTGTGTTGTTTTCTTTTATGCACTCATTCTTAGATACACTTTACATTATTCTCCAGACTGTGTACTGGACAAGTCGCTATTTCTATTTTACTCAAATTGAATTCCTTTTTATTAATATTAAACAACTAATAAATGAACTCTACAAATGAATAAAACCAATGTTTTTACATGGTGTTCTTAACAAATAGGACAAAGGATACAGTTTTCAATAGAGAGTAAAGGAAAAGTAAATTAATCAGCCCAATTATGAACAACAATTCCGTGCGAGTTTTTTCACTTTCCCTTTTCTCCTATTATGAACTTGTGTTTTCTTTTTTTACCAAATGCGGGAATAAAAAAACTCCCCGGGAAAAAAGTAGTTATTATGAACGCCGTTGAACTTGTTTTTTTTCACTAAAAATCTTTCCCTTGCAAAACAGAAGGGAGTTTACATAAAAACATAGTTAATACACAATTAAAACACAATTTATATACATAAACTTGTATTTTATAGTTTTTGTATATAAAAAAACACAAATAATGCTTAAATAAATCATTTATAAACTTTTTTTCACATATTTTTTCAAGTTTACGAATTTTATTAATTTTGTTTATTCTCTTACTCAAAAAAAAGGAGAAACAAAATGTCAACAACAAGCAAAACAACGAGCTTCGTAATGCGGTGATGCCACGTATTACTCCTTTTTGTTCCCAAGGAATTTATGATTGGAGGAATGTTTTCTCGAGAAAATTATTTTCCGTGAGAAATAAATTCCGAGGGAATATTCATGATTGGGCTGAATACCCAGCAAACCAATGTTTTGCTGAACGGTCCCACAGAAAAGGGTAATGAACAATTCAATCGGAACACCCACACCTGCGACGCCAGCATCGCACAACATGTCGGATATCACCGCCAGCCCCTAGCAATAGAGCACGATAAGGATATGGGTAAAGAATGGAAGCTGTGGAGGCAGCAGTATGAATACTTTGAGGTACCTACTGGATTAAGCGCTAAACCAGCGAATATATGTCAGCGATTGGCTACGCTGCGATACAAATTTACAACTCACTACCAATTGTAGATGGCGAAAAACTACCGGAGGTTAAACAAAAATTTTAAAGATATTTCACTCCGAAGTTAAACACGACCTTCGAGCGGTATAAGTCCCACAAAATAAGGATGAAACAATCGACGAATACATCACCAGGCTAAGGCTACAAGTCCAAAATTGTAATTTTGAGCAGCTCGCTTTTAAGAGATCAACTCATATTAGGGATTAAAAGCAACACGCTTCGTACCAAGCTGCTATCAGATGACATTACGTTAGATAAACACTCCAAATTTGTCAAGCTAATGAACTAGCCCAGAAACAAACGGCCGAAATAAATAATAATAATGAAGGAAAAAGTATAAATCTGGTAAGACAACATAATAAAACAAAAACCTTTGATTGCAGAAATTGCGGGAAAAATCATGCAGTACGCAGTTGTCCGGCATATCGCCATGTTTGCAAAAAATGTAAAAAAGAACACCATTTTGAAAAAATGTGCAAAACAAAAGCAAAAGCTAAACTTAACAAATACAGAGGCGTTGCATATTGCGAACAAGAAACATACACAAAGGACAGCGAAGGCAGTAATTCCGAACTTTTTATCGGGTCAGTTACAAATAATGTAAGAAATTACAAGGATAATTTCTCAGAAACAGTAACAATTGAAAATAGCAGGTACATTATCAAATTGGACTCCGGTGCACAGTGTAACGTATTACCAAAATCTGTAGTGGATAAAATACAAAGCTATAATAAAGAAATGAAAATTAAACCAACAAGTGTGCAACATCTGGTGTCATTTGGTAACAATAAAATGGAAGTTTTAGGCGAAATTATAGCCAGCTGTGAAATTGTGCAAAGTCAACTTCAAAATAGTAGATGAAAATGTCAGACCTATTTTAGGGGCAGAAGCGTGTGAAAAATTACAGCTGGTCAAAAGAGTATACGAACTCCAAATTGATAAAACCCTATATGAAGGCTTAGGCTGTATAAAGAATTTTGCATACGATATAGATCTGGTCGATAACACAGAATTTGAAATTTGTCCGGCCAGGCCAGGTAATAGAGCAAACAAATTTGCCAACTCCTGCGGTATCACCAATGGTAGTGGTACGCAAAAATAACAAAATCAGAATTTGCATTGACCCAACAAGTGTAAACAAGAATATTAAACGCCGCCACTACCCTGGAACACCCTGGAGGAAATTAGTGCTCAGCTCAAAGGAGCAAAATATTTTTCAATTCTGGATTGCAAAAAAGGTTTCTGGCAGGTACCAGTAACGGATCGCACAAAGCAAATTCTAACATTTTCAACGCCTTGGGGTCGCTATTTATGCAAAAGACTACCATTTGGCATCTCGTCAGCTACTACAGACAAAGTGATCGAAATTATTAGGGCAAATGGCCTAAAGCAAAATAAAGAAAAATGTCTATTTGAACAGAACAAAATAAAATTTCTAGGCCAAGTTATCAGAGACACTGGCTTACATTCAGACCCAGACAAAATAGAGGCGGTCAGTCGCCTTAAAACTCCGGAAAACGGAAAACAACTACAAAGAGTTTTAGGCAAATTTACATATTTGAGTAAGTGTTTCTCTCTAAGATGAAAATGGCTGGAATTGACCAGAATCAATTAACCTCTGAGCCAATCGATTAAAGTAAAAGAAACTTTATTCAATATTTCACTCAGCAATTACAAACCCCAGTAGGAAATGTATAATATAAGGAAATGAAATTAAACAATTGTAGTAGTTATATAGGAATTAACATATGTTTTAGTATTTTTACGTTTATACGGCTTGCGGACAGCATTGTAGAGTTCGAGGCTGACCTAAATGAAAACCAATTTCCATTGACATCAGTGCACGCTCTTGAAGTTCATCGGAATGAGTTAAAGTCGAATTGGAATCGTGTTAAGACAACTTATGAGAAACTCTTACAGGAAATCGATAGCGAAAGTGAAATCGATAGTCAAAGTGAAGTACAAAAGTACTTACACTACCTACTGTAGTTGCTTGGTAAGACTTTCTGAAATAGCGGATTCGTTTAGGCCAACGATTGTTAAAAACCCAGAAGTAGGGGTTCGTCAGCGTGAACGGTCTTTGGAACGTCCTACATGTAGTAATTCTACTCCAGCCGGGATGCACAGTCTTCATTTACCTCCAATAGAAATCGAAACCTTCCATGGAGACTATGCTTCTTGGCCCACATTCCGGGATATATTCACCGCAGTAGTTCTTAACTCCCGAGCTAGCAATGTTGAAAAACTGGTTTACTTAACCCAAAAAACAAAAGGTGAGGCCCGGGAAATAGTTCAAAGAAGTCCCCTTACTAATCAAGGCTTTGATTTAGCTTGGCAGGATTTGTGTCGTCGATATGAAAATCGTAGAGTTTTGGTTAATGGTCAGTTAAAGATACTTTTCCATCTTCAGTCTCTACAATCCGAAACGGGTAAAGCATTAAAACATCTACAACAAGAAATAAACTCTTGCATTTCAGTCTTGACATTGTATGAAATAGATGTGGCAAGTTGGGACCCAATTTTTGTCTTTCTTTGCACAAGTAGGCTACCAGAACACACATTAACATTATGGGAACAACAGTTACAGGACAAAACAACTATCCCGAAATGGTCCGATTTAAATGAGTTCCTTACAAATCGCTACAGAACGTTAGAGTCTGTGTCTGAAATTCGAACTTCTAATAATTCAAAGAACTCTGAATCAAAATTAAAAAACGGATTTAATTCAAAGTCCAGTAAGAAAGTTCATAGTTTTCAAGTAAAGGTTGCGGGTCCTAAGTGTCAGCTATGTACTAAAGAAAATCATGCTATACGCCTGTGCCCTAAATTTCTACAAATGAACTATCAGCAAAGATTTAATGAGATTAAAAAGGAAGGCTTATGCCTAAATTGTTTTTCTAAAACACATTCAGTGAAAAATTGCAATAGCAAAAATAGTTGTTTTAAATGCCATAAAAGGCATAATACACTTCTGCATAGTGAAATCGCTAGGTCAAGTTCATCATCACAACCACAAAATGGCAATAAAATTTCGTCCTTGAATCCAAACTCCACGCCATATTCACCCCAATTAGTACAGTCCACTGTCACATTAGAAGCAGACACTGTTCAGTCTTGTTTTGCTACGAGTTGGAAAGGGGTTTTATTGGGAACAGCCTGGGTAAATATAAATCATATGGGTACAAAATATCAAGTTCGTGCATTGATTGACTCAGGTTCAGAGGGTACTTTTATCTCAGAACGTATATTCAATATCCTCAAGCTACCTTCTCTGCGCACCAATTTCTGGACTAAATAACACGGTCTCGGCCAACGTTCAACGTCAATGTTCCATTTTGCTAGGATCACCCTTAAACAATAATATTGAGATTCCAGTTGATGCTCTAGTTGTACCTCAACTTTCGAATAATTTGCCTTCCAAAACTATTGCAATCTCTACATTCTCAAATCTTCCCAATATTCCTCTAGCAGACCCCAAATTTCATTGTAGTGGGAAAATTGATATGCTGATTGGAGGAGACATTTTCCCTTCAATTATACGAACAGGAATTATTCATAATGTGTGTGAATCATTGATAGCACAAGAAACCATTTTCGGATGGATTCTCACCGGTCGTATCTTTAACAATAATAAGGCCAGTTGCACAATCGTTTCACATTTCTGCGAGATTTCCTTAGACAGAGAAATCTCTCGGTTTTGGGAGGTGGAGAATCTTCCCAAGAAGAACGTAATGTCTGCCTCTGATATATCATGTGAGGATTTGTATAAAAGGACTACAAAAAGAAATTCTAATGGAAGATACATAGTTTCTTTACCTTTCAAAGAAGGATTCGAAGCTTTAAATTTGGGTCATTCCCGAGCCAGTGCAATGGCACAATTCTTTCGCAATGAAGCTAGACTTCTTCGTACTCCAAACTTTAAACTAGATTATGACAAAGTTGTTCAAGAATACGAAGAATTGGGCCACATGCATGTAGTAAAATTTCCTAGCCCATCCGAAAATTCAAATCCATACTACTTACCCCATCATGCAGTAATTAAGCCTGATAGTACAACCACAAGAGTTCGCGTAGTTTTTAATGCTTCTGCTCCGTCTTCCAATGGTCAAAGCTTAAATTCTCTCCTTCACACTGGACCTATTCTTCAAAATGACCTTACTGTCCTAATTCTAAAATGGCGTTTCTTCCGATTTGTCTTTAATGCCGATATACAAAAAATGTACAGGCAAATTCTGGTGAATCCTGAACATACTCAGTATCAGAGAATTTTGTTTCGAACTAATCCAAAGAATCCGATTTCCGATTATGAATTGAAAACGGTGACGTTCGGGGTCAATTGTGCACCATATCTTGCAATACGTACGTTATTACAATTGGCAGACGATGTTCAAAATTTTTATCCAATAGCAAGTTCTATACTTCGAAACGCAATGTACGTTGATGATGTTCTTTCCGGTTCTCACACAAAACTTCAAGCTATTACAGCAAAAAACGAGCTAGTTCAAGCTCTTGATTCTGCTGGTTTTTCATTGAGGAAGTGGACGTCAAACTCGAAAGAGATTCTAAAGGATTTTCCGTCTGAGCATCTTTTAAATGAAGATTTCCTAAAATTTTAAGACAGCAGTTCAGCAAAGACTCTTGGCATTCGATGGAATGCCTGCTTAGATGAATTCTATTTCGTTGCTAGCCCTTTTGAAGAGACTTCGAACGATACTAAACGGCGAGTTCTTTCTCAAATTGCCAAACTGTTTGACCGAGCGGGATGGTTGGCTCCATGTATTGTCCAAGCGAAAATATTGATGCAACAAATATGGAAAGATGGTACAGGTTGGGATGAAGTCCTCTCGCCACGGACATTTTCTCAATGGAAAACCTTTCAACATAACTATTCTGCAGTCAATAACATCCGTATCCCTAGATGGATTAATTATTGTCCCAAGGCCGATGTCCAATTCCATGGATTCTGCGATGCATCTGAAAAGGCATACGCAGTAGAATTGTATGTACGAATCGTATATGCTGGTTCAATTTCTACACATTTAATTGCTTCGAAAACTAAAGTGGCTCCCATCAAGACACTCTCAATTCCAAGACTAGAATTGTGTGGGGCAGTTTTGTTAGCGGAAATGCTAGATAATCTTTTACCACAGTTCGATGTTGAAAACTACCTCGTATTTTGTTGGACAGATTCAACAATAGTATTGTCTTGGTTGGCTAAACCTGCCTGTAACTGGTTGACCTTTGTAGCAAACAGAGTGTCCAAAATCACTCAAACTACAAATTACTCACAGTGGGACCACGTACATTCAGATATGAATCCTGCAGATCTAGCAAGCCGAGGAATTTGTCCACAGGATCTACAAAACAATGAGCTATGGTGGTTTGGCCCAAACTGGTTAAATAATGCGCAATCTCAATTGCCGACTACTAAGTTATCCGATATTCCTAATACTAACCTAGAAATTAAGCCTGTTAAAGTTTATTTCTCCTATTTTTCAAACTTCGAAGATTTGATAGATCGATTTTCTTCCTTTCCGAGAGCACTTCGTGTAATGGCGTATGTTTACAGATTTATCCATAGAAGTCATTATAAGTATAAGTCAGATTTCTGTAACACATCTACAACACTTTCCAACTCCGAACTTACGTTCGTTCAGTGTAAGTTAATTGTTGTCTCTCAAAAAGCATGGTACCCCGCCGAGTATAAGGCGTTTAATTCTAAGCAAATAATCTCCAAATCCAGCGCTATTTATAACTTGAACCCATTTTTGGATTCTGAAGGGATTGTTCGCTGCTGTGGGCGATTACAAAATTCTCCAGGTCTTACGTATAATGAAAAAAATCCTATTATAATTCCATATAATTCCCAATACGCGAGGCTTTTGGTTCATTTTATTCACGATGTTAGCTTACACGGAGGAAACCAACTGGTTTTAAGGCTGCTACGAACCCAATACTGGATTCCTAAAGCCAAGAATTTAATAAAGACCCGCATTAATAATTGTAAAACTTGTGTTATTTATAGAAAGAGATGTCAGCGGCAAATAATGGCCGCTTTGCCTGCAGAAAGAACTGAAATAACACGTCCTTTTGCACACACTGGATTAGATTTTACAGGCCCTTTTGATGTCAAAATCTACTCGGGACGCTCCTGTCGAATTTCAAAGGGATACGTCTGCATCTTTGTGTGCTTCTCAACTAAGGCGATACATTTGGAACTAACTTCTGACCTATCCACACAATCGTTTCTAGCAGCGTTTAGCCGATTCGTTTCACGTCGAGGCTGTCCGCTTCATCTCCATTCGGATAATGGTACGAACTTTGTAGGCGCGTCTAAAATCTTATCAAGAGAATTCTTCCAAACTTCGCAACAATGTGTTCATGCTAATTATGCCCTTCAGAACATTACGTGGCACTTCATTCCCGCAGGCGCTCCTCACATGGGTGGTTTGTGGGAAGCTGGAGTCAAAAGCTTCAAGACTCATTTTCGGAAGATTGCTGGAAATATCAAATATACTTTTGAAGAATTGTCCACTTTACTGACTAAGATCGAAACCTGTTTGAACTCTCGGCCTATTTCTCCTATTTCATCCGATCCAAGTGATCTGTGTGCATTGACACCAGGCCATTTTCTAATAGGCGGTCCAATACTAGCACCACTTGATCCTGACGTGAAGGAGTCGTCCATTTCTTTAGTCAATCGATGGCAAAGACTAAAAATAGTTCATCAAAATTTTTGTTTTAGATGGAAAAACGAGTACTTGAAAGAGATGAGTAAGCGACTTAAATGGCAACGTCCCGAAACTGACGTAAAGGTAGGAGCCATGGTAGTGATCAAAAACGAAAACCTTCCACCAAATTGTTGGCGACTCGGCCGAGTAGTGAAAATCTATGCCGGCGCCGACAAACGCATCAGAGTTGCTGATATTTTCACCCAACGTGGTGTAATAACGCGGCCGATTGTTAAGCTCATAATGTTACCAAACTCGTCTTAAATTTTGTTTTGAATAAATTCCTTTTTTTTATATAGTAACTTTCTTTTTCAGCCAATCATGACAAAAATTTCGTCTTCGAGTGCAAAAATTGCTTCTAGAAAGAAAAAGCTTTTTCTCTGCCGGCTTTGCCATCGTCCACATCCACTGCGTACTTGCAGTAAATTTCTTGCCATGAATACGTCCGATCGTATTCGTGCAGTACGAAATAACAAATACTGTCATAACTGTCTGGCGCATAAACATTCGGATGGAAAATGCTTTTCGAAACATGGATGTAAGCACTGTCACAGATTCCACCATACGTTATTGCATGTTTATCCTAGGCGTACAAAGGACCTTCTGAAATCTATCACGGAGTCCAGTTCAAGATCGTGCTCACCTCAACCGAAACCATCGACATCATCTAAGCACCTATCAAAGTCGACGAAGAAACTAGCTCCTACGAGTACAACAAAGTTAAAATCCAATTCCTTTACGTCTATTATCCAGCAAAACAAAATTGTTCTCCTCCCAACCGTTTTAGTAAAGGTTGGTTCTACAACATCGCACGCACGTTATCTGCTAGATTCTGGATCAACCGTAAGTCGAGTTTCGAAAGCTTTAATCGACAAGCTACATTTAACAGCCTACACACTTCGTGAAGAAACGATATGCCCAATGGTCTTGAAATCGAGATTTGATTCATCTTCCAAAATAGAGGGAACTTTTAGAGTGGATAATCGTATCGCACTTCATACCCCCACGCAGTCACTTCTCGAAACTTATAAAAGACATTTTAACAATTTCTTTCCGGCAGATTCTAGATTTCATGAATCAGCTTCCATTGATATTGTCATTGGAGTGGATTTATATCCCAAAGTCATGTGCCAGGGAGTTTTCTCACGCACTGGCTTTCCTACAGCTCAAAGCACCTTGTTCGGGTGGACAATTTATGGTCCATGCAGTTTGTGAAGGAAATTCGCTTTTTTTTTTTTTTATTAATTATCACGTAACAACAAGCAAATTGCAGCACATTTTGTTTTATTTATATATACGTATATATGTATATGTACCTATATATCTTTATTCTCTTTTAATTTAATGAATCTCTCAATTCATATAAATTACTCTCTAATTATAAATTTTGATTTGTTATGGAAACTATTTTATACTAATTACAAACAACACTTTAATGAATTGTTAATAAAATTGAATTACATTTACTACCTAAGCCTAATTATCCTTATATGTAACAACTATTCTTTAACAGCATCTTTGACGAAACTAAACAACTTTTATTGCATAAATCCTGCAAGGCGGGCGGCAATGTTAATGCCAAATTTTCTTTAACTTTGTTAGCATTAAGTAAAGTTTGTACAAAAGGTTTACCCTAAAGCAATAAGGTGTACCAAAGCTGAATGTCATTCACGGCAGCTTGTCTCATTAGCAAATAACGCCTAAATGGGTCCGTCATATTAGTTTACACGTCAAATATGCTGTTTCCGGCTTTTAACTAGGCTCTAAAAATTGTTCTTCTTGTTTCAACAGCCGAAGTGAAAGGTAACCACGAGCAATTAAATTCAATAAATTCCTATTCAACTAACTACTACAATTGTTTAATTTCATTTCCTTATATTATACATTTCCTACTGGGGTTTGTAATTGCTGAGTGAAATATTGAATAAAGTTTCTTTTACTTTAATCGATTGGCTCAGAGGTTAATTGATTCTGGTCAATTCCAGCCATTTTCATCTTAGAGAGAAACATTTGGTCCTACTCGAACCGGATTGGAATACAATTAATTAATTCTCTGAGAATTCAACATTGGATTGCAAGTGGTCACATTCAACCATACCTACATACTTATACATATATTCACTTACAAATATATCAACATCTACATTCTAAAAAGGTATGTTCTGTTTTTTTTTTTTTGCTGAAAGTGTCAAAAGTGCATTTCAAATTCAGTTCGGTTTCGCATCGTTGTTCGTACATTGAAATAAATTTATTTTAAATAAAATTAAAATAGCCGAATAAACGTAAAAATACTAAAACATATGTTAATTCCTATATAAACGCGTGAGTGAACATATTCAAGAACCAACAACCAGAAGTACATCTGGAAGGAGAAAATTTACATTTTTTCTCGGGAATCAACTATTCCGCTGCAGCTAACAAAAATACAGAAGGTTATGTTTTTCGTCCATCACTACCAGACGGCGGTTAATGTAAGTGATCCTATATTTTCTCCTTAGAACAAAAATATAAAAGGCAGGAAAAGAAGTACATTTGTACATACATATTATGTAAGTGTATCCACATATTTTTTGGTCATGCAAAATCGGTCGTTATATGGGCATTCAATTTGAAGGTTATCCCGCTACCATTTTGCCCCCTTCTTTCCCAAGTATTTTAGAGGTCAAAAGTACGTATGTATGTATGTTTAGCATAAGTTTGTATAGTACTGTTGTTCACAACATTTCTTTTTACATACATACATACATTCTTTGTCACGTAAATACATATAGAAATATATGTGTGCATGTTCATACATACATACTTACATTTACGTGTACATATTTCTTTTTCTTGATCGTTCATCACCTCTATACGCAAACTTACAGTCCACATTTTGAAAGAGTTAACTTTATGATTTTCTCTTATGATACATCCTCTCGCCATAAAATATTCTATTTGCTCTTTTTATATTTCCATACATTCCAGTGATATTTGATTCAGTGTTATCGTGACGCAATATAGGTCACCGCTAAAACTAGTCAGATTTATTTGGTAAGAAATCTACTTCTACTGCATTTGTACCAACTTTATTATTGTTTCACGTAAATATATTCAATAAAAAAAAAAAAAATATATAAATAAAACGAAGACAACGTTTTCTCCGTTTACCTATTTGAAAAACGAATCATTTTTACAGTAAAGATAAGTCACGAAATTTAAATCAAATATAGTAAGTTAATAAAAATAATAAAAAGAAAATACCCAACGGTCACACTATTTTCCTTTACACAAAAGGGTCTGGAATAATATACTAAATTGAATTGGCTGTTATAATAGGGCAGTTTTGTACACTGAGGCGTTCAAAATAATTTTCTTGAAAAATTAAAGTATACGAAACTGTAAACGAATAAAACGAAAATAAAAATATAACATCGCTAAAATTATTCAACAGTGCGAATTATTCAATTTGTTTCAATATATGTACATATGTACATATGTTTGCATACTAAAATAAATACAATAATAATACGTATTGACACGACATTAAGCAATTTCGGTTTTACTTTTGATTTGTCGCCTTTAGCTGCATTTTACATAATTTTTATCTACTGGTGGTGTGTCTAAGTGCACGAATACACCTTATATATCGTTGGAATATTATTTAATTCCCAATTATCTTAAAGGTGAATGGCCATTTCTCCAATGTTTTCTAAATTCACAGCTGATTTATATTGCAGTACTATAAAGGTTAGCAATCATTTTTGAATCGGTAATTTCAATACATACTTTTGGCGAATTTTGAAATATTTCATACAAACTAATAAAAGTGCTTTAATGCATTATAATCCATAACGTCCATTTAAATTACGTACAGTGGGAAAATTAAATTCATTTTCAATAAATTTTTTATTTAAAATATTAACAAGATAAACTTTGTCCATTGAACACCTTGCTCATTTAAATCATTAAGGATTCGTTGATTCGTTGCGTGGGGCAAGTTTTTATTCTAATCCCACAATGTCATTGGATCTGTTTATCCGGCTCGAAGGACCAAATGTTTCTCTCTAAGATGAAAATGGCTGGAATTGACCAGAATCAATTAACCTCTGAGCCAATCGATTAAAGTAAAAGAAACTTTATTCAATATTTCACTCAGCAATTACAAACCCCAGTAGGAAATGTATAATATAAGGAAATGAAATTAAACAATTGTAGTAGTTAGTTGAATAGGAATTTATTGAATTTAATTGCTCGTGGTTACCTTTCACTTCGGCTGTTGAAACAAGAAGAACAATTTTTAGAGCCTAGTTAAAAGCCGGAAACAGCATATTTGACGTGTAAACTAATATGACGGACCCATTTAGGCGTTATTTGCTAATGAGACAAGCTGCCGTGAATAACATTCAGCTTTGGTATACCTTATTGCTTTAGGGTAAACCTTTTGTACAAACTTTACTTAATGCTAACAAAGTTAAAGAAAATTTGGCATTAACAGTAAGTTTATTAAGAAGTTTTCACACATTACAGCTCCCCTCCGCCAATTACTAGAAAAATCAAATTCATTTTACTGGGACTCTAGTCAACAAAGAGCTTTTGAAGAACTAGAACAAGCTATTAGCAAACCCAAATCCCTTACAGAATGTCAATCTAGATATTCTCAATTAGAAAAGGAAGCACTCGCAGTCAAGTTTGGTTGCGAAAAATTCCATCAGTACATCTGGGGTAAACAAATTACCGTAGAATCCGACCACAAGCCACTGGAATCAATTTTTCAAAAACCATTGCATTCATCGCCCTCAAGACTGCAAAAAATTAGGTTAGGCCTACTAACATACAACCCTAGAGTAGTATTTAAGCCAGGCATTCAGATGCACCTAGCAGATCCACTGAGTCGCGACTGTTTTAATAGCATCAACAATGAAGAAGAAGAAAATTTTGAAATACAAACTATATTGGCAATCTCCGACAAGGAACTAGAAACCTTGAAAAAAGAAACAACCCAGTAAAAAAAATTGGAAGTCATTCTGAAGGAACCACATTTTCATTGCTTCCAAAAAATCGATATTTTTAAAATGCCGACAGTTAGCAGAAAACCAATTATGTTATTTTAGTTATACAAAACCTTGTAATTCCTCCATAGTTTTAGAAAATAATCACTAGAATTTTTAAATCATCGATTTTTTGACAGAAATTTATGAACTAATTTTAGTCTAAAATGTAAAAGTAATTTACTTAAATTTACATAAAAACACTGTTTCGGGCTTAAATTCGTATAAAAAGAAACGAATTGGTGAAATAGGTAACTATTTACCATTTTTCCTAGATGAAAATATTATCATAGAACACAAAAAAGGAAATTTTTCTTAAAATCGCTTCCAATTCGGTGACCAGGCATCGAAAAAGAGAACTTCTTGCAATGACAACCCCATGTAAAAATCATTAGAACGGATCGAAATTTGCACTACTTCCAGCTCGCAAACTCTACATTTTCATGACTTTTTTGGAGTGTCTTTTTTTACTGGGAAAAAATGATAAAACCAGTACTTTGCTAATTAGACTAATCCACAACGGGTGGCCAAAATTAAAAGACGAGTTACCTGCAGAGCTAAAGCAATTCTGGAACTTTAGGGATGAACTGTCAACAAGCAATGATGGCATTATCTTTAAAGCTGCAAAAGTGTTCATACCACCTAATATGAGAGCCAGTGTTCTAAAATATATTCACAGCGGACATTTCAGTTACGCCAAAAGCGTTCGAATGGCCAGAGAATCAGTATTTTGGCCACAAATGAGCAAAGACATTCTAAATTGTGTTAATAAATGTGCCGCATGTCAAGTTTACCAGCGAAACAACAAAAAAATAATAATTGGTCAAAAAGAGATTCCTAGTCACGGTTTCGAAATAGGTGCTACAGGCTTGTTTCAGTTTAGTGTTTTCACACTGACTTGGTTTTAATAAAAGTTGGTTTTAATGTTAAAACCAACTGTTAAAACCTGGTTTTACCATGCAAATTGTTTTTGTTAAATCCAACTTAATTGGTTTTAATTTGGTTTTATGAAATGAAACCCTGTTTTTGCTGTGTTAAATTTAGTGCTGCCAAGTTAAAATGACCGTCAGCAGATTATAATGTTTATGCCAGTGAATAACAAGAGATGTCGCTTGAAAAATGTTCAACTTAAAAATGGATGCAGCAGCAACAATAATTAAAAAATTATGGAAAAATAAGAGTTCTTTGGAAGGAAAACAACAAAAATATTTTCATTGACCTCTGGAAAGTGAAAATAAACAATATGACATATCGAACCACCGATAAAAAAGTTGTATTTTGTGATTTATTTGTACATTTTTTATATACAATATTTTGATTTCCAAGCACTTCTTCACTTTGTATTACTAGTTCCATAATTTTAAAATATTTATTTACAAAATATAAAATAATTTCCATTTTAGAGCGCATTGTAAAGTTTCGTAGTTTTTCATACAAACAAAAACAGTTGTAGAGTTTGTCAAATAAGTGTTATAAAAAGCAGAAAAAAATACAACAACAAACACACGCATTTCTGCAGGAGATTTATTTTATTTTGAGCAAAGTTATTAGACAGTCTGTGAGTTAAAACGTGAATTTAGCAAACTGGCAGTGTGAATGCAAAATCAGCAAAATCAGGTTTTAACGTTAAAACCAGGTTTTAACTTGCAGTGTGAAAACACTATTAACAACGAAGAATACATTGTCTTCATCGACAGCTATACGGGCTATCTCAAATTTCAAAAACTTTACGAAACTACAACCAAACAAGTAATTTTATTTTTGAAAGAAATATTTTCCACATTTGGCCCACTGCTAACGTTAGAATCAGATAACGGACCATAATTTTTAAGCAACGAGTTTAGAAGTTTTTCATCGAGCTGGAAATTTAATCACCGTACCAGCTCCCCATACCATCCAAGAGGAAATGGATTAGCTGAGAAAGCAGTACAGATTGCAAAAACATACTTAAAAAGTCAGCATACGATAACAGCGACTACCACTTAGGACTTCTAAATTACATGAATACCCCTCGTGGCAATCTTGAGTCACCGTCCAAACGCCATGATATCCGAAGCATGCTGCCAACTGTAAAGGAAACATTGTTATCAGCTGAAAGTAAAAGAGTAACAGAATATCTGAAAGAAGAAAGAGAAAAGCAAAGCGCATATGCAAACCGTGGTGCCACCAACAACCTTCATCAGCCCGTCAAGGGAAATACTGTCGTCACGCGCACGAATACTCAAAAAACCTGGAAACCAGCAACCATAAAGACACAAATCCACCCTCGATCATACCTACTCGAAGATGCGAAGGGTAATTTGTACCGTCGAAATTTGGCTGATATTCGACGAACCCAAGCTGAAATAAAAACAACGCCAGAAGTTGTCGCCGCAGAGTTTAACATTACACCCAACACCACTAGTACTCACTCATCACCCGACAATATCAAACACAACAGTCCTAAGTCTACCGCGATCACCCAATCGGTAAACGACAATTTCAAATTACCACCTGTGCTGAGAAGATCGATCAGAGTTAAAACGAAGCCTAACAGGCTGGACCTGTAGTTTTCCTCGAAAGAAGAAGGATGTCAACGTGATCACACGTTACTACTATTTTATACCACCGTGTGTTCTGTGTTGTTTTCTTTTATGCACTCATCCTTAGATACACTTTTCATTATTCTGCCAGATACAATTTCATCAATTTCTTTGCATCCAACAATAATATCGTCCACATAAACTGCAACTATAATTAAATTTTTGTTTTGTAATTTTTTAATTTAAGCAGGGTTCGTTCTTGCAACTTTCAAATTCCATTTTATTTAAAACTTGGTTTAATTTAATGTTCCACTCCCTACCGGCTTGTTTTAAACCGTATATTGATTTACGAAGCCGCAAAACTTTATTCGGGCACATTCTATCTTCGAATCCTTTTGGCTGTTGCAAATAATTTTCTTCATACAGATCTGCATTTAAATACGCTGTCACTACGTCCAGTTGATGCAAATGCATTTTGTGCTCAACTGCTAAAGCTAAAAGCATTCTAATAGTTTCATGCCTTATCAGAGGTGAAAATGTTTCTTTATAGCTTACTCCGTATTGTTGACCACAACCTTTAGCTACTAATCTTACTTTGAAACGTTCAATTTTGCCTTCATTGTTTTTCTTTAGGGCATATACCAATTTACTTCTAATAATTTTTTTATTTTTTGTCAGCTCTTCTAAAGACAACGTTCTTTTGTTTTCTAGTAAATCAATCTCTTTTGCCATAGCTTTTTTTCATTCTTTGCTATTTCGACTGGATAATGTCTCCTCAAAAGTTCTAGGAACTTGATCCTCCACCACATTATTCAGTTGTTGAGGAATTTTTCAGGAAAATTAATAAAATTTTGACTTTCATTATGATCTTCTCCTTCAGGTAGTTTCAGTTCATTAAACAACACATTACGACGCTCAACAATTTTGTGAGTTTTCTTGTCATACAAACGATATGCTTTAGATACGTTTGAGTATCCCACCATTACCATATTTGAACCTTTTGAATTACATTTTCCTCCCTCAAAACAACCGCATTTGAACCAAAAATTTTCAAATGATTGACACTTGGCTTCTGACTGGTCCACAATTCATAGGGAGTTTTACCTTCTAGAATTTTTGTTGGAGATCTATTTCGTAGATAAACTGCTGTTGCTAATGCTTCAGCCCAGAGATTTTGTCTCAGACCAGAGTCTACTAGCATGCATCGAGCCATTTCTACTATGGTTCGATTAACCCTTTCTGCCACACCATTTTGTTGTGGCGTATAAGGAACTTGTATTCCGCATCGTTCCAAATATTGATTAAACGCATTACTGACATACTCTCCACCATTATCACTGCGAAGACATTTAATTTTGCGATTTGTCTGACGTTCTACCAATTCTTTAACATTTAAAATTTTTCAAAAACTTCGCTTCTAAAACAAAAAGACTTGGTTAATGAATCATTAAAATAGTATAAAAAAATCTGAGATGACCTCAACAAGAAAATGGAGAGTGAAACTTGATATGTTTGGGCAAAAAATAATCCTAACAATATGAGCCTGAATTAAAAAGGGTTGACGATTAAACTTAAGAACTAACATCTTAGAACTAAATTCTATCAATATAGATTTCAAATAAAAGGACTTGGTTGGTACATTATAAGAAATAAATATAAAGAATTTCTCTAATGACTACAATAAAATGGCCTATCAAAATATGTATATTTCTTTTGGACAAGAAACACACTTATCAATATGGGTCCCAAATAAAAGGCCTTTACAAGTAGGTTTAAGGAATCAGTTGAAGGTATCAGTTGAACACAATATCAAAATGACAAGTTTCGCGAACTTTTATATTTGAACCCCATCTTGGATAGTACATATAAAATATCCGCTGACAAAGTATCGGGCAATATGCTAGTTTTATTATAAAATTCATAAATATTTCTTATAAAACTGCCCGTTTTGTGAACTTTGCCATAGATATTTAAATTGTTTGTCCTGCATACCCCTTACAAATGCATCTTATACAACTAAAATGCTGTATTTTTGGTAGCAATTGCTACTTAAGTAACCAAAAAATTAAAATTCTTGAGATAATTGTTATGAGTAACCAAACAATTTTTTTGGTTGCTATAATAGTTATTCGTAACCAAAAAAAAAAAATAAATAACTCAATTAAATTGGTTACAATAACCAAAATAAAATATCTCTTACGATAATGGTTAAAAATAACCCAATCCAAATGAAACACATTTTACAGTAACCTTTTCATTTAAAATAAAAAATAACAATTATTTTCAGTCCCTGTAAAATTTACTTAAAATTTTCGTTTTTTTCTCTTACAAAATTTTGTTTCAAAATTAATATTTTTCTAGTTCCAATACAATAAAGATAGATTTTCAGAGATATTAGGGTTTTCATCGAATTTCAGTTGCCTTGAGTCACGCCTTAATCTTCACCCATTGACTTGGAATATTGTAGGTCATATTTTTTTACCCATGCCCATTACCCAATTTGGGTGAGAGTAAGGAAAAGTTGAAAAAAAAATTCCTCATATAGCTAACACCCACCCTAATGTGTGTATAGACATTAGTGTTGTTAATTATTCGTCTTTCATATTTGTTCGAATGAAATTTCATGAATTTTTTCTTGTTCGAACAGACGAATAATTTTATTCTTTTATTCGAATATTCTAACGAACAAAGAATAAAAAATTGTATTCGAATAATTTTGAAAAGGTTTGCAAAAAAACGACGCTCATGTGTATTAGTTTAATTTTTTCTTATTAACAAGCGAAAAATAATTCATTACACAAGAAAACCAAATAATTTTCATAAGCTTAGAAATATTAATAAATAAAAGTATTAATAACAAAAATTTTAAATTTCATAGACCTTCCACGCAGTTGAAGCTGTAGCATAAGTTAAGAATTCTATGTTCCACAAATATTATTTAAGTAACAGAATAGCTAATGAGAAAAGTGTAAATTAATACATAGAGAATTTATGATAACTTCCAATCAATTTAATCGATTGTCTTCAAGTATAGACTACACCCAGAAAAAAGATTGGTTGGAAAATGGTTAGGCCAATAAAATATCATTTGAATAAACTATATTTCAGCTCAGGCTATCAATTTTCTTTTAATCCAAAAAACAATCCATGTTCATTGACATAAGGTCAATAATAGTAATAAAGATATGTTTCTGACAATTCTTAAATTGATTGCATAAACAGAGCGTATGCTTTTGTCATGACTAATTAACTGATTGGTTAACACAACCGAATGAAATATTATGAATTGAATTTTACTACCAACTTTTGGTATTGCCAACTAAAAAATTGTTCTATCTATATTAAGGTTAAAATAAACACTTTTTATCGGTTGCTGCAACTCAACCTCTAGAGTTTACTATCATCATTTATACTCGTAGCAGCAAATTAAAAATTAACTTTTGCGACTTTCAAAGATATGCGTGTATGTTCTGGCTTCCACATCGTTTTCACATGTTTTCTGGTGAGTTCGGATGTTAAAACACATGATACGCCTGTTGAAATTTAGAAAATAAAAATTAATAGTATGTGTTCTAGTATCCGAATTTGGAAGAAAACAATTTGGAAATGGACGAATTCAAACTTTTAAATTTTTTCGTTTTCACTTTTGAGCAAACAACTCGTATTCTTTTCACAAGACTGTTAACAAGTGAAAAGAATACGAGTTTTTTGCTGAAAATCGAAAACGAAAAAATCTAAGTTTGAAATCGTAAATTTTTAAATTGTGCTCGTCTAAATTCGAATGCTAGAAAACACAGTATTAATTTTTATTTTCTAAATTTCAACTTAAACAGGCGTAGGATGTGTTTTAACATCCGAACTCACAAGAAAAAATGTGAAAACGATGTGAAAGCCAGAACACACACAATGATTTATGAATTCTCAAATGGTTTTTGAAACAATGTGCATAAGAGAACAGATTTGTGGTTGAAGAAATGCATATAGACATTCTTCACTACCAGGAAATAAATTTTAGGGCCCGATTATGGTTTCCAACAGTTGTTATTTTAATGTTGTAATTTTCAAATTGCGATTACGGTTTACAACATGTGTTCTTATGTGTTGTTAGAACTGTGAAAAACTGACAACTGCTCATTAGGTGTTGTCTTATTGTCGTTGAAGAAAAATTTGTAGGTATACATATGTAAATGTTTTTGCATAGTGTTTATAACTGCAATTTAAAATATTTCTTAGAAAAATAAAAAGCGGGTGGATGTTATTACACACTTGGAAAGAAATTTATACAAAAAAATATAAATTAAATAAAAAATCGTATAAATTGAAAAAGACAAAATTTGATCTCTAAACTCTAATTGACAAAAAGAGAATGCAGGAGATGTGACGAGCATAAACTAAATACACATATTTTTAACATATTTGGTCTAACGTGTTAAGAATTTATTGTAACTACAAATAAATTTTTTTTGTAATACTTCAACTTCTTAAATTTTCCTAATTTTGTTTGTTTGTTTGTTTTTTTAATATAGTTGCATGAATTAAAAGCAAAACATATAATTAAAACAATACAAAATATTTACTTCTTTAAAAATGTATGTAAGTACATACTAATCTATTTCATAACTATCATAAAAAAATTTATCGACTTTAACATCCATTATTATAATTTTTTCTTCTAACAACATACATTGTATTAAGGGATTTTTTTGATTGTTTTTCTTTTGAACTTCATTTTTTTGGCACACAATTTTGCATATTTATGTACATATCTACTACAATTAAAATACAACTGTGTGACATACACAACACCTAGATGTTGTAAACCATAATCGCAAAAATGATTAATGTTGTGTTGTAGCCGAAACAACACAACATTTTTGTGTTGTGTAAACCATAATCGGGGCATTAATTAAAATAGTCTTATGACAATGGGTCTTATTACGAGTGTCGTATTACGACTTCGACTACTACGATTTTGTAGAAGACTAAAGAATATTGCAACAATATTGCAAAACCGAAACGAAATTAGTTAAAGTATACTTAGGTATTAATACACATTCACATTTCAGACTTTGGGTGAAAGATGAATCAAGAATTCCAAAGACACAACGCAACATTTGTGCGGAACGCGTCATCAAAGTCGTACACGATATTTTCCCCCAATGCAAATCAACACGAACTCTTAATCTTAAGTTAATTTCACTTAACAAAGATAGTTTTTAGATTGTGATTTTGATTATAATCATATAATTACATTAAGAAATGTATATAGTTAAATAATTATAAATAAAAAATAAAAATAAAATATAAAAAAAATCTTAAAGGGCTTTCAGCAATCGGCTTCGACGCGGAACGTTTTTGTTCCGAAATGACCTGAGGAAACATTTTTCGGTTTCAGCACAACATCAGCTACAGCGTGGTGATAGGGCTTATTTTGGTTGTACCTCTAATGTACATACATATGTAAGTTTTTAATTATTTTTGCACACTCCAATGATATAGGTGTCAAATGAAAGAAAATTTCGAGGAGATAAAAAGTACTGAAATCAGTCTAAACACAATATGACCGATGCTCCAAAATCGCGGCTCAATATTTCAAGCAAATACAACAAAAAATATATTTAAATGTCTAAACACATTAGGCTGGGTGCCCTAAAATGGCGGATCACTGCTTTCTATATACTTTATCAATATAAGACTTTAAGAATAAAATCTATAACGTAGAATTTGTTAACATATATAATATGCAGTTCTCGTTGTACCTTCATCGTGAACAGACGTATTAGCGGAATTTTTTTTACATCATACTAAACAAAAAAAAAACATACAAAAAAATATTTGTAGTACATAATATTCGTTGTACATTAATATTGATAAATAAGCTTTTTTTTTTGCTTTGCTAATATTTTTTACATAGACAGTAATAACTAAAATAAAAAAATAAAAAACAAACGTAAACAAAATAACTCAAAGTGCCCTTGAGGAATACACTAACAAAGTGCCCTTGAGGAATACTCTATCAGTCCAATCATGAACAACAATTTCGTGCGAGTTTTTTCACTTTTCCCTTTTCTCTTATTATGAATTTGATTTTCCCCTTTTTTAACAAATGCGGGAATAATAAAACTCCCCCGGAGAAAAGTAGGTATTATGAACGCCGTTGAACATGCTTTTTCCACTAAAAATCTTTCCCTTGAAAAACAGAAGGGAGTTTACATAAAAACATAGTTGATACACAATTAAAACAAAATTTATATACACAAACTTCTATTTTATAGTTTTTGTATATAAAAAAACACAAGTAATGTCCAAACAAATCATTTATAAACTTTTTTTTACATATTTTTTCAAGTTGGTAAATTTTAGTAATTTTGTTTGCTCTCTCACTCAAAAAAAAAGGGAGAAACAAATGTCAACAAACAAGCAAAACAACGAGATTCGTAATACGGTGATGGCAAGTATTACTCTTTTTTGTTCCCAATTAATTTATGATTGGAGGAATGTTTTCTCGAGAAAATTATTTTCCGTGAGAAATAAATTCCGAGGGAATATTCATGATTGGGCTGTATATGAGTACCTCAAAAACAAATAATTGTGAAGTGAGTTATAACGGCAGAAATGCCTATCTTACTGTGAGCTCTGATGATCTTAATGATAACAATAAAAATAAAAAATCTGATGATAGACTTACTGTGAGTTCTGATGCTCTTAATTTAAAAAAAATAAATAAAAAACCTGATGATAGACTTTTTTTAACGGCTAAGCCAATTTTTCGTCAGCGATCAACTTCGCTTTGTCCAATGCCAACTAGTGATTCGTTAAATTACAGTTGCCTACTACTTCGTCATTTAAATCAGCGATATCATCCGATTCAGGTTCGTGATCATCACTTACCCAATTTGTCACTATAAATAAGAATATCCCAAAACCCAAGGTCCAAGTCGGAATGAACCGATATATAATTGTGGGAAAGCGCGGGCGAAGCCCAAATTCTACTAAAATTGCATCTGCTTCAAAGGTATCTAGGGATAACAGCGCATCCTCCACTAATCGTTTTCAAATATTGCAAGATGACAACGACATACCTGATATATCCGCGAACAAAACCTCCAAGCCGCCACCAATCTATTTGAGAGAAAAAAATTCAAACGCTCTTATTAAAAAATTAATTTCGGTCATTGGTGAAAATACTTTCCACATTGTTCCAATAAAACGTGGCAATATCGATGAAACGAAAATTCAAATTTATGATGAAACAGATTTCCGCAAAATGGTTTCTGAATTTGAAAAAATATAACAATTTTCTACACATACCAGCTTAAGAGTGCTAAAGGCCTGCAGATCGTATTGAAGGGTATAGATTCTTATGTTGTTCCCGAAAAAATAAAAGATGCACTCGTCGTCCAGGGATTTAAGGTAAAAAATGTTTCCAATATAATAAATAGGGAGAAGATCCCCCAGCCTCTATTTCGCGTTGAGCTTGAGCCGAATGATATAAAATTTAAAAAAAAAATGAGACGCACCCAATTTATAATTTAAAATATCTTTTATACCGAAAAATAACAGTTGAAGAACCACACAAGCGTTCTGGACCCGTACGTGCCATAATTGTCAAGAATATGGCCACACAAAAACTTACTGCAAATTACCTACAGTTTGTGTTATTTGCGGTGAATTGCACGGTACTGCTAGTTGTAATAAACCAAAAGAACAAGCAGAAAAAAATGCAGTAATTGTGGAGGTAATCACACCGCTAACTATAGAGGATGTCCTGTTCGTTAAAAAGACTATGGGGAAAAAACCTAAAGTAGCTCCAGCACAAACAGTAAACGCTTACTCCGCCACTCTTGCCCAAGTGAGCCAACCAATTAATTCACGTGTATCGTATGCCGATGCTGCTAAAACTAGCTCTATTCCCACACAAAATGTTTCACGGCCAAATACTTCAACAAATACAAACTCAGGCTTTAATTTTAATCGCCTTGAAGCTACTATTGAAAATCTGATGCAAACTATAAACAATTTTACAACAAATATGACTAGCATGATGCAAGAAATGTTGAGAATGCAGAATACTCTGCTTCAAGCATTAGTTAACAAGCTATGAACACGTTAAAAATATGTTTCTGGAACGCAATCGGCATTCGCCAACACAAAAACGAACTTGAGCACTTCCTCAGGGAAAACAATATTGATATGTTGGTCTCTGAGACTCATTTGACTTCGAGAAGCCTCTTTAAAATTAATGGCTACACCAGATTATTTCTGTCCTATTTTGCCAAATTGGTTGTAAAAATCGCCAAAAGTCGCCAAAATCAATTTTATGTAGTTTTTCTTAATAAATATTTGGCAATAAATTTTATTTTATATAACACTTTTTTTAATATAAATTTTTATGAAGTAATCGTATAGAAATTTAGCAGAAAATCGCCAAAAGTAGAAATAAAATCGCCAAAAAAATGTTTAGTAAATTTTTCTCATTCAAATTCAAAATTAATGAATTAATATAAGAAAAATCATCAAAATCAAGCTGATTTAATTTCTTGCAGACGACTTCTGGTAGGATTTATTTTTTTTAAACTACTCCTTTCACAAACTAATTTTGCTGAATTAAAAAAATTTTGATTTTCAATTTTGTTAAAAATAGCCACAAAAATCGCCAAGCAATTTATTTATCGCCAGAAAAATCGCCATGTCGCTAAACCAAAAATGTTACCGCCAAACAAGTTGACATCTGACAGCCCTGGCTACACCTTATATGATTCAAAGGACCCGAGAGGAAGAGAATGAGGTGGATCAGCAATTCTGATAAAGTCAAGGCTCAAGCACTATATTCTGGACAACATTTGTGAAGAACATCTACAAGCAACAAATTTTTGTGTCGAAAATTTTTGCTAAAATTTTGTCATATCATCAATTTACTCCCCTCCTAGGTTCGCAATTACTGAGGATCAATACGAGGATTTCTACAAATCTCTTGGCCCTTGTTTCGTAGCCGCTGGTGACTACAATGCAAAACATACGTTCTGGGGTTCGCGTCTTATTACACCTAGAGGTCGGGCATTGTTCAACACAATTTCAAAAATGGGCTTGGACGTCATTTCGAGTGGGGAGCCCACTTACTGGCCTACGGACATACAAAAAATTCCGGATGTTATAGATTTTGGAGTCATGAAAAATATCTCTAGGGATTTAGTTCTTCTCCGATCACTCTCCCACGATCGTTACAATTTGTAGCCCACTAAGAATTGATTTACCTCACCCATATTTGAAGACGATCAACCGTGTTAATTTGCTGGGGTTCAGAAAATATCTCAGTAGTCATTGTACGGAAAACATTACGCTAAGAACATCCGAAGATATTGAATTTAACATTGGCAATCTTATCAAAAATATAAAACAGGCTGCTGAACATGCTACTACCTCCCACCCGCAGACTGGATTTAATAGCATTTACTCTAGGGATATTGAACGTCTCGGTAAGTGAAACAAAAAGAGCTAGAAGGGAATGGCAACAGCACAGATCGCCACAACATAAAATCAGATTTAAAGAGTGCACTAAACGACTCCAAGACTTGCTTGCATTTGAAAAAACTGCATCTCTTAAAAACTATCTGGAAGGTCTTGATGTCACACCAGCATCTAATTACTCTTTGTGGCGCGCTGCTAGAAAGCTTAAAGCACCTGTTGAGTTTAAACCACCTCTGCGCACATCTACCGGAGGTTGGGCAAGAAGCGATACTGAAAAAGGTAAAATATTTGCTGAGCATTTAAAATCAGTATTTACCGAATGTAGTTGCGCTACCCCCTCGACCCATAAAATTTAGAACGCGTGATGTACAAAAACTAATTGCTGAACTTAACCCGAAGAAAGCTCCGGGTATTTATGCAATTAGTAACCAGATGCTAACAAACTTGCCTCGTATTGCAATTAGAATCCTGTTATTTATTTTTAACGCCATTTTACGACTGGAGTATTATCCACACAGCTGGAAGCTTGCCAAGGTCAAAATGATTCTAAAGCCGGGCAAAGACCTTACCAAGGCTGAGTCATACAGGACAATAAGTCTGCTATCAACAATGTCCAAACTTTTCGATAAACTGCTCATGACAAAATTGTCCCCAATTCTAGTTAGTAGTGGGTGCATACCGGAACATCAATTTGGTTTTAGAAGTCAGCATAGCACCATTGAACAAACTCATAGATTGGTTCAATTTATAAGAAGAACATTTGAAGAAAAGAAGTATTCTATATTCTTATGAATAGAACGGGCTAATGTTCGTAACGCTTTTTAAGCCAAATTACATGTGATAATTATTAATGAACAAATAACATCAAAGTTACTTGTAAATATTCTGACAACAACACATAGTTGAACGGAACAGCCAGCCGTTTTCGAAGGCCACTAAACCTTCCTCATCAGCGTTCTTCTGTGTTTTGGTCCACTGTGTGTGGTGTAAGTTGATGTAGATGTCTGCCTTATATACGAAACTTTATTGCAAATGGAATATGTGAATTCGTTTGATTCATTGCATTTCAATTTGCTCATGTGTTTTGTAATGAAGACTCAAAGTTACCATCTCTATATTTACAACAGTCCACAGTGGGGACTTTTGCAAAATAAATGGTAATAAATCTGGAACTCCTAAACTACTGATTGGATTTATATGAAACTTGGAATATCTGTAGAGGAGGACTTAAGCTTTATAACAAATGACTTGGCAGCCATCTGGCTTAAGCTAGACAGGAGTTACAGTGGGCCTAAGTTGACAACATGGGACTCAAAAAAAATTCTGAGGTTTGTAACTTTTAGAAAAGTTATCCGATTTTTATGAGATAAAGCGTTTTGATCTAATCTCGCAATTTTAAAGAAATAATGTCCGGAGATGTGTTTTGGTATCTCTCATAACTTAGAAGATATTTGACTTTTAACAAAAAAAAATTTTTTTTTTGCCTTGACCTTTTTTAGTATTTCACCTAGAACTTTTTTGTCTATTATTAGAATTTAAATTAAAAGACAGCATTAAAGTTCCGATAAAATTTTAAATAAAAATATGTAAAAAACTTATTAATATCTGCAGTCGTGAAATCGGGAAAAGGCAAAGAATTCAAAACTTTAAAATTTTCCTGAAAAAGGCATGTATTTGTGAAAAACTTTGTTTAACACATGCACTTTTAAACCACATAGCTCTAAGAATAATCTATTCAGAATATGCTAAAAGCTAATTATTTTGTATTTTGGGCATGCACCCTACATTCAGCCGTGTCCGAAAATTGCTAATTTTAAAAATATTTTTTGTACTTATGCGTTTATAAAAAGTTGTGACGGTTGATTTTGAAAGTTTTAACTATAGCATTTAATTGATAAGATAGTTGCAACATGTTTAACTTAAGTTTTTGACAGCTTTTTCATAAATGCGAAAATACGCGCAAATTTTCTGAAAAAAGTCAAAATTTTGGAAAAATTTTGTTTTGTACCATAAGAAATATATATTAAAATAATTTTCTTTTCTTATGTTGGCCTTTTTGACTTCTATATAAGTCTTTCTACTTCACCTGAAAAAATTATTCCAATATAATTAACTGATCTTGAGATATTCCGATTGTAGGGTGCAATTCAAAAAATATATAGAATGCGCTTAACTTTTTTCCCTTTATTCACACATCAGCTGTTTAAAACTTTAATGAATTCTGAAATTCAACCTAACTAGAAAAACAAAAATAAATTTGGAATATTATCCAATAAGTCTATGTATATTTTTCGCAATAAAAAATATTTTTGGTAATTATACCATATGATTTTCTATGTAAGTGTAGTTAATGCTAATAACAGGTAAGCATTTAACGAATAACAACACACATTTTTAATGGATTAAAAAAAGGTTTTCGCGCATTATTTTACAGCGGCATCGGGAGGTGCTACCTGATTATGCTACTACTTAAAATAAATAACACTTCACAGTACCAGGTAACTAGACAAAACTAGCAAAGTTGCTTATAAAGTATGCTGTATTGTATAAACAATTTGAAAGGTTTTATTTGTATGTATTGTTTTTTATTATTATTTACCAATATATAATCTATTTAATATTACGCGATAACTAAGAAAAACTTTTTAAAACTAAATAAAGTATTTATTTTTAAATTACATGTTTTAGCTCTGTTAATTACCATCATTTTACGATTTATTTATTTCAATTATTTTTAAGAAAACAATCCGAAATATCGAAGGTTAAGGGGTTATTTATTTTGACTGCTTCACTGTCGTCTTTCCCGATTTCTTTAGTTATCTTTGGTAACCATTTCAATCATATTGAATCTGGATCTGCGGATAACAATAAGTGAAGCATTAAATCATAATTTTCTGCTAATTTTGAACACATAGTCGAACTATTAAATAATCTGTACTGCTTTAAATCTCTGTTCCTTGCTTCTTGAGCTTCTTCTGTAAGTTCTCCCAAAGGTAGGATGTTGGTTTCAATGATATTTTTTCCATGAGATAATACCTTATGTACAGTTGGCGTCATCAATCTCCACGGATATAAATTTTTTTCAGTACTTTTGTTTCATTAGCAAAAGCATCAAATTTTTCTGCATTGATTTGCTTTTTACTGTTAATAGTTGCCAGTATTATTTTGAAGTTCCTTTTTAGTTTTTTATCCAAGCCGATTACACTGTACAACAGCCAAAATAGCCTTTAGAGAAATGTATGCGGACTATATGGATTTCGATGCGTTAAATTCAAATCTGCTTTCAGTTTTTCTCTATCACGTAGAGATTTTTTTTTGATGGGCGTGGCTAATTTTGTCCCCTAAATTAGTCGGCCATACTGATATATTTTACTATAACTCGAAAACCGCTATTTCGATTTTAATAAATAATAAACTAAAAGACGCGCCACAAAATTTTGTTAAAAAAAAATTATAATCATTTTTTACCTATCTTTTATGTTTTCGGAGTTATTCAGGATTTAAAAGAGAAAAAAGTTTTTTTTTATGCAAAAATTGCGTAATTTTTTTACATGAAAATTGCAATAAAAAAATCAGAAACTCAAAAGTTTCATATCTTTTAAATTTTTCTTAAAACCACATATCCTTGGAATAAAACAAGCTATAAAACGTGAAAATCCAGCAATAAATCTTGATTTTTGATTCACAATTTAAAGCAGGTACCTAAAAATGGAAAAATGTGTGTAATGCATTAAATGCAGTCACATTTACATCTGGCAGTAATGGGAAAGTTGGTACGATCGTACTTTTTTTGATACTATTTGACATGAAAAAGTACCGTAGTACTCCCCTAAGAAATTTGATACTCTCACGGGCAACTTAGAAATGCAGTCAGAAGACTCGCGCATGCATATATTTTGCCAAGAATTAAATTGTTTTTTCGACAAATAGAACGAAGCTTTATTAGTAAAGATCTTTTAGAAAAGTGTAACCACAATTAAATATCAACGAAAACCATATTGCATTCAATGATATTTTATGTGGCGCAGAAGTTGATCTATTGAAACTGTTTTAAATCAGTTTAAAGAAAATTTTAAAAAGTTTATATTAAGTTCTGAGGGCAAAAGTGGACTTTGACAATAAAATGTTAGTTTGGTTTAGTAAGTTTCCCCCTGAAAGTATTTTATCTGTTAAACCAATATCATTATACCACTTTTGATTAAAATGTTCCCAGGGAAAATAAAAAAAAGAAAAGAAAAATAATTTGAAATATTAACAACCAATATAGAGCACTGGCTTATATAAAAACGCATTAGATGAATACATGTTTCCTGATATATCGAGAGTAGCTTACAGAATATTATCGATGCCTCACTCCTCTGTAAATGTCGAAAGGATTTTCTCTTACCAAAATTTCATGAAAACAAAATATAAATCAACAGCCATCGTATTCTGTAACTCGCTAAAGCTAAATCTCTATCGCTAAGAATCCATAAAATCAATTTGTCGATTTTCGCCTACGAATGCAATTTTCAAACGGGTATTGATAAATCAGGTAATGGCTTAAAAATGTAATACGCGGAAATTTTATTGCTTTATGTCATCGCCAAAAATTTTAAATTTTCTATTTGTTCAGCATTTTAGCGGTCGAATTTAGCTTTAGATTTAGCGAGCTATGGAATACGGGGGCAAGCTTTATCTTCCAACAGTATTAAGTCTAATCCAGGCTACACCTATTTGTATATTTGTACCTATGTGTTCCTTTTTTTGTAAATGAATTTCTTATAATTTTTTGTTAATAAAATTTAAATAAGAAATATTACTTTTATCTAATTTTTCGACCTTTTTCTTATATATTTAATTAAACTATTTTTTTGAGCTTTAGGTCTATTTGTATAATGATTTATTGTTTCAATATTTCGTAAACCTTCGGTTTACTTCTTCAGGATATAGAATATTGTATTTTGATTTTTTGTTTTTATGTTTTTTCTTTTTCCTTTTTTTTTCTCTCAAGTATGTATACAATTTTCAATTTTTTTTTTATTTGAAAATTGTATACATAATTGAGAGAAAAAAAAGGAAAAAGAAAAAACATAAAAACAAAAAATCAAAATACAATATTCTATATCCTGAAGAAGTAAACCGAAGGTTTACGAAATATTGAAACAATAAAGCATTATACAAATAGACCTAAAGCTCAAAAAAATAGTTTAATTAAATATATAAGAAATATTATAATTTTTGGTACTCTCGGGATCAAAAATGTACTAAAAAAATTTGTTCTTGATACCGAAAGGCAAATCTCATTTCCCGTCACTGACATCTGTTAATGCTATTGAAAGGGCATTGCGGGCAGGTAACAGAACTTTAAATTGTGAATAAAATCAAGATTTATTGCTGGATTTTCACGTTTTATAGCTTGTTTTATTCCTAGGATATGTGGTTTTAAGAAAAATGTAAAAAATATGAAACTTTTGAGTTTTTAATTTTTTTATTGTAATTTTCATGTATAAAAATTACGCGATTTTTGCATAAAAAAAACTTTTTTCTTTTTTAAATTCTGAATAACTTCGAAACCATAAAAAATAGGTAAAAAATGATGATTAATTTTTTTTAAACAAAATTTTGTAACGCGTCTTTTGGTATATTATTTATTAAAATCGAAATAGCGGTTTTCGAGTTATAGTAAAATATATTAGTATGGCCGAATAATTTAGGGGCCAAAATTAGCCACGCCCATAAAAAAAATCTCTACGTGATAGAGAAAAACTGACAGCAGATTTGAATTTAACGCATCGAAATCCATATAGTCCGCGTAATTTTATCTAAAGGACAGCCAAAAAATGTTATTTTGTTGTACAGTGTTATCAAGGATGTGGTCTCAGAACCTCAAAAAAGCGTCTAGCAATGTTTCCATTATTCGAGCTACCATAACCGTTAATTGGCTTATCAATTATAAGCCCATGCTTTCTAAATTCATCTTGTATCATTTTCTTCTCAGTTCTCCGTGTCTCTGCTAAGTCTTTGTTGTTTCGTGAGAAGACAGTTTCCTTACCTCTGATATTTCTATATTTTATATCATATATTTAATACTATTATTATATTATATATTTTTATATTTAATACTAATCTTCATAAGAGTTCAATATAGAGTGATTATTCTTATAAAAGAACCCTGCGTTTTTATACAATATATCATACTTTATAAGCAACTTTGCTAGTTTTGTCTAGTTACCTGGTACTGTGAAGTGTTATTTATTTTAAGTAGTAGCATAATCAGGTAGCACTTCCCGATGCCGCTGTAAAATAATGCGCGAAAACCTTTTTTTAATCCATTAAAAATGTGTGTTGTTATTCGTTAAATGCTTACCTGTTATTAGCATTAACTACACTTACATAGAAAATCATATGGTATAATTACCAAAAATATTTTTTATTGCGAAAAATATACATAGACTTATTGGATAACATTCTAAGTTTATTTTTGTTTTTCTATTTAGGTTGAATTTCAGAATTCATAAAAGTTTTAAACAGCTGATGTGTGAATAAAGGGAAAAAAGTTAAGCGCATTCTACATATTTTTTGAATTGCACCCTACAATCGGAATATCTCGAGATCAGTTAATTATATTGGAATAATTTTTTCAGGTGAAGTAGAAAGACTTATATAGAAGTCAAAAAGGCCAACATAAGAAAAGAAAATTATTTTAATATATATTTCTTATGGTACAAAACAAAATTTTTCCAAAATTTTGACTTTTTTCAGAAAATTTGCGCGTATTTTCGCATTTATGAAAAAGCTGTCAAAAACTTAAGTTAAACATGTTGCAAACTATTTTATCAATTAAATGCTATAGTTAAAACTTTCAAAATCAACCGTCACAACTTTTTATAAACGCATAAGTACAAAAAATATTTTTAAAATTAGCGATTTTCGGACAGTGCTGAATGTAGGGTGCATGCCCAAAATACAAAATAATTAGCTTTTAGCATATTCTGAATAGATTATTCTTAGAGCTATGTGGTTTAAAAGTGCATGTGTTAAACAAAGTTTTTCACAAAAACATGCCTTTTTCAGGAAAATTTTAAAGTTTTGAATTCTTTGCCTTTTCCCGTTTTCACGACTGCAGATATTAATAAGTTTTTTACATATTTTTATTTAAAATTTTATCGGAACTTTAATGCTGTCTTTTAATTTAAATTCTAATAATAGACAAAAAAGTTGTAGGTGAAATACTAAAAAAAGTCAAGGCAAAAAAAAAATTTTTTTTTGTTAAAAGTCAAATATCTTCTAAGTTATGAGAGATACCAAAACACATCTTAGGACATTATTTCTTTAAAATTGTGAGATTAGATCAAAACGCTTTATCTCATAAAAATCGGATAACTTTTCTAAAAGTTACAAGCCTCAGAATTTTTTTTGAGTCCCATGTTGTCAACTTAGGCCCACTGTAACTCCTGTCCAGCTTAATCCAGATGGCTGCCAAGTCATTTGTTATAAAGCTTAAGTCCTCCTCTACAGATATTCCAAGTTTCATATAAATCCAATCAGTAGTTTAGAAGTTCCAGATTTATTACCATTTATTTTGCAAAAGTCCCCACTGTGCAGTCTTACCATTGTCGTTTCTTCTTTACTAACTATGCACATGTTTGTTAATTTGCTTATTTTTGTTCTACTTAAGACAAACTTTTTTGGTTTGTTACTTTTTTGGTTTGTTACGAACATTAGCCTGTTCTATTCATAAGAATATAGAAACAAAATACAGTTCGAAAAATAATAATTAAATTAACTAAACGAAAAGAAGTATTGTTCTGCGCTGTTTATCGACGTTTCTCAGGCATTTGATAAAGTGTGGCATGAAGGTCTTATTTTAAAATTGAAATCATATTTACCAATAAATTTTCTGAAGCTTTTAGAAAGTTATATGACTACCCGGAAGTTTACGGTTATGGAAAGAGACTTCATGAGTGTGCCCGAATCTATATCATCCGGTGTGCCACAGGGGAGCATACTGGGGCCAATTTTGTATTTGATTTACACTTGTGATACGCCTTTGAGCAGCAATATCCATACATCTACGTTTGCCTGCCTTAGTATGCACGAAAACAATCACGAGGCTTCCCGATATCTACAAGAACATATTACACAACTGGAACTATGGTTAAATTTATGGAGAATCAAAGTAAACGAGCAAAAGTGTGTCGAGGTAACATTTACCCTGCGAAGAGATACTTGTTCCCCAATTCGAATCAACAATCAAGTTGTTCTTCAACATTCACACGTAAAATACCTTGGTATACTCCTTGATCGACGACTTACATGGAAGCCCCATATTGACTCAAAGCTAACACAAATGAAACTGAAATTAACTCAGACACATTGGCTGATTGGTAGAAATTCAACACTCAGTCTAGATTGTAAACTTTTAATACACAAGTCGATTTTGAAACCAATATGGTGCTACAGAATACAGTTATGGGGCACTGCTTCAGCATCCAATACAGAGAGAATCCAACGAAGGCAAAATAAGATTTTAAGACTAATAACATCGGCTGCATGGTACATTAAAAATTCAAATATACATCGTGATTTAAATATGGCACTAGTGACTGAAGAAATCGCAAAATACGCAGACAAATCCATAACAAAACTCGAGACCCATCCTAATCCCCTTGCTCGTAATATCTTGAATTTTACTGGACACATCCGCTTAAAAAAGAGGGACACAAGAGCTCTAATACTCAACACTCCAGAAGAAACTGCTTGAATATACTTTTGTTTTTGCTTATCACGACTTATGTATTATTAATAGATTTCACTAAGTTTATGACCGACACTGGTCGGGCCTAATTAATTATATTTAGATTTAAGATTTGAATACTTATTATTAGTTCATATTTGAAGATTCATTAAATAAATATATGTATTAAAAAAAAAATATAGATATATAATATGCGCTCCACAATAGCGAACCTATGGTTATCCACCACATTACGTAAGTAATGTAATTTAGCTTTATTAAATTACTAAATGAATTTCATTATTAGCCTGCTTTTCTGACGTTTAGATTTACTGGGAAGGGATTGTTTTTTGGAAACCAACCAATTTAGAAAACAGAAGAAAAGTGTCTCATTTTTGTAAAAAAAAACGAGGAATACCAATTCTGATACTTTTATTTTGTAATTCATACATCTTTTGAACTACAGAACATAAAAATAAAAGGTTATTTATGTTAAACTTTCCTTGAAAAAATTTCGAATATGTGTTTGCACTTTCTTTAAACAAATAAATGGTAATGGACGGACTTTTCCTATGCAGCTCAATTTTTATTACATTAGTAATAAAATTTTACGCTTAGGTTCTTATGCGGATATATTAAACTTTGATTTTTGGAAGGTCTAAAAAATACAAATACACGAGTAACGCAACATTAATGTAGAACTACAATTCAAACTGAATTAAATTTTATTAAAAAAGGATATTAGGTTCGTTATTATCTTCCGAAATAAAATCAAAAGAATTAGCACTTGACTTTATTTTGAAAAAGTCTCAAAAATGTTTTAGCGCTACATGGAAATTCATACAAATAAGTGGTGAAAATAGTACCATTTTTAGGTACGAGTACTTTTCCTATACAAGTCCCATTTCATAAAATAAATATGTAAATGAATTCAAAACCTCAAATGAAATTAACATTAGAAAGATTTAGGTTTTTTCAATCAAGAAAAAATCGCCAAAGCGAAAAAAATCCTCAACCGAAAGAATGCCAAAACTAAAAAAATTGTCCGCATGAAAAAATCTCTTCTAAGTGATTTTAATGGAGGAATATAATTCCTATCAATATGGGTCTAAAACAAAAAGACTTGGTTAGTGCATCATTAAAATAGTACAAAAAAAATCTGAGATGACCTCAACAAGAAAATGGAGAGTGAAACTTGATATGTTTGGGCAAAAAATAATCCTAACAATACGAGTCTGAATTAAAAAGGGTTGACGATTAAACTTAAGGAACTAACATCTTAGAACTAAATTCTATCAATATAGATTTCAAATAAAAGGACTTGTTGGTACATTATAAAAAATAAATATAAATAATTTCTCTAATGACTGGAATAAGATGGCCTATTAAAATACGTATATTTCTTTTGGACAAGAAACACAATTATCAATATGGGTCCCAAATAAAAGGCCTTTACGAGTAGGTTTAAGGAATCAGTTGAAGGTATCAGTTGAACACAATATCAAAATGACGAGTTTCGCGAAATTTTATATTTGAACCCCATCTTGGATAGTACATATAAAATATCCGCTGACAAAGTAGCGGGCAATATGCTAGTTGTATTATAAAATTCATAAATATTACTTATAAAGCTGCACGTTTTGTGAACTTTGCCATAGCTATTTAAATTGTTTGTCCTGCATACCCCTCACAAATGCATCTTATACATCTAAATTGCTGTATTTTTGGTAGCAATTGCTACTTAAGTAACCAAAAAATTAAAATTCTTGAGATAATTGTTATGAGTAACCAAACAATTTTTTTGGTTGCTATAATAGTTATTCGTAACAAACAAAAAAAAAAACTCACTTAAATTGGTTACAATAACCAAAATAAAATATCTCTTACGATAATCGTTAAAAATAACCCAATCCAAATGAAACACATTTTACAGTAACCTTTTCATTTAAAATAAAAAATAACAATTATTTTCAGTCCCTGTAAAATTTACTTAAAATTTTCGTTTTTTTCTCTTACAAAATTTTGTTTCCAAATTAATATTTTTCTAGTTCCACTACAATAAAGATAAATTTTCAGAGATATTCGGGTTTTCACCGAATTTCAGTTGGCTTGAGTCACGCCTTAATCTTCACCCATTGACTTGGAATTTTGTTTTTTTTTTTCATATATATATTTATTTATTGTATCTTCAAAAATGAACTAACAATAAGTAATCAAATCTTAAATCTAAATATAATTATTAGGCCCGACCAGTATCGGACATAAACTTAGTGATAGTTATAAATAATACATAAGTAGTGATAATCAAAAGGGAAAAAAAGAAGTATTAAGCAGTCCCATCTGGAGTGTTGAGTATAAGAGCCCTTGTGTCCCTCTTTTTTAAGCGGATGTGTCCAGTAAAGCTCAAAATATTACGGCCAAGCGGATTAGGATGTGACTCGAGTTTTGTTAAATATTTGTTTAAATCACAATGTATATTTGAATTTTTGATATACCATGGAGCCGATGTTATCAAACGTAAAATTTGGTTTTGCCTTCGTTGAATTTTCTCAATATTTGATGCTTAAACAGTGCACCATAGCTGAATTCCATAGCACCATATTGGTTTCAAAAGCGACTTGTATATCAAAAGTTTGCAGTCTAGGCTGAGTGTTAAATTTCTGCCAATTAATCAATATATTTGAGTTAATTTAAGTTTCATTTGGGTTAACTTAGAGTCAATATGATATTTCCATGTAAGCCTTCGATCAAGGTGTATGCCAAGGTATTTCACTTAAGAGTGTTGAGCAATATTTTGATTGTTGATTCGAATGGGAACAGGTATCTTTTCTTAGGGTAAACGTTATATAAACACACTTTTGTTCATTTACTTTAATTCTGCATAAGTTCAACCATATTTCAAGCTGGGTAATGTGTTCCTGGATATTACGGGATGCCTCATCAGGGGTTTTGTGCATACTCATGCAGGCTGTATTATCGGCAAATGTAGAAGTGTGTATGTTATTGCTCACAGGCATATCACAAGTATATATTAGATACAAGACTGGATCCAGAATACTACCCTGTGGCACACCAGAAGTAATAGACTCGGGTACACTCATGAAGTCTCCTTCCACAACGGTAAATTTCCTATCAACAATATAACTTTCCAAAAGCTTTTGTATGTTTATTGGTAGGTATGTCTTCAATTTTAAAACTAGGCCTTCGTGCCATACTTTATCAAATGCCTGAGAAACATCAATAAAAAGGGCAGAACAATACTTTTTTTCTTCAAATGTCCTCCTTACAACTTGAACCAATCTATGCGTTTGTTCAATAGTGCTATGCTGACTTCTAAAGCCAAATTGATGGTCCGGGATGCACCCACTATCAGCTAAAATTGTGGACAATTTAGTCATGAGCAGCTTTTCGAAAAGCTTTGAAATTGTTGATAGTAAGCTTATAGGCCTATATGACTCATCCTTGGTAAGATCTTTGCCCGGCTTCGAAATCATTTTAATCTTGGCAAGTTTCCAGTTATGTGGAAAATACTGCATTCGTAAAATTGCATTAAAAATAAATAGCAAGATTCTTATTGCAATATGAGGCAAGTTCATCAGCATCTTGTTACTAATGCAATCAATACCTGGAGCTTTCTTCGGGTCGAGTTCAGCAACTATTTTTTGTAGTTCACGCATCTTAAACCTTAAGGGACGAGGGGGTAGAGATACTACACTCGGTAATCCGGCAGCACCCGTACATGAATTGGGAGTGAATACAGATTTTAAATGCTCAGAAAATAAGTTACCTTTCTCACTATCGCTTCTTGCCCAGCCTCCGGTCGAAGTACGCAGTGGTGATTTGAGATCAACGGGTCTTTTAAGATTTCTAGTAGCGCGCCATAAAGAGTAATTAAATGTTGACGTTACATCAAGACCTTCTAAATACTTTTCCAGTAATGCAGTCTTTTCCGACGATAGCAGCTCTTTGAGTCGTTTAGTACATTCTTTAAGTCTGATTTTATTTAGGGGTGATCGGTGTTGTTGCCATTCTCTTCTAGCTCTCCTTTTTTCACATACAAGACGTTCAATTTCCGTAGAATAAATTCTATTAAAGCCAGTCTGCGGATAGGAAGTAGTGGCATGTTCAGCAGCCTGTTTAATATATTCGTTAAGATTGGCAATATTAAATTCAATATCATCAGGTGATCTAAGCTGAATGTTTTCTACGCAGTGACTACTAATATATTTTTTTAATCCTAGCCAGTTGACCCTATTAATCGTTTTCGCATATGAGTTAGTTAAATCACTCCTTAGTGGGAGAGTGATCGGAGGACAGATCTAGAGAGCCCTCTACGTGAATTAAGTCCCTATGGATATTTTTCGTGACGCCAAAATCTATAACATCTGGAATTTTTCTTACGTCAGTAGGCCAATAAGTAGGCTCCCCACTCGAAATGACATCTAAGCCCATTTTTGAAATTGTATTAAACAACGCTCTACCTCTAGGTGTAACAAGACGCGAGCCCCAGTACGTATGTTTTGCATTGTAGTCACCAGCTGCCACGAAACAAGATCCAAGCGATTTGTAGAACTTCTCATACTGATCTTCGGTAACTGAAAATCTGGGAGGTGAGTAAATTGAAGATATCACGAAATTCGCACAAAAATTTTCTACGAAAATATTCGTAGCTTGCATATATTCTTCACTAACGTTCTCAAGGATATAGTGCTTGAGTCTTGACTTAATTAGAATTGCTGATCCACCGCATGCTCTCCCTCTCGGGTCCTTTGAATCATATAGAGTGTAACCATTTATTTTAAAGCAGCTTCTCGAAGTCAAGTGAGTCTCAGAGACCATCATTATATCAATATTTTTTTCCGTGAGGAAGTGCTCAAGTTCATTTTTATGTTGGCGAATGCCGTTTGCGTTCCAGAAACATAGTTTTAACGTGTTCATGGTTTGTTGACTAATGCTTGAAGCAGAGTATTCTGCATTCTCAGCATTTCTTGCATCATGCTAGTCATATTTGTTGTAAAGTTGTTTATAGTTAGCACCAGATTCTCAATAGTAGCTTCAAGACGACTAAAGTTAAAGCTAGAGTTTGCATTCGTTGAATTACTTGGCGGTGGAACATTTTGTGTGGGAATAGAACTAGTCTTAGCAGCATCGGCATACGATACACGTGAAGTAACTAGTTGGCTAGTTTGAGGAAGAGTGGCGGAGTAAGCATTTGCTGATTGAACTGGAGCTAATTTCGATTTTTGACCCATAGCCTGTTTAACGAAAGAATATACACGGCATCCTCTGTAATTAGCGGTGTGATTTTCTCCACAATTACTGCATTTTTTTTCAGCTTGTACTTTTGGCTTGGTACAGTTAGCAGTACCATGCAATTCACCGCAGATAACACAAACTGTAGGTAATTTGCAGTAGGTTTTTGTGTGGCCATATTCTTGGCAATTGTGGCACTGTACGGGACCTGAACGCTTACGTGGCTCTTCAACTGTGATTTTTCGGTGTAAAAGGTATTTTAGACTATAAATTGGGTGCGTCTCGTTTTTTTTAACTGTTATCATTCGGCTCCAGTTCAACACGAAATAGAGGCTGGGAAATCTTCTCTCTATTGATTATATTGGTAACATTTTTTACCTTAAATCCTTGTTCGATAAGTGCACATTTTACTTCTTCGAGCTCAACATATGAATCTATGCCCTTTAATACTATTTGTAGGCCTTTAGCACTCTTAAGTTGATATGTGTAAAAATTTGTTTTATTTTTTTCAAACTCACTAACAATTTTTCGGAAATCTTTTTCATCATATATTTGGATTTTAGTTTCATCAATATTACCTCGTTTAATTGGAATGATGTGAAAAGTATTTTCACCAATGGTCGATAGTAGATTTTTTAGAAGCGCGTTAGAATTTTTTTCCCTCAGATAAATAGGTGGTGGCTTAAAAGACTTTTGCGATGATGCAGCGGGCTTGTCGTTTTTGTCTTGCAATAATGAAAAACGATTTTGACGATTGATAGAAGATGTGCTGTTATCCCTAGACATCTTTGGGGCGGATCCAATTTTAGTAGAATTTGGGCTTCGCCCGCGCTTTAAAATAGTTATATATCTATCCATTCCTACTTGTACCTTTGGTTTTGAACTACTGTTATCTTCAGTGACAACTTGTTTAATTGATGACCACGAGCCCGAAGCGGATGATATCGCTGAGTTAAATGTAGAAGTACTAGGCAATAATGTCAACGATTCACTAGTTGGCATTGGACAAAGCGAAGTTGATCGCTGACGAAACTGTGGTTTTGCCGTTAGAAAAAGTCTATCAGATTTTTGATTTTTATTAAGAGCTTCAGAACTCACAGCAAGTCTATTATCAGATTTTTTATTTTTATTGTTATCATTATGAGCATCAAAACTCACAGTAAAATAGGCATTTCTGCCGTTAGAACTCACTTCACTATTTTTTTCCTTTGGGGTACTCATAAAGAGTATTCCTCAAAGGTACTTTGTATGTTTTTTTGTTTACGGTTTTTTTTTGTTTTTGTTATTTCTATATGTAAAAATATTATCAAAGCAAAAAAAATGCTTATTTATCAAAGTTAATATGTACTACGAATATTTTTTGTATGATTTTTTTTTTGTTTAGTTTGTATGTAAGAAAAATTCCGCTATTACGTCTGTTCACTATGAAAGTACAACGAGAACTGAGGAATTTTGTAAGTCATATTTTTTTACCCATGCTCACCAATTTGGGTGAGAGTAAGAAAATGTTGAAAAAAAAAATTCCTCATATAGCTAACACCCGTCTAATGTGTGTATAGACATTAGCGTTGTTAATTATTCGTCTTTCATATTTGTTCGAATGAAATTTCATGATTTTTTTTTCTTGTTCGAACAGACGAATAATTTTGAACTTTTATTCGAATATTCGAACGAACAAAGAATATAAAAATGTATTCGAATAATTTTGAAAAGGTTTGCAAAAAAACGACACTCATGTGTATTAGTTTAATTTTTTCTTATTAACAAGCGAAAAATAATTCATTACACAAGAAAACCAAATAATTTTCATAAGCTTAGAAATATTAATACATAAAAGTATTAATAACAAAACTTTTAAATTTTATAGACCTTCCACGCAGTTGAAGCTGTAGCATAAGTTCAGAATTCTATGTTCCACAAATATTATTTAAGTAACAGAATAGCAAATGAGAAAAGTGTAAATTAATACATAGAGAATTTATGATAACTTCCAATCAACTTAATCGATTGTCTTCAAGTATTTTTTTTTATTACATATTTTTATTTATTGTATCTTCAAATATGAACTAACAATAAGTATTCAAATCTTAAATCTAAAATATAATTATTAGGCCCGAACACTGTCGGACATAAATTTAGAGATAGTTATAAATAATACATAAGTAGTGATAATCAAAAGGAAGAAAAAAAAAAATAAAAAGTATTTTCAAGCAGTCCCATCTGGAGTGTTGAGTATAAGAGCACTTGTATCCCTCTTTTTTAGGCGCACGTGTCCAGTAAAGTTCAAAATATTACGAGCAAGCGGATTAGGATGTGACTCGAGTTTTGTTAAATATTTGCCTGCATATTTTGCAATTTCTTCAACCACTAGTGGCATGTTTAAATCACGATGTATATTTGAGTTTTTTATATACCATGGAGCCGATGTTATTAATCGCAAAATTTTATTTTGCCTTCGTTGGATTCTCTCGACATTGGAAGCTGAAGCAGTGCCCCATAGTTGAATTCCGTAGCACCATATGGGTTTCAAAATAGACTTGTATATCAAAAGTTTGCAATCTAGACTGAGGGTTGAATTTCTACCAATCAGCCAATGTACCTGAGTTAATTTTAGTTTCATTTGGGTTAACTTAGAGTCAATATGGTGTTTCCAAGTAAGCCGTCGATCAAGGTGTATTCCAAGATATTTCACATGAGTATGTTGAGGGACAACTTGATTGTTAATCCGAATGGGTGAACAAGTATCTCTTCGTAATGTATATGTTACTTGAACACACTTTTGTTCGTTTACCTTAATTCTCCATAAGTTTAACCATAGTTCCAGCTGGGTAATGTGTTCTTGAAGATATCGGGATGCTTCGTAAGGATTTTTATGCATACTAAGGCAGGCTGTATCATCAGCAAATGTGGAAGTGTGGATATTGCTGCTCAGAGGCATATCACAAGTATAAATCAAATACAAAACTGGCCCCAGTATACTCCCCTGTGGCACACCGGATGAGATAGTTTCAGGCATGCTCATAAAGTCTCCTTCCACAACAGTGAACTTGCGGGCAGTAATGTAACTTTCCAAAAGACTTACAACGTTTATTGGCAGGTATGTTTTTAATTTTAAAATTAGTCCTTCATGCCACACTTTATCAAATGCCTGAGAAACGTCGATAAACAGCGCAGAACAATACTTCCTTTCTTCAAATGTTCTTCTTATAAATTGGACCAATCTATGAGTTTGTTCAATGCTGCTATGCTGACTTCTAAAACCAAATTGATGGTCCGGTATGCACCCACTACGAACTAGAATTGGGGACAATTTTGTCATGAGCAGTTTTTCGAAAAGCTTTGACATTGTTGATAGCAGACTTATTAGCCTATATGACAGCCTTGGTAAGATCTTTGCCTGGCTTTGGAATCATTTTAACTTTGGCAAGTTTCCAGCTGTGTGGATAATACTCCAGTCGTAAAATGGCATTGAAAATAAATAACAGTATTCTAATTGCAATACGAGGCAACTTCATCAGCATCTGGTTACTAATTCCATCAAAACCCGGAGCTTTCTTCGGTTTGAGTTCAGCAATTACTTTTTGTACATCACGCGTCTTAAACTTTATTAGTTGAGGGGGTAGAGCGTCTACATTTGGCAAATCAATTACACCAGTACATGTGTTTGGGGTAAATACGTATTTCAAATGGTCAGCAAATATGTTACCTGTTTCAGTATCGCTTCTTGCCCAACCTCCGGTAGATGTGCGCAGAGGTGGTTTAAACTCAACGGGTGTTTTAAGCTTTCTAGCAGCGCGCCATAAAGAGTAATTAGATGCTGGTGTGACATCAAGATTTTCCAGATAGTTTTTAAGAGATGCAGTTTTTTCATGTGCAAGCAGCTCTTGGAGTCGTTTAGTGCACTCTTTAAATCTGATTTTAAGTTGTGGTGATCTGTGCTGTTGCCATTCCCTTCTAGCTCTTCTTTTTTCGCATACGGCACGTTCAATATCGGTAGAATAAATTTTATTAAACCCAGTCTGCGGATGGGAGGTAGTAGCATGTTTAGCAGCCTGCTTAATATTTTCGTTAAGGTTGGCAATGTTAGTTTCAATATCATCAGATGTTCTTAGCGTAATATTTTCCGTGCAATATGTCTTCAAGTATAGACTACACCCAGAAAAAAATATTGGATGGAAAATGGTTAGGCCAATAAAATATCATTTGAATAAACTATATTTTAGCTCACGCTATCAATTTTCTTTTAATCCAAAAAACAATCCATGTTCATTGCCATAAGGGCAATAATAATAAAGATATGTTTCTGACAATTCTTAAATTGATTGCATAAACAGAGCGTATGCTTTTGTCATGACTAATTAACTGATTGGTTAACACAACCGAATGAAATATTATGAATTGGATTTTACTACCAACTTTTGGTATTGCCAACTAAAAAATTGTTGTTGTTGCTGCAACTCAACCTCTAGAGTTTACTATCATGATTTATACTCGTAGCAGCAAATTAAAAATTAGCTTTTGTGACTTTCAAAGATATTATGATTTATGAATTCTCAAATGGTTTTTGAAACAATGTGCATAAGATTACAGATTTGTGGTTGAATAAATGCATATATACAATCTTCACCACCAGGAAACCGAAACGAAATTAGTTAAAGTATAGGTATTAATATACATTTACAAAATTTTTTTAATATGTTATTGATTTCTTTAAAAAAATCATTTAAAAACTCCAGATCTATCCACTTTTTACTCGTAGCTTGCAGACGACAAGTAAAAAAAGCTTCAAACAAAATTTACTAATTTAAAATCGATCCAGCCGTTTGGGAGCTACGGAGTCATTAATTTTTATATCAATTAAAAGGACATATTATGGATGCGTCCCAAAGAAATTTTAGATAAAAATATGCAAAAAAAAAATTAAAATTACCCAAATTAAAAAAACATTTCTCTTTATTTGACGAAAAAATTTCCAATTTTTTTCCGTAAAGTTTTTTCAGGACCCAAGTTCATCAATACAAGTCTTTTCGATCGATATATCGATATAAAGGTTAATACATGGTAGAAAAGGAAAAATTGCGATTTTTAGGTGCATTGTACCAAGTTTTCAATCTTAATTATTTTTTGCACAAGAGCTAACCTAAAAAAAATTGTTAGCACCATTAAATTCAGCATACTCGAATTAGGTTTACCCACCAGGTCCCCCTTTTTACATTTTTGAACTAGCACAGTTATTATTTGTATAAATTTTTTTACAGAGTCTGCGATACCAATTCCTTGGACCCTTAAAATTTCAAACACTTTTATGATCTTTATTCTAATTAAAACCGTGAACGAAGAAATGGCTTAAAAGTCCTTTTTAGATCAAACGTGACTGAGCGCTTTTGTGCGCATGTGCACGTTCTTTCTGCTTTTTATGTGTGTTTGTTGTTCTTTTTGCAGTTCGAGTCAAATGAACAACAACGAAACAGCCCAACACATAACATCACACACAATTTGTCCGAAGTAGCTGACGTACAGCAACGAAACAGCCAAACACACAACATCACACATACTTTGTACGAAGTATACGTGTGTCACCATAACGTCGACTGCGCAAGCCCATGGGCTTGCAAATGAAATTTTGCGTGGCTTTGTTTTAGATTGTCAATGAATTCATTCAAATTTTAATTCAATTCTTTTTTGTGGATAACATGAACGCATTCAAGAAATTTAGTTTCATGATGAATTCATTGAAACTTTAATTCAATTAATTTTTTAGTTATACGAATGCATTCAAGAATTTTTAATTCTATTAGGTTTGCATTCCAATTTTAATTCAATTCACATTTTGGGCAAAATTAATTAAGTTAAATTTTTTAATTCATTGTGAATTAAAAATCAAATATGAACCATTCATTTACAGCTCTGCTCACTACTACATAAAGGCCCAGGTGCACATCGAAACAGACATAGACCGCGGTCGAGGCCGGCCGCACCTTCCGGTGAGATGCGCAGCAGGTGTCGCGAGATCTATTCATGGTTGTTTTCAAGTTCCATATCGGTGTAAAAGTTGTCTTGAGTGTATGTTGAATGTTGTTTTTCAATTGACATTGATTTTTCATTACTTACTTCTTTCTGTTGGTTTTACAGTTGTGTATTTAGTGTTTGTTGTTATTGTGGTTGGTTTAGTTGTTGAATTGGTTGTAGTTGTTGTTTTGTTTGATGATGAGATTGTGTGTATTTTATCTGCTGATTTGCTAAAAGCTGTGGTTTTTGGGATATTTTTTGTTTGTTTTGTAACATCAGAGAACGTGGGCTTGGGATTACTTTTTGTGTAAATTTTATGTGCTTCAGGATTATCGTTAACATATGATGAATGAAATCCGAACAAACTTAAAAGTAACAAAAAACAGGTGTAATAAAACTTATTTCAATTTACGATTTATTTATTTTTTAATTTTTAGTGTTTAAGAAAATTTATAAAAACAAACTGGATCCGGCGGGGCATGCTTTTCTAATTTTCCTTGGTAGTTCTCTCATTGACATATGAATGCCTTCTGTATTTATAGTTTTTATCTTTTTTTTTATTTTTATGATTAAGGAATCAACATTTTTGGATCTGTATCTGTTTTTGTACTGTTTTTAATAGGCAGCAATTGTGGAATATAGGGGGGATTAATTTCCTTAGGCACAAATTGAATTTTTTTCTTCAAGTTCTCTTATATGGTCTTCGCGTAATGTGAGGATGATAAATCTGGCCAAAAGAATGTTATTTCTTTTTCAGGATATTTTTGGATAAAGTCGCTAAGAGGTGGTACACAATTTTCATTATAAACTGGGGTATTCACCGCTAAACAATCTCTAAAAAAAACTGGCTCACTGATACCACTTTCATTTATGGCTAACCACAACAAAACTTTTCCTGGAAAGTTTGACTTTGGGATAAGCTTTGCTTTCGGGTGCTTTGTAATTGGAAGACTCAAAATAATACTTTGGCTGTCATTCATTACCTTCGACGGCGAAATATGACTCGTCATCCATCACTCATTTGTACTCTGATGAGCAAGAAAAATAATTTCTGGAGGTCGCGTAACCTGCACTTTGTGGTCTTCTTTTGTATTTCGGTGGGGAATGGTGATGTCTTTTTCTTCTTTTCCTGAACTTCAATCGATTCTAAATATTTTTTGACTATATTTTTATCACAATTATATTTTTTACCCAATTAACGACAAGATTTTGCAATACAACCTTCTATTTCAGAATTCAGTTTTGACCGAACTTTGACGTCTTCTAAACTACATTTCCGACCAGGGCCCTATTCCACAAAAAACTTATCAACCTTTCACTTTGCACTTATCAATTTGCATTTTTTTTTTTTGCAATGTGATAAGTGTTTCTGTTCCACAATATTTTTTGCAAATTTCACTTTGCGCTAACCATATGTTTGCAAAAACGTTGCTCTCTTTGTAAATTTCTTGCACTCTGCAAAGTATTCGCGCTCCTTGTAAAGTCTTTGCGTTCTCCTGCAAAGTGATTGTGCAAAGTGTTCCAGAAAACATTTAATTCTTTTGGAATTCTTTTTCTTTTTTTTCATATATGGGCATTTCCTGGGGACACGAACGTACGTTCGTACGCTTTTCATATACAAAGGATATAGAAAACAAAACTTTTCCTAGAATTTTTTTTTGCGATTTGATAGCATTTTGGTAGCTCTATGCTTAGTGCAAAAAATTTAATTTCATCGAGTTTAAGTTTTCATATTAATAGTTATAAACATGTGGTCACGAACGTACGCAAAATAGAAGTCAACTTTGGCTGACAGTAGTGAAATGTAAAAATCTGCGAAATGGAACGGAATAATGAAAAGTGCTTAATATATATGTATTAATGTAGGTCTCTATCCAGTTTTTACACAATAAAATACCTCTATTGGGTTTTGTTTAATTGGCTTAAGTACCGGTCGCGAACGTACGGGTCACGAACGTACGATTTTTCCATATGTTTTTTTTATTATTATCACTATGCATTTTCACATAAATATCTAAAAATGTTCTCAACAAAAAACTTAATACTCAATTTATAGTGTGTAGTAACACTTATAACAAGAAATGGACTATTTTTAACCCCCAACCAAAATAGGGGTGTTATAAGTTTGTATTGTGTGTATGTGTGTCTCTCTCTGAGTCCACGTACAGACCAAACGGCTGCAGCGATTTTGATTTAGTTTTTTTCTGTTTGAAAGGTGACTTGATCGAAAGGATTCTTATCTACGTTTTAAGACAATCGGTCTAGCCGCTTAGAAGATATCATATCTTCTATAGATATATTCTTGGTTTTTTTATATTTATGAAATGAAATGAAATTTTAACAAAATTTATGATATTTTTGTTTTTATTGAATAGGCCATTAGAGGTATGCTTAACAGTGTTGTCAGTTTAGGGGATTTGTCCCCGAATTGGGGATTTTTTCGCGAATGGGGATTACAATTTCCTATTGGGGATCTATTGTTTTTTTTGGGGATGATAACCAAATTTTAGGGGATTTTTGGAGATTTATTTTTATAACTGATGGTAACAAGAATAATTTTTGAATTAAGAAGTATGCGTCTGGCAAGTCTGAAAATATATGTTGCTATTCATAGTGAATGTTTTCTAATAAAGAAGAAGTATCAAGGCAGATTAACCAATAATGAACACTAGCAAAACCAAAATACGTAACAAAATGTAATACGACTTGTTGGAAGCATTTCTTAGAATAAACACACACTTTAAAAATAGTTCAATTTGTTGTGACAAGTTTAGTCCTTTTGCTGAAATGGTAAAATAAAGCTTTTTAATACAAGTACATACTATGTACAACAAAGTTTGAGGCTGACGAATCAGAAGAATTCGAATCTAAAGTTTTGGAAATGGTTAACTTTGGTTAAAAAATTTTTTGTACTTGTGTATACTAAACTGCTTATGTATGTGTATTTTTTCTTTACAAGTTTTAAGCAAGTACAAATTAAATTAATATGAATGTAAATATAACTATCGATATAAATGCATTTTATTAAATAAATCTGTTATTTTTGTCATTATTTTTTAAATAAAATTAAAAAAATTAAATTTTTTTCAAAAAAGAAAAAATTTGACCCAAAAAACTCAATTTGGGGATTTTTGGGGATAAAAAATAAAAAATTGGGGATAAGCTCTAGAAAAAACCGGCAACACTGGTGTTTAATTTAAAGTCCTCATTACAGAAAACAGAATGCATCATTCTGGTATCTGGAATATTCGGTATATCATTAAATCTTTCTAGTAAAATTTACTTACGGTCGCGAACGTACGAAATTTTGCAACTAAAAAAAAACATTATTTAGCTGTAACACAGAATTTTTTTTTTTTGATTTGCAAATTAGTGACGCCGAACTTATTTAAAATGTGATATGTGTGGCACCTGTTGACGTTTAATGCAAAGCAAATTACAATCAAATTAGGTTTTCGGTCGCGAACGTACGATTAAAACATAGATAAGAAACAACGTAAAAATTAACCGTTAATCGAACTTTTTTTGTTCACTTTACACTTTCCTCTTCTTAATTGATTGTAATAAAGACGTTTTGAAAAAATATTGCAACCATAACATATATTTTGCATGTAAAATAATTATATATAAAAATGTCTTTAGAAGTAGCTTAACAATAAAATATCAAATTTTCCAGTTTCCAGCCCAATTTCCTCAAGTAAAAGAGCTGAGATATGCTATGAAACTATCCAATTATTAAAATATAGTTTCTTTTTTATAATTATAAACAATACAACACGATGATTATCAACATTTCATTTTTTCATCCTGGTTGACTCTTCGGGGGAAATGCGCATATATATTTATGTATTGTATCTTCAAAAATGAACTAACAATAAGTAATCAAATCTTAAATCTAAATATAATTATTAGGCCCGACCAGTATCGGACATAAACTTAGTGATAGTTATAAATAATACATAAGTAGTGATAATCAAAAAGGGAAAAAAAGAAGTATTTTTAAGCATTCTCATCTGGAGTGTTGAGTATAAGAGCCCTTGTGTCCCTCTTTTTTAGGCGGATGTGTCCAGTAAAGTTCAAAATATTACGGGCAAGCGGATTAGGATGTGACTCGAGTTTTGTTAAATATTTGCCTGCGTATTTTGCAATTTCTTCACTCACTAGTGGCATATTTAAATCACGATGTATATTTGAATTTTTGATGTACCATGGAGCCGATGTTATTAACCGTAAAATTTTGTTTTGCCAACGTTGGATTTTCTCAATATTTGAAGCTGAAGCAGTGCCCCATAGCTGAATTTCATAGCACCATATTGGCTTCAAAAGCGACTTGTATATCAAAAGTTTGCAGTCTAGGCTGAGTGTTGAATTTCTGCCAATTAACCAATATATTTGAGTTAATTTAAGTTTCATTTGGGTTTGCATTTCTGTCTTATCACTTTTCACTTTGCAGTGCTAATAGAAGTTGTTAAAATGACCCGCAAAATTAAAACGAAAAAAAAAAACTTGCAGTTCTAAATGTAATTCAAGAAAAAAAAACAGATATTTTAGTTGGTAGTTTTGAAAGCAATAAAGGAATAAATAAAGGAAACACTTGCCCACCCACCCTTCAAACCTAAGGAAGAGGAAGAACTCTTCCAAGTTTAACTTTGGATGAAGAGAAGAAATGCAGGCTGGAGCTCCTGCAGGTTGAAGTTTACTACAGGAAACTTAAATGCTTGAAATTAAAGAGGGAGCTAAAACTTCCAGCCTCTGCCATAACTCAGAAAATTGCAACAGTGTGTTGTTTGAGGAGCATTAAGTCATGTACTATTATTTTTATTTCTTCATACTCAATTCTTTTCCTATTGAGCATTATTATTGAGCCAGTGAATTTCATATTTTACTTCTTATATTACTTCTTCTTCTTATATTACTTTTCTTCAATCGGTTGCATGTTTTCACTACTGCTTTCGATGCTACAGGCAATATTGTGTAAGATGGCACAAACAATAACTAACTTTCCTGCAAACTCAGGTCTCAGTCGGAAATAGTTTAAATATGGGAATCTCTCTTTAAGAATGTCAAAACTATTTTCAATTATGCGCCGTGTTTTTTTCTGGAAACGATTGAAAGCCTCTTCAGCAGTGGTGGTATCAGCCAGTTTTTCAGCCCATATCCACCCAAAACAACAGCATCCGGAAATGGTCTCCATCCATTGTCAAATCTTTGACTTACAGCCGAATTTCGTAACACCCTTGAGTCGTGAACGCTGCCCGGCCAACTTGCGTTTACATTGTAAAATGTGTAGTCTGGCCCGCATATCATAATCACATTTAATGAGTGGTTTCCATGCCGGTCAACATATCCTTCTTCGTGTAATGTAGGCGCATCAATTTTAATGATTATGCCATCCACGCAACCACATACACAAGGGAATCCACCCATAACAAAAAACTTTTCAGCAATACCACTGACGTCATCAGGCCACCGAATTGTGTTTTGAAATAAAACATCTATTATAATGTTAACAACTCTATGGATGGTTCTGCAAACTGTTGATTTTGCAACTCCATGGTACTGGCAACCATTTCCCAGCCAATGCAAACATATTAGCAGTTGGTTTTCAACCGACAAGGCATGACTACGACAAGGCATGACTGCTGTAATTTTTTGTTATACCCGAGTCTTCACTATCGTCGAACAGAAATTCACGTCTTAACATTTTGAAAGCTTCACTAATTATAACAATATGAATTTGTCAAGTGATCGTTTACCTTGCAAATTTTTGACAAACGTATTAAAATTTGCTTTGCAAAAATATAACTTACAGTTATTGTGGAATGAAACAGCATAATTATTTGCAGTTTTTGCCAATTACACTTTTCAGTATTAACTTTTCGCTTTCCACAAGAGAACGTACGTAGAACAGAAATGGCAAAGAGAGCATAAAAATTGCAAAGATTTTGCAAATTACACTTATCAATTTCAACTTATCACTTATCAAATTTTACAGGTATGAGGAACAAAAAGTTTTGCAATTTGACGAAAAATTTGATAAGTGCAAAGTGAAAAGTCGTTAAGTTGTTTTGTGGAATAGGGCCCAAGTCCACATTTTCTTCTAATTGATTTATTATAAATGAATAGTTTCATTTTACTATAAATAAAAGTTTTTTTCAAACCCATGTTCTTAAAATGTTTAAAAAACTCACTTTTATTCTTCTGTGGATTTTCTTCACAAAATTTACAATTTATTTTGCGACGGTTCAACTAGTTTAGTGATATTTTTAAAACTAATTATAACTCACCAGCGCATTCTTAGTTTTTTCATAATTAGATAGTACTTTTAAATTTGCGGTACACATTTTTGTTGTAAGCATAATGTATCCTTTTTTAACAACAGTGTTACAATTGTTCGCATTTTATTCACCACACGTTATATGTTTTCCAGGCTTCCGTTATAGTGCAACGGTGGTTAATTTTAATATTTAAAACTGACTTGTGCTTGAGAAATGTGGGACACGTGGAATCATATGAGGCGTGTGTTTCGACATTACAATTTACACAATATTTCTGTTTGCATGGTTCATGAGGCACCAACTCACCATATTCTTTCTGCATTTTTGCAACGATTCTTCGTGTCCAAGTCTTTGACAGGTTTTGCACCGCATTGGATTCGGGATGTATTCGTTTACTTTAACCCGTTCCCAGCCGAGTTTGATGTGTTCTGGACATCTAATTAAGTCGAATGTAAGGATTGCGCCACCAGTTGGTACAATTTGTCATGTTCAGCTTTTTTATAATTTTCTTGACTTCGACTACTTTTTGGCTTTTCAACCCTTCAAGAATTTCTTCCGCGGAGAGATCGATTGTTTTTGTAGAGAAGAATATCCCTTGCACATAATTTAAGCTTTTTTGAAACGTAATAGAAATTGGTATTGTGCGTACTTAGTTAGCTTTTATAAATTTTTGGGCAACTTTTAAATGTTGGGTTTTAATTTAAAAGGTCACCTGATTTCATTTCAATGACATCCGAGTAGTCTTTTGATATGTAGCAAGGTGTATTTAAACAGCGCTACTTCAGCTGATATTTTTTTTTATTTATTTTTTTTTATTTATTTATAACAATAACCAACCGAGCCCATAGGGCCATATATAGTTGGTGGACTACAAGAATAAGAATAATTAAACAAACGAAACTAAAACCTCTCCATCATTAAGTTCAACATTCGTTAATTTCTTTTTGAATTCTATTGCATCATTCACATTATATTTGGAATTTTTTGTTAAGTTCTTCAATATATTTGTTATATATTTGCATAATTCGTAAGATGGTGAATTTATCGACGAACAAATTGGTCTTAATGGTATGCCATCTTTGTGAACTTTAGGAAGACCATAAATGCGCGGTGCTGTTGCTACGTTAGTGAGTAATTTGTACCTTTCACTAACATCAATAATATTTAAACTAAATAATTTTTCTACTATTATGTTATTACGCGTTTGTAATTTTGTCGTTGGATCTGTCTTTAGCCTTTTGTAACTGCACATATCCTGTATAATATTTCTCATTTTTGATTCATAATCATCTTTTTCCATTGCTACCGTAGTGTTACCTTTATCTGATTTTAAAATTAAAATATTTTTATTTTTGTTAAAAAATTTTTGCGTTTCACCCACTGTGCTAATTAACTCCTTTTCTCTTGAAGAACTTAACAAAAAATTCCAAATATAATGTGAATGATGCAATAGAATTCAAAAAGAAATTAACGAATGTTGAACTTAATGATGGAGAGGTTTTAGTTTCGTTCGATGTAGTTTCACTTTTTCCCAGCATACCAGTTAACTTGGCATTGGAAATAATAAAGAGAAAGTGGGATATAATTTCAAAATACACAAAGATACCGAAGGATCTGTTCGTTGATATTTTAAGTTATTGTATTAAAGATAATCGATATTTCAAATACAATGATAAAGTTTATGAGCAGCTAAAAGGAATGCCTATGGGCTCGCCAGCATCACCAGTGATAGCGGACATAGTAATGGAAGAATTGTTAGATACTATAATACAAAATCTAGAACACAAACCGAGATATTTATGCAAATACGTCGACGATCTTTTCTGTATAACCCAACTAAATATGGTAGAAGAAACGTTAAAGGGCTTAAACAGTTTCCATAAACATATACAATTCACGAAAGAATTAGAAGAAAGTAGAAAGTTACCGTACTTGGACACGCTGGTAATTCGAAAACAAAATATGGTTACTATAGATTGGTATCAAAAGCCAACTGCCTCAGGCCGCATTATAAATTGTTTTTCAAACCATCCCAAACACGTTAAAATTAACACAGCCCAAAATTTTGCGAGAAGGGTCCTACAAATTAGTGATAATATGTATCATAAAGAGAATATAAAGAAAATTAAGAAAATTCTACAAAAAAATAGTTTTTCGTTCAACTTGGCAACAAATATAGTAAAAAACGCCATAAAAAATCTGAATCGCGAACCAGTAGAAAAAACTACAAAAATGTATAAGTCAATGACACATATTCACGGATTTTCTGAAAGAATTATTCACTCCGATATATTTGATAAAGAAAATGTTAATATCGCATTAAAAACAGATAATAATTTGAATAAGCTATTTTCAAATACCAAAAGTAAAGTCGATAAATTAGACAAATCAAATATAATTTACAAAATACCTTGTAGCGGAGATGTTTCTAACAAATGCAATAAAGTATATGTTGGAACAACAAAGTCCAAACTACGTACTAGATTAGCCGCACATAAATCTGATTACAAAACACGTAAAGGAACAACTGACCAAAAAACAGCATTAGCAGCCCACTGTGCAATAAGTGGACACTCGCCTGATATCACTAATACAACAATATTACAACATGAAAATAATTACAAAAAGAGATTTACAATAGAGATGTTACATATAATTAATACTCCCGCGAATATAAGGATGAACTATAAAACAGACACAGAAAATTGCGCGCATACATATAGACATGTATTAGCTAAACATAAACAAAAAATAAGAAAATAAACAAACAGGTTTTTAGTAAGAATTTGACTCTTTCTCAAAGCGGACAGCTGACGACCTTACTCTAAGTAAGATAATAATATGTTTTTGTTGTATTTATGTATATAAAATTGAAATTTGTATTTACATATATATTTAATGTACATACATATGTTTTTATTTTTGTTTTTTGTCCTTTATATAGAATTTTTCCTGAAGAAGGACACCGAAGGTGTTCGAAATATTGAAAAAATAAAAGATATAAGAAAAATCAATAATTTAATAAAACAAAAAGAGTTTTATTTAAATGATTATGACCTTGAGCCTGATTAAGAGGAAACAAATATATACATTTTCTAAGGTCGAAGAAAAATTATCAATATATACAAAAAATTACAAATAATTACAGATTCTATTTGGTAAATAGTACGGTTAACAGCATTAACAGCTTATTCTGTACTAAAGTCCTATTTCCAAAGAAATATGCCCTTATGCAAAAACGATTGTTAAAGTTAAAGCATGCATTAAAACTGGTTTGGCCATACAAAATTCGTTTGTTAAACCAACTTTAAGTTTAACAATGATTTTTTCATAAGGGGGATATTTTGTAATATTTTTTTTAATAATACTCGTATAATTTATTTTTTATATTGGTATCTATATATTACTATTATGCCCGTAATTTCTACCCATAGATATCTATTAGTGTAAAGATATCTATCGTGTAAGTCAAATTTTATAAGGCAAACTCGTAGGGTAAAAAGTTTAGGTAAATTATCTGTGTGTAGAAATTACTGACATTATATAAAGAACAGAAACGGTATTATTTTTTGACTAATGTGTGATAAAACGTTATTATTTAATCGATTTCATGAATTATAATTTGTTTTTGTTGAAATAAATTAAATTTAAAAATATTTTGTATTGTTTTGAGCTGGGCGGGAATTCCCGGGAAACCGAAAAATCTTTCCCGCTTTCCCGGGAAATGAAAAAGTCCGGGAAAAAAAACTCTAATGATGAATTAAGTGTGACATTTTTATATTTAATTGAACTGTAGTGAATTTTAATCAGAAATAATTTTTTAATCAGACTTGAGTTCAGTTGTTCAGTTCTCGTTGTACCTTCATAGTGAACAGACGTAATAGCGGAATTTTTCTTATATACAAACTAAACAAAAAAAAAGCATACAAAAAATATTCGTAGTACATATTAACTTTGATAAATAAGCATTTTTTTGCTTTGATAATATTTTTACATATAGAAATAACAAAAATAAAAAAAAAACCGTAAACAAAAAAACATACAAAATACCCTTGAGGAATACTCTTTATGATTACCCCAGAGGAAAAAAATAGTGAAGTGAGTTCTAACGGCAGAAATGCCTATTTTACTGTGAGTTTTGATGCTCATAATGATAACAATAAAAATAAAAAATCTGATAATAGACTTGCTGTGAGTTCTGAAGCTCTTAATAAAAATCAAAAATCTGATAATAGACTTTTTCTAACGGCAAAACCACAGTTTCGTCAGCGATCAACTTCGCATTGTCCAATGCCAACTAGTGAATCGTTGACATTATTGCCTAGTACTTCTACATTTAACTCAGCGATATCATCCGCTTCGGGCTCGTGGTCAACAATTAAACAAGTTGTTACTGAAGACAACAGTAGTACAAAACCAAAGGTACAAGTAGGAATGGACAGATATATAACCATTTTAAAGCGCGGGCGAAGTCCAAATTCTACTAAAATTGGATCCGCCCCAAAGATGTCTAGGGATTTTTTTTTTTTTTTTTTTTTTTTTTTTTTAATAGTATATTTATTGTATCTTCAAAAATGAACTAACAATAAGTAATCAAATCTTAAATCTAAATATAATTATTAGGCCCGACCAATATCGGACATAAGCTTAGTGATAGTTATAAATAATACATAAGTAGTGATAATCAAAAAGAAGTATTTTTAAGCAGTCCCATCTGGAGTGTTAGGTATAAGAGCCCTTGTGTCCCTTTTTTAAGCGGATGTGTCCAGTAAAGCTCAAAATATTACGGGCAAGCGGATTAGGATGTGACTCGAGTTTAGTTAAATATTTGCCTGCGTATTTTGCAATTTCTTCACTCACTAGTGGCATATTTAAATCACGATGAATATTTGAATTTTTAACGTACCATGGAGCAGATGTTATCAAACGTAAAATTTTGTTTTGCCTTCGTTGGATTCTCTCGACATTTGAAGCTGAAGCAGTGCCTAGGGATAACAGCACATCTTCTATCAATCGTCAAAATCGTTTTTCATTATTGCAAAACAAAAACGACAAGCCCGCTGCATCATCGCAAAAGTCTTTTAAGCCACCACCTATTTATCTGAGAGAAAAAAATTCAAACGCGCTTCTAAAAAATCTACTGTCGACCATTGGTGAAAATACTTTTCACATCATTCCAATTAAACGAGGTAATATTGATGAAACTAAAATCCAAATATATGATGAAAAAGATTTCCGAAAAATTGTTAGTGAGTTTGAAAAAAATAAAACAAATTTTTATACATATCAACTTAAGAGTGCTAAAGGCCTACAAATAGTATTAAAGGGCATAGATTCATATGTTGAGCCTGAAGAAGTAAAATGTGCACTTATCGAACCAGGATTTAAAGTAAAAATTGTTACCAATATAATCAATAGAGAGAAGATTCCCCAGCCTCTATTTCGTGTTGAACTGGAGCCGAATGATATACAGTTAAAGAAAAATGAGACGCACCCAATTTATAGTCTAAAATACCTTTTACACCGAAAAATCACAGTTGAAGAGCCACGTAAGCGTTCAGGTCCCGTACAGTGCCATAATTGCCAAGAATATGGCCACACAAAAACCTACTGCAAATTACCTACAGTTTGTGTTATCTGCGGTGAATTGCATGGTACTGCTAACTGTACCAAGCCAAAAGTACAAGCTGAAAAAAAATGCAGTAATTGTGGAGAAAATCACACCGCTAATTACAGAGGATACCGTGTATATTCTTTCGTTAAACAGGCTATGGGTCAAAAATCTAAATTAGCTCCAGTTCAATCAGCAAATGCTTACTCCGCCACTCTTCCTCAAACTAGCCAACTAGTTACTTCACGTGTATCGTATGCCGATGCTGCTAAGACTAGTTCTATTCCCACACAAAATGTTCCACCGCCAAGTAATTCAACGAATGCAAACTCTAGCTTTAACTTTAGTCGTCTTGAAGCTACTATTGAGAATCTGGTGCTAACTATAAACAACTTTACAACAAATATGACTAGCATGATGCAAGAAATGCTGAGAATGCAGAATACTCTGCTTCAAGCATTAGTCAACAAACCATGAACACGTTAAAACTATGTTTCTGGAACGCAAACGGCATTCGCCAACATAAAAATGAACTTGAGCACTTCCTCACGGAAAAAAATATTGATATAATGATGGTCTCTGAGACTCACTTGACTTCGAGAAGCTGCTTTAAAATAAATGGTTACACTCTATATGATTCAAAGGACCCGAGAGGGAGAGCATGCGGTGGATCAGCAATTCTAATTAAGTCAAGACTCAAGCACTATATCCTTGAGAACGTTAGTGAAGAATATATGCAAGCTACGAATATTTTCGTAGAAAATTTTTGTGCGAACTTCGTGATATCATCAATTTACTCACCTCCCAGATTTTCAGTTACCGAAGATCAGTATGAGAAGTTCTATAAATCGCTTGGATCTTGTTTCGTGGCAGCTGGTGACTACAATGCAAAACATACGTACTGGGGCTCGCGTCTTGTTACACCTAGAGGTAGAGCGTTGTTTAATACAATTTCAAAAATGGGCTTAGATGTCATTTCGAGTGGGGAGCCTACTTACTGGCCTACTGACGTAAGAAAAATTCCAGATGTTATAGATTTTGGCGTCACGAAAAATATCCATAGGGACTTAATTCACGTAGAGGGCTCTGTAGATCTGTCCTCCGATCACTCTCCCACAATAGTTACAATTTTCAACCCACTAAGGAGTGATTTAACTAACTCATATGCGAAAACGATTAACAGGGTCAACTGGCTAGGATTCAAAAAATATATTAGTAGTCACTGCGTAGAAAACATTCAGCTAAGATCACCTGATGATATTGAATTTAATATTGCCAATCTTAACGAATACATTAAACAGGCTGCTGAACATGCCACTACTTCCTATCCGCAGACTGGCTTTAATAGAATTTATTCTACGGAAATTGAACGTCTTGTATGTGAAAAAAGGAGAGCTAGAAGAGAATGGCAACAACACCGATCACCCCTAAATAAAATCAGACTTAAAGAATGTACTAAACGACTCAAAGAGCTGCTATCGTCGGAAAAGACTGCATTACTGGAAAAGTATTTAGAAGGTCTTGATGTAACGTCAACATCTAATTACTCTTTATGGCGCGCTATTAGAAATCTTAAAAGACCCGTTGATCTCAAATCACCATTGCGTACTTCGACTGGAGGCTGGGCAAGAAGCGATAGTGAGAAAGGTAACTTATTTTCTGAGCATTTAAAATCTGTATTCACTCCCAATTCATGTACGGGTGCTGCCGATTTACCGAGTGTAGTCTCTCTACCCCCTCGTCCCTTAAGGTTTAAGATGCGTGAACTACAAAAAATAGTTGCAGAACTCGACCCGAAGAAAGCTCCAGGTATTGATGGCATTAGTAACAAGATGCTGATGAATTTGCCTCATATTGCAATAAGAATCTTGCTATTTATTTTTAATGCAATTTTACGAATGCAGTATTTTCCACATAACTGGAAACTTGCCAAGATTAAAATGATTCCAAAGCCAGGCAAAGATGTTACCAAGGCTGAGTCATATAGGCCTATAAGCTTACTTTCAACAATTTCAAAGCTTTTCGAAAAGCTGCTCATGACTAAATTGTCCACAATTTTAGCTGATAGTGGGTGCATCCCGGACCATCAATTTGGCTTTAGAAGTCAGCATAGCACTATTGAGCAAACGCATAGATTGGTTCAAGTTTTAAGGAGGACATTTGAAGAAAAAAAGTATTGTTCTGCCCTTTTTATTGATGTTTCTCAGGCATTTGATAAAGTATGGCACGAAGGCCTGGTTTTAAAACTGAAGACATACCTACCAATAAACATACAAAAGCTTTTGGAAAGTTATATCCTTGATAGGAAATTTACTGTTGTGGAAGGAGACTTCATGAGTGTACCCGAGTCTATATCTTCTGGTGTGCCACAGGGTAGTATTCTGGGGCCAGTCTTGTATCTAATTTATACTTGTGATATGCCTGTGAGCAATAACATCCACACTTCTACATTTGCCGATGATACAGCCTGTTTGAGTATTCACAAAAATCCTGATGAGGCATCCCGCAATCTCCAAGCACACATTACCCAGCTTGAAATATGGTTGAACTTATGGAGAATTAAAGTAAATGAACAAAAGTGTGTTCATATAACGTTTACCCTAAGAAAAGATACCTGTTCCCCCATTCGAATCAACAATCAAAATATTCCTCAACATTCTCAAGTCAAATACCTTGGCATACACCTTGATCGAAGGCTTACATGGAAATATCATATTGACTCTAAGTTAACCCAAATGAAACTTAAATTGACTCAAATATATTGGTTAATTGGCAGAAATTCAACACTCAGCCTAGACTGCAAACTTTTGATATACAAGTCGCTTTTGAAGCCAATATGGTGCTATGGAATTCAGCTGTGGGGCACTGCTTCAGCTTCAAATGTCGAGAGAATCCAACGAAGGCAAAACAAAATTTTACGTTTGATAACATCTGCTCCATGGTACGTTAAAAATTCAAATATTCATCGTGATTTAAATATGCCACTAGTGAGTGAAGAAATTGCAAAATACGCAGGCAAATATTTAACTAAACTCGAGTCACATCCTAATCCGCTTGCCCGTAATATTTTGAGCTTTACTGGACACATCCGCTTAAAAAAAAGGGACACAAGGGCTCTTATACCCAACACTCCAGATGGGACTGCTTAAAAATACTTCTTTTTGATTATCACTACTTATGTATTATTTATAACTATCACTAAGCTTATGTCCGATATTGGTCGGGCCTAATAATTATATTTAGATTTAAGATTTGATTACTTATTGTTAGTTCATTTTTGAAGATACAATAAATAAAAATGTATATGAAAAAAAAAAAAAAAAACTTGAGTTCAGTAATTTCAATTCTATCTGAATGAAATATTTTTATTAATAAATGTGAGTTTCTAAAGAAGCGAAAAAAATTAAACTAGACTTTATTAGCTGGGGAAATACCGATATTTTTCTGTGCAGCCACGCACTTTATCAGTACCCATGTCTATCTACTGGGGTAGAGATTATTATTAACATCAGCTATTTAACTTAAATTAATTATTAAAAGAAAAATTAATAATTAATTAATAATAATTATTTCGGAGGAGGGTACTTAACACAGAAATTTTTGATGGCGGTATAACCTTTGTGTTCGGCCAAGTAAATCTACCATCCCTTGTAAGAACAAGGGGGCACGGAGTAACCTCAAACAAACAAACAAAAACAAAGTAACATAAAGCCACTACAATAATACTTACATGTATGTACCGACGGTATATCGAATAAGTAAAAGTAATTAATGTGATGATCGTAAAAGATAAGCAAGAAAAGTTAAACATACTTAGGTAGAGTGATATAACTTCGTGCTAACCAAATAGAAAATAAAAAAATTTAAAAACAGAAAATGAATAGTGATACTTATAAATGTATTTACCAATAGTAAATCAATAATTGTATACACAATAATCATTTCTCATATTCCATTTCATACTAAATTTGCGTTAAATAGCTGATGTTAATAACAAAACTCTACCCCAGTAGATAGACGTGGGTGCTGATGAAGTGCGTGGCTGCACAGAAAAATATCGGTATTTCCCCCAGCTAATAAAGTCTAAGTTTAATGTTTCTTCTCTTCTTTAGAAACTCACATTAATTAATAAAATATATGTCATTTAGTAAGAATTGAAATTACTGAACTTAAGCCTGACTAGAAATTATTTCTGATTATAAGTAATAATTATAATAGTTAATAAAAACAAACATAAAATAAAAAGTACTCAAGGTTTGAGATCCAAAACAGATCAGTAGATTTGTTCTTAAAAAACGTCCATATAATTGAGTTTTCCATGAAAAAACAATTTTATTAAAAACAAAAAAAAGAGAATGACTTCAATAAATTACTTTAAAACAAGGGACCGAAAATAATTGTTATTGTATAGTGGCACCTCTAAAAATTAAAAAAAAAAGTATTCTATCCTATAGAATTGAAAAATAGAATAAACTTCTGACTATAATATTTTGTTTGTTTCTGCTTTGATGTATGGAACAAAAATGTGTTTTCGAGAAAATCGATTAGTTCATTAGTTTTATAAAAATGCACGATAGAATTTTTTGTTTAATAATAAAAGTAATAGATACATATGTTTTTTATTCAAACTTAAAGTTGATAAACTTTTTACATATAACATGAAAAGTTATTAGAACTTAAGAAAAAATTACAAAAATCTTTGGCAACGTATGCCACAATCACAACAATATTGTTCACTACTTGTTCAAGTAGGTTATAGTAGTATATATTTAAGCATGATATAAATATAGAAGGTACTTCCATTCTCTCATTTTTTCTTGACATTCACCTTCTGACAAGAATAGGTATTTTGAAGTTTCCAGTAAAGTCGTGCTACCGTATTAATTTAATATTTCCCCTGTTTCCTGTCTGTTTGAAAATTTTATTGAAAACTTATTTCAGAGTTTTTTTTTATAAATTCAAACAATTTAAAAAAATTGTGATGATAAATGTTTTATTATCTTGAAAAGCATTGAAATGCATTGTAAATGTATTGTTGTGTTAAAGAAAGCGAAAATGAGCTGCATACTTTGAGTTCTCTACATTATCTGGTATCCGCCAGCAGTGTCTAAGAGCCTGCAAAATCTGTGAAATAGACTTGCCAAAATTATCTGATCGGGTATTTAAGTCATTTTTTTTAGAAAAACATGTTGCAATCAACAAGATGTAATATTAATCAATATTTATTAAACTTAATGAAAGTTCATTGTCAACTAATCAAAATCACCAATCAATTTGAATGAAAATATAGTTAAAATACTTCTTTTAGGCAGAAAATTTAAAAAGATGCGGCAAGTTATTACATAACAACTTTTTAAACATCACGGATGTGTAGTCATGTATATCACTTTATTTATTCGTGACTTTTGTTAAGATAATTGCACATTTTTGTAAAAATTTTATGGGGGAAGACTTATATTTTTTATGATATGGGAGCCTTTTTTTATTTTTCTCAAAAAACAAACTTCAAAAATACTTATTTTTTTAAAACAAAGAGAGAATGGAAGTACCTTCTATATTTATATCATGTATTTAAGTAGATATAAAAGGTGAAAATATCAGTTTTATTCATATAACGACTTTTAGAGGAAAACAACGGAAGAAATAAAAGTTTGAATATATTCAAAAGAAATTTTATTAGTAAAATTAATTATAATAATATCAATTCATTTGATTTAAACATAACAATAATTCAACAAACATTAACAGTCTCTTACACAAAAAAAACAATAAATAAGCAGTCTTTTAATATTAAAAATTCATTTGGATGTTTAATAAAGCCCGTTGACTTACTCTGCAATAATGGGAATTGATTGTAGGAAAAATCGAAATATGTTCTCTGGCAATTTATTTGATGAAGTAAATCTTTTGGTATTTTTTCTTTTTCTTCTTAGCATTGGCAGCTTTCAGATTCTTAAAACAGTAATATATTTAGCAATATCGACTTTTTATGAAAAAGAACTTTTTTATTGTTGAAAATGGTTCTTTAGAGCTTCAGCAGCAACTTTTGTTGTGACTTTTTCATAATTACGTTATTTACAAAATTACCGTTATTTTAGGTTATTGAAGAAAATCAAAATTTTGACAATTAAATTGCCAGAATTCGACTAAATAGTGTTTGGCAAATTTGTACAAAATCCTTTGGCGAGTATTTTTGCTGAACATATGAACTCATAGTACTTGCAAGTACAGGGTGTTTTGATACATTTTTCAATAAAAATGAATTTTGCGCCATCTAGCGGCAATAATTTGTCCTAACTATATTCAGCAATTTGAAAGGTAATTTAAATACTAAAGTGTGGCACAAGCCATAAAAAAATGGCTTACAAGCCATCTCATAAAGTTCAAAATGTCAATGTGTATTGATGCGTTATTGTAAAATAAATACAGTCAAATCCCGATAATTCGTAATCGCAAGGGACCGGCCATTTCTTACGAATTATAGGGGTTTTCGATTTAGCGGGAGTTCGATTTATAGGGGTTAAAATAAAATAAATAGGAATTAACGGGGTTTTTCAATTTATTTACTAAATTTGTTGTTTTTGTAACACCGACACAGTTTTATGCGTGCGATTTGACATTTTTCTTTATTATTCATGTAAAAAATCTTAAAAAAATAAACACACACACAAGCAAAAGCAAAAACCAACCCAAAAAAATAGCATTAAATAAAAAATCATTCTTTCCATGTTTCTGTTGTTTTTATTACGAATTATAAGTGGTAGTTAGCAAAAAAATTACGATTTATAAGAGGCAAAGATTTTATTTGAAAAAAAAATACGAATTATCGAGGGGGCCAAAATGTATGGAAATTTTACGAATTAACGAGATTTTTTCAAGGTACCGACAGTTTATTACGAATTATCGGGAATTACGATTTATCGGGGTACGAATTATCGGGATTTGACTGTACTTCCAAAAGGCATGTGGTTTGCTTTTCGATACGAATACTGAAGTACAGAACAAAACTGCAATAGAACAATGTTGAAGTAAAATCAAGCCTTTCAAAACAAAAATGAAATGGAACATCAAAATGCACACAGAACATTCAAAACATGCTTGAATGTTCTGATAGCAAAGACAGTTTTTCATATACATAAGTATGTACGATATTATTTCATTGTAAATGAAACCTCTGAAAAGAGGTATGTAGGTATGTATACATACTAAAGTCCTGCACAAGACTATTTATAAGACCTTTCAAGACATGCGACATTTTTTAAACGCTTTACTACAGCGAAATATTCTAAAACAAACGCTAAAAAAACACTGTTGGCAAGACAAAGAACTCAAAAAAAATATTGCCAACAGTGTTGTTTAGCGTTTATTTTAGAATATTTCGCTGTAGTAAAGCGTTTGAAAAATGTCGCATGTCTTGAAAGGTCTTATAAATAGTCTTGTGCAGGCCAATAATACATACATATATACATACATAGTTTGCATGTTTGTGCTCGTGTTCTATTGCAATCGATGCTTCTCTATGATTTACTGTTGTTTTGTTTCATTCTCGCTTTTTGTTTTGATGTTCTACTTGTTTTGAAAACACAAACACTAACAAAACTGCAGAGAAAAACTTTTCGTATGATGCTTGATTTATTTGAGTGAGAGTCATGTTTTGTTATTTATGATGACACTAGAACACAGTGCTTTGAAGTAGTATGAAATAGAATACAGAACTTTTAGAACGGCTTACGCAGCACTTTATTAAATACCTTTTCATTACAAATTTATTTGAAAATCGGTTGAAAAATAAGCGAATAAGGAAGAGAAGAGCTATAAAATAATTAACTAGTTTCAAATTTATATTACAATATTTACAAATTTGATAAATTTTTAAACGTTTTTGTTTAATAAAATGCAAAGAAAAAAATAAAATAGGCTTTAATGTTTTTTGTACGGCACAAATTGGGCTGAATATTATGCCTTATTATGGTTGGCGTATTTCAAATACGACTGCGACTGTTTGGTAATAGATTAAAGAAGACTTCAACAGTTTTTCTTTAATCTATTACCAAACAGTCGTAGTCGTATTTGAAATACGCCAACCACGATAAGGCAGAATATCTAAAAGTCTGCGGTGGTGATTGAAGATTGCGTTCCTGCTTCAAAAGTTATATGTGAATGAAGGTGAAAAAAACGAATTTTTTAAATTTTTTCGCTTTTTTTTAACATTTTCCAAATTTTCTTGTAAACGAAAAATGCGATTGTCATGTAAAAAATAAAAACATTAATTTTGTAGCTGATAACATAAATATTGCGTTAAATTCATAAAATTTAAAAAATTCAAGTTTTAATGGACACCCTAAATTTCCGTTATAGGACAAGTGGGGGACACCCTAATTACCAATAAAGGTAGCTGACTCTACCCCCGAAGCACGAAAAATCATTCGGCATTCACAGAGTTGGGCAAAATACATGGCTCGCGGTATTTAAAATACAAAATACTTGCTGGTCATGTATTTAAAATACAAAATACTCAGGCTAAGTATTCAAAATACAAAATACTTGCTCGTCATGTATGTATTTAAAATACAAAATACTTTAATTTTTTGTACGTATTTATACTACAAAATACTTCATCATTTATGTATATATGAATGTTGTTTTTACAGGTGGTGTTACTAGTTCCGGCTCACTCTATTCTTGCTAGTAAGAAGCACGTACATACGTGCTTATGAATGTTGGTCCTCGCCCATACTTGCAATTTTTGTTGCGTGTATTTTTGAGGGGGATGAGAAGATTGGGGAGGGGTACAGAGTTTCATGTGCTCACAATTCTCTTTTGTTTTGAAATTCGCAGTTTTTAATTTGAAGTTTGTAGGTGTATTTGAGGTTTTATTTTATTTTATTTGTTCAGTTGTATGAAAAACACAAAATGTAACAAAAAATAAAAATAATTGTTAATTTTTTAGGCAAATTTGTTGTGAAATAAAATTTTTTAATACTTAACAGCAAAACTTGAATTTCCTAATGTGGACACTTATGCAATTTCAAAGCAGAATTTTAAAAAATTACAAGTCTGGACGAGGACTTGACAACACAATCTCCCAAAGCAAAAGCAACCATGTTGTTTTTGTATTGTTATAATTGTTGTGATAGTACCACATATATCTATCTATATAATTAATAGGCGAACACGTTTTTTGTAATCCCTTTTACGCCGGAACTACTGCACCGATTTTGGAAAGATTTATATCATTTTAAAGGAATTTCTGCACAGATGTGCAGAATCTATATTTTATTGAAATTGGTTTAGTATTTTGGGAGCTATAAGCGTTTAAAGTTGCTACTACTACATGCAAACATAGTACACACTCATTTGTTAGTTTACACTGTGTGTGTGTATGTGTGTGTGTATTTGTGTACTGTTTTTCATGCTATTCCATTTTTTCTTATTTGTTATTGTATGAATGCCATAAAACCAGGGTGGCCGATGACATTTTTCAAAAAGTTGCACCAAATAGGGGATTTATCAAAAAAAAGGGGCAAAATTAAAAAAAGACGTGAAAACTACACAAAATTTTTTATTTTTAATGTATTATTATATAATTCACTCTAAAAAAAGGGGGAAAAAGTGGCAAGACAGTCGAAAAAGTGGCAATTCGCCACTTTAGTCGGTCAAACGGACGAGAGTTCAATAAATTGAATTAGGTTTAATAAAGAGATTTGGTTTCTGTTTAGAATGCGGACGATTGTGTCGTCCGTTTGGTATATCTAGTGCATATAAAACGCCTTGTGACAAGATGCTTCAGAATTGACAACTGAATTGTGGTGATGCCAATTATAATGCATTAAACACATTCACCACAGCAGGATACACGAACACACGACATCAAATGCCGCTAGCAGCATTTGTCGCCTCGTAGCCGGCTACTTATTTTGGAGACGGCAGCAGCACCATCTGCAACTGATGTTCAAGTGCAAATACATAGTTCAGTATTGCCACTTTCATATATTTTGCATTTATAAAAAATAATTTTTCTTTTAAAATGTACTTATTTCACGTAAAAGTACAAAAATGAATCAATTTATTCTTTACATCAATTTTTGGATATTGTTTCTGGTAAATATGAAATAATTGTACAACATCATTCATTAAAAATTTTGTAATACACTGGTAACACTGCATTTACTCATTGTAGCCAGAGAAATGGAAATTAAGCTTAAATTAGACGTGACATAGTCATAACGCCATAGCCATAACCAAACCAAAATTCAATTGGTTTCTATGGTGAGAGTCATGGCAAGTCTCTCTTACTCTCACTCTCACCATAGAAATCAATTGAATTTCGGTTTGGTTATGGCTATGGCGTTATGGCTATGTCACGTCTAATTTAAGCTTTAGTTTAATTGGAGTACAACGACAAAATCAGCATAGACAACAACCTATAGCCGTGTTGCGTTGCTGTTTTCAAATGAATCATTCTCATATAAACATGTGTATTCTATCATTGACATTTGGTAGTTTGTAGCTTGCTGTGGTGAATGTGTTTAATGCATAAGAGTTGGTATAGTTATGTTTTTTTTGCGATTCTAATATTTTGTTATTGGTTTGACGAATGATACATTATAAGTCGATCAAAATGCAAAACGCCAACAATGTAATGTATTTTGTAAATTATGTATTTAAAATACAAAATACTTGCATGTCATGTATTTAAAATACAAAATACTTCTACGTCATGTATTTAAAATACAAATACAAAATACGTATTTGTATTTTAAATACGTATTTCAAATACATGTATTTCAAATACTGCCCAACCCTGGGCATTCATAGCTTGAAAATTAAAAAGTACATTTTTTTTGGCATATTGCTAAATATATTGTTTTGATCAATGCTTAATGTGTTGAAGAAAAACTCCGGCATACGCGATGTAGTGATTGATTCTTTTCCAAGAAGTACTTATAAGAATAATGTTTAATACCGCTTTCAGAATTCTTGCGATGCTTTACATACTTTTAGTGTTTTACCAGGTACCATTTTATTTGTTGCAGAATTATACGGTTGTCCAAATTCTCTCTGTTCCTTTCTTATATTGTTCTTCCATAATGCTGGATTTTTTGTCTTTTCGTTGTTGATTGGGATTCGTCAGCTAAAAGGAAAAAATATGTATGAATCTGTGTACAAAATTTCATTTAATATACATTTTATAATTACATGAAGGAACATATATGTACTTTTTGTTCTTCATATGGAATAATAACTTCTGCATTATCGTTGGCATCACATTTTAACATATCTGGACATAATACATTTTCCTCGAAAAATATATTCGACTCCTATGTCCACATATTCATCTGAATACTACACTTTATGTTCTTCATGTGGAATAATAACTTCGTCAATATCGGTGATATCATTTTTATATACATATATCTGGACACGATACATTTAATAATAACACGATACGTATAATAATAATAATGCGCACACTTCTTTCAAATGAAAACTTAAATAAAACACATAAGCGCGTGTCTATTGTGTTTATTAGCGTCATCATAAATATACTTCAAAACAGCCATGTACTTTTTGTATTTTGCTTTATATTTCGTTCTTTGAGTAGAATATGCACCATAACAGCTGCGAATATAAATATTAATACTTTTTAAGTGGGAAATGTGCCAAATATCCCAAAAATTGTCGATTGCCGCAAAACAGACTTTAAAAGTTTCAATAATTGTGGAAATGACGCAAACTTTCACCTCTATATCTCCAGATATATTCAAGATATCGGAAAACTGATAACGAATTTGGAAAGAGGACTCATTATTCATATATGTATAATCAATCAATAACTAATTTTTTTTAAATGTTCCATACATGAAAGCAGTAACAAACCGACGATATGTCGAATAATAAATTTCTTAAGAAAAAAAATTAAATAAAAAAAATTGCGGCGAGGCTTAGTTTGCGAGTTATGGGCCTCTGAAATTGTGGTACAAAACTGTGATTATCCTGTCTGTTCTGTAAATCGAGTCGATTTGAAAACGTTCGATTTAGAAAAATTAAGTCCACTAATAGCGATTTTTTTAAGACTTTTTTGTAGTTTTCTATTTTTTAGGGCTTGAAATATCATATCTGAAATTTATTTAGTATGTATGATATAAAATACATCAATGGGGCCATTATTTATTTTTCGAAAACGAGAAATTTACTCGGATTCGGTTTACAGAACATGGCCGTATATTGTGTATTTTTCAACCACTGCGACTTTTTTTTCGCCTAATGACAAGACAACACAATGTTCGAACAGCATTAGGCCATAAGAATTTTCCCCGCCATGGTGTTTCCCGAAACCGCATAACCTAATAAAGATTTTCAAAGAAACATAAAAAATAACAAAATATATGTCTTATATGTATATAGAGTAAGTGCAAGGTATCAAACTAAACAGGTTCCAAAAGCGCATTTAAAACTTCGCATGTGATTGGAAATTAAACTGCCATAAACAATGAAGCATTTCCAATAAAAAAGTGTTATCCTCAGTTATTTGCCCTTACCCTTTATATAGATATGCTATGCATACATAAAATAACATACATAAATGACAGGAATTCAGTTTTTCTACATAGGTTTTATAAAGCTACTAAAATAACATTTATTTGACAAACATTTGTAACTACAAAAATTATATGTAAGATCCAATTATGAATTTAAACTTTTGTGCAAAAAAAAATTGCCCCAAGGCAAAATTCTTTGGCAAATATTAGGTTACTTATAGTTTCAGTTTGTAGCCGATTTCTTTGTTCCGTTTTAATGATTTTCATGGCAGAAAATGACCGCTCTGCGGCCGCACTGCTATGTTGCAAAATATCCAATTTACACATACCTATATCGACTTGAATTTCTAAATAACAATACGTTAAACATATTCTCTTCTCCGCGCAAAGCTTTCCACATTTTAGAACATACATGTGATGAATTTTCCGTATGTGTAATCAACTTGATCTTGTAGCATCAGTGTTAATCAAAATTTTCGTTCAATACTCGGGAGATTTCAGGCCTTGGTAGATTGTTAAATTCACAAACATATTCTGTAGAATCTACCGAATATCGATAGAAGTGAGCACACTGCTTGCAAAGTTTTCTTGCCTAATAACGTTTTTCTGTACTGCTTAAGGATTTTCTCTACCATGGTGTTGCCCAACCCGGCGCAACGTAATAAAATTTTCTACCTTGCAAAGTTTTCTTGCTTCAAGTTTTCCTGCACTGGAGGCCTTCGGCCGCGATTATTGACTTTCTCCACCATTGTGTTTCCCGGCACGGTGCAGCCTTTATTAGGCTGATGATGAAAGATGAAAGGAATTGTCAAGAGCTTTAAGATGATACCAACATTGGTCATGTTCGTTGGAAAACACTGTATAATCACTAGAATTTCAGAGGCCCATAACTCGGAAACTGAGCCTCGCCGCAAATTTGTTTGTTTAATTTTTTTTCGTAGTTTTCAATTTTCTACACGATAGGATACTTTTTTTAATTTTTTAAGGTGCCCCTAAACTTGATTTAGGCCCCTATTTAAGCCTAAAATAGTATGGATTTTGAAGGTATAAGTTTTAAGAATTAAAATTTCTTTCAATTCCAATGATTGGAATCCAATCATTTTCTCTCGTATCAAAGCGCTTCAGTGCTTTCACTGTCGGCATAGTTTATACACACTATTAACATTCAGAATGCACTTAGTACATACTTATATTTTTGTTTCAGTTCTCCAAAACATCATTATACAAACGCGTAAAAACATATCAGAATTTTCTGAAAATCAATACATACCAAATCCTTTTAAATTTTGTTTACTATGTTGTTTTACTATAAAATAGATGATATAAAAAACAGGAACCCGAAGTATTCTGTGGCTAAATTAATAAAAGAAATCAGTTGTGCCAACCATGACTACATTTATACAACTTATTCTCAGTGATGCTTACCCAACAAGTAGAAATGGGATCTTTATTTCAACAAATCCCGCTAAAATTTATATGCTGACCACACGAGCAATAATCTTGGCAATTATTGCCGTGGCAACTCTCAAATACTATTGCCGACAGTAGGTGTGGACCAAGGCACATTTACTACAGGTACACGCATTAGGGAAAACACTGTGGCAACTCTGTGCTTCTCACATAGTTTCACAAAGTAATTGTCAAAAAATTGTATGCATCAAACAAGGCACAAAAGTAATTGTCAAATGAATTCTTTGTTATAAACGTGTAAACAAAAAATCAGCGGATGAGCAATTTGCCTGATGCATGTACCTGTTTGATATGCCTTGGTGTGGACCATGATACAATTATACAGGTAACCGCAAATCGACAGCAAATAAAACAACAGGGCTTTTTGTTGCTAGTTTCTGGTGCCAACTGTCATAGAGCAAGTGATTGAAATGAAAGATAAACAGCGTGTGTGTGTGTTTTAAAACATAAGCAACATTTGGCAGATGGCGCTTCGCGGTTACCTGTATAATTGTATCATGGTGTGGACCAAAGTATCTATATAATTAATAGGCGAACAAGTTTTTTGTAATCCCTTTTGCGCCGGAACTACTGCACCGATTTTGGAAAGACTTACCTGATTTTAAAGGATTTTCTGCACAGATGTGCACAATCTATATTTTATTGAAATCGGTTCAGTATTTTGGGAGCTATAAGCGTTTAAAGTTGCTACTACTACATGCAAACATAGTACACACGCATTTATTAGCTTACACTTAAAAATGAAACAAAACATGTGTGTGTGTGTGAGTGTGTGTATTTGCAGTATTTCTCTTGCTATTCCAATTTTTTTTTCTCTTATTTGTTATTGTATGAAAGCCATAAAACTTATAGGAAGAGAGTTCAATAAATTGAAGTAGCTTTAAAGGGATTTTGTTTGTTTTTTTTTTAAATTTTATGTACGAATTATTGTTTATGTAAATATGTATGCTTATTGTGTGACTGTTTTAATGAATTTTTTACGACGTTTAGATAATTTTTCTTTGAATCTTAATATAATTATTTCCATCTAGAATACGGACGATTATGTCGTCCGTTTGGTATATCTAGTATTTATATAAAGTATAAGCAGGTCTACAACAACTAAGAAAATACAAAAACAACATGCGCGTTGTTTGTGTAAAAATAATGGATGAATGTCAAAATCAGATGATTACAACCAGACCTGGGCAACTTGCATTACTTTTCATAAGCGCTGATTGAAAAACAAAAATTTTAGTGAAAATTTAAATTTGGTGCATGTAATGCACTATTTTTTCACTAAAATAAAATCTCTTAAAATAATGGATTAATATTGCATTAGCAGCTAATCGTATGGCGAAAGATGCACTAATTTTATATTGCCACTGAGCACATCATGAAGTAATGAAATATTATTGCAACATCACATACTGTACATAGTAAAATTATATAAAACGTAATCATATTTTTATCAGATAGCACAAATAAAAAATACAGTAAAGGAACATTGAAGGTACCTGAATAAGTACGTGCATACAAATGAAAGATCTGAACTTAGGTTTTCGTTTATTTTATTGTAAAGTTATATCTTAAAAAATGGTGATTTTATAAACGGGATATACTACAGCTTGGAACAATTTAATCAAGTTTTGTCTTTCTCTTGAAAAATTATACAAATGGTTGTGATATGATTTTTGCCTGAATTAAGTGGCGATATGTACATGGAAAAAAGTTTACATATTTATGTTTGTACGTATGTTTTTATGTACTTATTTACAAATTTACGTTCTATTTTTTGCCATGTGATTTGCTGCTAGCGCAATATTAATGTATTACTTTGAAGAGATTTTAGTTTAATGCCAAAAAATTGCACTATAATTATCAAAGTTAGTTCTAATGTAATAAATTTGCATTTGTATTGATTTGTTTTAGTGTGGGAAAATGGTCAATGCATTTGCTTATTTAATGCAAGTCCCAGATCTGCATACAACAAAAAGGAAATGTATGGATAGACAAAACCAAAGTAAATTTATTAATTGATAAACCTTTATTACGTGAAATAAGTATAATAAAAGCTACATATTTATTTCAATAATTAAATATAATTATTTTTAAATGTTTTGTAACACCTATTTTAAGTAAAAATTTATTTCAACTTTTTCACTACACACAATTGTGTATAACAAAGCAAAGCAAAACAAAATGGCGTACGAAAACTGTAAGCAACTTTTGACATTCATGCATTGACACTACACGAGAAAAAATTAATCACCTGAGTACTTGCATATACTTTATATAAATTTACTTTGGTGTGGACTGTATGAATATGTGTTCAAATATAAATATATTCAGAAGCAAATATTAAAATACATTGTTGAGCAATTATCTCCAACACATGCTGTCAGAAACAAATTATATTGAATTTTTTTCAACGTAAAAGTTGAAAACAAAAGTTTTAACTACATAAAACCAATGAAAGTACAATTTAAAATAAGAAAATGATTTAATTATTGATAATTTAAGTATTTATAGGAATAAAAAGGAAATATATTTGAATATACGTGGTCACCATCATTAATACATTGGTGAACACAAGCAATTTGACGTCATCATTCTGCCGGCTTTACATTCCATTTACCCTACGTCTCGACTAGCAATAAATATGTCGACATATATTGCAGCAGTTGTCAAAATTATATTATTGCTAGTGGAGACAGCTCATTGCAGGAACTTGCAATATATGTTGCAATAATTGTCAACGCATTTTCGTTAACAATTATTGCAAGCGTGAAACGTCAAACTCGGTGTTAATTTATGTTCGACTTTTCTGTATTACATTTGACATTTATATAATCTTAGTGAAATTGGGAAAATATACATATGAATGTATAATTAAATAGGAAAATAGTCTCTTAAAAACGTGTGTAGTAAAATAATTTGTATTGTTATAAATTTATAAACATAAAAATTCGTTCGATTACCCAGATATTTACAAGTGAATTGTATTTTTTTCTGCACCTTTCCTGTTGACTTTTCCCATATTGTGAGCTACGATTTCCCATAGCCTTAACATAAGTAAAGCAATCAGCAATATTGCTCTGTTATGCCAGCGTTATTGCTATATTGCCAACATATTTATTGCTAGTCGAGAAGGGGGGTTACACTAAAATTGCATGCCATTCCCTCCAGTTTTAAAGGTAGAAATTGACTCAAAATCGTTTGTAATTTCCCTAACGAAAAATCGACTAACTATTACACTTGCCACAAGTCGTCGGTTGGTTTCTGCTTTGATGTATGGTCCATTTTTAAAAAAATTTAGTTATTGATTGATTATATATGTATAATGTGTCCTTTTTCCAAATTCATTATCAGTTTTCCGATATCTTGAATATATCTGGAGATATAGAGGTGCAAATTTGCCTCATATCCACTATTGTTGAAACTTTAAAAGTCTGTTTTACGGCAATCAACAATTTTTGGGATATGTGGCACATTTCCCACGTAAAAGTATTAATCTCGTTATTCGCAGCTGTTATGATGCATATTCTACTCAAAGAACGAAATATTAAGCAAAATACAAAAACTATAACGCTGTTTTGAAGTATGTAGATGTCTAACGCTAATAAGCACAGACACCCGCTTCTGTGTTATATTTCATTTTTAATTTGAAAATAAATATTGAAATGTTTTAACATTATTATTATACGTACATAGATAAATATGGATGAAAATTCAGCGCCAGTTCCATCGGCTTTTGAGGAATTTATGTAAGTATTATTAATAGCCGTATTCGTTAAGAAATATTAATTTTGTTTAACTTTGTTAAATTGACAAGTTGTTCTTTTCCTTTTTTTAAGCACTGATAGTTTTGAATCAAAAATCGATCGGACTGACTCCAAGAGCTCCATATTTTTATTATATGCAAGTAAAATTTCTTTTAAACCAAAATTTGCATCTATTTTGAAAATTTTACAAACACAAATATTCACAAAACAAATAAAAACAGTGTGTTTTCCAGCTGTCAAATGATAATTGAGTCAGCTAAATTGAGTATGTGTAAACACTAAATTTAATTGCTCAATTAAAATTAAGTTGACTCAATTAGAAATGCATGTCTGATAGAGTTGTGTCGTTCCGGAACGACCTAATTCCATTGAACGATTCACTAAAAGGAACGGTTCGGACTTTTACACAGTTTCATTTCTTATCGTTCATCGTTCCGACTAAAGTTTTTTAACAAGGTGGTGTTGTTATCAATCGTTCACTTATTTTTGATACAAAGTTGATATTTTTGTATTAAGATTGACAACTAATTAAATAATGATCAACTGAGCCGACTGTTTTGTTTACAGGTTTTATTGTGACAAAGCTTATTAAACAGGTACACGAATTAGCGAGTTAACATATCAGCTGATGTTTTACTTACGCGCTTAATATAACGAACAAGTCATTTGACAATTAGTTCTGCCTTGCTCACAATTTTTTGACAATTACTTTGCAAATTCTCAGAGTTGCATCTAATGCACGTACGTGTATTTAATGAGCATTGCTTTTCCGTGGTGCCAGAGGTAATTTTTTACCATTTTATATATATTTTACATAATTGTAATGTGCGCTGTAGTTAGATCTTCAAATATAAATGTGCTTTAAACAATATTTATTTAATTCTCTATATGTATATATATGTATTTATGTTATATTATCATTCAACTCTAAATATACAATTTTACTTATTTGAAATATGTTTTGATTGGCAACGATGTGTTTCAAGGCGTACTTTGTTTTGAAACAAGCTTTCCGTTAATTCTTGTCAGTTGTATCAAAAGTTGAAGTTAAATTTGTTTAAAATGTCGGGAAATAATAAAAAACACAGCGAAATGTGGTTCCATTTCGATGATGAAGGGGAATTGCGAGCAAAATCCAAGTATTGCAAGGTGTCTCTGAGCATTGTTGGAGGGTCGCACAGTAATTTAAAGCGGCACCTCAAGCGAAAGCACCCTGGAACTGCCATGGTTTTGGAAAGACAAGCACCAACAACAGTGACCGATGTCACTGATTTGTCTCTGACTTGCGATCAGCCATGGACTAGTGCTCATATTCACCAAACCCATCAACCAGTTCTTTCGCAGGCCACCACCTATAAGCAAAGTGGAACAATGTGACAAGCTTGCTCTTGAAATGGTAGCAAAAGGTCACCATGCCTTGCAAGTTTAAAAAAGTTTGTGGAAGCAGTTTCGCATTGTCCAGGGTATACTCTACCCTCTAGGAAAACATTGTCGAACAATTTATTGCCTAGCGTATATGCAGATATATTTGAAAAGGTGAAAAGAGAAGTACTGGCATCATCTGCAGTTTGTCTTACGACAGATGGCTGGACATCAAGGGCGAACGTTAGTTATTTGGCAGTAACAGCACACTTCATTGATGAGAAAACAGTCATACGGTCGTATTTGTTGTCTTGTGAAGAATTTAGTGAAAGACACACTAGTGAGAATTTGACACAATTTATTAAAAAGGTCACAGCAGATTTTGATATCAGCAATAAAATAACTGCCATAGTGAGCGATAATGCCGCTAATATAACCGCAGCTATTCGTCAATGTGGTTGGCGTGGAATTTATTGTTTCGCACATTCGCTAAATTTGGTGGTCCAAGCAGCTGTAGGTGAAATTGGTGAGGTTGTTTTTAAAGTGAAACGGGTTGTGGAATATTTTCGAAAGAGTCCACACAGCTTGAATCGACTGCAGGAAACGCAAAAGCAAATGAGTCTTTCAAACTTAAAGTTGAAGCAAGATGTAGTCACTCGATGGAACTCCACCTATGAGATGCTAAATCGGATAATGGAAATAAAAGATGCTGTAATAGCTACACTTTCTCTTACTCATCCTGATTTAGGTATTTCTCTAGAAGAATGGGATATAATAGCAGAAGTTATACCAATACTTGACCCCTTTTACGAAATTACTAACGAAATTTCAGCAGAAAAAAACGTTACGCTTTCAAAAGTGATAGTGCTGTGCAACCTCTTGGAGGGATATATATCAAATAGCAGCTCCCAAAATGAAAAAGTAAAAAACTTTTTAAAAACGTTACAAACGGAGATCTTTTACGTTTTAAAAGAAAAGGGTTCAAAAATTATGCTTCCTATAATCACGCACTTCAAACGCTAAGGATGCGTATTAGCAATATAAAATTATTAAACACTGAAAGTGACAACGTTGCAGCTACCTCTACATCCACAATACCTGTTGCTCCTAGAAGAAGTATTTGGAATACTTATGACAAGGACTTCGCTAACACTGTACGGTCAGACAATAATGTCACCGCTGCCATTAGGGAGCTAGATAAGTATATTAATGAAGAGTATTTAGATAGGAAAAGTGACCCATTAGCATGGTGGGAGGAGAGAAAAACGGTGTATCCAAGAGTATATGTGTATGCTCTGAAGCGTTTGTGTATTGTCGCCACATCTGTTCCTTGTGAACGCATTTTTTCCGCCACCGGCCAAATAATAAATGATAGAAGAACTCTTCTGAAATCGAAGAAAGTTTCCAGCTTGGTATTCTTACATCACAATATTTAATAGTTTTATTTTTTTGCAACCAACACTATTAATTTCTTTTTTGTTTATTGAATGTTATTTTATTTATTATTAAGTAGTGTTTTGTACCGTATTCGAAATTATAGTAATCTGGGGGTCACTCTGTAATTCGAAACGAAAGCATATGCTTTCGAATTGTAATATTAATAGGTAAAGTGAATAAAAAAACGTTTACTTTTTACTTAAAAATTTGTTTTTTTTTTTAAACAAAGTTTTAAGTAAAACCCAAATGTTTTTTTATTCACTTTACCCAATAGCATACAAAATCGAAAGCACTTTCTTTGGTTTCAAAATACAGAGTTTTTCATGTCATTACAAACTACTAAATACTAATGGCAAATCTTTTGATTCAGATACATGCTTATTAAGTTAAACCGTTTGCAATAATGTTGAGTTCTTTGGCATTGTCTATCAGTTATGTTAGAAACTATTTCAGTGAATAAACAAGTATCTGAATCAAAAGGTTTTCATTAGTATTTAGTGGTAACGTTTTTTTCTTCAAATGTTTGCGCATGTGTGAACGTAAATTTATTGAATTATACTATTTTTATTTTCTTTTGTATTGTAGTTTTAAGTTTAACTGCCTTATTTATAGAAAATAATTTTGGTTAACACTTAACAAACAAATGTCCATACAAAAGTTGTTGTGTAGAAAATAATTTTGGTTAACACTTAACAAACAAATGTCCATACAAAAGTTGTTGTGTAAGCCAAAACTATTTTTTATGAATATGGCAGTTAATATTTTTTTAAATACAGAACAGGTCAGGGACCTGTTTCTCACACCTTTCAAGTGTTATAAGACAAGTATTATTATGAGTGTTGTAACACAAGTGAAAAATAAAATTTTCAGAACTATATATTTTACTTGTATCACAACAATTGCATGTTTTGATAAAATAGTCTGTCCCTATTTGCGAAGTATTTTATGATTTTTTTATATTTTAATTTCTTATTTTTGTTTAATGCGTGTCAAAACGAATACGAAATTTAAAAGGAGCCTTTGCTGTTGGTTAGGCACGTATGTATAAATATATATTGCCTTTCGTTTCTATTTATGTAACTCATCAGTAGACTTCAACTACAATTCAAAAAATGTTACAAACATCAATGCTTAAAGACAATCCTAATAAATTACTTTTTGTAATCTCGTAATTCTCAATAACTTATTGGGATTTTGTCTTTAAGCATTGATGTTTGTAACATTTTTTGAATTTGTGGTTGAAGTCTACTGATGAGTTACATAAATAGAAACGAAAGGCATATATTTATACATACGTGCCTAACCAACAGCAAAGACTCCTTTTAAATTTCTTTATTTTTAAAATAGAAAACTTAGACTTGTAGCGTGTTCTAACTATTACTACGTTTATACGCGCACTATTTGCAAATAAAATTATTTGCAAATAAATTAACTCACTGTTTATACGGCATAGCAAAAGTACACAAACTTGGTAGCACTTCTATAGAAAGCTTACTTATGTTGACAAAAAAAAGTGTAAGTGCACAAAATATCAAATAATTACTTGTTTTAATTGTTATTATTTGCTTCTATCAATGGTTTTTGTTGCAATATTTATCCATTTATTGTTTTTTGTTATCAAACATTTGTAAGCGTGGCAACCTCAGGCATTTTATTTGCAAATAGTGTGTTAATCGTGAATAGTTTTCTGAATTAGTAAGTCGCAATAAAGAGAATATGGCAACAATTTACAGTTTTATTTGCAAATAAGCCCTGCCTATAAACGTAGTATATCACTACTATCAAGATTGTATAGTAAACATTTAAAGTCAACTTGACCGCAATATATACTACGTTTATACGCAGGGCTTATTTGCAAATAAAACTGTAAATTGTTGCCATATTATTGTTTTTATTGCTACTTACTAATTCAAAAAACTATTCACGATTAATGCACTATTTGCAAATAAAATGCTTGAGGTTGCCACGCTTACAAATGTTTGATAACAAAAAACAATAAATGGATAAATATTGCACAAAAAACATTGCTAGAAGCACATAATGACAATAAAAACAAATAATTATTTCATATTTTGTACATTTACACTACTTTTTTGTCAATATAAGTAAGTTTTCTATAAAGGTGCTACCAAGTTTGTGTACTTTTGCTATGCTGTATAAACAGTGAGTTAATTTATTTGCAAATATTTTTATTTGAAAATAGTGCGCGTATAAACGTAGTAATACATAACATCCAATGGCATTGAAATTATTGCGTGCGAGAAGTTAACAAACTAGAGATAACAAACTAAAATTTTCACTCAATGTAAAGAGAGAGAAATGTACACAAGAGAGCAGGGAATTGAGTGGTTCTCATTTTATAAAACTTTTTGCAGAAATGTGCTGCCATATTGTGATATTAAACTAGGTGGGCCGCTATATATTTTCTTTGAAATTATGGCAACATTATGATAAAATGAACTTGGCATTACATTTTTGCTGAAATAAGCTGCCGTACTATGATATTAAACTGGAGTGGGCCACTATATCGTCAGTTGGTTTCTGGTTTGTGGCACAGTATATTCAAAATACATTAAGTCTGCAGCAAACCAGAAACCAAACGTCGATATATTTTCTCTGAAATCATGGCAACATTACTTATGCTACAAAATAAAATAAACTTGACATTACTATCTGCATATGGGAAAAAAAACAGTGGAAATATATTTATATATTATTAGTACCATTTTTATTTCATTTTCAGGCAAATAATTATCACATGGAGAAGGGTTCTGCACATGGAATTATAATTTAGGTAAGTTGTAATGAGTAAAGTGTGTTAAAAGTGATTTTATTAAAGAAAATTATCTAAGGTTGATTACAGTGGACAACATTTTTTAAGTGCGGCTGATAAAGTAAGTGAAACATACATGAGTGAAAATTTACAAATGGTTATGTATAAATTTTATCTTAATAATTAAAACATTTATTTCTTTACAGGTTGGAAGAATTACATACTAAGAATTTTTTCCCGAAATCCTGCGACGTAAGTTTCTAAACATAAATTATGTACATATAGTTGGTTGGTTTCTGGTTTGCTGCAGACATAATGTATTTTGAATTGACTATGCCGCAAACCAGAAACCAACCGACGATATATAATTGTAGTAAAAAATAAATAAAATAAATGTTTATTTGAAAGTTTATTGACTTTTATAGTATAAGTATGTAGTCTAACGTAAGACCATGCTCTGTATTCTACGTGAAATAACGTCTTGTGTACAGAAGATGGTCCATAGTTTCAGTTAATAATAAATGTTTATTTAAACTAAAAATTTAAAAAATACAAACTTGTCTTAGAGTTTATTTAATGTAAATATTTTCTTTTAAATTTAGTGAGAGCGACCATGGGAGGTAATAGTAAGTTATATTTTTATGATTTAAAGTCCATACTAGTGAACTGCTCCTTTTTAGAGGAGTTGCAGATTGTTTCTTCGAAAAATGATGAATTGTTTCAAATAATTATTAACTCCTTAAATGCTATGAATAATTGGAGTAAATATAGAAAGATTGCAAACAATTTAAAAAATAAAAGAAGAATCTGTAGTATGGCGAAAAACTTGTTGAAATCAGGCAAGGTTAAAAAATCTGATTTTTGTATTTCTGCAGCGAAGGAAAATATTATATGCAATATTAGCAATATAGCTTCAGAAAATGAAATTATATTTGACTGTGGTCAAAGTTTCAGCAGAGACTGCAGAGAAAATTATTTTTCAATTGGAGAAGAATACATATCTGCAATGAATGAATCAGTGCCAAATGTTTTGGAAAATTCGATTGAGCAAAATAAACAGAACTCAGAAAATTTAAATGAAATTGATGATAATTTTAACAAAAAGTCCTCAAGCGATTCTTTGAAAGAATTTCGTAAAGACATTGACGAGCTCAAATTTTATTTGAAAACAGTAATAAAAGATTTAAAAAAGGTCTTAGAAAAACAAGGTCCTGAATGTTTTTCATGCAACATATTCAGAAAAGAAATTTAAAATTTTTTTCACAGTTGTATTTTTTGTACAAACGAACACAGAAATGTAAAACATGTATGCAACATATTTGTCAGAAAGGAAATCGCTATTAGATGTGCCAGAAAAAGTAGAAAATAATATTTTATTGAAAACAAGAAATATGACGTATATGAGTTCTGAAAATGGAAAAAAAGGATTTTTCATTGGAAGCTTTATATTTAAGCAATACAGGCCTATTAAAAAATAATACAAAATTGTGAAAAAAATCTAAATCTAAAACTAGATTTTGTGTGCAGTGTGGACATTTAAAGTCGACAAAGATCAGCATAGTAACCATATGTAAGGACTGTCATTATTATATTTGTGATAGAAAATACGAACATCTGTAAAATTATTTCACAAAAGATATTAGCAATGTAAAATGGATATTGCTGGAAAACTGTGATATACAATTAATTAGTACATAATTTACATTTAATACAAAGATATTATTCATACTAGTGTTCGCCCAGTGGTTGAAAATCAACCATTAACGCACAGAGGTGGAGAATAGAATGAAAATATTTAAAGTTTGATGAATTTAAAACACAATTTAAAAACTATATTCAAATATACATATGTATAGACTCCAGGGTAAACCACTCTCTTAAACCACTTTCTTAACTACTAAATACGAATTTAAAATTTCATTTATCGGCATAAATAAGAATAGATTTTAAGCAAACTATTTAAAAAAAGTTGTTCACTTTTTGAACTAAATGTAATTAGATATTTGCTCCTAGTGCTTTCACTTCATATTCATTATTATTGCCCAAAAACAAAAATATTCGTTTATTTTTTCATTAAACGCTTTTTCTCTAAAATTTTAGACTCCCCATTAAAACATTTGTTACAAATAATGTTTCTATTCCCTATTCTTTGAGAAAGACCCCATATCTATGTAGGAATTTGCTAGACTAATAATATAAACATTCCATTATATTCCAACATTCCAGTATGTTCAGTAATTTAAAGCACAGAAAAAATAATGAAAAAAATGAACAAAAACAAAACGCACACAAAATAAACCAACAATAAAAAACTTACTTTGTGCTGTAGGTGAATTTAACTTTAATCAAAGTTATTAATAATTAAAAAAATATATTATTTTTAAGCATCTAAAGAAAAATAATACAGTACCACTCGTTATTTAAATGTCCAAATTTTATTAGTTTCAGCAATAATCGTTTAAGTACATAGAAAGATGGAAATAAGAATAGAACATAGCCACTCAAAATTTCATTTGCAAGCCCATGGGCTTGCGCAGTCGACGTTTTGGTGACACACGTATACTTCGTACAAAGTATGTGTGATGTTGTGTGTTTGGCTGTTTCGTCAGCTACTTCGGACAAAGTGTGTGTGATGATGATGACTCGAACTGCAAAAAGAACAACAAACACACATAAAAAGCAGAAAGAACATACACATGCGCACAAAAGCGCTCAGTCACGTTTGGTGGGCTTTGAAATATAATGAATAAATCAAATACGTTTTTCCTTCTGAGTGTTTATGGAGTTGCCAAGCCAAGTTGTTGTAATATTTTTTAGCAAATTAAGAGAGAAAGAGAAATCATGGCTTTATGATTGGCTAATATTCTTAACAGTTTTTAACTATCTTAGACACAAAAATGTAGAAGAAAAAATACATTCTGCACTGCTCCTATTGACAATCTATCTAACAAAAAAAAAATCAAGCGAATACGTTGAGTTTAAGTCAGTTAAAATGGTTCTTAACTTTTTTCACTTGCCTATTTATATATAGATAAAGGCGAATTTTAAGCCATAATTGGTCCGGTCCCCGAACAAATTGACATTTTGGCCCTATTCATGTAATAGTGTACGCCTAGAGTTTGAGTGCAAGTACCAAATAAAATTTTATTTTTGAAACTTTGTTCAACAAAAAACTGAAATGGAATATAAATGATATGCCAAATTAAAGGTATAAAGGCGTAGTTTAAGCCACATTTGGTGCGGTCCCCGAACAAATTGACATTTTGGCCCTATTCATGTAATAGTGTACGCCTAGTGTTTGAGTGGAAGTACCAAATAAAATTTTATTTTTGAAACTTTGTTCAACAAAAAACTGAAATGGAATATAAATTATATGCCAAATTAAAGGTATAAAGGCGAGGTTTAAGCCATAATTGGTCCGGTCCCCGAACAAATTTACATTTTGGCCCTATTCATGTAATAGTGTACGCCTAGAGTTTGAGTGCAAGTACCAAATAAAATTTTATTTTTGAAACTTTGTTCAACAAAAAACTGAAATGGAATACAAATGATATGCCAAATTAAAGGTATAAAGGCGCAGTTTAAGCCACAATTGGTCCGGTCCCCGAACAAATTGACATTTTGGCCCTATTCATGTAATAGTGTACGCCTAGTGTTTGAGTGCAAGTACCAAATAAAATTTTATTTTTGAAACTTTGTTGAACAAAAAACTGAAATGGAATATAAATGATATGCCAAATTAAAGGTATAAAGGCGTAGTTTAAGCCACAATTGGTCCGGTCCCCGAACAAATTGATATTTTTGCTTAACTTTAAAATATATATGAGGAGTGAAATGTTAACGTAAACTTGTATAAATACTATATTAAGAACTTTTTGGTTTGCTTTATTCAAAACCTCAAAAATAAATATATTTGATGCTAAAAAAACATTGTTTTTTGTTATATTTAATAAATTATTGGATATATTTAAATTATAATTGCCAGTACTAATTTAAGTTTGCCAAATTAGTTTGTTAACTTTAAAATCCTCTCCCATATACGAAAAAAGAAGAAGAGCATGTATTCATCATAAATGAGCGTTTTTCTACAGATATTGCCATACAAATTTAATAATTTAAGATTTTTTGACTTGGCATCACTATAATTTAGTGCTCAAACCAAGAAAAAACTCATTTTCTCAACTGCACAGTCTGCAAAAGAGAGAATATGGGTCTGGTTCTCTTTAATATGAGTGAAATTAATTTAGTTTGATATCTTTAGTTTGTTAACTTCACGGAGATATATGTGTAATGAAATAAAAAAGGTCATAATAGAAACAAATAATGATCAAAGTAAAATGACATACGCTGAGAAATCAAAAAATAAAGCAGTGGTGCCAGACTTAACCTCACCGAATTGCACTTTGCAACAACATATTTGCCCAGTCATTTCCCCACTTGTTAACCCTAGCGACTCTGATTTGGATCTTAATGTACATTCCAATGAAAGTGTTACAAATAGTAAACAAAAACGAGCAAATAATAGCACAAATAAACAACCTGTCTTTCCTGTGTCTTCTACTCCACCACATTCGTCACATAATGCTGTTATAAGAAGTCAAACATCTACACAGCATAGTAAGCCTAAGCGTAGCTTGAATAAAGGCCCTGTTATTTATGGCGCTAATTCTTCGTGTGATCTGGATGTGATATCTCAAAAAAAGTGGATCCACGTTTCCTCATTCAAGCCTACTGTGACTGCGGATCAAATCTTAAATTATGTTGAAAAAACTGCAAAAATAGATAAAGGTCACATGGTCTGCTTCAAGCTTGTTAAGAATGATGCTGATTTATCCACATTAAGAGGTGTTAATTTCAAGATTGGTATTGTAAACAGATACTATAACGTAATCTTGAAGCCGGAAATATGGCCAGCTGACATCAAAGTGCGGCCTTTCGTAAATTTTCGAAAGCAGACACCCCACATACAGAAAAGCTAGTTACTACAGGCAACCTATTTAAAGTCTACTTTCAAAATCTATCGGGAATGAGATCCAAGTCCCATGCTGTCTACGACTTCTCCTCTCAACTTGATTATGATGCTATTGTGTTGGTTGACTGAATAGACTTTTCGGATGCTGAATTTTTTGATCTCAATCTCTTCAATGTTTTCCGTAAAGATAGAGATGCGTCTACTACTGGTCTTTCTTTGGGTGGTGGAGTTCTAATTGCGGTAAAAAAGTGTTTTAAGTCTTCTGTTTGTAAAATCGATGATGTTAATGGTCTACTTGATCAGCTGATTTTATCAATCTCCGGTGTGGGTGGTTCGTTCCTGGTATGTGCTTCATATATTCCACCTAATAGTGCCGATCTTATATATGGTGCTCATATGTCTAATATCTTGTCTTTTGGTGAGGATTTCTCAGTAAATGACAATCTTTGTGTTTTAGGGGACTTCAATTTAAAAAATATTGTCTGGTCAAAATTTTCTGACGATGCTTTTTTATCGCCTCGTAACGTAAATCATAGCTACGAAATTAATTTTATTGACAGTTTAATGTCTCTTAACCTTTGCCAAGTAAATACTTTTCATAATCAATTAAATCGTTTTCTTGATCTTATCTTTATTCCTGAGTCTCTTAAACACCAAATTTGTGTTCCTTTACTGTATATATCCCCGCCAAATATTCACCATAAACCTCTAACTATTGAAATTTCTAATTTAACGTTTTTTAAAAATTCTCAAATTGCGATTGTTAATGATTTTAACTTCAACTTATGTAATTTTGATGTGCTGAATTCCATAATTGATTCTATTAATTGGTTTGATCTTTTTGCTAACCTAACTACTTGTGAGTGCTATGAAATATTTTTACGGAAAGTGGTTCATATTTGTCGTAGTAACATTCCAAAAAAGAATATTAAGCCCTATAAATTGCCGTGGTATACTAGTGGTCTAAAAAAGCTAAAAAATCTGCGCAATAAATTCCATAAAAAGTTTATTGATATGGGTGATCCCGAATCTGAAGCTAAATTTATACATTATCGTCGTGAATTTAATTTCTTAAATAAATTTCTATACAATCAGTTTATCTTGTCTAAGGAGCAGGAAATTAAAAGCAACCCTAAGGCGTTTTGGTCTTTCGTTAAGTCTAAGAAACAATCATCTGATATACCATCAGTAGTTCGTTTAGATGGAACATTTTCTGAATCTTGTGATGATGCTGTTAATTTGTTCGCTTCATTTTTTAAATCCAATTTTGAGCCATTCATAAATAATATACCCACGCCAGCGGTGTCTCCTAAGCTAAGTTTGGGCTTACTAGTCCTGTCCGAGGCTGATGTGTCGGAAGCAATTCTTGAGGTAAAAAACTCATTCAAGTCAGACTGTGATGGCTTATGTACGCATCTTTTAAAGAAAGCTTCAAAATCCCTCGTACCAGCTTTTACATTTATTTTCAATTTGTCGCTTCAGGAGGGTGAATTTATTGATAGGTGGAAGGTTGCCACAGTTTCTCCTATTTTTAAGGAAGGTAAGAGAGACGATGTAAGTTGTTATAGGCCTATTTCTAAGTTGTCATGTATTTCAAAAATTTTTGAATACATTGTCCACAAAAAATTGTTTTTCCTTTCCAAGCCATGGATTTCTCCCTATCAGCATGGTTTTTATTCTGGAAGGTCTACCGTAACAAATTTGACTCTTTTCAGTGAATATTGCTTAGACGCGCTTGAACATGGTTCCCAAGTGGAAGTAATTTATACTGACTTCTCAAAAGCTTTTGATAAGTTATCGCACTCCATGCTTATATCTAAGTTGAGATTAATGGGCTTTCATTCTAATTTCCTGGTATGGATTCAGTCCTATTTATCCAACAGAATTTGCTCTATGAGTATTGAAGGTTTTAGATCTAACCCTTATCTGCAAACGTCGGGTGTACCCCAGGGAAGCATACTTGGTCCATTGTTATTTAACTTGTTCATTAATGACATTGGTAGCTGTTTCGTGAAATCGAGGTATCTTTTATATGCCGATGATTTGAAATTTTTTATGAAATTGGAATCAATTAATGATGCGTATATTCTGCAAATTGAGATTAATAATCTAAGTGATTGGTGCCGGCTGAATAGTCTGAGTCTAAACATTAATAAATGTTTACATGTCTCCTTCCATAGGTCTCTGACTCCCACTGTGGTTGTCTTTAATATTAATGGTATAAATTTGAACACGTCAAACTCTAATGGCGTTTTCTTTTCTGAGCAATATGCTGCATTTATGCTGCCTTTTACATTTCTTTGTGTTCTTTTCTGAAAAGTATGTAATATTTTAAAAATCAACGCGTTCTTTTCTCATGATGTTGCCCTTAAAAAGAAGAAAAATGCTACATGTTTAACACTCATTTTCATTAAAGGGGCATGAGTGCAGCATTATATTAACAGTTGTTTTGGTTATTGTCTATGAAAAAAATGAATCATTTTATAGTTCGTCATTGTTTTATGCCGAAACTTGTTGGAAAATTGTTCTTTTGTAAACGCAAAATATGCAACACTTCTTAAAAATCAGGTGAGCATTTAAAAATGTTGCCAAATTACATGTAACATATATGTTACACTTTTCTTTTAGAAAAGAAAACGCCATAAGTTGGACTTAGGGGTGATGTTTGACAGCTCGTTGTCTTTTGCAGCTCACATTGATTACATACTTCCCAAGGCATATAAAATGTTTGGTTTCTTGAAAAGAAGTTGTTGTGAATTCGTTGACCCATATACACTCAAGCATATCTATACATCGTTCGTAAGATCTAAGTTAGAATATGCTTCTGTTATTTCGAGTCCTCACGTATTTAATCTGATTTCTCGAGTTGAAAGACTTCAACGTATTTTTATCAAATTTGCCTCACGCTCGTTACCTTACTTATCTTCCGTTCCGTATGAGTCTAAATGCTTGTTTATAGGCTTACGTACTCTAGAAGCACGTAGAATAGTTCAATCGGCACTTTTTGTGTATGATATTATCAATGGTTCTATTGATTGCCCTGATTTGCTTTATATGGTACCGTTTTATATACCTCCTAGAAATCTTAGATTGGCTAAGCTATTTGATGTACCCTTCCATAGGACTAATTATGCACGTAATGGTACTTTAACACGTGCCTTTGTTCACCTCAATGAGATTAACTTCAATTTGCAAAAAGTTTCTCAATCTTTTATTGAATTCGGCGCTGAGAAATCTGAGTTTAAACTCCTACTTTTTAGTGTAATAAAATAACAGTTTTAATTTAGAATTTAGCTGTGATTTATAAACTGTAAGTTAATTTTGTATATATGTAGGTTTTACACATACTCTATTGTTAATTTAGATATTTATACATTATAATTATAGGTATTCTGTTGTCTTAGTCTGTAAGGATTTTTTGTCCATAGACTGAAATAAATAAATAAATATTTATTTATTTATCTATATTTACTCTGCAGTTGCGTGAAAATTTCATGCCTGTGTAGTGTACCATCTATACTCTAGGTTTTATGCCTTTTAGCAGCTGCTTTATGTAATACGTAATATCCATAAATGTTATTTGTAGTGTAACATCCATGTAATAGTAGCAGGATCGCCATGTAATAGTAGCAGTAGTGTGTTTGTGAAGCCCTATAGCCCAATTATTATTTTTATCCAGCTGTACAGGGGGTCCAGCTTATAACTAGGCGTTCAAAGGAACTGCCAGAAAAAGTGAGAATTCAATAATTAAACTAGGCAAGTTATTGCCGGTTTGCGTTTAGAAATTAAAGTCTGATTTTATTCAGTATTTTGTTCTGCTTATATACTATTTTTACAATTCTAAATTAGCCTTTCTAACTTACGTTTCATATTTACAATTATGTTTTTGTTTCTTTTCTTTACTTTGAAAATAGTAAGCATTATTTTATTAACCAATCAAAAAAAGGAATTTGGTAATCAACAATTTATATTGTGACTCAAAAGTATGTCACTCAATTTCTTGCATTCAGCATTATTATTATTTAGGGTTGTGTTGCAATGCTTGTGCATTGAACTGATATTACAGCAATGCAAGTAATTTCTGTTACAGTGCATTACTATAAGTGTGGTACACTACACCTGTTTACACTAAAGAACGTCAAATTCCTTACGCATTAACAGAAAAAGTTAACAAAGAACTAGAAGATTTAGAAAAAGCGGGAATTATCTCTAAGGTTGCCAACAGTGACTGGGATTCACCATTAGTTGTTATTCCCAAGGCTGATGGAGGCGTGCGTCTTTGCGTCGACTACAAAGTACGTGTGAATCAAAGGTTAGTAAGTGCACATTACCCGATACGAAAAATAGATCAAATTTTCAACAGTCTCAAGGATTCGAGATATTTCTGTCGCCTTGATCTGTACAAAGCTTACTTGCATGTTCCAGTTGATGAACTGTCATCTAAAATTCAAACTATTTCAACGCATCGGGGTACATTTCAGATGAATCGCTTGTCTTTTGGAATCAAAACTGCGCCTGCTGAATTCAATAGGATTATAGACCAAATATTGCGTGATATTCCAAAGACAGAGTCTTACTTCGATGACATTGTGGTACATGGTGAGTCGTTGGCCGAGTGCGAACTTAATCTGAAATATTGCTTGGGACAACTTAAAAAGTACGACCTTCATTTGAACATTTCTAAGTGTACATTCTTTCAAAAGCAAATTGAATTCTTGGGTCACACTGTGGAGTACAACAAAGTGCAAAAATCTGTTTCCAAAGTAAAAGCCATTTTGGAAATGTCACAGCCAAAATGTGTAGAGGATGTTCGAAGGTTTCTTGGTATGGTAACGTACTATTCAAGATTCATACCCAATGCATCTACACTAACTACACCCTTACGGCGTTTATTATGTAAAAATACAAAAAGCTTTCAACGCACTGAAAAATTAAATTGCCAGTGATCGTGTTTTGATGCCATTTAACCCTAAATTACAGGTTCAAATTGCATGTGATGCAAGTCCGACAGGAATAGCGGGTGTCTTGTCTCACATAATTGATGGTGAGGAAAGACCCATTGCTTTTGCATCAAGATCATTAACTTCGGCAGAACAAAATTACTCCCAGCTGGATCGAGAGGCTTTGGCAATAGTGTATGCAATTCAACATTTCCACGAATACGTCTATGGTAGATTTTTTAAGCTGGTTACAGACAATCAGCCGTTATCTCGTATTTTCCATCAAAATGCAAAATTGCCCCAAATGACGTTCTCAAGGCTTCAGAGGTACGCAGCTTTTCTAACTTGATACAACTATGAAATTGTTACAAAAAAAAAGTGAAGAAAACATTAACGTGGACTGTTTGTCCAGGGCTCCTCTATTTTCAAGCTTATCTTCTATCCATTTCGTAGACAAAGAAGTACATTCTATTTGCAGTTCAACACTATTACAAATAAATTCATCAACTCTAAACTTTAATTCAATTCGTGGCGCAACAAAAAGTGATGAAAAACTATCGAAAATAATTACAAAATTACGTACTTCAAATGTGGCTGATACCGAATATACGATTGATTCAGACATTTTATTCAAGGATAAAAGGGTAGTGATTCCATGCTCACTTCAGCAAGCAGTACTTGACGAACTTCACCACACACATTTGGGCATTACCAAAATGAAGCAATTAGCTAGGAGGTATGTTTTCTGGCCATCAATAGACAAAGATATTGAAATGCACGTGCGTTCTTGTGTTGCTTGTGCTTCTATTCAAAATAATCCCCCAAAAGTAATTTTACATTCGTGGGAGGAGTCACAAGAAAACTGGCAGCGAATTCATATTGACTACGCGGGACCTTATCAGGGTCATCAGTTCCTGGTAGTCATTGATTCCAAATCTAAATGGGTAGAAGTGGGCGTGTGTTCCTCAGCACCAACTTCAACTTCAACAATAGAGCTTTTGTCAAACATTTTTGCTAGAAATGGATATCCAGATGTTATGGTATCCGATAATGCATCTATTTTCAAAAGTAACGAATTTTTTAAGTTCTGCAGGAATTGTGGAATTTTTCAGAAATTCATTGCCCCTGGCCATCCAGCAACAAACGGTTTGGCTGAACGGAGTGTCCAGACACTAAAGAAACGCTTAGCAGCTATGGCAAACGATCTATTACCTATTCCTAAAAAAGTTCGAGATTCTTTTTCGTTATAGGGCAACACCACTACGAAATGGGAAGTCGCCATCTGAGCAGTACCTAGGAAGGCAGATCAGAATTGAACTTGATGCTTTAAAGCCTGTAATAGTTTCTGTTGGTCCAGTTCATGCAAAAATAGTAAGACAGCTGAGTGAGGGAGATCGTGTTCAAGCTAGATACTATACGTTAAATAAACCATCATGGAAACTTGGCATTATTTCTAAAAAACTTGGTCGTCTTCACTACATGGTTCGTCTTAATAACGGTTTTGTCTTCAAACGTCACATAGATCAATTGCGTCCTACGAATATACAAATGGCGGACTCATCCACAAACGTACAGGCCGATTCAAAGCAAAGTCCAGAAGAAGGTCAACGAATTTTTCCACATCCAAATTTATTGGCTTACCTTCCTAGCCAGATATTTTCACATAATACATCAGTTCCTAGTACCACGCCAACAGAAACAACAGAAGAGCCAAAGGAAAAACAATACCCAGATTTAGATAATACCGAAGATGAGAAAACAGAAATAACAGAAGCACCAAAAGAACAACAACAGGCAGATTTAGATAATACCGAAGATGATAATACAACAACGACAGAAATACCAATAGAAAGACAACAGTCGACTTTGGAAAATGTCGAAGATGAGATTACAGCAACGGCACTCCCACGTACATCTGGTCGACAGAGGAGGCAACCTCGTTATCATAATGATTATATAAGATTTTGATATATGTTCTTGTTATGTGAGGGAGAATTGTAGCATTTTGTATATTAACATAGTTCACCTTTATATTTATTGACAATAGAAAAACTACTTTTATGTATATGTATATTTTTATTAATAATTAGATTCCTGATATTAATACATCATTTTCTTATGTATTGATAAATAGTATTAATTGTTTCCATTTTTATGACTAATAAATATCTTTTATAATTAAAAGTCGTGCACTTAATTTCAATAATATCGCGATTATTACCATCCGATGTATAACACATGTTAAACAAAGTTTTTGTACAATGGACAAGACAAACATCGTCTTTTCCAATGTACATAATTTCACACTTTCAATTCACTTTACATGTACACATTAGTCGTGTAGTTTACATTCCTTAGCTCCTTCTAAAAGTAATACAAAGTGAGCGTATTTTGGATCTTATTGATCGGAACACATCTTCTCTTCACTACATGTTAAGCAAAGGAGTTGTTCATTGGAACGGACAAGAACACCATTGTCTCTTCCAATGTACACAGCCCCACACTCAAATTTCACTTTGAAAAATTCACTTTTCACAGACGTTTTTATATAAATGACTTACTTAGTTGGCTCTGTCGGGAACAAATTCAGCTTGTATCCTGTAGGTCAACGCGTAGTACATCTGTGGGTCCTGGAAATTAAGTATATATTGTTAAAATCTATTATAAATAAGTAAAAGAAACAATAAATATATACTTACATTTTTTCTTTTGCTGTGTGATGCTCCCAGTAATCCATGTTTTTTTCACCATCACTTTTGTTTTGTTCACTTTTCTCACTGTTGGTAATATGTGGACAAGATAATCTACCAATTTTTGTCCACATATTACCAACTTTGGCAAGGAGTTTGGCGCAAAATCATTTTTTATCCAATTTGCGCCAATTCCTGCCAAGAAAATTTTTATTTTGTAAATAAATAAATGTCATTTTACCAAGATGGTGCGATAGAGAAGGGCATAGAAATTAGTCATATTTGCTGTCTCTGCCGCAAGAACTTAGTAAAGCGAATTCTCTTCAATTCGCCGGTGTCGCCTCTAGTTAGTACTCTATGCTCAAAAGACCTAAAAAAATGAGAGGAATCACTGTGTCTGAACAGCAACCCTATGTTTCGTTTCAATCGTGTTCTCGCTCCTGGGTTATGTGTTGAGGTATACGAAAAGAATCGTTCGTTACTCAGCTACTGAGGGTCAGTAAGTGAGCAAAACAAGCAAAGTGTTTGCAAAAAAGGTCTTTATTTTTATACCCTTTACCAACAAAAATGGTAAAAGGGTATATATAGGTTTGTCATTCCGTTTGTAATTTCTATAATATCAATAAGCGACCCATAAAATATATATATTCTGGATCCTTATGCATAGGGAAGACGAATAAGCGATGTCCGTCTGTCTGTACGTGAAATCGGTTTTCCGAAGCTCCCAGAAAAGCTAGAGACTTTTCTTGGACTGGTGTGTCAGAAGTTTTCCAATATAGATTGGTATTGAAATTCAGCAAAATCGAGCAGACGATTGCAGAGCTGGAAAACTTAAACTTTATTTTGCCATATAAAAGTACCGAAAACAAATTTTTATTTTTTTTTAATAAATGAACTTATTTTACACTTCAGTACGACTAAAATTGGAATTTTAAATTAAAAAAATATAAAAAAATTAAAAAGACGTTTCCAGGGTTGGAAAACTTTAACTTTTTGTGTTATGTAAAATTAACTATGTCTAAAATTATGCATGGTATTTTCTCGAGAACCGTAAGAGCTAGAGACCTGAAATTTGGACACAGTGTGTAGACCTTTGGCCGCTACAACAAGTACATGAGAATTGGAAATTAAAGGGTGTTCCAAAACTAGCAACGAAAAATGTTAAAATTCCATGTAATATAAATCTAATTGTATGTACATATGTATGTATATACACTTGAAATTTGTAAAGTTAGTGTATTTTTATACAGACTACAAAAATTAACACTAAAATTTAAAAAAATTTAACTTAAAGGGTGTACCATCAGTTAATGCAATTTTGATGCTGTATCTTGGAAACCGTAAGAGCAAAACTCTTGAAATTTTCAAAATCGGTAAAACTAAAAAATCAAAAAATTATAAAATCGCCAAACCGAAAAAAATCGCCAAAAGCAAAAAAAAATCGCCAAAACGAAAAAAAGCACCAAATTACAAAAAATATGTCTAAGACTAAAATAAATCGCGAATAACCGGAAAAATTGCTAACATGAAAAAAAAATCGCCAAAATGAAAGAAAATCACCAAAATGAAAAAAACCCAACATGAAAAAAATCCCCAATATGAAAAAAAATCGCCAAAATGAAAAAAATCTCCAAAATAAAAAAAACCCTAAAAACAGAAAAAATCGCCAAAATAAAAACCCCAAAACAGGCAAAAATCGCCAAAATGAAAAAAATCACCAAAATGAAAAAAATCTCCAAAATGAAAAAAGCCCCAAAAACAGAAAAAAATCGCCAAAATGAAAAAAAAGCCCCAAAAACAGAAAAAAATCGCCAAAACGAAAAAAACCCCAAAAAACAGAAAAAAATCGCCAAAATGAAAACAAAAAGCCCAAAAACAGGAAAAAAATCGCCAAAATGAAAAAAAATCACCAAAATGAAATAAAATCGCCGAAACGAAAAAACCCAAAAAAACAGAAAAAAATGTCCAAAATGAAAAAAAAGCCCCAAAACAGAAAAAAATCGCCAAAATGAAAAAAAAAATCGCCAAAATGAAAAAAATATCGCCAAAACGAAAAAACCCCAAAAAACAGAAAAAAATCGCCAAAATGAAAAAAGCCCAATAACAGGAAAAAATCTCCAATATGAAAAAAAAATCGCCAAAATGAAAAAAACCCCCAAAACAGAAAAAAATCGCCAAAATGCAAAAAAAAATCGCCAAAATGAAAAAAATATCGCCAAAACGAAAAAACCACAAAAAACAGAAAAAAATCGCCAAAATGAAAAAAACCCCAAAAAACAGAAAAAAAATCGCCAAAATGAAAAAAAGCCCAAAAACAGGAAAAAATCGCCAAAATGAAAAAAATCGCCAAAATGAAAAAAACCCCCAAAATAGGAAAAAATCGCCAAAATGGAAAAAGAATCGCCAAAATGAAAAAAATCTTCAAAATGAAAAAAACCCAAAATGAAAAAAAATCGCCAAAATGAAAAAAATCTCCAAAATAAAAAACAGAAAAAATCGCCAAAATAAAAAAACGCCAAAACAGGCAAAAATCACCAAAATGAAAAAAATCTCCAAAATGAAAAAAAAAAGCCCAAAAACAGAAAAAAATCTCCAAAATGAAAAAAAAATCACCAAAATGAAAAAAAGCCCCAAAAACAGAAAAAAATCGCCAAAATGAAAAAAAATCGCCAAAACGAAAAAAACCCCAAAAAACAGAAAAAAATCGCCAAAATGAAAAAAAAGCCGAAAAACAAGAAAAAATCGCCAAAATGAAAAAAATCACCAAAATGAAATAAAATCGCCAAAACGAAAAAAACCCAAAAAAACAGAAAAAAATGTCCAAAATGAAAAAAAAGCCCCAAAACAGAAAAAAATCGCCAAAATGAAAAATAAAATCGCCAAAATGAAAAAAATATCGCCAAAACGAAAAAACCCCAAAAAACAGAAAAAAATCGCCAAAATGAAAAAAGCCCAATAACAGGAAAAAATCTCCAAAATGAAAAAAAATCGCCAAAATGAAAAAAAACCCCAAAATAGGAAAAAATCGCCAAAATGGAAAAAGAATCGCCAAAATGAAAAAAATCTTCAAAATGAAAATAAGCTCAAAAAACAGACAAAATCGCCAAAATGAATAAAAACCGAAACTGAAAAAAAAAACTTCAAAAAAGCAAAAAAGCCACATTAAAAAGTGCTCAGAACCGAGTGTACGGAACCCTTCGTGCTAGAGTCAAAGTAGCACTTTACTGAAATTTTTAATATTAAAGGAATTAAATGAAACTAAGTTTTTTCTTATTTCGTTTTTGCTTCGTTCACTTAACATATTTTATGTATTTTTTAAAGAATTAGATTGGTATCAATAATCAGAAAAATCCTAAATATGATTCCAGGGTTGGAAAACTTACACTTTTTGTGTTATGTAAAATTAAATAGTTCTAAAAATTTTTTTCATTTCCTTTATAAATTGAATATATTTTATTCTTCTGAAAAAAAAGTTTGGCGTATAAAATTTGAAAAATTAAAATTGCAGCTCCAAAGATGGAAACTTTTATTTTTTTTAAATATTAAAGTGTAAAATTAATTTTTTTTATTTCTTTGTTCACTTAACACACTTAATTAATTTTTAAATCAGAAAAATCTAAAAGGTTTTACAAAAGTAAATAGGTCAAGTTAGTTTTTTCTTTTTGTTTACAAGTTTTATATACTTTATGACTTAAAATGAAAAAGTTTGGCATAGAAATTAGAAAAATAAAAGACATAGCACCAGAGCTGGAAAACTTAAATTTTTTCTGGTATATAAAACTAATTATTTAATTAAATATATTCTATATTTTATAAAGAAATAAATTAGTATTAAGAAATTCAGATATATGGTTCCAGGGTTGGAGATTGAAAAAAGTTTCGGTAAAAAAACCACAAATATTTTTTTTCAGTTAAACAGATTTCATGTTTTAGGAAAATCATTACTCAAGATATTTTATACATGTTTAATTTTTTTTATGGATATCTAATCTAATTGAAGTATAAACGAAGGTTGTTTGTGCTTATTGTGCTCTCTGCATAATAACTATTAATTTTTAGTAAATGAAGATAAAACTAAAATTTATCTCTAAAGATAAATTAAAGGACTTGTTCCGTTTCATTTTCCTGATACCTTTCCTTTCTGCTGAACAAATTTCAAACAAATCCTGTAGGAATAAAACGTTTACATTATACCACGATGTATACCATTTGCAATGGGAAATTTAAATCAAGACACTAAGCAGTTTTGGAACATCAATGATTAATAAATACGGGAAAATATAAAACAAGTTAGTTTACTTGGTATGGAGGTGCAATACTAAGAATATTTTAGAGTTATTAAATAGCAACACGGTTTTTGAACATCTCGAGAGCGAACAAGCCCCAATATTTTAGTAATGTATTGACGTGACGTCGATGTTGACTGAAATAAGAGTGAATGTAAAATATATCTTAACCACAGAGTGTAGAGTAAAATATTCAACTATTGCTAATATCGAAAATAAAATAAAATAATTGAATCAAATTCTTTAATCGAAAAATACTGAAAGGTCACTTACTATTAGTTGCTTTAGAGAAAAAAATTATAAATTTTTTCACAAAACAAATATGGTTGTATGTGTCTGTATACTATATATATGTACGCACGTTGGTAAAGGGTATATAAGATTCGGCACAGCCGAATATAGCACTCTTACTTGTTATTGTTGCGTTTGCTTTATGTTGTTGCCTTAAATATTTCGTCACAGGCAAAGCAAAGGGAGAAGATAGTAATAAATAACAATAAAAATATCTGTAAATCAAACTATTTGTCAACGAAGTGTAAATAAAAAATAAAAGACAGATATGTATGTGTACAACAAAAACAAAATTAATCTTCATGTATGTAAATGTTTACCTATCCACACTCGCAACACACCTACATGCTCAAAAGACCGCTTGCCGAGATTTTACGAAATAAAAGGTCTCGAGTGAACACATGAGCCGAGCGATCGAACAAAAACGGTCGTTGGTTGAGCGAAGAGCAAGCCAAAGAACAATGTTTGAGAGTATTTTTGCGACAGTGTCGCATCGTGTCAGTGGACGAGTGTTGTTTTTCTGACAACCAGCACAAGAGAGACCAATTATTGCGAGCTCTGGTAAAAACCGGTTTTGTTCAGGAGAGCCATTTTAAAGATTTAAATACGTGTATCTTTGGTGTACCATCACTGAGCGTGTTGGTATTGGTCTCATTTGAAAGCGACACATCTCATGACGTCAGGAAGGTGTTGGTCAACCTTGAAAACCTGCGTAGGTCGTCCCTACCTCTTTTGTGTAGTTGGTTTTTCTGTTTTCTACCTAGCGCGCTGTTTCCATGAGTTTGATATCAATTTTGCTCGCGTTTTTTTTCGAATCCAGGTTTATTTTCTGAAATTATTAATTGTGAATTATAATAAATACTCATTTATAATTATTTTAAATCGTGAATATCACTCTGTTAGTACGAACATTTTTTCACATAACCTTAGAATCGTCAACTTCGATTTCATAAAACGCGCATATCTCTGGGAGAGAACACTTTTGGGGCATGGGTTCGGTCTCATTCGATGCTCAGATGTTGTCCACATCAAAAAAAAAGTGAAAATTGATTTTTAGGTCCCTTTCTCTATGCGCTGTCACATATTATTCATTTCATTGTTGCTGTAACAAATCGTCAGTAGACTTCAAGCACACATTTTGAACAGTCACAAACCTCTTATCTTATGTACAGACTCTCAAAAACTATTTTAGAATTCACAAATAATATTTTTGAAAATCACAAAAGAAAAATAAGCATAGTAGGGTTAGAAACTTATACAAAACACAGCAAATAATTTATATTCGATATGAATCTACTCTATTTTTCTTGAGCGCAGCGCAACAGCAATAACATATACGCTCTGCTCTTTGTGCTAAAGAGCCGAAAGAGCAACAAAGAGCGGCGCTGCGTCGCGCATTTACTTACCCTGGTTTGTTACTAACGCATGATCTCTGGAACTACGAGCCCTAACCACTATTAATTCGTGCACCAAACATTTTTGGACGTCATCATTCAAAGCTAGATGTTTCAAAAAATAATATTGACTGTAACTCAAACGTTTAATTTTCTGAACAATTGTTTTATTATCTTTAAATCTGTAAAAAAAATTTAATTTTAGGCTAAATGTTTTGAAACAAAAACAAAAAATAAAGTTCACTATTTTTATAAAAAAAAAAGTATTTGACCACTATTAATTCGTACAGTGTATAAATTATTCTTAAGAAAACAAGAAAAATAATATCATAAACATAAAATGAAAATATACCGTTATAATGAATGTAGAGAAATGTCAGAGAGCAAAAAAGAGGCAAATTTATCCTGTTTTATTTTAATTTTGTTATACAATGGTGCGTGGTAAGCCAGTTTGTGAAGAAATTAGAGTCCTAATTGTTAATAAATTCAAATCGGGCAAGAGCTATGGCGATATATCGACTGATCTCAATCTTCCCAGATCAACAGTGCAAAGCATCGTTAAAATATATGAAAAAAATAAAAATTTTTTGCAATAATGTTGCAAACAGAGGACGGGTCTCCAAAATTACGTCTCGCGACAAAAGAGCTTTAGCGGCTATAATTAAAGAAAATCGTCGGGCACTGTTAGAAACGTAGCTTCAAAGTAGTCTGAAACAATAGGAAAACCCGTAAAACGTGAATGGACGCGCCAGCAAATGAAAAATATAGGTTATGGTTTTTACAGCACTTCAAATGAAAAAACGTTTATTATGGGTAAAAGAAAAACGTTCTTGGATACAAATGCAATGGGATACCATTATTTTCAGCGATGAATCAAAGTTTGACGTATGTGTCGGCGACGCCCAAAAAAGGGTTATTCGTAAAAGCACAGAGACATATAATAAAGACTGTCTAAGGCGCACTGTTAAGTTCCCAGCTAGGCTCATGGTGTGGGGATGCATGTCGTCCAAGGGTGTTGGACAGCTTCACTTCGTCGATGGAATAGTAAATGCTGAAAAATATATTAATATATTATTTATTTATTTATTTCAGTCTATGGACAAAAAATCCTTACAGACTAAGACAACAGAATACCTATAATTATAATGTATAAATATCTAAATTAACAATAGAGTATGTGTAAAACCTACATATATACAAAATTAACTTACAGTTTATAAATCACAGCTAAATTCTAAATTAAAACTGTTATTTTATTACACTAAAAAGTAGGAGTTTAAACTCAGATTTCTCAGTGCCGAATTCAATAAAAGATTGAGAAACTTTTTGCAAATTGAAGTTAATCTCATTGAGGTGAACAAAGGCACGTGTTAAAGTACCATTACGTGCATAATTAGTCCTATGGAAGGGTACATCAAATAGCTTAGCCAATCTAAGATTTCTAGGAGGTATATAAAACGGTACCATATAAAGCAAATCAGGGCAATCAATAGAACCATTGATAATATCATACACAAAAAGTGCCGATTGAACTATTCTACGTGCTTCTAGAGTACGTAAGCCTATAAACAAGCATTTAGACTCATACGGAACGGAAGATAAGTAAGGTAACGAGCGTGAGGCAAATTTGATAAAAATACGTTGAAGTCTTTCAACTCGAGAAATCAGATTAAATACGTGAGGACTCCAAATAACAGAAGCATATTCTAACTTAGATCTTACGAACGATGTATAGATATGCTTGAGTGTATATGGGTCAACGAATTCACAACAACTTCTTTTCAAGAAACCAAACATTTTATATGCCTTGGGAAGTATGTAATCAATGTGAGCTGCAAAAGACAACGAGCTGTCAAACATCACCCCTAAGTCCAACTTAGAGTTTGACGTGTTCAAATTTATACCATTAATATTAAAGACAACCACAGTGGGAGTCAGAGACCTATGGAAGGAGACATGTAAACATTTATTAATGTTTAGACTCAGACTATTCAGCCGGCACCAATCACTTAGATTATTAATCTCAATTTGCAGAATATACGCATCATTAATTGATTCCAATTTCATAAAAAATTTCAAATCATCGGCATATAAAAGATACCTCGATTTCACGAAACAGCTACCAATGTCATTAATGAACAAGTTAAATAACAATGGACCAAGTATGCTTCCCTGGGGTACACCCGACGTTTGTAGATAAGGGTTAGATCTAAAACCTTCAATACTCACAGAGCAAATTCTATTGGATAAATAGGACTGAATCCATACCAGGAAATTAGAATGAAAGCCCATTAATCTCAACTTAGATATAAGCATGGAGTGCGATAACTTATCAAAAGCTTTTGAGAAGTCAGTATAAATTACTTCTACTTGGGAACCATGTTCAAGCGCGTCTAAGCAATATTCACTGAAAAGAGTCAAATTTGTTACGGTAGACCTTCCAGAATAAAAACCATGCTGATAGGGAGAAATCCATGGCTTGGAAAGGAAAAACAATTTTTTGTGGACAATGTATTCAAAAATTTTTGAAATACATGACAACTTAGAAATAGGCCTATAACAACTTACATCGTCTCTCTTACCTTCCTTAAAAATAGGAGAAACTGTGGCAACCTTCCACCTATCAATAAATTCACCCTCCTGAAGCGACAAATTGAAAATAAATGTAAAAGCTGGTACGAGGGATTTTGAAGCTTTCTTTAAAAGATGCGTACATAAGCCATCACAGTCTGACTTGAATGAGTTTTTTACCTCAAGAATTGCTTCCGACACATCAGCCTCGGACAGGACTAGTAAGCCCAAACTTAGCTTAGGAGACACCGCTGGCGTGGGTATATTATTTATGAATGGCTCAAAATTGGATTTAAAAAATGAAGCGAACAAATTAACAGCATCATCACAAGATTCAGAAAATGTTCCATCTAAACGAACTACTGATGGTATATCAGATGATTGTTTCTTAGACTTAACGAAAGACCAAAACGCCTTAGGGTTGCTTTTAATTTCCTGCTCCTTAGACAAGATAAACTGATTGTATAGAAATTTATTTAAGAAATTAAATTCACGACGATAATGTATAAATTTAGCTTCAGATTCGGGATCACCCATATCAATAAACTTTTTATGGAATTTATTGCGCAGATTTTTTAGCTTTTTTAGACCACTAGTATACCACGGCAATTTATAGGGCTTAATATTCTTTTTTGGAATGTTACTACGACAAATATGAACAACTTTCCGTAAAAATATTTCATAGCACTCACAAGTAGTTAGGTTAGCAAAAAGATCAAACCAATTAATAGAATCAATTATGGAATTCAGCACATCAAAATTACATAAGTTGAAGTTAAAATCATTAACAATCGCAATTTGAGAATTTTTAAAAAACGTTAAATTAGAAATTTCAATAGTTAGAGGTTTATGGTGAATATTTGGCGGGGATATATACAGTAAAGGAACACAAATTTGGTGTTTAAGAGACTCAGGAATAAAGATAAGATCAAGAAAACGATTTAATTGATTATGAAAAGTATTTACTTGGCAAAGGTTAAGAGACATTAAACTGTCAATAAAATTAATTTCGTAGCTATGATTTACGTTACGAGGCGATAAAAAAGCATCGTCAGAAAATTTTGACCAGACAATATTTTTTAAATTGAAGTCCCCTAAAACACAAAGATTGTCATTTACTGAGAAATCCTCACCAAAAGACAAGATATTAGACATATGAGCACCATATATAAGATCGGCACTATTAGGTGGAATATATGAAGCACATACCAGGAACGAACCACCCACACCGGAGATTGATAAAATCAGCTGATCAAGTAGACCATTAACATCATCGATTTTACAAACAGAAGACTTAAAACACTTTTTTACCGCAATTAGAACTCCACCACCCAAAGAAAGACCAGTAGTAGACGCATCTCTATCTTTACGGAAAACATTGAAGAGATTGAGATCAAAAAATTCAGCATCCGAAAAGTCTTTATTCAGCCAAGTTTCAACCAACACAATAGCATCATAATCAAGTTGAGAGGAGAAGTCGTAGACAGCATGGGACTTGGATCTCATTCCCGATAGATTTTGAAAGTAGACTTTAAATAGGTTGCCTGTAGTAACTAGCTTTTCTGTATGTGGGGTGTCTGCTTTCGAAAATTTACGAAAGGCCGCACTTTGATGTCAGCTGGCCATATTTTCGGCTTCAAGATTACGTTATAGTATCTGTTTACAATACCAATCTTGAAATTAACACCTCTTAATGTGGATAAATCAGCATCATTCTTAACAAGCTTGAAGCAGACCATGTGACCTTTATCTATTTTTGCAGTTTTTTCAACATAATTTAAGATTTGATCCGCAGTCACAGTAGGCTTGAATGAGGAAACGTGGATCCACTTTTTTTGAGATATCACATCCAGATCACACGAAGAATTAGCGCCATAAATAACAGGGCCTTTATTCAAGCTACGCTTAGGCTTACTATGCTGTGTAGATGTTTGACTTCTTATAACAGCATTATGTGACGAATGTGGTGGAGTAGAAGACACAGGAAAGACAGGTTGTTTATTTGTGCTATTATTTGCTCGTTTTTGTTTACTATTTGTAACTTTCATTGGAATGTACATTAAGATCCAAATCATAGTCGCTAGGGTTAACAAGTGGGGAAATGACGGGGCAAATATGTTGTTGCAAAGTGCAATTCGGTGAGGTTAAGTCTGGCACCACTGCTTTATTTTTTGATTTCTCAGCGTATGTCATTTTACTTTGATCATTATTTGTTTCTATTATGACCTTTTTTATTTCATTACACATATCTGTGCTTTTAACTTCAAAGTTTTTGAACGCTTCTTTGTTTTTATTTTCACAGTCCTTCACACAGGTTAGGCAGATTGGACACGGGAAAACACTGCCACGTAATTTTTCCGAAAAATTGACGATTGGCATCCCAAGTGGCAATATCATTTAACCCCATATTAATTAAAGGACAGAATGATATTGTTTTGCATATGCCTTTCTTTGTCATTTTCACAGGTTAAACGTCAATTGAAATATTTTTATTTTCAATTGAAGTTTTGCCTAAAAAAATGATGAAAAGGCGCAAATTTATGGAAAAAATGCATAAATTCGCGCCTTTTCATGAATGCAATCCTGCATTCCACCCCAAATTTTATGGCAGCAGCCATTGCTGTGGCCATTGTATTGCAGTTTTTCGAAGAGGTAAGTTGTTTTGTTTATGTTTCTTTTGCTTTTTTTAATCATAAATTTTTTTTGCAGATCCTGTTCAAAGACGACATACAAAGAAAAGAAACATGTAAGTACTTATTTTGTAGATATTAATGATCAAAAATTAATTAAAATTATTTATTACAGGAGCCGCAAGTGCATAATGTCTTGCCTACATGTGGAGAAGCTCCATTGGGTCCCTAAGAACCCAGAAAGGTTAGTGTGTGATATTTTGAGTGTGGTGAAACATTTATTTAATGAGTGCCGGATACTGTTTGGAACATTTATGTTAAACAGTATTGGCTCTCAATAATGGTGTGGCCGGCAGAACCATAATTGTGTTGTTGTGTGAGATAGTGTTGTGTGTGGTTAGGTTTTCTTTCTAACATGCAGACAAATTTCCAAATTTATAAGTGTTCATTTTTGTCTGTATGGAAATAAAGAAATCAAAACCATTTAGCCGTTTTTCCAATCACACATCCGCATAGACCGGCCGGCAGACACACAAGTACATATGTACACACAAAAGTGAAATACGTGTTTTTAAATTCCTTTGACTAAATGTTTAATACGTATGTATATTTTCAGATAGATGTTCTGTCTCCATCCAACAATATTTTTGCAGAAGGGTTTTGCGGAAATAATTGAAGTCACTAAAGAAATCTCTGAAGAATCCAACAAGGTAAGTGCTTGTGAAATAGTTGTGTTTAATAGATTTAATGAGTGCAGGAAATGTTTGTCTGTTTGGAAAAAAACCCACCCAAACACATAAATATAATTTTTTGGCCGGCAGACACAAGTAAATATGTACATACATACATACATATGTATGTAGACTCGTCATTTGGACAATAGATCTATGTACATATATGTATGTACATGCGAGTACGTAAGTAAATTGTGTTATTTGTATTTTTGTAAATACTGTGTTGGTTTTTGATATTTCATTCTGCTTTTTTTAAGTATAAAAAATATCCCTTAATCAGTATTTCTAATACATATTAACACAATTGTCTGGCCGGCAAATGTACAATACGGTAGGAAACAAAGGCAAATAAATGACAAAATACCTATATGGACTCCAAGATAAATTTTGCTATCATAATATTGGATGTATTTTGAATTATGTTTGGAATTACATTTTATATATAATTTTGTATACAAACAATATAAAATACAAATAAGCATTTTCCATCGTCCATTCTTCGTCATTTTTTGCAGAGTTTGCATATAACACCTGTAAAATAAAATTCAACTGTTTCAATTAAATATTTTAACATTTTTCTTTTCAGATACTTACCAATGATTCACATTCATTTGCATCTTGGTGCTACAGTTTTGTTTCCCAGTTTTGACCAATAGGGTATGCAAGTGCCTTGGCGCCAGCTACATCAATGAAGAGTTCCTGTTTTGTTTGACATGGTTTTGCTGTTGTATGGTATGTATACACAATGTTTATAATAAATACATTTGTTATTAAATTTCTTGTTTTTATGTATTAAGGAGTTCTTACCATCTTAAAAATTGTGTCCTGCGGCAGTATTTCTAAAAAAACTAATTTGGGTGCGTGCATCTGTGTTCTACCTGTAAGTCAACAAAAATTTTGTGCAATGTAGACTTATTTAAACATTATTTCTTGTTTTTCAGATTGTACTTACCATTCCCATGCTCAGCCAACGCGTTGGAACAAATTTAAATTTAATAAAAATGTATTTAATCTTTAAATTTTATGTATTTAAATTTTTTTAAATAAAAACAATGAAAAATTTTCTTTGCATTTTGTTTGTTTACATTTTTTTGGCAAAATTCTTGGTAATGTATAGTTTTTTCTTCTATCACATTGTTTTTCAGGATGCCACCTAGAGTTTAACTCTTCGAAATATGGGGTTAACTAAAATCTGATATGGGCGTTTGACATACGTCAGTGCTGCCATAATTATATCTGTGGTCCTTGATATATGATGACAAATTTTTTATATCATTAAGACTTTTTTCAAATGTATTATGAACACGATCTAATTTATTAATTCTTTCATCATATCTCTTTTCAATTTCTTGTAAGAGTTTTTTTATTTCATTTTGTTTTAAAGCAGAACCAAATTCATGTTTATATTCAACCATTTTGTTTGTATTTTGTAACACTTCATCCTGTATGCTTTTTAGCACCAAATCAACATTGTGTATGTATTGCACACAGTCATCACAAATAAAGCGAATAAAATTATTTGTTTCCAACATAGATTGTGAATATTGGTCAATGCCAGAACATTTACTTGAAGCATGATAAATTTTAGCACAAACTCCAATACATCTTATTCCGGATTCACCACGAATAGATAATCTGCATTTATTACATTCAGCCATAATAAGAACTTTTTTTCTATTGTTTTTCGATTTTAAAATGTCTGTTAAACTTTATATTAATATTTTATTAACAACTAAAAACACTTTTCAAAGGCTTAAAGTGAATTTTAAGTATAAAAACAGCAAAATATTTAAATTTGGAAATAATTTTATAGAGCTTAATTTTTTGGACTTCTAACTTAGCCAGAGTTGCCAATGAGTTACGAGTAAATCTCCTTCCATCGTTATCAAAACTAGGCGACTGTGGCGAATATATATTCCAACATGATGGTGCATCTTCCCACATAGCAAAAATAACTAAAAAATGGCTGTTAGAAAATGGAATATATGTATTGGATTGGCCATCGTCAAGCGCAGACCTTAACCCCATAGAAAATCTTTGGGCACTAATGAAAAGGAAGTTGCGAAATGACCCACAACGTATTGTAAGCGCACTGAAAGCCAAAATAATGGAAATATGGGACTCAAGAACAGTGCAAAAATTTGATAACTACAATGCCAAAACGATTAGACGCTGTTATGAAAAGCAAGGGAGGAGTAACGCAGTTTTAAATAATAAAAGTAACCACTGTACAAATTAATATTGGTCAAATATTTTTTTTTATAAAAATAGTGAACTTTATTTTTTGTTTTTGTTTCAAAACATTTAGCCTAAAATTAAAATTTTTTATAGATCTAAAGATAATAAAACAATTGTCCAGAAAATTAAACGTTTGAGTTGCATTCAATATTATTTTTTGAAACATCTAGCTTTGAATGATGACTTGTCCAAAAATGCTTGGTGTACGAATTAATAGTGGTTAGGGCTCGTATAAGAGCTGCAATTTTCAACACAGGTTCGGGTCAATACCCAGTAGGATTTCGTTTTATTATTGTCCCAACAAGTGACCATTGTATAGTATTTTTATAAAAATAAAACAAACAAAATAAATTAATATATGCTTTAATTTTGCAAATTTGTTATTTTCCTTACAATTGTGTTGTTTGCGTACGCTTTCCGTCATAAAATTTGAGGGTAAGCAAAATAGAGAAAAATTTCTATATTGCGGAATTAATAATTGCAAATTTTGCTTCCGCAAAAAAATGCTCTCCGCAATCGCAGAACGAAATGAATAATTAGACCCAATAATTTAAGTAGCTAACCTTTTGATTACACATGCAAGAAATACAATTTCAGTTCTGTATATTTTTTTTCAATTTATTCCATTAATAAGAAAACATTAATTAGGCTTCTTGCTTAACAACAGTAGTCTTTTCAGAAACATACAAGCCATCCAAAAACTTACGAATATCTTTGTCTTTAACAGTGGTAGATTGTTGAATAAGAGCAGCTGATCCGGAGACGGCTTCAATGTCGTTACCTTCTAAGATCAATTCGTCTTTTTGCGCCGTTGAGTTTACAACTGTTACTCCAGCAGCCATTTGAACCCGTCGGATATATTTCTCGCCCAAGAAATTACGAATTTCAATGACTGTATTATTTTCAGAAGTAACACAATTAATGGGGAAATGGGCATATACAGCACGCATTTTGTATTGGAAGCCAACAGTAACGCCTATATACAAGTTATTTCAATTAAAATTCAAATGAAAATGTTTTCTAACATACCCTTAATCATATTTTCAATATGACTGCATACAGTGCGAACAGCAGCCAACTCTTTTTTGGCGCCAAACCATTTCTCAACCTTTAAAATCCTTTTGTTTACCATGTACATGTCCAAAGCCAAGTGTTTAAAACTCCGTTTTAATACACCTCTTGGGCCAGTGATGGTGACAACTCTTGCCCGAACTGAAGCTTTGATATTTTTGGGGATTTTAACACACTGATTTGAATTAATAGTCCTCATGTCTTGAACCCCTATAAATAAAAAGCAAATTATTTTATATGTACACACTAGGGATTAGGGATGTACTGAATGTCAGTTTATCAAATGCGAAATTGAATTAAAAATTTAGTTTTTGCAAATGCGTATACAAATGCATATACATACATTCAAAAATCACATGAAAATAAATTTGTATAAGGACATGAAGTTATATATCGTTAGCTAAAATGCAAAAAGGCATAACTAATAAAAATATAATTTTACAGGAGAAACAAAAAACTAAAAAAAAAACTGAACAAACGTGTAGTTAAGTGCCCTTGTTATTTGTTAATAAAAGCGTCATTTTTGATCGCAGAAGTGTAATATTTTGTCAAGACATGTAGTTTAATGGCATTCATAATAATCAATCAAAAACTCGATTTAGAATTTTTTGTTAGTTACGCCTTTTTGCATTTTAGCTGACGATATATAACTATTGTAGATATACACACATAAATGTATTACATCCGTACAAGCAAAGTAATACGAAAATGATTCGAAATCGTATTGCTTGAAAAAAAATATTCAGGGGTGTTCTGTAAACCGCGCGTTTTGAAATCGTGCGATTTCTAAAATAGAAAACAGTGTTCTGCTGATCGGACGATTTAGTGCATTCAAAGCTAAGTTCGTATAAAATATATTAAACAAGTAAAACACTAAAACCAATTAAAAAGCTGCAATAAGTCACCTTTTTAATTGAGCTTTTTCCTGGAAATTAGGCGATTTCAAAACGTGCGATTTACAGAACACCCTGTCTTACTATATAATACAAGGATGTAAAAACATTTTCTTGACAGAGAAATTTTTGAGTTTTTTTAGCTTTCATGTAATTTTTATGCTCTCTTTTATTTTCCTTATAGCTTACTACTATTTGTTCACTTAAATGTAAATAAAATGAAATCCATAACCAAAAATTTCATAATTCAAAGAAAAATAAAAATATTTATGATAAAAATCAAAATTTATAACGATTTTAACTATGTCAAAACATTTTCTTGACAAACTGTATGTCCTTATATTTCAATTAATTGAGTAATAATACAAATTTAGCTTATTAATTATGAGCCGACGAAAATCGGTACATTGAGGGTGGCGTTGGCTGAAGTAGTTAGCACGTTGACTACAAAACCGAAGGTCCTGGGTTCAATCCCTGTATCCGACAGTCATTAAATAACACCACGCATTTTTCTGATGTGCATTAGTGTCCCTTTGTGTCAGTTGTTGTAGGAAAGTTCAAGTGATGAAGGCATAGTCACTGAACTATACCGACTTCAGCTGATACTAGTCCTAATGTAACATCAGAGCGCCCTCCTTCGTTGTGTAGCAAAATCATCGGCGAAGTAAAATAATCAATAAAATGGCTACAAGACACAGCTTCAAAAATTAATACGCCCCATTTAACATCAGAGGCGCTGCAACACTGCATTATTAAAAACGTGCGAAAAGCAGAGTTGTAAAAGAATGAAGCTTTCCTCTATCTCTTCTTTCACCACCTGTCTTCTCTCTCACTATCCCTTTCCTAAAGAAGGTAACACCTAGTATTAGCAGTTGGCATTAAATGCCTGAGTGTTACTTCTCTTAAAAAAAAAATCGGTACATTGAGCTGATAGCGTGATCTAGGCTTAAGAATTTGTATAATTAATATTTGTTACACCATAATCTTTAAGTACAATTTTCAAATTGATGCGAGGATGTACATATGTATGTACATATTTTTAGTTTGTTTTTGTTAATTAATGCTTTAATTACTTTTCTACCTGGTACCCAACTAATGCTGAGTACACATCTGGCATTTCTAGTGGTATCATTTTCAATATGTGTTTTTTATATGGAAATCAATGCCACACAACGAAAAGTATAGGAAATGACAAACGTTGCCACTAATACACACTATTGCGATGTCAAGAAATGCCATAGTTAACAAGGTGTATTTAAACAGGTGGCAGCGTTACTTCAGCTGATAATTTTTTGCTCTATGTGCTTTGTAGCTAACGAATGTCAAAAACTTCGTTTTGTTTTGGTACAATTATTTTTGTGCTTTTGACATTCTTCGGTTCTTTACACAGCTATGGTTGCCGTATTTTTGTATAACAAATCCTTACGCAGTCACCTGGGGGTCTACTCTGTAATTCGAAACGAAAGAAAATTCTTTCGAATTTGTATGTTAAATTGTATGTAAATTCGAAAGCATTTTCTTTCGTTTCGAATTACAGAGTAGACCCCCTGTATAATTACACCATGATAGTTAATACTCGGCATACGACTATAGTGTTTTGTACAATATATGAAACAAAGTTTTGTAAAAAATCTACAATATTCACAAAATGTACATTTGTTTTTTTTTGTTGTTAAAAATAAAAATTTTCAGCGTAGGGAAAAATGTAGGGAATATATTTTTGGTTGGAGGAAAAAAAGGGATTTTTTTTCAATCGTGTAGGGAATTTCCAAAATTTTTACTGGCATCACTGTACTGCTCATGCTCCTGCAATAAGCACGTGTTCCTGATACAATTATAACAGGTACATGCACAAGACCAGCCTGTTACTGTATACCAAAGTAAATTTATATAAAGTATATGCAAGTACTCAGGTGATTAATTTTTTTCTCGTATAGTGTGAATGCATGAATGTCAAAAGTTGTTTAGAATTTTCGTACGCCATTTTGTTTTGCTTTGCTTTGTTATACACAATTGTGTGTAGTGAAAAAGTTGAAATAAATTTTTACTTAAAAAAGGTGTTTTGTAACACCTGTTAAATATGTAAATAAATATGTAGCTTTTATTATACTTAGTTCACGTAATAAAGGCTTATCATTTAATAAATTTACTTTGGTTTTGTATATCCATACATTTCCTTTTTGTTGTATGCAGATCTGGGACTTGCATTAAATAAGCAAAAAAGCATTGACTATTTTCTCACACTAAACGAAATCAATACAAATGCGAATTTATTATATTAGAACTAACTTTGATAATTATAGTGCAATTTTTTGGCATTAAACTAAAATCTCTTCAAAGTAATACATTAATATTGTGCTAGCACCAAATCACATGGCGAAAAATAGAACGTAAATGTGTACATACATAACTACCCAGCAAAAAATTACACATTACCAACAGAACTACTTGCCATATAATGACCAGGGAAACCAAAAATATGCTCTAAATAAGTGTTTTATGCGCATTCAATATGCACTAAAAACTTGTAAATATGCCCTTAAAAGTCAAAAAATATGCTCTTAAAAATAGAATAATTAGGCTTATTTGTAAATGAAAATATATTTTTAATCAAAAATTCAACAACATTTGCATATAAAATAAGAAAAAGAAAATAAATTTAAAAAAAGTAAACATAATTAACAAAGAAGTTTGAAGTACAGGTTAAAACAAAATTAGTGTAAAAAATTTGACTAAAACAAATAATACAAATTAATTTTTATTGGATGCATAAGAATTTAACTTTAATTTCAAAAGATCACGATATCAGAATTAAGGCTTTGGAACTGTATTTTGGATAAATAAGACAAGATTTTAATTTATAATTTTTATTGCAATAAATAACAAAATATTGGCCTAGAATTTCAAATAAAAATCGTTTTTGTCTCATCTGAATTTGTATTGCAACTAACGTCCGTAAAACGTTATATATAACAAATGTATACACTACATGGAACATTGGAACAGAGATTTAGATGGCGAAAAATAAAAATAAAAATGTGGACCAACCCCTTAATTTGTAAGCATATTAACCCAGATAGCGCAGGGAAAAATTTTTCTTTAAAACTTAAATTTTTATTTCGAAAATAAAATATTAATAAGTTGCTAGAAAAAAAAAATTCATATAATTTTTTTCGGAATGGGGTGTTTTTTTTAAAGGATGGTGGTGCCAAACGGGTTGAAATAAAATAAATTCTATAAAGTATGAAAATATGCCCTAAAACCGTAAATTATGCTCTAAAAATTCGAAAATATGCTAAAATTATGCGTGTAAAACTGATATATGCATAAACATGCTTTAAAGGGTAAAATATGCAAAAATATGCACTAACAAATCGATGCCAAAATTCATAAAAAGTTCTGAAACGGATAAATAGCTTGTCCCCGCGTTAATACGTGATACAAGAAAAAACATGCATTTGCATATTTGCGGTTTCCCTGATAATGACTTACTTTTCTGATTACCAAATTTCATTATTCGCTTACAAAACACATTACCTAAAATTTAAAAAAATTGTATACAAGTTGCTAAATGAGAAAAATAATTTTTTTAGATTAAATAGATTACGTGGACAAGTTGCCAAATAAAAAAAGTAAGTACTTCCCAAGAATCGATTATTTTAGTCTCACGACTTGTTAAAATCATTAATTTGGTAATCCAGTAAGGAACAGCTTCCAGCAAAAATGCTCAATTCCAAACCCGATTACCTTTTTTGAAATTTGTTGCTGGGTATGTAAGCTTTTTTCTATGTACATACCGCCACTTAAGGCAAAAATCATATCACTACCATTTTTATAGTTTTTCAAGAGAAAGACAAAACTTGATTAAATTGTTCCAAGCGGTAGTATATTCCGTTTATAAAATCACCATTTTTTAAGATATAACTTTACAATAAAATAAACGAAAACTTAAATTCTGATCTTTCATTATTTTTGCACGTACTTATACAGGTGCCTTCAATGTTCCTTTACTGTATTTTTATTTGTGCTGATAAAAATATGATTACGTTTTATATAATTTTACTATGTACAATATGTGATATTGCAATAATATTGCATTACTTCATGATGTGCTTAGTGGCAATACAAAATAAGTGCATTTGACGCCATACGATTAGCTGATAATGCAATATTAATCAATTACTTTTAAGAGATTTTATTTTAGTGCAAAAAATAGTGCACTACAATTATACAATTTAAATTTTCACAAAAATTTTTGTTTTTCAATCAGTGTTTATGAAAAGTAATGCAAGTTGCCCAGGTCTGGTTGTAATCATCTGTTTTTGACATTCATCCATTATTTTTACACAAACAAAGCACATGTTTTTGTATTTTCTTAGTTGTTGTAGACCTGCATATACTTTATATAAATATACTTTGCTGTATACATTGCAGATAAATGTCAAACTTTGTTTACAAGCTGCAAAAATGTTAGTGTATCAGGGGGTCGATTCTGAATTTATGATAAAAATGAAGTGATAAAAAATTTATCATATTCACTTCACTTGACAGGTAGTTCTAATAAAGAACTGAAATTAGAATCGCATTTTCAATGAAGTGATATTTTATTTTTCATTTTCACGATTTCACAGAAATAGAATCGACCCCCAGGGAACAATTCCAACTAATGGCAAGTGATAGGGAAAACAAAAAATTCTAATTGGAAAAGGGAGAAAATTCCCTGGGAGTTTTATTCATAATTGCCCTGGGGGTCGATTCTGTTTCTGTGAAATCGTGAAAATGAAAAATAAAATATCACTTCATTGAAAATGCGATTCTGATTTTAGTTTTTTATGAGAACTATCTGTCAAGTGAAGTGAATATGATAAATTTTTTATCACTTCATTTTTATCATAATTTCAGAATCGACCCCCTGTATGTGTGAGAATAAAATGTATAGTATTGCCAATAAATTTACACAAGGCTGTGTTTGCAATTACACATTGAAGAAAATTACAGTACGCATCTTTTGTGTAGGTTAAAATGAAAAGAAAAATAAATAAAAATATAACCCAAAGTAGAATTACACATACTATACAGTAGTTTTCGCTTAGAGTCACATTTAAAATTGCACAGAAATTGTGGACTATTATCGCTAATGTGACTATAAGCCTAACTTTTTTATATGCCACGCAGAGGTATATAAAAGAATTTCCATACAATCCAATTATGTGAATATAAACCAAATAAACTAAATTCATATTTATTATTAAAAAAAATAAACAAAATGACTTCATTTTACAAAATATTTGCACATTTCACAAAAGTTGTAGTTAAAAATAGATTATTAATTGCTTTCAAAAAAGTCAGTAATTTTAGATTGCTTCAATATAAGTGATTGTTTTAGAGTCATGTCCTCTATTTTGTCAAACAAAGAATGACCCTCAATATCATTTTCTGAGCAAAAAATTCTTAAAAAATCTAAAGAATTCAAAATTTCTTTTGGTGTTGGAAGGTGTTTTTTTGTTGTATTTAGAAGGCAAGTTTTTGTGGCCTTTTATGCAACAATGTTTTGTTCTAAAGACATGTTCTTCTACTAAACAGTAGATGGAGGTTAAAATTTAGATTTACTTTTTGGTTTATGGCTTAAATAAACAACTAAAAAAATCTGTTGAAAATTTTTGTGACTATAACGCGAATTGTTTGCATACAATTTGGATTTTGACTACCACAAACTCGGTGCATATATGTTAAATATAACTATATAGTAAATGGACTATATCGCCAACTTTTTGAATGAAATTAAGTTCAAAAGTCACAAAAAACATTAAATATGGACTATATCATTAATGTGACAATAAGCGGTAGTGACTATAAACGAAAACTACTGTACAATAATTTAATTCCATGGCCTACACATGTGAATAGAAATTACACACTATTTAACTACACACAGATTGGCAACACTGAATATCTATAATCATGCAGGAATGCCGCGTCTGCAATTGTACTTTAGTTACCCTGTAATTGCTATTTTTATAAACAAAAGACATTTGTTTCCGACCAAAGTAAATTTATATAAAGTATATGCAAGTACTCAGGTGATTAATTTTTTTCTCGTGTAGTGTCTATGCATGAATGTCAAAAGTTGTTTACAATTTTCGTGCGCCATTTTGTTTTGCTTTGATTTGTTATACACAATTGTGTGTAGTGAAAAAGTTGAAATAAATTTTTACTCAAAAAAGGTGTTACAAAACATTTAAAAATAATTATATTTAATTATTAAAATAAATATGTAGCTTTTATTATACTTATTTCACGTAATAAATGTTTATCAATTAATAAATTTACTTTGGTTTTGTCTATCCATACATTTCCTTTTTGTTGTATGCAGATCTGGGACTTGCATTAAATAAGCAAATCCATTGACCATCTTCCCACACTAAACCAAATCAATACAAATGCAAATTTATTACATTAGAACTAACTTTGATAATTATAGTGCAATTTTTTGGCATTAAACTAAAATCTCTTCAAAGTAATACATTAATATTGCGCTAGCACCAAATCACATGGCGAAAAATGGAACGTAAATGTGTACATACATAAAAACATATGTACGTACAAACATAAATATGTAAACTTTTTTTTATGTACATACCGCCACTTAAGGCAAAAATCATATCACTACCATTTTTATACAGCCCAATTATGAATAGTAATTCCCCGGGGGTTTTTTCCCCTTTCCCATTCCTCCTATTATGAATTAAAATATCCCCGGCAAAAAAGTAGGTATTCTAAACATAAGAGAGATGGAGAAAAAACTCCCCGGGAAAAATGTAGGTATTCTAAATATGAGGAAGATGGAAAATTTTTTGAGAGTTTTCTCCCCAAACATTTTGAAGGGAATTAATGCAAAAATTTTAAAATCCAATTAATAAATGTTATATGTATGGTATATGCATGGGTACGTTCGTAAATGCTGCAAATTTATGCATCAATGCGGCAGTTCTGCCAGGTTTTACTGCGTATGCGTGATTATCTGCTGCACATGCTTTGCAACTGCTCAACATCTGTGCTCAGTTGACATTTTTGAACAAACTGCAAAAAATTTTAAAATTGGCAAGTAATTTTATTTAAGAAAATATTGACAATTTTCTTTTAAATTATAGTAAGCAAAAAAATTAAAAGAAAATCAAAGCGACAATTTCTTATGACAACAGCATTGGCCTTAAAAAGAATACAACTAAAATAAAAAAAAAACTACTTTGAACACCAAGATTATGTGTTTCAAAGTTATTTTCGAGTTTATCAATCTCATTTTTTGGTAAGATTCGAAACATGTTATTTAAACATCAAAATACATACACTATGGAGCAAAAGTGAACACTTAAAAGACGCATTAATGATTTCAACTAAATTTCATATATTTATTTATAATGTAAAAAAATTAATGTAGTTCATTTAAGAGCTAAACAACAGAAGAAAATATTTATACACAAAAACAAAAATAAAAATAACAAGTTCAGGCTTAACAATAAATTTTATTTTAAATTGTATAGTGTTCAGTTTTGCACTCTTAACAATTATTCCATTTAATATGAGACAAAACGCCAATTAATGTTTTGTGAAGCCTCCTTTACTCTTTAACACTGCCGCTTTACGTTTTGGCACGCTTTTTGCTCAATTTTGGCATGTTTCGAGAGGTATACTGCTCCAAATGTCCTGAACTCTCTCCCAAAAGCTCCTTCACGCGGGTTGGGGATGTTTCAAAGTTCCCCAGTCGACTTTTCACAATCTACCATAAATTTTCGGTTGGATTCAGATCTGGGCTTTCAGGTGGCCACTTCATTGTTCGAAACTTTTCCTTTTCTAGCCAATTTCGCACAAGTTTTGAAGTGTGCTTCGGGTCATTATCCTGCTGGAAGGTAATATCCTCTTCAGCAAAATCCATTTGACCCATTGCAACTGGTAAATTTTCATAAATAATATTAAGGTATACTTCCTTATTCATTATACCTTCCACCAAAGCTAGTGGACCTACACCAAACTCTGAAAAACATCCCCAAATCATTATTGATCCCCAACCGTGTTTTACCGTCTCAATCACCTAATGTTTCAGGGTGGCTTTTTTTCGTATTTGACCAGAAATAATTAACGCAATCCGGGTTGAAGCGGTTTATTTTGCTCTCATCTGACCAAAGAACACGTTTCCAATCATCAATAGTTCAGTGTTGGTGATGTCTGGCAAACGCTTGACGAACTTTAATATTTTTAATTGATTACTTTGGCTTTTTAGGTTTTTTTTGGCGTGAAACAACCTACGTCTCTGAGCGCACGCCTAACAGTAAATATACTTGCTTCACACTGGATGGCTTTTCCTGCCTCTTTTGGTGTTTTAGCTCTCCCGGTTATCAAGATTCGTGCTATATGTCTTGGATCACTTATACTTATACTTCGTGGACGACCAGTTTTGCAGTTTTGGATACATACATTTTTATTTTTTTTATTTTCATCACATAAAATTGTGAAATCTTTAATTCTCTTGCAACTTCGCATGTTGATATACCCATTTGAATACGTTTTTCTACTTCAGCAGTAATTTTGTTGTTAGCCGGCTTCATATTGATAAAACTATTAAAAAACAAACCACTCACTACGGTAGACGAAAACAAAAAGACATTATTGAACTATTTACAGCAGCCCAGCCACAAACTGCGTAAAAAAATATAACGGTTCTTTGCTCAAATTAAAAAATTGTAATGAGTGCAAAAGTGAACACTATTGCTTTTTTCCAGTATTTTACAACCATGCATAAAATATGCGTTGTTGTTGTTGATGATTATTATTTTTATATTCCACACACAGTGACAATGCCTACATTCATGATAGTTTCTAACAAAATGTAACACTTTTTCTTATAAAAAATAACATATGAAATCATAATTTTTAAGTGTTCACTTTTGCTCCATAGTGTAGATATATTCAACTTATTGTTCCACTGCAACTTCTTGCATCTTAAAATAATTTACTGCGCCATTTGCACAGATTTGCGGCAGGTATGCCGATTAAATGCATTAAAAAACGTTTGACGCTGAACAGTGCTGCCAAGTTATGCATTTTTGAACGTTAGATGTTCGTGATGCTGCAGACTTGCACTATAAATGCTTTTACGAACGTAGCCCATTTGTTTAGAACAAAAAGTTTAAATAAGCACTGGAATGTTATATATCTCTCTTGTTTTAGGCATTTTTATCCAAGCCCTGCGCACATCAACTTCAAAAACATGAACTACTTCTACCTATAGAAATAATACTAAAACACTAAAAATTTCACGCGTCCTTTAAGTTCACATAACAGGTACATGGAAGATTTGTTTTCCTATAATATCAAGACCGATAAGAAAAACTATGAAATTTACAATTTCCTTTGTATATACAGTAATTGGAAATTTAATCCATTCGCATCTGCACCTGGGCAGTTTTAGCCTCCACTTTCCCAGCATACAATTATTCTGCATGGTTGTATATGGTTACGCTGTCTATTTATTTTTTATTTAAGCAAAAAAGATATTTATATTAACGTACTATCTTATTTAATAATAATAATTCAGCCTAATGGATTACAATGTCCTTACAGGCTAGCAATAAGTAAAATTATTCTAATAATACATTCAGTAATTGTTTATTCTCTAGACACAATTTAAAATCATTTACAGATAGCGCAAAATCTAAAATAACAATATTATTTAATTTATTTAAAATATTTAAAGCTCTTAACATGGGTTCATTCATAGCATAATTAGTACTATGCGTAGGTACAAAGAAAATATTATATGACCTTAGTGATCTAAAAGGTATACATAAGCTGATCAGATTAAATAGATATTCACAGTCAATGATCCCATTAATTAAATTGAAAATAAACATAAGAGAATGAAGAGTTCTTCTCATATAAAGCGGCTTCAAACCTAAAAGCAAGCAACGAGAGTAATATGAAGGTGACGCTAAGTAAACAGGATTGCCACGAAGAGCGAATTTAAGAAATTTTTTCTGGATTCTCTCAATTCTATTTATATGAACATTATAGAATGGGTTCCATACAAAAGAGCAATATTCTAATTTAGAACGAACAAAACTAGTATATAACATTTTCAATGTACATGGATCCAAAAATTCTTTGCAATTCCTTCTAATAAAAGCACATGCAGAATACGCTTTAGGTATCATATAATCAAGGTGGGACCTAAAATTTAATTCACAATCAAGCACAATGCCAAGATCTATTATTTTAGTAACAACTTTCAAGTTTTCATTACATAATTTGTATTGGGAAACTCTTTGAACACGCAAACTAGACCTACAAAAAGACATCTGATAACATTTATTTATATTTAACAATAATTTATTAAGCAAACACCAATTAGATACTTTATCAATACAATTTTGTAAAATAAAAGAGTCAGTTTCTGAACGGATTTCCTTAAACATTTTTAGATCATCTGCATATAATAGGAAATGAGAGTCGGGAATGCAATTTCTAATATCATTAATAAATATTAAAAATAATAAAGGGCCCAATATACTACCTTGAGGTACCCCAGAAGTAGCAGTATATTGGCAATGAAAAACCAACATTTTTATTAAATTTCTATTGCTGAACTCTTGCTTTATTGCAGAGTAAAATGTAAACATTAAAAAGCTGCTTTAGATTTTCCTCTCTCCCGCATTTGCTTATTCCCCAGCTATTCAGAATAGGAGGATTATTCCCCGGGAGGAAATGACAGGGAAGAGAAAAAACTCCCCGGGAATATTCATAATTGGGCTGATAATTTGTCAAGAGAAAGACAAAACTTGATTAAATTGTTCCAAGCGGTAGGATATTCCGTTTATAAAATCACAATTTTTTAAGATATTGCTTTACAATAAAATAAACGAAAACCTAATTACAAGCATCAAATTTAAATTTTCACTAAAATTTTGTTTTTCAATCAGTGCGTATGAAAAGTAATGCAAGTTGCCCAGGTCTGGTTGTAATCATCTGTTTTTGACATTCATCCATTATTTTTACACAAACAAATCGCACGTTGCATATACTTTATATAAATATACTTTTGTTTCCGACAATATTTCGTTTGTTTATACTAGGGATGTAACGAATGTTCGCATTCGCAAATAATTCGCTTACTTTTGCTATTTGCATTCGCTAAAATGTATGCGAATATTTAAAGCGAATACTAAAGACAAAAATATTGGAAATATATTCGTTTTTTTTTTAAGAAAAGGCAATGTTTAAATTGCGAGAAAATATTTTCTACTTAGGACTAGTGCGTTAAAACTTTTGAAAAATGGTAAGCACATCATTATTTCGTTCAAAAAAATTTAAATGCAAAAATATTAACTATTCCTTCATTGTTGTAAATTTTTTGCGAAACAAGTGCCACTCATATTATTTCGCATTTAAACTTAAAATGTTGAAAATATATTTCATATGTTTTTCCCAAGATGAACAGAGTACTACTTCTGCAAAAAATTTTCATGAACAATTCATTCCAATTTTTCTTTATATGTATTTTGGTAGTATTTTACAGGAAATGTTGAACTTAGTACAAGGTCTTAGGGCCAAAGTTCGAATGGGTTGATTGTCAAACATTTTGTAAATTTAGTTTTAATTATTATCTATACTTATTTTAATATGATTTCATATATCTTTCAGTTTAACAATTTTTATTTCTAATAAATTAATAAATATTTGCTGAATTCAAGACTCAAGTAGATCGATGTATACAACACAACGTCATGTTCTTATACAAATTTAGTTTCATGTGCTTTTTTTAACGTATTGTAATATTTGCATTCGCTTTCGCAAAAATTAAAATGTAGTATTCGTTTTCGCATTCGCTAAACTGGTATTCGTTACATCCCTAGTTTATACCATGATACAATTATACAGGTAACCGCAAATCGACAACAAATTTACAGCAAATAAAACAACAGGGCTTTTTGTTGCTAGTTTCTGGTGCCAACTGTCATAGAGCAATGAAAGATAAACAGCGTGTGTGTGTGTGTGTGTGTTGTAAAAGATAAACAACATTTAGCAGAGTGCACCACGAAACAAGCAAAACAGCTGGCGCTTCGCGGTTACCTGTATAATTGTATCATGGTTTATACCAAGGCGAATTCAGTATCAGGTGATCTTATCAGCCCAGCTGATTATCAGCTGTTGCTACCAAATTGAGCATTTTGAACCAAAACGTCAAAATTTGCTTAGAAATCTTCCGACAGATTGGTTTTGTAGCATACCAAACTACGTGTTGTTTTTTCTGTTGTAAAATTGTTGTAGCGATACGGTCACCTGATACTGAATTCGCCTTGGTTTATACCAACAAAATACACGTGTTTTTGGTGTTAGAGTTTTGTTGTAGTTCTGCATGTACCTAGTATAATTGTATCATGCATGAGTTAGTAATTTTAAATTTTTGTTAATGGATTCGCCACAGACAATGCAGTATGAAAAATAAAAATAGTTTTGATTTTGAAATGAACTCATACTGCCGATAGTTTCTCAAATGAACAAAAAATGTATTTACTCATTTTTTGATATGTATGTATTTTTTTTATTGACTTTTTACTGAAAAAAAGCATAACAAACAAAAAATTAGTTTAGAAATAAAATATGTAAAGAAAATAAGTTTTCTCCTCATTTCTTTAATTTTACCAAAAATTTTTTTGTTCTCAATTGCATTTTATAAATTTTTATTTTAAATGATTGATAAGTTTGTGGTAAAATATCAATCACACGTATACCAAGTGTTCATCGGCAGTAGTAGTCGAGTTAACTTTTCATCCAGATTTCCTCCAACTTTGAAAATTTTAAGTATGGTGAATTTATTCCTGCACTCGTATGGTGGTTACTGGTGTTTAAAAATGCATTTACATCAATGATAATCAAACACATACATATGTATTGTAAAAGAGAGCAAATTGCATGCTTGTACGAATGTACGTGTAAAAAAGAGCATAACAAAGTGCCCACGGGCGGCCTTTTGGTGATCAACGATTTACATAGGACCAATTTATTAGGTCAACGCAACTCTACAAAAACACAGCAATACAAAAAACAACTTTATGTTTAAGTTGTCAGAAACACACACAAACATGAACTAAAGTATATGGTGCAAATAACTTTTGACAGCTCAAACAAGAAAACAAACCATAAAAACAAAAATCATCGTGAGAGTTGCGTTGACCTGAGAAATAGGCCTTGCATAGGACGAAGGTATGTTTAGGCACCAATTCATAAAAAATATTTTAAGTTTTATATAAAGGGGCAGACACATACTGCTTGCAGCTACTGCCGATGAACACTTGGTATACGTGAGTGATTGATATTTTACCACAAACTTATCAATTATCATTTAAAATAAAAATTTATAAAATAAACATGCGTTTGAGAACAAAAAAAAATTGTTGGTAAAACTCAAGAAATTAAGAGAAAACTTATTTTCTTTACACATTTTATTTGTAAACTTATTTTTTGTTTGTTTTTCTTTCTTTTTTTCAGATAAAAGTCAAATTTAAAAAAAATACAATCAGAAAAATTAATAAATTAATTTTTGTTCATTTGAAAAACTGTCAGCAGTATGAGTTCATTTGAAAATCAAAACTATTTTGATTTTTCATACTGCATTGTCTGTGTGACGAATACATTAACAAAAAATTAAAATTTACCAACCCATTCTTATCGCATGAGCAGTGTGTGTATGGGCCCCTTTGTTTATTATTCAAATTTCCATAGAAAATTCGCTTAACAAACCTTATAAAACAGACATTATTTATGAATAAGGCAGCTATTCTATTTTTGGCTTGAAATATTGTCATTAATCAGTAACTTGCTGATCAAGAACAAATTTATTACGCTACTCAGTTTGATTACACTTCACATACTTAAGATGATTTCAATTCACTTTTTATTCCGCAGCAAGAAACAAACTTACACGCTTAGATTCAACCGGAAAAAGGCTGCTAGGGAAGAATTATTTGACGTTTACCAGAGGTAATTGTAATCAGAAGAAATTAATGACATGTAAATCTGAATCGTTTATAAAAATGGTAATATATTCAGTGCTACCAACAAAGTAAAGAAATATACGCTGCAGCCACACGTTGAATATTTAAGCAGTCTAGACACGGTCAAAATGCTTGATGAGATTATTTATATGTAGTATGAGTGAAAATTTGTTAGTATGTGTGACACCAACGACGCTTAACCCCCCGTCTAGACTGGCAATATTTTGACGAACATATATTGCAGCAAATGTCAAATTATTGATATTGCCAATGGAGACAGCTCATTGCCAGTGCTGGCAATAATTGCGGCAATAATTGTCAACAGTTTTTCGTTGACAATTATTGCGAACATAAAACGTCAAAGTCGGTGTTAATTTATGCCCGAATTTTCTGTATTGCATTTGACATTTAGATAATGTTAGTGAAATTTAGAAAATATACATATGTATGTATATTAAAAAAGGAAAATAGTCTCTTAAAAACGTGTGTAGTAAAATAAATTGTATTGTTATAAGTTAATATGTATAAAAATTTGTTCGATTAACCAGATATTTACAAGTGAATTATATTTTTCTTCTTATGATTTCCCATAGCCTTAACATAAGTAAAGCAATCAGCAATATTGTTCCGCTATTCTGCCGACGTTGTTGCTATATTTCCAACATATTTATTGCCAGTCTAGACGGGGGGTAATGGAAAATCAAAAAATTTTGATTTTTGGCATGCTTGCTGTCACTTTTTATATACGTGTATGTGTTAACCCGTCAAGCACGAACAAATTTTCATTATAATTTTATTTCCATTGTGAACGGTTGCTAACAAATCGGAATTAAAAGAAGAAAAACATAAATTTGACTCGTGAAGAAGTGTTGGTACTTTTTATTTCACTTTTCTCTTTCTTTTGTAAATAATGCTGCCATTATTTTTATTAAATTTCTTTATTTAGACATTTTTCTATATTTTTTTAATCCAAACGAACAGCACAAAATCGAAATAAAAATGAATGCTTGAGGGGCCATCAAGCATGGTAGCATCAAGCTGACAAGCACACGTACACGAACTTGACAGCGAGCATTTTGACCGTGTCTAGACCGCTTAATAATATTTTTCCACCGACTATAATTTGCGGTCTCCACCTGAAACAAAATGATTAACTTTAACATTAACTTCAAGTTAATGTTACCCCCCTTCTCGACTAGCAATAAATATGTTGTCAATATAGCAATAACGCCGGCAGAATAACAGAACAATATTGCTGATTGCTTTACTTATGTTACCCCCCTTCTCGACTAGCAATAAATATGTTGGCAATATAGCAATAACGCCAGCAGAATAACAGAGCAATAATGCTGATTGCTTTACTTATGTTAAGGCTATGGGAAATTGTAGCTCACAATATGGTAAAACTCAACAGGAAAGGTGCAGAACAAAAATATAATTCACTTGTAAACATCTGCTTAATCGAACGAATTTTTATGTTCATAAATTTATAACAATACAAATTATTTTACTACACACGTTTTTAAGAGAATATTTTCCTATTTTATTATACATTCATATGTATATTTTCCCAATTTCACTAATATTATATAAATGTCAAATGTAATACAGAAAAGTCGAACATAATTTAACACCGAGTTTGACGTTTCACGCTTGCAATAATTGTTAACGAAAATGCGTTGACAATTATTGCAACATATATATCTCCGTGAAGATAACAAACTTTTGAACAAACTTGTCTGGTTTTCTCAGAGAGACCAAAAATAATCCTCTCTTATGAAGAGAAAAATGAGTATTTTCAGCTTTGCAGGCTGCAAAATGTAGTGCTGCCAAGTTAAAAAATGTATTTCTGCACAAAATTTTTAATTTATATGGTAACGACATAAAATTGTTTGTTAATTTAGTACTAATATTAATACCTTTTTTGCATTTCAACAAACTCTGTACCTTTTCAACAAACTTTTTACTGAGTTTTTGGCCTATAACTTCCAAACCGGTCCACGTGCCATAAAACGACCTATACCGTCTGAAAGGGCGTGAAAAGGGCTATATTTCCTCATCATTCGATTTTTGCTGGATAGTTAGTGTTTCGAACAAAATTTTTCAACAACCTTTTTCGAAACAAAATTTTCCTCAATTTTTTGCCTATAACTTCCAAACCGGGCCGCGTGCCAAAAAACGACCTATACCGTCTGAAAGAACGTGAAAAGGGCTATATTAACTCATCATTCGATTTTTGCTGGATAGTTAGTGTTTCGAACAAAATTTTCAACAACCTTTTTCGAAACAAAATTTTCCTCAATTTTTTGCCTATATACAATACAAAAATAATAGAGGGGTTTATTAATTTTTCATTTGTGTTGTGTCAAATGCACATCTATAGTACATAAATAACAACAAATGTGTTTAAATACTAATACATATAATAAGGATAGTATTTGTTTCATTGAGGATGCAATTGCATTAAGGGCCATTATTATGACTTCACGATAAAGTTCCGGATAGTAAATCCTAAGTTTAGCAATACTGAACTATAAAGTGACTTTTAAATTTTTCCATTATTACAACTGTCCGATAAAATAAATACTAAAATTTGTGTTTGATGGCAACGTTTCTGTGGAACCTGTGGATATTGATTGTTAAAAACACTAAGTGGCAACTTGCTTTTGTTTATTTGCCAAATTACAAACATAATGAAACCATTTTTCTCAATTCTTTTCTTTTTTTTATATTATTATGTGTTTTGTGTTATATTGCTTTTGTTTTCTGTCATATTTTGTGAAAATAAATTTGGCTGTAATGTATGAAATAGAAAGTGTGGCAACTTATGAAAATGTGGCAGCTCCAAATTACTAAACCTCACGATAAAAGTTACAGGTAGGGTGAACTTGACTTTAACTTATTGCTCACTTTTGGTTAACCCTACGTCTCGACAAGCAATAAATATGTCGACATATATTGCAGCAGTTGTCAAAATTATATTATTGCTAATGGAGACAGCTCATTGCAGGAACTTGCAATATATGTTGCAATAATTGTCAACGCATTTTCGTTAACAATTATTGCAAGCGTGAAACGTCAAACTCGGTGTTAATTTATGTTCGACTTTTCTGTATTACATTTGACATTTATATAATATTAGTGAAATTGGGAAAATATACATATAAATGCATAATAAAATAGGAAAATAGTCTCTTAAAAACGTGTGTAGTAAAATAATTTGTATTGTTATAAATTTATAAACATAAAAATTCGTTCGATTAAGCAGATGTTTACAAGTGAATTATTTTTGTTCTGCACCTTTCCTGTTGAGTTTTACCATATTGTGAGCTACAATTTCCCATAGCCTTAACATAAGTAAAACAATCAGCAATATTGCTCTGTTATTCTGCCGGCGTTATTGCTATATTGCCAACATATTTATTGCTAGTCGAGAAGGGGGGTAAAGAGAAGTTGTAATAATGAAAATGTGTTTATCCATCCAATAAAATTCTATCTTTAACTAATGGCAAGTTATAATATTGGCCCTAAGAGGCATTAAGTTACAGTTTGTAAGGCGGGCAATTGCTCCACATATACATATTATCGAGAGCAGCAGGTTCCTTTTCGTTGGCAATGTCCTGAGACAATGAAAAATATACATTTTATATTTTTTAATTATTGTGTGAATTTATTTAATTTAAAAATTAACACTTATTCGAATGATTTTCCCTCGGAATAAAAAACCAATTCACCCAATACGAAAACAGCATTTTGACGAGCAGAATGTATCAAAATAGTTTCCGGTGCGGTTTTTCAAAGCACCAAAACGAAAACAGCATTTTTACGAGCATAATGTATCGAAATAAATAAATAAATAGTTTCCGGTGCAGTTTTCCAAAGCACCAAAACATTCGCCCAAAGCTCTATATACAAAGGCATTTTGTGAATCCAGTTCCTCGTCCTTCTTAGCTTTTTGCTGCAAATATATTTAAAAACCGCAAGTGCTAATTATTATAAACTATACATTTACATGAATTTTTGCTTACTTACCTACTTAGATGCGATAATTAGGTATACACATCCAAAATACATGGAGAATTTTGTGGGCTCCATAGCCTGCGCTAATAGTGGCAGCAAATTACCAGCACTTTCGTCGCCATTGCCACCAGCAGGCTCATCAAAGTTGCCAGCATGTAATGCATGTAAAAATGGTATTTTCACTTTCAAGTGCAGCAAGCACAAGGGAAACCTTTTCATAGTCACGCACAATTTAATCCAATGAATGTTTAGTGGCACTGATGAATGTCGACAAGGCATAGATGAAAACTTTACAAATATCTTGCTGGGGATGATCAATCATTTTGTAGACAGTCTTGTAAGACTCCCCAAGATATGTAATAAAAGCAACTCCGGCACGTCGAGCGAATTCCTTAAGGGCCAACACAGACTCCGCATTCTCATCCAGATGAAGTTTTCTCCAACTATAACCAGCAATATTATATTAAAATATACCGGCAACACTTAATAAACACTCACAACCTTTTATTTCATGTTTTTTTGAGTTTTAGAAAAAAATGGCGTAGCATATATGCTAACAAAATGCCAGGGTATACATCTTAAAGTAGTCGTCAAATCTCATTAGGTATTACCATCCCAAAACAAGCACTTGAAAGCGGCTAACAACCAACGGTATGAAACGGTAACACGGTACCGTAAACAGACGCCAGTCACCAATCCCAATCAATATCCTTATTCAAAGTCAAATCCTTCTGCGTCCAAAAAAGTTTTTCTTTTCTTGAGTTTTAAATGGTCTCCACCAGGGTATATTCTTCTTCAATGTCAAATTTTAATAAAATCTTTCCATTATTATGAGTTTTAAATGGTGCTCCACCAGGGTGTATTATTCTTGTAGTAGTATAGTTATAATATTCACAAATAACAGCGGTTGAACAAATCATCAAGTGTACAAAATCACGAACAGTTATACATATATAGATACTCTTATATATGTATATACATAACAAACAAAACGACTGCATATGCCAATGAAAAATTCCAGAAAGAACCGCAATCAATTACGGTTAATCGAGGAAAAAACATTAACAATGCGACAACCGCAAAATTCTCGAAGGCAAGACAACAACAAAATACCTGGTCGCATTTAAAAATAACTACGACGACGCGAAAAACGTGATCTCCCACCCAGACACAGGGTATACCAGAGGTGACACGAGACGGAAGAAAATTGCGTTTTCTTTACGTCTCGCTCACACAGTCATCAAATCCTCTTTAATGATTTTCGTATGCCATTTTTGTAAAATATTTTCGTGTTGTGCTTTGTTGCCTCATTCGCTGTATGATTTTGGTAAGTAATAGCTGAACATTTTTTATTTTTGAAGAAATATGTTTTAAATTTAATTTATTTGCAGATTTTTGTGAGAAAAACACAATCTTGGTTGAAATTAAAGGTGAGTAGTTTCTGAAATTGATAATTTGTGTCTGTATATTGTCATAATAACTAGTTTTTTCTCTATATTTTCAGAAGCACATTTTTGGCAAAGCTGAAAAATACTTATGTGAGTAAAAAACTATAATTTTATCTAATATATGCATATTAATTTAAATACTTTTAATTTCTTAGGACCAACAAATGGATAAAAGGCTGCCCGCCTGGGGAGAAGCTGCACAACTGCCAACTGGCTGAAAAGTTTTCTCAACCAATTTTGCAAGCCACATTTTGTACCTACACATACCTGTCTTGTGCGACGCGGCAGCATGAGCTGCCATGGCCAAAACGCCTTTAATCAATTGCACATCCAATTGGACGTCGCTTCTGTGAACTCACGTGTTCGGCGCAGACCGAGAAAACCATGGGTCTCTTCCGGCAGCGGTAAAATTACCCTTACGACTTGTTCCATGGATGTGACAAAAATCAACAAACTGCCGTTTCTTCCACATCAACTTCTACTTCAAATGCGGTTGCAAACTCCGTAACGTGCAAACGTCAATTGAAGGAGGATGGACACGAATATAAACCCGATAAGTATGTTTTTAAAACAAAAGCTAAGCCACCATCAGAGAACGGCGACGATGATAGTATGTATTGAAATGAGTGATGACTAAACGCATATACGACAATTTCAGCTATAATGAAGATGATGTCTTAGCTGAATATGATATTAACGATTAGGACGATGAAAAGTTGGCCCAAATGAAAATGTAACGCCAAATCGAACAAAAACGTTTGGAGGCCCAACAGCAGAGGCAGCAACAAGTCAAATCGTTTGAAACTGCATTTATACAGGCTTTTGCCAAAATTAGAGATGCATTTACTATATCATCAAAGACAATTAAAAAAAATTGTAAGTATATTGGAACTACATACTTAGGCTCATGTGAAAATAATTTTAATTTAATTGCAGCAGCAGCAAGAGTATCATTCATCCTCAGTATCATTCACCCTCTCGTCTCTCTATGCTCGAAACATGCCTGCTACATATTTCACATATTTTTGTATATACAGCTTTTATCGTTTTCAAGTCTTACCGTAATTGTAATATAAATGCTTTCCTTTGAACTAAAAACACTAAAATTTAATTATTTATATTTATAAGTTTTTATTTGTGTTTAATGCAATATTCAACTCTTATTTTGTGCATTTATATAACTGGAATTGTACACTCTTTTACTAGTTTTACATTTTTTAAATAAACATTTTGACAACACAATAATAAATTCAATTAAGTATTAATATAAATTGAATTCAATACACTTATAATTAAAATTTAAAAACAAAATAGAAAAATAAAATGCATAAATTTATTTGCAAAATAAAATAAGTTGTTTTTAATTATCTACATAAAGAAAAATTCAAACGAACTTAATCTATTCACCCTTATCGGGAATAAAAGGCAAACATTTTGTTCACCTGCAAATATAATCCATGAACAAGAAATGGTGCACAAAATGGAAAATAGTATACTGACAACAACTCAAACATTGGCAATCATTGTTTTAGGGAAAGGGAACACATTCCACGCGAGCTTTCATTACCGATAATTGAGAATAATACCTCCATCTTTTCATAAATCAATTTCATTATTTTTCCGAAATTGAAAAGTTTGTTCAAGTAATGTACATATAACCACAGTGGACATAGCATAATATCCGGATGTTTAGAATACCATATTTCAAGCGCACTGAATGATAAAAAGAAACCAAATTATTATTTTCTTTAAATAAATAAAATACTGGTTCATTACCTTCGCAATAGGTATCGTATTATCATCATCAGATGAATGTCTGGCAGCCATCAACCCCAATTCCAAATAAGACACATGACGTACGCCGGAGCAAGTATTTGTCTTTCAATGATTGAGTATATCCATTTGCTACTCATTTTCACCTTTATTTTCTTTAAATTTCGTGTTTTTTTATATATTGGCTCAGTTTTCTTATAGACAGGGACTTAATTGTGGCATTTTAACTTTTTATACACACACATACACCATTTACCATTCACAAACTAATCTGATACGTATGTACACATTTTAGTTCCAATAATCTTTTTCACATTATATTTCCGAAAAATTGTTAGTGAGTTTGAAAAAAATAAAACAAATTTTTATACATATCAACTTAAGAGTGCTAAAGGCCTACAAATAGTATTAAAGGGAATAGATTCATATGTTGAGCCTGAAGAAGTAAAATGTGCACTTATCGAACAAGGATTTAAGGTAAAAAATGTTACCAATATAATCAATAGAGAGAAGATTCCCCAGCCTCTATTTCGTGTTGAACTGGAGCCGAATGATATACAGTTAAAAAAACGAGACGCACCCAATTTATAGTCTAAAATACCTTTTATACCGAAAAATCACAGTTGAAGAGCCACGTAAGCGTTCAGGTCCCGTACAGTGCCATAATTGCCAAGAATATGGCCACACAAAAACTTACTGCAAATTACCTACAGTTTGTGTTATCTGCGGTGAATTGCATGGTACTGCTAACTGTACCAAGCCAAAAGTACAAGCAGAAAAAAAATGCAGTAATTGTGGAGGTAATCACACCGGTAACTACAGAGGATGTCCTGTATATTCTTTCGTTAAACAGACTATGGGTCAAAAACCTAAATTAGCTCCAGTTCAATCAGCAAATCCTTACTCCGCCACTCTTCCTCAAACTAGCCAACTAGTTACTTCACGTGTATCGTATGCCGATGCTGCTAAGACTAGTTCTATTCCCACACAAAATGTCCCACCGCCAAGTAATTCAACGAATGCAAACTCTAGCTTTAACTTTAGTCGTCTTGAAGCTACTATTGAGAATCTGGTGCTAACTATAAATAATTTTACAACAAATATGACTAGCATGATGCAAGAAATGCTGAGAATGCAGAATACTCTGCTTCAAGCATTAGTCAACAAACCATGAACGCGTTAAAACTATGTTTCTGGAACGCAAACGGCATTCGCCAACATAAAAATGAACTTGAACACTTCCTCATGGAAAAAATATTGATATAATGTTGGTCTCTGAGACTCACTTGACTTCGAGAAGCTGCTTTAAAATAAATGGTTACACTCTATATGATTCAAAGGACCCGAGAGGGAGAGCATGCGGTGGATCAGCAATTCTAATTAAGTCAAGACTCAAGCACTACATCCTTGAGAACGTTAGTGAAGAATATATGCAAGCTACGAATATTTTCGTAGAAAATTTTTGTGCGAACTTCGTGATATCATCAATTTACTCACCTCCCAGATTTTCAGTTACCGAAGATCAGTATGAGAAGTTCTACAAATCGCTTGGATCTTGTTTCGTGGCAGCTGGTGACTACAATGCAAAACATACGTACTGGGGCTCGCGTCTTGTTACACCTAGAGGTAGAGCGTTGTTTAATACAATTTCAAAAATGGGCTTAGATGTCATTTCGAGTGGGGAGCCTACTTACTGGCCTACCGACGTAAGAAAAATTCCAGATGTTATAGATTTTGGCGTCACGAAAAATATCCATAGGGACTTAATTCACGTAGAGGGCTCTCTAGATCTGTCCTCCGATCACTCTCCCACAATAGTTACAATTTTCAACCCACTAAGGAGTGATTTAACTAACTCATATGCGAAAACGATTAATAGGGTCAACTGGCTAGGATTCAAAAAATATATTAGTAGTCACTGCATAGAAAACATTCAGCTAAGATCACCTGATGATATTGAATTTAATATTGCCAATCTTAACGAATTTATTAAACAGGCTGCTGAACATGCCACTACTTCCTATCCGCAGACTGGCTTTAATAGAATTTATTCTACGGAAATTGAACGTCTTGTATGTGAAAAAAGGAGAGCTAGAAGAGAATGGCAACAACACCGATCACCCCTAAATAAAATCAGACTTAAAGAATGTACTAAACGACTCAAAGAGCTGCTATCGTCGGAAAAGACTGCATTACTGGAAAAGTATTTAGAAGGTCTTGATGTAACGTCAACATCTAATTACTCTTTATGGCGCGCTACTAGAAATCTAAAAATACCCGTTGATCTCAAATCACCATTGCGTACTTCGACTGGAGGCTGGGCAAGGAGCGATAGTGAGAAAGGTAACTTATTTTCTGAGCATTTAAAATCTGTATTCACTCCCAATTCGTGTACGGGTGCTGCCGATTTACCGAGTGTAGTCTCTCTACCCCCTCGTCCCTTAAGGTTTAAGATGCGTGAACTACAAAAAATAGTTGCTGAACTCGACCCGAAGAAAGCTCCAGGTATGGATGGCATTAGTAACAAGATGCTGATGAACTTGCCTCATATTGCAATAAGAATCTTGCTATTTATTTTTAATGCAATTTTACGAATGCAGTATTTTCCAAATAACTGGAAACTTGCAAAGATTAAAATGATTCCAAAGCCAGGCAAAGATCTTACCAAGGCTGAGTCATATAGGCCTATAAGATTACTTTCAACAATTTCAAAGCTTTTCGAAAAGCTGCTCATGACTAAATTGTCCACAATTTTAGCTGATACTGGGTGCATCCCGGACCATCAATTTGGCTTTAGAAGTCAGCATAGCACTATTGAGCAAACGCATAGATTGGTTCAAATTATAAGGAGGACTTTTGAAGAAAAGAAGTATTGTTCTGCCCTTTTTATTGATGTTTCTCAGGCATTTGACAAAGTATGGCACAAAGTATGGAAATATTATATTGACTCTAAGTTAACCCAAATGAAACTTAAATTGACTCAAATATATTGGTTAATTGGCAGAAATTCAACACTCAGCCTAGACTGCAAACTTTTGATATACAAGTCGCTTTTGAAGCCAATATGGTGCTATGGAATTCAGCTGTGGGGCACTGCTTCAGCTTCAAATGTCGAGAGAATCCAACGAAGGCAAAACAAAATTTTACGTTTGATAACATCTGCTCCATGGTACGTTAAAAAATCAAATATTCATCGTGATTTAAATATGCCACTAGTGAGTGAAGAAATTGCAAAATACGCAGGCAAATATTTAACTAAACTCGAGTCACATCCTAATCCGCTTGCCCGTAATATTTTGAGCTTTACTGGACACATCCGCTTAAAAAAGAGGGACACAAGGGCTCTTATACCCAACACTCCAGATGGGACTGCTTAAAAATACTTCTTTTTGATTATCACTACTTATGTATTATTTATAACTATCACTAAGCTTATGTCCGATATTGGTCGGGCCTAATTATTATATTTAGATTTAAGATTTGATTACTTATTGTTAGTTCATTTTTAAAGATACAATAAATAAATATGTATATGAAAAAAAAATATTTTCCCAATAAATACTTTTAATTTGAATTAATTTAATTTAATATTGTAAAACTAAAATGCTAAAATTTCTTTATTATATTTTCTTTTGTTTGTTTTGATTATTTTGCTAAGCAATTTTCATAACAAACACACACTATTTGTCCCTTTTTAACAGTGATCAAATCAGATGATTTTAGCTTTTTGCATAAGTCAGTTTCTTCAACTCTGGTCTACTTTGTGCACCCAGAGCTAAATTAAGACTGATATACATTTTAATTTAATGTCTTCACTTCTGTGTATTCTGTGTAAAGGGTGGGTATAAACAAAAGTAATGCCAAGTCAAGGCATATCAATCAGGTACCCGCATTTCTACAACAAATATTACAAGAGCAATAACCACATGTACTTTGTTGCTATAAATTACCATCTTACTTTTCAAAACAGGGTCGCATCGTTAGATTGTATGTTTATTATAAGAAATGTCAAACACCATACAAAACTGAATATTCGTTAGGTGTTTATGGATACACAAATAAAAGCATGTTTTTAGGCTTACACATACACAATCCAAATTTGACAATTGGCTTGGTATAATGACATTAGTCACCTGGTGTAGTGCTGCCACCTAATAAATGCGCCTTGTGCCAAGTTTTCAACTAATCTGCACAAAAAGGTGTTGCCACAGGGAAAATAAGGAATTTTAATACAGCAGTGCTGCCAGAAAATTTATGATTTTTCATCTATTTTATAGCGATTTTTTTCGGAAGAATAAGATACCTGCTTTATATTTCTGTGTTCGTTTGTACAAAAAATTAAAAATATGTTAATATGTTACATATCTTACCCTCACTTTATCTAACCCTAAAATATTTTTCCATATGTTTTACTTTTGTTATGATATAATTATATCAGGTGTAGACGTAGGGTAAATTGTTCATATTGCAATATGCAATACTCGGAGTGATTCTAAGTAATATCTAAACCGAATATTTTGGTACTTTTGATGATTTTCAAGATGCTATAACTTTGAAACAAACAAAAAACTACTTTAATAATGTACATAGTTTTCCACACAACCCAAGAGGTACCATGTAAATGTGCATTGCCAATTATTTTTTATGGCTGGCTTCCCCAGTAGGCCTACATACCATAAAATAATTATAATATGTATAATATCTATGTATTAAATGTAAATTATGTACTAACTAATTTTATATCACAGTTTTTCCAGCAATATCCATTTTACATTGCTAATATCTTTTGTGAAATAATTTTACAGATGTTCGTATTTTCTATCCAATGTTTTTGTTTGCACCTATCACAAATATAATAATGGCAGTCTTTACATATGGTTACTATACTGATCTTTGTCGACTTTAAATGTCCACACTGCACACAAAATCTAGTTTTATCACCTTGGTATTTTATTAGTAAGTTTTTTAATATTTTTCGAAAATCATCGGGGTTCTTTAAATGTATTAAAGGCTGGTTTTCCAGAATTTTACAAGCATACATTAAAACAAATATGCCACAGCTCGTTTTATCTTTTTGAACATCTCTTTCGAGTATTGGACAATAATTCCACAGAGCTTTTTCCTTCCCGAGCGCATTGAGAAAATTATTATATAGTCGTTTTCCTTCACCTTGACTTTTTACTGAATTTATGTACAAAAATTCATGAGTTTTAAGTTCAAGCACACATAAAGTATAATGGGAAGAATGTAATATAGGTACAAATATCATATCAGGATGATTATTTATTAACAGATTCATCTTTTCAAAATTGATGTTATCAATTTGGCAAGGCAAACAATAGCAATGATATAATCTACTCTCCTTTATAACAGCTAAAAGGCAAGCATCTAAAACAAAATTTGTTAATTGCTCGTTATTAATCAAAGAAGTCCAGTCTGAGGTTTCTAAGTTATCATAAAAGCCAAAACTAACATGATCTATCATATGATTTACTTCAGAAAACAGTGTATCAAACTTGAACAAAAAGAAATTGTCCTTAATAACGGACACTTCATTAGAATTTATTTTATTTTTAAGCATCTTTTTAACTTTTTTACTAGCTTTTGAGGCTAACATCAACTTGGGTCGTATTGCCCTTTTTTTAATGGAACTTATTTTACCCCATTCCTCTTCGGGTTCACTCTTTATAATTAATTGTGTATAATTATGATCTCTTTCTATGACTTCAACACTGAAGGAGTTTTCATCATGTCGAAGCTTTGTATCATTAGGAGTTGAAGTTATGTAAGAATGTTCTTTTTTTATAATCTTACTAAGATCGGTTTCATTGTATTCATTCAAAGAAGTGATGGTATCTTCAATTTATCCATTGATCCAAACATTTTGTAATGGTATCGCAGTTCCTTAAGCGAACTAAGATAGTCGATTCTCATAAGCTTAACAAACACATCCGGTCTTACAGTTTTTTGTGGCAAAATTATATGTTTTTGCAGAAAGTAAGTAAATTCAACCGGAGCATTACTTATGTGCTCTCCATATGGATCTACATGAATTCCCATAACATAGGTCCAAAGAACAACAAAGGGACAATATTTGTTTAATATAAACATGCACATTTCATCATTGCGATACTCATTCAATAAAGTGCCTTTATTGATATCGTTGGTATCATTTTCTATTTCACTATAAATAGATAAAAACATCTTTCGAAAAGGGCTATTAATTGCTATTGATTCTAATGGATCTCTTTTTTCATTATCTGGAAAATTGTAGTCATTACTTGCATTTTCTACATTAAATTCTATTAAGCATTGACGTACGATTTCCAGACTATTTTCCAAATTACGGTTTTTATATGGTGTAAGCAATATTATAAATATATGTTTGAACCATCTTTGACATTCCTCAATGCTGCTTAAACTAAAAGCAGTTATTAGTGCATTTTTCAATAAATGTCTTAAAATATGTTTTTTGCCTAGCTTCGAATTTAAATCTTTGCACATTATGTGTATATAATGGCACTTACACCATTGTAATACAACAAAATCAGGCTTTGAATTTGGTTTTTTTTAAATTCATTTATACTCCAATAAAGTCTGATTATTGAAACTTTTCAACACTGCACCAAATAATGCGGAGCTAACGTCAGTACAAACCCTTTTACACCAAGGCCATTTGAACTGATAGTTTATTTTGCTATCTTTCAAAGACAATTTTAATTTATCTAAATAATCACATATTTCTTTCATAGTGTGTCCAGATAGAATTGCTTCCGCAACGGGTAAAATCTTTTTTAATTTAGAAATTCGTAGCACTAATTTATAAGTTAAAATTCGTTTTGCAGCACAAATCAAACTTTTTACACTTTCACCTGATGCATCTAGATATAATGTAAAATTAGATTCTTCCAATATTTTCATATTGCTTGAGATTGTCTCAAAGGTATAATTTTCCCATGTATATACTGTAAAGGGAGAAGCAAATCTATGTATATAATTTTTATAAGGGCCAACTTGCATTAGATACAAAGCATAAAATGGATCTGGGTGATAATACCTATCTTGATTTCCCTCTGATTTACATTTTCTTAATGCTGTTAATATTAGTCTATGGTTTTGTGTTGTCTGAATTATCACGTATAAGTTATACGTGATAATTCGATTATATTTTTCGTTCGGATTTGGAATTTTTCGGTATTTTAGAAAATCAGAAAAATTTTGAGAGTCATCCGTTATCTCAAACGGACCTAGTGTATGATCTGGTTTTTTACTCTCAGATTCTACAATTTTCAGAGAACTTTGCAAAATAATACTTTCACTACTATGTGTAGTATCAGTCGTTTCTTCAATTTTAGGACTTTTTTCGATAATAGCCTTATTTAAAATTTCTCTCAAGCACGTTTTAATTTCGTTAAGATAGCATTCATTCTTTGTGAAGTTTTTATTAATTTCATCTTTTATATCATAAACAAAAGATTTAAAGTCTTTCACTAAATTTTCATTTAATTTTTTATTTATTTCATCATTATTTTTCAAAATTGCGATGAATTCTGAGTTGCCATTTACAAATTTAGAATGTGTAGCTAAACTTCCCAATTCAGAAATATTTTTCTCTTCATTAAATTCTGTTTTCTTGGAATTAGTTGTGATTTCCAAACTTTCGTTAACATCAGACAATAGCGCTGATACAAGAACTTGTTCCATTGGAAAACTTTCAAATTTCTCAGAGAGATTTTTTTCACAATTTGTATTATTTTTTAATAAGCCTGTATTGCTTAAATTTGAAGTTTCCAATAAAAATTCTTTTTTTCCATTTTCAGAAATTTCAGAACTCATATATGTTATATTTCTTGTTTCCAATAAGATATTATTTTCTACTTTTTCAGGCACATCTAAGCCTTTATTTCTTAAATCTAAAGTTTCCAATAAAACTTTATTTGCAGGTATTTCTAAACCTGTATTTACATTTTGTGTTTTTAATACACGTTTTACAGCACTTGAAATGCGTTTGCGAATTTTCGCACTATTTTTTATTTTGCCGTGTTTGCTTTTCTTCTCATTTAGAGTATTTATAGCACATTGATATAAGGTTTCATTTGCTTTAGAATAGCTTTTCAAATTTTCTAAATTTTCTAAATTTAATATAATGTTTCTTAAATCTAAATTCTGCTTCCGTGTCCCTTTCATCTTAGCGTCCTAAAAATTGAGAGAGAATATAAAATATAAGAGCAGTTCTGAAATAAATAAAAAATACCCAGCGAGAAAAGGTAATGAAATTATAAAGGTATTTAAGCGTATTCTCATAATTATTTCTATGAAGTAATTAAACGTCTTCGTTTAATTACCTTTCTCGGATAATACTCCAAAAATCATTAAATTTTTGACGAGGTAGTTAACCGAGGTTTACTGTATTAAGTGTGCACGCAAGAAAAAGTAACAATTCGTCGGTTGGTTTCTGGTTTGCTGCACATTATATACAAAATACATTACGTCTGCAGCAAACCAGAAACCAACCGACGAATTGGCACAAACATATGTTATACAAGCAACTTATTGTTGTTGTACTTCTCCCGCTGGGTAAACCAAGTGTATTTAAATAATTACCTGGTCAATATGTAAAACTTCTTAAGTTGGTAGTGCAGCAGGGCTTCTGTTTCCAATTCGTCCTTTCCATATACAAGTTTCTCTATATTAAAAACAATATTAGATATAGGTAACAAAAAATAAAATTAATAAAATTTCATTTGAACTTACCCTGATGATGTATCAGCTGTGGATTTTTGTTTAAAGTGAGGCCAAGTTTTAATGTATTTAGTTGGTTTACAATGCTACCAGACTTTAGAGAAGCTTAGAAATAGGGCTGTCAGACTGTTTGTCGCCAAATTGTTAAAAATCAAATCAAAATCGTCAAGTTATTTGTGAAAAGTCTTCGAAACAATAATTAAGATTAAAAAAAAACAATAGTTTTTTTCTTTACAAAATTAAAAAAAGTTATAGGTACAATATTATAGTTTTTAAATAATTAAAAACCATAATAATAGCAGATTTTAGTTCATTTGACGATTTAACGCACTAACAATGACGATATTAGATCAATTTCGTCTGGCAACCAGACTGAAAACATGTATGTTGTCTGGCAGCACGTTTTCCAAAACGAATGAGAACGCAACAATTCCTGCACATTTTGCAGATTTGCTCTGTCAATTTTTTAATGGCCGAAAAAAAGTTTGTTGCAAGAGTTTGTTATCTTCTCGCGGGTAACATATATTGAAAATTCTTGCAATGAGCTGTCTCCACTAGCAATAATATAATTTTGACAACTGCTGCAATATATGTCGACATTTTTATTGCTAGTGGAGACGTAGGGTTACACTGGGTCTTCACGTAGCAATAATCGATTGGGGCAGTTGTCAAATTTGATTGCGTCCATGAAATTTCCTACGTGTAGACAGCGATTGTAATAAGTGTCAATCCATTGAGCAATGATTGCTGTGCTGATTGCTCGAGCAATTCTTGCCAAGCAATAAGCTGTCACTTTTGTTGTATTTTTCATTAAGTTTTGCAAAACAGTGAAATGGAGGAAAATATAAATGTACATCATCCGAAAACATAATATAAGAAAAACTGAAATTAAATTTTTCGTATTTTTGCATTGGAAATATATATTTAAGGCAATACTTTCCCTAAGAATGTGTAAGAATTGTGGAAAAAATTGCCGTACGTGTTCGCCGCTTCAAGCAAAAAGAAAAAAAAATAGATTATTCTGCCGACGTTACTGCTTGTTGTCAGCAATGAAATTGCTACGTGAAGACCCAGTGTTAAGGCTGTGGGAAATCGTAGCTCACAATATGGGAAAAGTCAACAGGAAAGGAGCAGAACAAAAATACAATTCACTTGTAAATATCTGGTTAATCGAACGAATATTTATGTTAATAAATTTATAACAATACAAATTATTTTACTACACATGTTTTTAAGACACTATTTTCCTATAAATTATACATTCATGTGCATATTTTCCCAATTTCACTAATATTATATAAATGTCAAATGTAATACAGAAAAGTCGAACATAAATTAACACAGAGTTTGACGTTTCACGCTTGCAATAATTGTTAACGAAAATGCGTTGACAATTATTGCAACATATATTGCAAGTTCCTGCAATGAGCTGTCTCCACTAGCAATAATATAATTTTGACAACTGCTGCAATATATGTCGACATATTTATTGCTAGTCGAGACGTAGGGTTAACCCTATGTACATTTGACATTTATATAATATTAGTGAAATTGGGAAAATATACATATGAATGTATAATAAAATAGGAAAATAGTCTCTTAAAAACGTGTGTAGTAAAATAATTTGTATTGTTATAAACTTATAAACATAAAAATTCGTTCGATTAAACAGATGTTTACAAGTGAATTATATTTTTGTTCTGCACCCTTCCTGTTGCGTTTTACCATATTGTGAGCTACAATTTCCCATAGCTTTAACATAAGTAAAGCAATCAGCAATATTGCTCTGTTATTCTGCCGGCGTTATTGCTATATTGCCAACATATTTATTGCTAGTCGAGAATGGGGGTAAGTGTAAACTGCTCAAGTTATAACATTGTTATTAGTGCATTTGTTTTAACAACTCAGTTATAACTTCAAGTTGCAATAAAATTTCATGTCAGGTGGAGACGTAGATTAACCCTTTCGCTACAAGTTTTAACTGAATGGTCCAAAAAATCTAATTTTTTGGATTTTTGCTACTATTGGTCTTAGAAACAATAATCAATCATTTTTTTTACAAATTTGCAACTCCAAAACTGCTTTTTGGAATGTATCCATATGGATACTAATTAACTTAATGGTATAGAAAAATTCTTTGATTTTATGTTCGTTTATATTTAAATATATATTAGTTTTTAAACTTTTTTACTTACGTAAGTGAACATTTCTGCAAAATGTAATTAATTAGTAAGGCTCTTATTTATAAAAGATATTTTTGATTTTTTTACAAAGCAGTTTTTCATACAAAATTTGTTTTATAAACATTTTATTAAACAAAATTACTTTTTAGGAATAAGGCAGTAATAATCTAAAAAAGTTGAAAGAAAATAACTTCATAATATAGCCAAATTAAGAAATTCAAAATCGATTAAACTTCAATTGATATTGAATCATGCAATTACCTAAATGAAAAACCAATAATTTGTTTATAATAATACGCCTTAAAGCAGTTTCCGTTAGTTTCCGCTACTAGCATATCACTTTTGAGTCGCGTTTATCACTTGCATCCTTCACGTTTGTATCTGCAATATTTTCCGGCCAATGTTGATTTCGGTGAAATCGTAATGGATTACGTAAATCCGACCATTTTCAACGTTATTACGAAAACCCAGCAAGTCCATGCATTTGTTATTGTTAGTTCACCAAAAATCAATAAAATTATCAAACATTTTTAAAACCCACTTTCTATATATGATGGAAATTCTATATAATGATAGAATAAAATCCAGTTTGTCTATTTTTTCGATAGTGCATCTATGTTTGGTTTCGAAATATCTACATTTTTCTTCTGTTCACCACAAAATCTATCCAATACATCCAGAGGTTTATGGCCCTGTATAGTAGAAACTAGTTGCGCAATTCCTTCATTAAACTATCTTAGCAGATAAATATTGTCTGATATTTTTATGCGGTAGTCGAAGTTTCCACGACTTTCTGCTTTGAATTCTTTTCCAACTTTAGGTAAATTTTAACAAATCTATTTTCTTTAACTCTTCCTGGGATCCAGATCCCTTTTTGATGTAAGTTCACAAACTTAAAGTTATACATTAATTTTTAAAATAACTTGTGTGGTTGTTTTGCTCAGGAATATATCTTGAAAGTTGTGTAACTATATGGCAAAAACTCAGAAAGCAGTAAGAACTTTTCCTCTGCTTCGGCCGAAAGTTGTAGGTCATTCCTCTGGTGCTACATAAAATGTCCATTTTATGGGTTTCCTGCCGTATATGGCCTTAATATAATCTTTTATATACTTTTTTGTAAAATTGTCAATTATGTTACTAATTCTGTACAAATCAACCATAAAAACATAAAAAACACTGTTCTACTTTTCTATACAAAGTTTAGATTAAAGCATACCCACAACTAAAATTTGTATCCATATGGATACACGAGTTTTGAAAAAAATCCCACAGCTTTTATAATTATTTTAATAAAAAAATATTGATGCAAAATGCTGAGGGAAAAGGTTTTCTGTGTATGAGAGAAAAAATTTGTATTGGTTGACAAAATAGGTGGAATATTAAACCAAATTTTTGATAAAAAAAAATTAATAAAAATAAGGTTTTTAAAAACCTACAATTTTTATTAAAAAACAAAACAATGCGAAATAAAATTTTATTTAAACAAAAGAAAAGAACTTAAGTTAATATATTCAATAAAAGTTCAAGTTAATTATATGTCCTGGGTCTTACAAAACAACTTTAAAAATGCGTGTATCCATATGGATACAATATACTGAAAGGGTTAAGGGCCAATTGTGCCATTATTACTGTCAGATTACACGAGAAATAAGTTTAGAAATTTGTGTGTTGGCAATTGTCAAAATGTTAGTGTTCGCACACATGTTTGGAAATAATTGCTCAAACACAAGTCTGAGCAATTATGTTAGGACACAAGCTGTCGAATTTACTTTTCTCGTAGAAAATAAAAATAGTATGTTTTTTATAAAAAAAATCAAGCAAAAGAACAAAATATATACTCTGTGGTAGAAGTATTAAAAAATCAAAACTTAAAACGCACATTTTGCATGCAAACGAGAACTCAAATTTTGATTTTTAACATTATACGTCTAGCCACCCCTTAAAATAAGTTTGAACACAAACTTTTTTTTTTGTGACGTCATTCTGCCAACGTTATTTCTTATGCTCAGAAGTAAAAACAAGTCTGGCACTGTACAGTGCGTTTGTGTAGTGTATGGGGGTGGTTGTGCTATTTACGCAGTGAACTGAGTAAATATCAAAATGATTTTGATATTTGCTCAAGTTTGAAAACTGTACAGTGAACTTGTGTAGTGTATGTTGCAAACGCTCAGTTGTGCCGTTGTATTTTAACAGCCGTATTCATAAAATTTTTAAACAGCATTTCATAAGCTGTTTAAGCAATATTTGCTAAAATTGTATTCATAATAGATTTTTAGCTTAAAAAACGTTTTTTAAACCTTGCGTAAATCAGCAAATTTTAAAATTGACAACCCTCATGTTTAAACCAATTTTAAGATGATGTCGTTGTAATTTTGCTTTGCTTTTGTGTATGTATGCATGTACTTACATATGTATGTATATGTCAGTGTTGTTTAGAAAAACAATTTAATTATTTTATAGAAAGTATTGCCGAAATATTAAATGGACTCCAAAAGAATATTTAAAAGAAAAGGAGCGATTCACTTTCCATTCAAAGTCATTATTTTCTAACTTTATGTGTTAACAAAAATAATAATAATTATAGAAAATTAACTAGTGATGTATAAACACTCAAAACAAATAAAATAAAATTCGTTATTCTAATGCTTCTTAATTTGCAATAAAAAAATTTATATAAAAAGCACTTTTTTTTTAGTAAGATTCGTTGTGAACTGCTTTCATTTTTTATAAAATACAAGTTGGAACACATATTTTATTTTATAAAAACAATATTTCTTTGTAAACCGACAAACAAACAATTATAAACACGAGTACTTTGTGAATTAATAATCGCTGTTGTGCAGAACTAATGGCGTTTTCTTTTCTAAAAGAAAAGTGTAACATATATGTTACATGTAATTTGGCAACATTTTTAAATGCTCACCTGATTTTGAAGAAGTGTTGCAGAGAACTGCAATGAGTACCTGTTTTTATGATTTAAGATACTCGCTTAAAAACGAGTTGCGGTGTAGCTAATACAGCATATTGTTTTTGTATCTGCTCGCCATACTCGTAAGAATTTGTGTGTCAACATACGAGGCTGTATCAATCATAATACAGTTTATACACGTTGTCTGTTTAGTATTGTTTCCCAAATATTTTTTTTTCCACATTCGACAATGGTATTCGTACATCTGATAAACAACACAAGAAATGTTTGTGTAAGAATTTTGAACACACTCACTTACATTATTAACTAGAGTTATATTTCTCAGAGTACATAAGTATTTACTCTCTGCATTCTTCAATCGTATTAATCATGATACAATTATACAGGTAACCGCAAATCGACAACAAATTTACAGCAAATAAAACAACAGGGCTTTTTGTTGCTAGTTTCTGGTGCCAACTGTCATAGAGCAATGAAAGATACACAGCGTGTGTGTGTGTTTGTAAAACATAAACAACATTTGGCAGAGTGCACCACGAAACAAGCAAAACAGCTGGCGCTTCGCGGTTACCTGTATAATTGTATCATGGTATTAATACTTAAAGCAACGTTGCCAGAAAGTTTGGAAAAAAATTCAATCATTGTATATTTAAGTAAATATGTAGGGCTAAGTTCATAATGAAATAAAATGTATTTAAAAGGAATTATAAGAAAATTTTTCATAGAACATTTTCATTAAAACATATTAAGAATCCGACCGGCTTATGATATTAACTGCCAATTTATAGAAGCCATGTGAAAATTCTCGTCTGTCTATTTACATTGAAAACAAAAACAAATTTGATTGCTTTGTTTTTGTTTTCAATATAAATAGACACACGGGAATTTTTACATTGCTTTTATAAACTGGCAGTAAAAAGGAGCAGATTTTTATGTAACGTTAAAATCACAATTTTTTATACGTCAATAGATAAATCTGTGGCAAAAAGGAAAAAGTGCTTAAGTCGACATAAGCTAATTTGGAGTTAATGGTACTCGTTTCCTTAATGCCACAGAAATGTAAATGAACATTTATATATTTTTACAAAAATATTGACCAATGGCAACGCTGCGCAGTCCGTTATTTTATTGTGTGCAGTAGACATAGAATTTACTTTTTATGTATTTATACATTTATCATGGGCGTACCTACGCCTTTCTGGGGGGGATTGCCCCCCCAGAAAGGCGTAGCGTGGTGATAATATTAATAATTTGAAGTTTGTTACTGACCGCGGCGCGAATATTGTAAAGGCGTTGGAAAATAAGACACGCCTGAGCTGTAGCAGTCATTTGTTAGCAAACGTGTTAGATAAGTCATTTGAGGAGACAATCGAGCTAACGAGCAAACATGTAAAAAAATTTTTAAATATTTTAAAAAAGCAAGCTTGCAACATAAGTTGTCAACTTCTGTAAAAAATCCATGCCCAACACGGTGGAACTCCAATTACACAATGCTTAAATCAATAACTGATAACTGGGATGACATAAATAAAATTCTTATTGAAACTGGAGAATTTAAACGACTTTTCCAATTAAATATATCAACTTTGACAGTCTTAGTTGAACTTTGCAAGGATTTCGAGACAATTTTTAAAAAACTTCAGGTTTGCAGCTCTCCGTCATTATATCTCGTTTTACCTTCAATTTACAAAATTAAATGTATGTGTGCCCCCAGTGAAAATGATATTGCTGCTATTTCAGCTTTGAAAGAAAAAATAATTAAATATATTGATGTAATTTGGGTACATAATTTATCAATTTGGCATCGAGTAGCATTCTTTTTATTCCCACCAGCTGTAAACAAACAGCCCAATGATGTCAGTGATATAAAAGAGTTTTGTGTTTCCCAAATTACTCATTTTGGTGATTGCCTTTCGGCCTCAACTTCGCAATCAACTTTATTCGTAAGTAATGACTCACCCACAACTTCTTACCTCAGAGTTCCAGAAACACAAATATCTTCGCCAAACAGTCAAAATTTTTTATGCAATCCAAATACTTCAGACAGTACAGTAGTAATATCTTCTAATAACAAGGACAATCAATTCTTTTTTTCCAACTGGATAAATACATCTTCAAATGCATTGAAAGAATCTATAAATGATGAAGTAGAAAAATATAGCAGAGAAGCAGTAAATATGACTGATGACTTTGATTTAATGCAGTGGTGGCGCAAAAATGAAAAATATTATCCTCGCTTATGCAAATTCGCTCAGCATGTACATTCAATACCGGCAAGCAGCGCTGCATCGGAACGTGTCTTTTCATTAGCGGGTAATATTCTAACTGAAAAGCAAAGCAGATTAGGGCCGAAGTCATTGGACAGTTTGCTGTTTTTAAATTCATTTTTAAAAATATTTCCACAAAATATTGCCTAAAAATATATTTGTTATTTAAAAAACAGTCGATTTGAAATAAATTATGTTTTTTCCCTTAATTTTTTTAACTTTAAATTTATTAGAAGTATAACAGAAGTTTTGATCTTTGATCTTAAAATAAATAATCTTGAAATATATATAATAAAACAGGCACTAAACTAAATCATCAAAACGGCTAAAATCGTCAAACCTAAAACAAATCTGGCAGCCGTGGCTGCATTGAATGTTGAATAGTAATACACAAATATATATTAAATGAATATGCGGGTAAATGTGCTGTTACAAGCTGATCGTAACACCAAAGTAGTGTTAGTTGAATGCAAAGAAGTTACCTAACACGAAAATAGAAAAAAAACGAAACTTCGCTCTGAGTGGATGTGCTATTGTTGTTACTTTTTTCTGCGCTCTTACTTCTTTCTGTAATCAACACAAGTACAAGATAAAAAGTTATTGTGTATATTTTCATGCATGAAGCTCGCTCTGTATGAATAACGAGCCAATAAAACAACAAATCAATAAAAGCGAGTGCTGAAAAGTATTCGGGACTAAAAATCATTAGTAAACAGCGAGTGCACTCGCGAGTGTTATGTATTGTTGCAGATCTCTGAAGTGTTGCATATTTTGCGTTTACAAAAGAACAATTTTCCAACAAGTTTCGGCATAAAACAATGACGAACTATAAAATGATTAATTTTTTTCATAGACCATAACAAAACCAGCTGTTAATATAATGCTGCACTCATGCCCCTTTAATGAAAATGAGTGTTGAACATGTAGCATTTTTCTTCTTTTTAAGGGGAACAACATGAGAAAAGAACGCGTTGATTTTTAAAATAATACATACTTTTCAGAAAAGAACACAAAGAAATGTAAAAGGCAGCATAAATGCAGCATATTGCTCAGAAAAGAAAACGCCATAAGATGCAAGTGACAAATAAAGAATGCAGGGTTGCCACGATATTTATAGAAAATCAAGTTAATTGATTTTTAGTTTAAATACTGATTATGAATACCAATATTTAAAAAACCTTATTTAGCCTTAAAATGTTTTTTAACTAATAAGCTTTTTAAACCTCAATCTACTTTTTTAATGAATACGGCTGTAAGAGTTCACAAGAAGAATGAACGCAGAGTTCCTAGAATTATTATTCGCTTTAAGCATGGTACTCTGTTCGAAGTTGTGAAAAATTTTCAGTGCCATTCGTTATTTCGCGTGAAAAATTTGACATGTACTAAATGTAGCCCAACTCGCGGTTTTTTAAATAAATTTCTCGCTTTTATTGCTTGAAAGTATGCAACATTGTTAAAATTCCGTGCGAAAAAAGTACTGGCCTTAGCAATAACGTGGGCTATAACTAACGTGACCAGAAGCTTTTTACAAAAAGCGAGACACGATCGTTCAAAAAGCGGGATTTTGACGAAAATACGGCCAAAAAGCGGGATTTTTAAATAAACAACTATTTGAAAGCGGGATGTGTAATACGCACATAAAAAGTTTCGTATGTACTTAGGAAACACAGTTTTTAACTCAAAAGAATCGATTTTAAATAAACAAAAGTTTTTATTAACAAAAATTTTTATTTAGTAACGTAAAATAAATAAAATTAAAGATTTTTTGACTTAATTTACAAAACAAAATACGATTTTTATACATAAATATTTTATGTAAATAATTTTATAATAATTTTATGTATAAAATTTTGATTTACATATGTATGTATGTATATTATCAAAGAATTTTAAGGCCCAACTATAATGTGCTTAACCAAACTTAAGCTAGTGTCAAAATTCAACAAAATGCATGTCAAATGCTTAAGTAAATTACTGAAGACTTTTAGGTGGCTATATTGTACTTATTGAGCTTAAAAACTTTCTACACTTAGTTGCAAAAATTTGCACTTTTGGAAAACTATTTTCGTTTTTATTTCTTTAAAATGTAATATTTTTGACGAAATCTCATTTAATTTGTAAAAGTTATAAATATATTACCATAAACAAGTAAATACATGTTTATCGTTTATTAATTTATAAAGTAAACGAAAACTAAAGTGGGGTACACATTATCGAACATGAGTGACAGTCAAAAATTCATCAGTTTTGAATGATAGTGTTGGCTGTTCAGACTATCGATCATGTTCGACACTAAAACCTTCATTCAAGAAAAAAATTTGACACAAAAACACAAATTGGATGCGCATTGTTGCTAACAACATTTTTTTATAATGAATTATTTTAATGTTTTCTTATCTTTAACAACTCCTCGTAAGATGTTGTCTTAATACTTTATCTTTAACATCATACACAGCCTTGCATTTAATAAAAATATGTAAATTACTTAAAAAAATAATTTTCAGCGTCCATCTTGTTTTCTTTCTGCTACAAAAATATCTCTTGACTGACGCTTTTTGGTACACACTATCAGTCAAAAACAAATATGGCCGCTGACTGTCACTCAACCACAAAAAATTCTGTGGTTGACTGTTGACTGACGAAATTCGTGTTCACACTATCGATCAAGCCAAAATTTGAGCAAAACTGTCACTCATGTTCGATAGTGTGTACCCCACTTAAAATAAAAAAGTACTAAAAAAAGCAACAGTGATTGCATGTTTTAATTGTCAACAATTATATGTATCTATTATGTATGTTTATTGGAAAATTGTTATAATTGTGTTACAAAAATGGACAAAAAATTTAAATTTCTGAAGACAGTGAAATTTTAAATTGTCCACAAAATTAATTTCGTCCTCCATTATGTTTGAAACCAAATAACCAAATAAAAATGTACAACAGAAACGAACAGATGTGTCATTTGCATAAGGAAAAGCGAAATTGACCGCACTTTCCTTAAGGAAATGACACTTGACGAAACTTGACGAAAAGTGTCTTAAGTACATTATAGTTGTATACATTTGATTGTGTGTATTCGCACATTTGCTTAAGTTACATTAAGCACATTATAGTTAGGCCTTTATTACGAATTTTATTATTTATATATATATATATATATATACAGTAGTTTTCGCTTAGAGTCACATTTAAAATTGCACAGAAATTGTAGACTATATCGCTAATGTGACTATAAGCCTAACTTTTTATATGCCACGCAGAGGTATATAAAAGAATTTCCATACAATCCAATTATGTGAATATAAACCAAATAAACTAAATTCATATTTATTATTAAAAAAAAATAAACAAAATAACTTCATTTTACAAAATATTTGCACATTTCACAAAAGTTGTAGTTAAAAATAGATTATTAATTGCTTTCAAAAAAGTCAGTAATTTTAGATTGCTTCAATATAAGTGATTGTTTTAGAGTCATGTCCTCTATTTTGTCAAACAAAGAATGACCCTCAATATCATTTTCTGAGCAAAAAATTCTTAAAAAATCTAAAGAATTCAAAATTTCTTTTGGTGTTGGAAGGTGTTTTTTTTGTTGTATTTAGAAGGCAAGTTTTTGTGGCCTTTTATGCAACAATGTTTTGTTCTAAAGACATGTTCTTCTACTAAACAGTAGATGGAGGTTAAAATTTAGATTTACTTTTTGGTTTATGGCTTAAATAAATAACTAAAAAAATCTGTTGAAAATTTTTGTGACTATAACGCGAATTGTTTGCATACAATTTGGATTTTGACTACCACAAACTCGGTGCATATATGTCAAATATGACTATATAGTAAATGGACTATATCGCCAACTTTTTGAATGAAATTAAGTTCAAAAGTCACAAAAAACATTAAATATGGACTATATCATTAATGTGACAATAAGCGGTAGTGACTATAAACGAAAACTACTGTATATATATATACATATATATATATATATATATATATATATATATATATATATATATATATATATATATATATATATATATATTTATGCGTATTAGTTTTTATTAAAATTTGTACTTTTAATAGGTGTTAAACTTTTTTAATATATTTAATTAAACTATTTTTTGAGCTTGAGGTCTGTTTGTATTTTTCGTTCAATATTTCGTTAACCTTCGGTTAACTTCTTCAGGATATATATTGTTTTGATTTTTATGTTTTTCTTTTTCCTATTTTTTCTTTTTTCAATTATACAATTTTCAAATAATTTTCAAATCAAATGCGCCACCATGTCCAATACTAAAGGTAGCATTGCACTTTTCACAAGTCACTTGACTTTCCCCAATATTTGCTTTTAAAAAACTATATTTTTCTTTGATTTTAACATTAAAACAGCACAAAAGCTTTTTCTTCGGCATTTTGCTTTAAAGTATATTTTTTTATGTAAAAAGACAAAACAATGTACAAAAACTTAAGGCGAATGATAGCAAGTGGCCTTGTTAGTCCATATTATCCAGGGTAAGAAAATACGCGGAGCAGCTCCGCTCTTTTCAGCTCCTTTGGCACTTTTACACAAAGAGCGGAGTGTCAATGTTATTGCTCTTGCTCTGCGCCACTATGTCGACGCTGCTCATTACAAAATCGGAGCAAGAAAAGGAGTACCATGGTTGGCTCTTTGCATGCTCCACTCCTGTCGCTTACGCAATGTGTAAAAGAGCTGCAAAGAGCAAAAAATGCGCATTGCTCCTTTACTGTGGTACAAAATACATATTTTCTTTTAAAAGATTCTGTTGCGTTGTAATGATTATTATGATAAAATAAGAAAATGTAAATGGATGACATTTTGTAAAAACCTTAATAATTTTTATTTTTATTTTTAATTGATGTAGTAGTAATGTAGTATTTATTTTATTAGGGTTTTTAAATTATCTGAAAAATCGACTGATTTCAAGTTCTTTAATTTGACCTTTTTATACCCTTTACCAAAAAAATGGTATAAGGGTATATATAGGTATGTCATTCCGTTTGTAATTTCTATAATATCAATAAGCGACCCATAAAGTATATATATTTTGGATCCTTATGCATAGGGAAGACGAATAAGCGTTGTCCGTCTGTCTGTACGTGAAATCGGGTTTCCGAAGCTCCCAGTAAAGTTAGAGACTTCGTTCTTGGACTGGTGTGTCAGAAAATACAAACTAGATTGGTATTGAAACTCAGCAAAATCGAGCAGACGATTGCAGAGCTGGAAAACTTAAACTTTATTTTGCCATATAAAAGTAACTAGATAATACAAATTTTTTGTTTTTTTGTTAAATAAACTTATTTTACACTTCACTACGACTAAAATTGGTATTTAAAATTTTAAAAAATAAAAAAATTAAAAAGACGTTTCCAGGGTTGGAAAACTTTTTCTGTTATGTAAAATTAACTATGTCTAAAACTATATTAGTATTTTCTCGAGAACCGTAAGAGCTACAAACCTGAAATTTGGACACAGTGTGTAGACCTTTGGCCGCTACAACAACAAATACATGAGAGTTAAAAATTAAAGGGTGTGCCAAAACGAGCAACGAAAAATGTTAAAATCCCATGTAATATACATACAAATGCACTTGAAATTTGTAAAGTTAGTGTATTTTTATACAGACTACAACAATTAACACTAAGATTAAAAAAAATTAAAATAAAGGGTGTTCCATCGGTTAATGCAATTTTGACTATGCAATTTTGACAACTTGCTGTATCTTGGAAACCGTAAGAGTTACAGACCTGAAATTTGGACACAGTGTGTAGACCTTTGGCTGCTACAACAACAAATACATGAGAGTTGGAAATTAAAGGGTGTGCCAAAACGAACAACGAAAAATTTTAAAATCCCATGTTGTATACATACAAATGCAATTGAAATTTGTAAAGTTAGTGTATTTTTATACAGACTACAAAAATTAACACTAAAATTAAAAAAAAATTTAAATTAAAGGGTGTTCCATCGGTTAATGCAATTTTGACTATGCAATTTTGACAACTTGCTGTATCTTGGAAACCGTAAGAGTTACAGACCTGAAATTTGGACACAACCTTTGGCCGCTACAACAACAAATACATGAGAGTTGGAAATTAAAGGGTGTGCCAAAATGAGCAACGAAAAATTTTAAAATCCCATGTTGTATACATACAAATGCACTTGAAATTTGTAAAGTTAGTGTATTTTTATACAGACTACAAAAATTAACACTAAAATTTAAAAAAAATTTAAATTAAAGGGTATCCCATCGGTTAATGCAATTTTGACTATGTAATTTTGACAACTTGCTCTATCTTGGAAATCGTAAGAGCAAAAATCTTGAAATATTTAAAAACGGTAAAACTAAAAAAAAAATTTTTTAAAATCGCCAAACCGAAAAAAATCGCCAATTAAAAAAAAAGCGCCAAAACGAAAAAAGCACCAGATTAAAAAAAATTTCTAAATCGAAAATAAATCGCCAAAATGAAAAAATCGCCAAAATTAAAAAATCGCCAAAATTAAAAAAATCGCCAAAATTAAAAAATCGCCAAAATGAAAAAAGCACCACATTAAAAAAAATTTCTAAATCGAAAATAAATCGCGAAAAACCGGAAAAATCGCCAAAAATAAAAAACGCCAAAATTAAAAAAATCGCCAAAATTAAAAAATCGTCAAAATTAAAAAAATCGCCAAAATTAAAAAAATCTCCGAAATGAAAAAAAATCGCCAAAATGAAAAAAACACCAAATTACAAAAAAAATTTCTAAATCGAAAATAAATTGCGAAAAAGCGGAAAAATCACCAAAATTAAAAAATCGCCAAAATTAAAAAAATCGCCAAAATAAAAAAATCGCCGAAATAAAAAAATCGCCAAAATTAAAAAATCGCCAAAATGAAAAAAGCACCAAATTGAAAAAAAAAATTCTAAATTGAAAATAATTTGCAAAAAACAGGCAACATCGCCAAAATGAAAAAATCGCCAAAATGAAAAAAATCAACAAAATTAAAAAATCGCCAAAACAAAAAAAAAATCGCCAAAAATAAAAAAATGCCAAAATTAAAAAAATCGTCAAAATTAAAAAATCGCCAAAATTAAAAAAATCGCCAAAATGAAAAAAAAACTAAAAAAGAATTATTTTAACTGAAAAAACGTAAAAAAAACATATTAATGCTCGTTAAAAAATTTTGGTAGTTTCTCTTAACATTATTTAAAAACATTAAAACTTTGATTTTTGAGTACATAAGTAAAAGTCTGTAAAAATTTTGTTTTAAATAAATATGTACATATATGTTGATAAAAAAGGATTGCAACAAATATTAAAAAATGTGAGTATGTGCAAATTATTTCGACAATACCAGTAACATAACAGTGAAGCGGTACTCTGCTATGAAAGCAAAAATAACTCGTATGCAGGTACGAACTCGTACTGACATATTTTTGTTGTTTGTTTGAAAATTTATTTTTTATGAGGAATGCAAACCAAATTGGTTTTTACTTTGCTAAGTCTTAATTCAGCTGAGTGAAAAACAGAGGTCGTAGTGCAGTCTCTTTCTGTCTTTCTCCCAGCTGAATTAAGACTTAGCAAAGTAAACTTTCCGTGTGGAAAAAGGGGTATCACATTGTATAAGCAGCAGCAATCAGCATCAGCATACAATGTAAAAAAAACTATTTGCTTATTGCTGTGCTGTGAAATGTTTGAAGCAAAAGCAGTCAGCTATGTGAATTATGAGTTGAGCAACAAAAGTTGAAACGTGTGAACCGGGACTAAAGAATTGAAATTGTGTACAATATGAAAAAGGAAAGAAAGTGAATAGGTATGCATAGGTGGGAAGATACATACACATACTATCTACTAGGGATGGGCAAAAAATATCGATATATCGAAATATCGATATTTGAAAAAATATATATCGATATATATCGCCGATATTTCAAAAACCGATATATCGATACATCGATTCTAATTTACGAGTATCGGGTTTCGATATTTTTAAGAGCTCTATAAATTTTAACGCTAGGATCAAGGCACATTTACTACAGGTACACGCATTAGGGAAAACACTGTGGCAACTCTGTGCTTCTCACATAGTTTTACAAAGTAATTGTCAAAAAATTGTATGCATCAAACAAGGCACAAAAGTAATTGTCAAATGAATTCTTCGTTATAAACGTGTAAACAAAAAATCAGCGAATGAGAAATTTGTCTGATGCATGTACCTGTTTGATATGCCTTGGCTAGGATGTTGGCATGACTGCTAGTGATGCGAACCAAAAATAGAGAAATTTCATAACAGAAAAGACGCATCTATAAGGTGACCCCACTAATCCAGCTGACGTTTATTTATTAACTAAGCTAAATGTCAAATTTAGTGTGGGTATAAGTTTCAAGGCAGAATTAGTTTTTACTTTCTGTTTTGTTACTAATCAGATGACTCTTTTTTTATAGAAATCTTATACAAGCCGTTAGATTTTCTCTTTCGTTATATTCTGTTTCGGTTCAACCTGTGAAAATCAAAAAACTATTAAGTAGTGTAATGTATGTAGGTGTCAGCATAAGTAAAATAAAAACCTTTCGAAAGGCTTAGGAATTTAGGAATTTGAAAAAATTAAATTTTTACCAGAAAAACATAAAACTATATTGAAACATATTAATGGACGATGCAAAACTCATCACTTTAGTTTCAAATTTATTACAGAAAAAGTAACAATTAAAACTTAGACACAGAACGGCAACAGAAAGTAAAGACTAATGAAGCCTTAAGGAGCTCAATATCAACTTTGGTTTTCTTCACTATTAGAGTTCATTAAAATTTAAGTTAGATAGTATTTCGCGATTTCTCTAAATATTAAATCATTATTTAATGGATGCCCAGTACATATTTCTCGTATTCTGCAATGATGAAGTTTGAAGTGTTCAACACTGAGCATTCATAAAACAATTATTAAGAGCCTTATATATAAAAATTATTTAGGCTTTCTAAAGGCTTAATAAGGAAAATTTTTATGGAAATATGTTTTAAAAAGCTTTGCAAAGCCTCAATAATTTGTATAAATAAACATGTTAACATTTAAAATCGCTAACAAAATATTAAGTTCTCAAAATGATGTCGTTTAAACTTTTTTGGCGGTTATGGCGCGATATTTTAGTATGTGTATTTATTTTAAACTTAAAAGATTTTTGCAACATTTGTGGGCAAAAAATATCGATATATCGAAATATCGATGTTTTAAAAAAATATATATCGATGCTGTTCAAAAATATCGATACGATATACATATATCGATACATTTTTTTCATTTGCCCATCCCTACTATCTACATACATGCATGCATGTTTGTATACTTACATTTTTGTTGTTTGTTTGAAAATTTAATAATTACCTATAATTATTAGTTTTGGCCAATCGAAATTTTATGTTTTGTTGTGTTATATAATTCAGCTATTAGGCCTACCATATTTTATGTAAATATAAAATAAATTAAATTAAATAAAATAATTTTTTGTTTTAATAAAGTCATCATGCGTCCCTACATACATACATATGTGTTATACATGCGTATTTACGTTCATATCTATGTATATATGTACATACATGCATACATACATACATACCTACCACCTACATTTATTTCTGCAATAACAAAATACAAAAAAAAATTACTTTTCAACGAAAAATACATCCGTTTGAACAACATACATACATACATATGTATGAATGTAGCACGTACATATATGCAGGTACACATCACATCATAAAAACCAATTTGGTTTGCATTCCTCATAAAAAATAAATTTTCAAACAAACAACAAAAATATGTCAGTACGAGTTCGTACCTGCATACGAGTTATTTTTGCTTTCATAGCAGAGTACCGCTTCACTGTTATGTTGCTGGTATTGTCGAAATAATTTGCACATACTCACATTTTTTAATATTTGTTGCAATCCTTTTTTATCAACATATATGTACATATTTATTTAAAACAAAATTTTTACAGACTTTTACTTATGTACTCAAAAATCAAAGTTTTAATGTTTTTAAAAAGGTTAAGAGAAACTACCAAAATGTTTTAACGAGCATTAATATGTTTTTTTTTGTTTTTTTTACGTTTTTTCAGTTAAAATAATTCTTTTTTAGTTTTTTTTCATTTTGGTGATTTTTTTTTAATTTTGGCGATTTTTTAATTTTGGCGATTTTTTTAATTTTGGCGTTTTTTATTTTTGGCGATTTTTTTTGTTTTGGCGATTTTTTATTTTGGCGATTTTTTTCATTTTGGCGATTTTTTCATTTTGGCGATGTTGCCGGTTTTTTGCAAATAATTTTCAATTTAGAATTTTTTTTTCAATTTGGTGCTTTTTTCATTTTGGCGATTTTTTAATTTTGGCGACTTTTTTTTATTTCGGCGATTTTTTTTATTTTGGCGATTTTTTTAATTTTGGCGATTTTTTAATTTTGGTGATTTTTTCATTTCGGAGATTTTTTTAATTTTGGCAATTTTTTTAATTTTAACGATTTTTTAATTTTGGCGATTTTTTTAATTTTGGCGTTTTTTATTTTTGGCGATTTTTCCGGTTTTTCGCGATTTATTTTCGATTTAGACATTTTTTTTAATGTGGTGCTTTTTTTCATTTTGGCGATTTTTTAATTTTGGCGATTTTTTTAATTTTGGCGATTTTTTAATTTTGGCGATTTTTTCATTTTGGCGATTTATTTTCGATTTAGAAATTTTTTTAATCTGGTGCTTTTTTTCGTTTTGGCGTTTTTTTTTTAATTGGCGATTTTTTTTCGGTTTGGCGATTTAAAATTTTTTTTTTTTTTTAGTTTTACCGTTTTTGAAAATTTCAAGATTTTTGCTCTTACGGTTTCCAAGATAGAGCAAGTTGTCAAAATTACATAGTCAAGATTACATTTACTGATGGTACACCCTCTAATTAAAATTTTTTTAATTTTTGTAGTCTGTATAAAAATACACTAACTTTACAAATTTCAAGTGCATTTGTATGTATATTACATGGGATTTTAACATTTTTCGTTGCTCGTTTTGGCACACCCTTTAATTTCCAACTCTCATGTATTTGTTGTTGTAGCGGCCAAAGGTCTACACACTGTGTCCAAATTTCAGGTCTGTAACTCTTACGGTTTCCAAGATACAGCAAGTTGTCAAAATTGCATATTCAAAATTGCATTAACCGATGGAACACCCTTTAATTTAAATTTTTTTTTAAATTTTAGTGTTAATTTTTGTAGTCTGTATAAAAATACACTAACTTTACAAATTTCAATTGCATTTGTATGTATATTACATGGGATTTTAAAATTTTTCGTTGCTCGTTTTGGCACACCCTTTAATTTCCAACTCTCATGTATTTGTTGTTGTAGCGACCAAAGGTCTACACACTGTGTCCAAATTTCAGGTCCGTAGCTCTTACGGTTCTCGAGAAAATAAGACTTAGGCCATTATTATTTATTGCCACAGATATGTATGTATGTGTATATACATGTAAATATATGTACATGTACATCAATGATAAGCAAACACATACATATGTAATGTAAAAGAGAGCAAATTGCAGCCTTGTACGAATGTACGTGTAAAAAAGAGCATAACTAAGTGCCCACGGGCGGCCTTTTGGTGATCAATGATGTACATACATACTTATATACATTAATATGTACATATGTAAATACAAAAAATTTAATGGCGAGAAAATCGATATTATTTATTTTAATACTGTGTATTATTTAATTTAACCCAAAGTAACCACTGTTAATGTCAAAAAGAGCAAGCGTAATGAGCCACTCAATGTACACAATACGCGGAGCAAAAGAGCAAAAGAGTAACATCGTTGGTACTTGCTCAAAGAGTTTGCTCCTACATGTTGTACTATGTTTAGACGGTACGTGCTTCGCTCTCTATTCATGCTTCACGCCCCAATCATGACCGAATCCACTTGCTTCGCCATACAAAATTATGATAGCGAATCAAGTAGATTCAATATGAATCTACTTGCGAAGCACGTAAAATTGGTATCTTCTCTAACTTTTATCGCAGTTAATCGCCACTTTATCAGAACTAGCTATCAAAACAAAATAGGTATATGTGTATGTGTGTGTTTGTAAACAAATAAAAACAAACCAAAAACATACAGTATTTTTCGGTTAATTGACCCTACGGTTAATTGGTTTCCACGCTTAATTGAACCATATGATCGGGCAAAAAAATATTGCATACGAAAGCACATGTAAATTTCCGCGGATAATTGAACCCGGTTAATTGATTTTCCCGCTTAATTGGTTCAAAATTCATGTCATCAAAAATAAATTTCCTCTTACTTTTACCCGGTTAATTGCATTATTATTGAATAATAATCTAGCATTTTTTCACATACATATTTGACATCATTTGTGAAAAACACTGGGTGGCATCTCTACTATACACATATATGTAAATTTTTTTCTGTTACTTGCATTTTTTTCGTTTAAAGTAAAAAAAAAAATTATTTTGAAAAACTTAAAGTGCACATATACGATTTCTTTTAATTCATTAGTAGTTCCAATTATGCGTGATTTCTGTAGTTGAACAAACTGTTCAATTAAACGGGATTCTTGTAATTGAACGAATTGTTCAATTAAGCGGGTATCGGCTAATTGGTTCCCTGGTTAATTGAACAAAAAGTTGTGCAAATTTTGATGTGCAATTAACCGAAAAATACTGTAGATGTGAGTTTAATATAAATAAATTTAATTAAGTTATGAATAATATAAAAAGGAAAAATAAGAAGAAAATATAGAGATGCCTTCAAAAACAAGATTTCGCATGAGTGGAATTTATGTAAAGTATGTATGCTTATGTGTATGCATGTATAGACGTGCGTATGATACGTATGTTTGTGTGAATATACATAAAAAAAAATGCCACGCGAACAGTGATGCCAACTTTTTCAGAGCAAAAACCACTGTGTGTTCATAAAAAAGCACTAAATGAAATAAGTACTCGTATATATGTACAGATGTATGTATGTATGTATGTACTAGAGGGGAGCACAAGCTATGAAAATGTGCACAGTATTGTATTTTTTTCAAAAGCAAATAGTGTTTGTAGTGGTGATCGTAATAGAGTGTGAAACAAAAATAGAGAACAAGGAAACAAAAAACACACACAATCATTGTACAACAGTTGAATAGACAGTTGTGTCAAGTGTGCAATGTTTTTATTGTACACTTCATAGTAGGGATGGGCGAAAAATATCGATATATCGAAATATCGATATTTGCGAAAAAAAATATCGATATATATCGCCGTCAGTTCTCATTGTACCTTCATAGTGAACAGACGTATTAGCGGATTTTTTTTACATACATAATAAAAAAAATCATACAAAAAAATATTTGTAGTACATAATATTCGTTGTACATTAACTTTGATAAATAAGCTTTTTTTGCTTTGCTAATATTTTTTTACATAGACAGTAATAACTAAAACAAAAATAAAACAAAAACAACCGTAAACAAAATAACTCAAAGTGCCCTTGAGGAATACACTAACAAAGTGCCCTTGAGGAATACTCTATATGAGTACCTCAAAAACAAATAATTGTGAAGTGAGTGATAACGGCAGAAATGCCTATCTTACTGTGAGCTCTGATGATCTTAATGATAACAATAAAAAATCTGATGATATACTTACTGTGAGTTCTGATGCTCTTAATATAAACAAAATAAATAAAAAACCTGATGACAGACTTTTTTTAACGGCTAAGCCAATTTTTCGTCAGCGATCAACTTCGCTTTGTCCAATGTCAACTAGTGATTTGTTAACATTACAGTTGCCTACTACTTCGTCATTTAAATCAGCGATATCATCCGATTCAGGCTCGTGTTCATCACTTACCCAAATTGTCAATATAAATAAGAGTAGCCCAAAACCCAAGGTCCAAGTCGGAATGGACAGATATATAATGGTGGGAAAGCGCGGGCGAAGCCCAAATTCTAATAAAATTGCATCTGCTTCAAAGGTATCTAGGGATAACAGCGCATCCTCCACTAATCGTTTTCAAATATTGCAAGATGACAACGACACACCTGATATATCTGAGAAAAAAACCTCCAAGCCGCCACCAATATATTTGAGAGAAAAAAATTCAAACGCTCTTATTAAGAAATTAATTTCGGTCATTGGTGAGAAAAAATTTCACATTGTTCCAATAAAACGTGGCAATATCGATGAAACGAAAATTCAAATTTATGACGAAACAGATTTCCGTAAAATGGTTTCTGAATTTGAAAAAAATAAAACAAGTTTCTACACATACCAGCTCAAGAGTGCTAAAGGCCTGCAGATCGTATTGAAGGGCATAGATTCTTATGTTGTTCCCGAAGAAATAAAAGACGCACTCGTCCTCCAGGGATTCAAGGTAAAAAATGTTTCAAATATAATAAATAGGGAGAAGATCCCCCAGCCTCTATTTCGCGTTGAACTTGAGCCGAATGATATAAAATTGAGAAAAAATGAGACGCACCCAATTTATAATTTAAAATATCTTTTATACCGAAAAATAACAGTTGAAGAACCACACAAGCGTTCTGGACCCGTACAGTGCCATAATTGTCAAGAATATGGCCACACAAAAACTTACTGCAAATTACCTACAGTTTGTGTTATTTGCGGTGAATTGCACGGTACTGCTAGTTGCAATAAACCGAAAGATCAAAGTAACAAAAAATGCAGTAATTGTGGAGAAAATCACACTGCTAACTACAGAGGTTGTCGTGTATATTCTTTCGTTAAAAAGACAATGGGGCAAAAACCTAAAGTAGCTCCAGCACAAACAGCAAACACTTACTCCGCCACTCTTGCCCAAGTGAGCCAACCAGTTAATTCACGTGTATCGTATGCCGATGCTGCAAAAACAAGCTCTATTCCCACACAAAATGTTTCACGGCCAAATACTTCAATAAATACAAACTCAGGCTTTAATTTTAATCGCCTTGAAGCTACTATTGAAAATCTGGTGCAAACTATAAACAATTTTACAACAAGTATGACTAGCATGATGCAAGAAATGCTGCGAATGCAGAATACTCTGCTTCAAGCAATACTTAATAAGCCATGAACACGTTAACAATATGTTTCTGGAACGCAAACGGCATTCGCCAACATAAAAATGAACTTGAGCACTTCCTCACGGAAAAAAATATTGATATAATGTTGGTCTCTGAGACTCATTTGACTTCGAGAAGCCTTTTTAAAATTTATGGCTACACCTTATATGATTCAAAGGACCCGAGAGGAAGAGCATGCGGTGGATCAGCAATTTTAATAAAGTCAAGACTCAAGCATTATATTATTGACAACATTTGCGAAGAACATTTACAAGCAACGAATATTTGTATCGAAAATTTTTGCACTAATTTTGTCATATCATCAATTTACTCCCCTCCTAGGTTCGCAATTACTGAGGACCAATACGAGAATTTCTACAAATCCCTTGGCCCTTGCTTCGTAGCAGCTGGCGACTACAATGCAAAACATACGTTCTGGGGTTCGCGTCTTATTACACCTAGAGGTCGGGCATTGTTCAACACAATTTCAAAAATGGGCTTGGACGTCATTTCGAGTGGGGAGCCCACTTACTGGCCTACGGACATACAAAAAATTCCGGATGTTATAGATTTTGGAGTCATGAAAAATATTTCTAGGGAATTAGTTCATGTTGAAGCGTCTCAAGATCTTTCCTCCGATCACTCTCCCACGATCGTTACAATTTGTAGCCCACTAAGTAGTGACTTACCTCACCCGTATGTGAAGACGATCAACCGTGTTAATTGGCTGGGGTTCAGAAAATATCTCAGTACTCATTGTACGGAAAACATTATACTAAGAACATCCGAAGATATTGAATTTAACATTGGCAATCTTATCAAAAATATAAAACAGGCTGCTGAACATGCGACTACCTCCTACCCGCAGACTGGATTTAATAGAATTTATTCTACGGATATTGAACGTCTTGTAAGTGAAAAAAGAAGAGCTAGAAGGGAATGGCAACAGCACAGATCACCACAACATAAAATCAGATTTAAAGAGTGCACTAAACGACTCCAAGACTTGCTTGCATTTGAAAAAACTGCATCTTTTAAAAACTATCTGGAAGGTCTTGATGCCACACCAGCATCTAATTACTCCTTGTGGCGCGCTGCTAGAAAGCTTAAAACACCTGTTGCGTTTAAACCACCTCTGCGTACATCTACAGGGGGTTGGGCAAGAAGCGATACTGAAAAAGGTAAACTATTTGCTGAGCATTTAAAATCAGTATTTACCCCTAACTCGTGTACTGGTGTTATTGATTTGCCGAATGTAGTGGCGCTACCCCCTCGACCCATAAAATTTAGAACGTGTGATGTACAAAAAGTAATTGCTGAACTTAACCCGAAGAAAGCTCCGGGTATTGATGGAATTAGTAACCAGATGCTAATAAAGTTGCCTCGTATTGCAATTAGAATCCTATTATTTATTTTTAACGCCATTTTACGACTGGAGTATTTTCCAAATAGCTGGAAGCTTGCCAAAGTTAAAATGATTCCAAAGCCGGGCAAAGACCTTACCAAGGCTGAGTCATACAGGCCAATAAGTCTGCTATCAACAATGTCAAAACTTTTCGAAAAACTGCTCATGACAAAATTGTCCCCAATTCTAGTTAGTAATGGGTGCATACCGGACCATCAATTTGGTTTTAGAAGTCAGCATAGCACCATCGAACAAACTCATAGATTGGTTCAATTTATAAGAAGAACATTTGAAGAAAAGAAGTATTGTTCTGCGCTGTTTATCGACGTTTCTCAGGCATTTGATAAAGTGTGGCATGAAGGTCTTATTTTAAAATTGAAATCATATTTACCAATAAATTTTCTGAAGCTATTAGAAAGTTATATTACTACCCGGAAGTTTACGGTTGTGGAAGGAGACTTCATGAGTGTGCCCGAATCTATATCATCCGGTGTGCCACAGGGGAGCATACTGGGGCCAGTTTTGTATTTGATTTACACTTGTGATATGCCTTTGAGCAGCAATATTCATACATCTACGTTTGCCGATGATACAGCCTGCCTTAGTATGCACGAAAACCCTCACGAGGCTTCCCGATATCTACAAGAACATATTACACAACTGGAACTATGGTTAAATTTATGGAGAATCAAAGTAAACGAGCAAAAGTGTGTCCAGGTAACATTTACCCTGCGAAGAGATACTTGTTCCCCTATTCGAATCAACAATCAAGTTGTTCTTCAACATTCACACGTAAAATACCTTGGTATACACCTTGATCGACGGCTTACATGGAAGCCCCATATTGACTCAAAGCTAACACAAATGAAACTGAAATTAACTAAGCTACATTGGCTGATTGGTAGAAATTCTTCACTCAGTCTAGATTGTAAACTTTTAATATACAAGACGATTTTGAAACCAATATGGTGCTACGGAATACAGTTATGGGGCACTGCTTCAGCTTCTAATGTCGAGAGAATCCAACGAAGGCAAAACAAAATTTTACGCTTAATAACATTGGCATGGTATATAAAAAATTCAAATATACATCGTGATTTAAATATGCCACTAGTGACTGAAGAAATTGCAAAATACGCTGGCAAATATTTAACAAAACTCGAGTCACATCCTAATCCGCTTGCCCGTAATATTTTGAACTTTACTGGACACATCCGCCTAAAAAAGAGGGACACATGGGCTCTTATTCATAGCACTCCAGATGGGACTTCTTGAAAATACTTTATTTTTTTCCTTTTGACTATCACTACTTATGTATTATATATAACTATTACTAAGCTTATGTCCGACACTGGTCGGGCCTAATTATATTTTTAGATTTAAGATTTGAATACTTATTGTTAGTTCATATATGAAGATACAATAAATAAAAAATCTTGCATTCAAAAAAAAAAAAAAAAAAAAAAAGATATATATCGCCGATATTTCAAAATCCGATATATCGATACATCGATTCTTATTTACGAGTATCGGGTTTCGATACTTTTAAGAGCTAAAGCCGTTTTATAACTGTACGATATTAACATTACTACTAGTGATGCGAAGAAAAAAAAAGAGAAATTTCATAATAACATCCCAGACGAATTTATAAGGTGACCCAACTAAGCCAGGTGACTTTTTGGATTTTTGGGTATAAGCCTAAAGGCAGAATTTGTTTTTACTTTCCGTTCTGTTGTGAATCAGCTGAATCTTTTTGGTTTATTGAAATCATACACAAGCCGTTAGTTTTTCTGTCCTTAATTCTGTTTTGTTTCGGTTCAACCTGTGAAAATAAAAAACTGTTAACTAATTGTAAGTGGCAGCATAAATAAAATAAAAACATTTCGAAATAAACTGGGATTGTGCTTTAAGAATTTAAAAAAATTTAATTTTTATCAGAAAAACATAAAACTATATTGAAACATAACAATGAGTGTTTTTCATACGGGATTTCCTGGGATCCCGCACATTTTCCTTGAAAGAAATCCCAGGAAATTTGTGCGGTCAACTTTAGTTCGTACAAATGTACACATTCCTCGATAAGTAAGGTGATGGCAGTAGAACTATAGCTAAAAATTTACAACAATTACGGCCGGGAACTGAAATTGTACTATTTTTTTTGACTAATGTGTTTATAAAACGTTATTATTTAATCGATATCATGAATTATAATTTGTTTTTTGTTGAAATAAACAAATTAAAATTAAATAAAAAAATATTTTGTAATGTTTTTGCGAAAAGTCGTTCCCGCTTTCCCGGGAAATGAAAAAGTCCGGAAAAAGAAAAACTTTAACAACAATGGACGATGCAAACCTCATCACTTTAGTGGAAAACTCTGACCGTTCTGGTCCGAAACAGCTGATAGATTATTACAGAAAAAGTAACTAATAAAATTTAGAAACAGAACGGCACAGCACAGAGCAGCAACGGAAAGTAAAAACTAATGAAGTCTTTAGGAGCTACAGTAGGTTACGTATAACTTAACATAAATAGTTCTTTTGTATTAAATTTCTTAAAGTAAGTAATTGTACATACGAAATTAATGCAGCAAAAAATATCGATATATCGAAATATCGATGTTTTCCAAAAACATATATCGATACTGTTCAAAAACATCGATACGATATATATCGATACATTTTCTTCATTTGCCCATCCCTACTTCATAGTGCACAATACTTCATTTCACAAACTAAAAATTTCATAAAATATTAAGTGATAATAAAACTTTTTACAACTACATACATATATTCATTGAGAAAGATATTATTTCAATGTTATTTGTTAGTCTTAAATTAATAAATTATAAAACGAAGGGTCAGTGTGACCATTTTTGCAGCTAAATTTAGCATATTTTTTTTATTTAGCTGCAAAATTTTTGATTTAGCAGTTAGCATTTTCTATAGCATTTTTCAATAATACATAATGATCAAACAGAATTGCGGCATAAACACATTTTCCATACAAATTGACACAAAAAAACAGCACCAGAAAGCAGTCGATAGATAGAATTTATTTTATTTTGACAACGTTTTTTCTTATGCTCTCACATATAAATTAATATTCTCTCAACAATGCTACCATACTTTCAATAAATTTCATATATTTTGTGAACAAAACTACAAAGAAAAATAAGCACAAAAGAAAATGAAACAAAAATTAGAGAGCATATGAAGTTACTGCCGTAGACTTTATTATGGGCTTTGTTAATTTGACAGCGATTTTTCCTGAAGTTGCGGACTTATTCTGTTTAATCATATATATATAGATTTTTCTAGCATTATTTTGTAATATAAGGCCATATTATGAGTTGCATTCGATTTTCGACATTCGCTTGGTATCGAGCATCGAAATTCAAATGTTAAATTCATATTATGAGCACCGAAAATTTCGCTGAGCAACGAATTTTCTATCGAACAGAATTTAGCTTTCGATGCAGTATTTTAATGGGAAAAATTAGTAAAAAGTCCAAGTGTTAAGCTATGTTTATTTTTAAGTACACAAACTCAAATTCTTAGCTATTTTTTGCCGGTTTCATTCACAATAACAACGTTCTTTGTGGAATGCTCGTTATAATACCAAATGAAAATTCGTTCGATCGGTACTTTCGACTACAGTCGAATATTGATAGTTGCTTATAATAGGGGCCATAATCTGCACACTTTTTAACAATATAATTTATGCAACTTTCGGTATATTAGTAATTTTCACGAGTAACTCATTTCATGATGTATTTGTAACACGATAAATGTTAATTATGCTTATAAATATATAAGTTGATGTAGGTACTAGAACTGTGATCAGCGTGACCATATTAGCTTATTTTAAGTTAAATTTAGCTTATTGTTTTGGATTTAGCTTCAAAATTTTCATTTAGCACTTAGCTTATTTTTTAGATCATTTAGCCTTTATTTAATCTAAATTGTTAAAGACATAAAATTTTTGTAAGAATTATAATTTGTTACGGTTAAAAATATAAATTTGGAAAATATTTTAGAAAATACATAATGTAAATTGCTTATTTGTAAGAGAAATGACACATTTAAAAATAGATGACATTGATTGCAATTTTGGAATTACAATGGCAAAAGTTACATTAATATTACCCATAAGACTTTTTTGACTTGAACGTCAGCAGCATGAATTTACTTAAAACAAAAATTAGAAATATATTTACTGTAAATAGCACTACTTCACTAAAAAAGGTTTCGTATCTCAGTATAAATGCTGTTATATTTTTGAAAGCTGGTTAATAGCCCATTCAGGCTGACACAAATTAAGTCATTTCAAGCTGAAATTACGAACGAAATGAAAAGTGTTTATACATTTGACATTTGAGTTGATTTCGCAAACATCTTATTCACTGCGGCATACATTGAAGTACTTTTTTCAGTTGAGTAAATTCTTTGTTACACTTATACACATTTTTCTTAAAAAATTTTTATAAATATAATAATTTTCAACCTTCGTTTAATTTCATATTGTATTTAAAAATTTTATTTCTCATAATTGTTGTTTCTCATAGTTGTAAATTTACTCATGTATAAATGTACACGATGATTTGCTATTTAATTTAACGATATTCGACATTTCTAGCTCGAGATATGATTGGTGAAGTTAAAAAGGGTGGACAAATAAAAAAAATTTAAATATTGTTTATCTAATTTTTCGACCTTTTATATACATATGTTCAACAAAACTAATTTTTTAAGCTTTAGGTCAGTAAATTTTATATATTTTTAGTTTTGATCCGTATTTCGTTAACTTTTGGTTAACTTCTTCAGGATGATTCTTATTTTATTTGCTTTATAGTTAGTTTTTGCCTTTTTTGTTTTCAATAAAAAAAATTTATTTATGACACACATTGTTATTTATAATTTTAAAAAAAATTTGTTTGATTGAAAACAAAAAAGGCAAAAACTAATTATAAAGCAAATAAAATAAGAATCATCCTGAAGAAGTTAACCAAAAGTTAACGAAATATTGATCAAAACTAAAAATATATAAAAGTTACTGACCTAAAGCTTAAAAAATTAATTTTATTGAAAATTAAAATATTTCAAAAATTGTTCCACAAAAAAAATTTACCTTGATTTTCGAATTCAGAGGAACAAAATACATAATTAAAATAACCACGCATCAAATGTACATTTTCGTTGTAAATTAGTATTATTTTATAAAAACTAATTTTTAAATTTTGCTTATCAACGAAATACATTTGCAAAAAAGCTTGTTTTCTAAAAACCAACAGCGAATTAATAATTTTGCTTTGCTTTTAATGATTTTTATTAGTGCATAATGCATTATGTAAAATGAAAAACTGAAAGTTAGTATAAGTGATGAAATTTAACAAGGTTTTAAAGAATTCCATCATACAATTTTATATAAACAATTTGCCCATAATGTTTATGTTATTATTATAGTAGAAATTTGTAACCGTCTATGGCCTGCATTGGTAATAAATATAGAAATAAATAAATAAATAATGTATTTTTAACAGGGACCGTAATTGTTATAACTTTTATCGTAAAAGTCAGAAAATAAAAGTTATTTTTTGACTTTTATTTTTTCGAGCAGAAATAAAAGTTATTTTTTGACTTTTATTTTTTCGATAAAAAATAAAAGTTATTTTTGACTTTTATTTTTTCAAGCAAAAATAAAAGTTATTTTTTGACTTTTATTTTTTTGAGCAAAAATAACAGTTATTTTTTACTTTTATTTTTTCGAGCAGAAATAAAAGTTATTTTTTGACTTTTATTTTTTCAAGCAAAATTAAAAGTTATTTTTTGACTTTAATTTTTTTGAGCAAAAATAAAAGTTATTTTGTGATAAATTCATTATATTTATTATAAATTTTGGCGCGTTTGCAATAGTGAATCGTTAAATTTACTTATTTAGAAAAGAATATTTGGAATATTAAATAATAATTTCTTTGTCAAAGGGGTTGAAAACACAAAAATAACTTTTATTTCTGCTCAAAAAAATAAAAGTAAAAAAATAACTTTTATTTCTACTCGAAAAAATAAAAGTCAAAAAATAACTTTTATTTCTGCTCGAAAAAATAAAAGTAAAAAAAACTGTTATTTTTGTTCAAAAAAATAAAAATTTTTTTTTAATCAAAAATTCAAAATTAACAGTTATTTTCGGTCCCTGATTTTTAACTAACAATTACATCCTAGCGTGGTTTTTAATGTGAAATTGTATAGCAAAACTCGTTAAGACATTAAATTTTTACACTTATGTATGCTAAACTCATGGCAGGTTTTCAAGAATTTAAACAAATCTTTCGTTCATTTAAAGGAAATACAATTTTGTAATGCAATAAAAGAATAAATAGCAAAAATAAGCACTTTAAAAGAAACAATGTAATTAAAAAGAAGTATGTATTAAATTTTAGCATTAGGTTTCAGCTCTATAATAATTTTTTAGATTTTTTTTAAATCAATTTAGCATCAAAAATTTTTAGGATGTGGTCACACTGCTTAGAACAGAACCATGCGAACTAACACGCTCAAATAATCTACGACGCACATACATAGATTCTTCGTTGTTTGTTTTTTCTTTTGCACATACACATAATTTTACACTTGTATGCTCATTTTACAATTGTCATTCGGTGTGCACTAGTGAAATGTGCTTCGACACAATAATAACTGATGCCCTCGCTTGGCAGATAAACAAATGCTGTTGCATGCTTTTGATGAGATTGAATACCATATTTAGTATTCTCATAAAATCAAGAGCACTAAAAAGAGAGAACAATTCAATACTGTACAACATGAAGGCTACATAAACAACCATCGTTTGCACAGCTCTAGTATGTACATAAATATATTTTTATTTAGAAATAATTTATTAATCAGGCTTGAGTTCAGTAATTTCAATTCTTATGAATGAAATATTTTTATTAATTAATGTGAGTATCTAAAGAATAGAAGAAAAATTAAACTAGACACTATTAGCTGGGGGAAATACCGATATTTTTCTGTGCAGCCACGCACTTCATCAGCACCCATGTCTATCTACTGGGGTAGAGATTATTATTAACATCAGCTATTAAACTTAAATTTCTATGAAATGGAATATGAGAATTGATTGTGTATACAATTATTGATTTGCCTTTGGCAAACACATTTGTAAGTATCACTATTCATTTTCTGTTTTTCCATTTTCTATTTAGGTTAGCACGAAGTTATATCACGCTACCTATGTATGTTTAACTATTCTTACTTACCTTTTACGATCATCACATTAATTATTTTTACTTATTCGATGCACCATCGGTACATACATATAAGTATTATTGTAGTGGCTTTATGTTACTTTGTTTTTGCTTTCTACAGTTGACTTAGCTTTCCAGCATTCTGAAGCAGTTCTGGCCAAGTGAACAGTGATCGCCAACTGAACATATTTTTGTCACGTGCCCATGATGAATTAAATGAGACATTATTAGATTTAATTGAACTATAGTGAATTTTTAATCAGAAATAATTTATTAATCAGGCTTGAGTTCAGTAATTTCAATTCTTATGAATGAAATATTTTTATTAATTAATGTGAGTATCTAAAGAATAGAAGAAAAATTAAACTAGACACTATTAGCTGGGGAAAATACCGATATTTTTCTGTGCAGCCACGCACTTCATCAGCACCCATGTCTATCTACTGGGGTAGAGATTATTATTAACATCAGCTAATAAACTTAAATTTCTATGAAATGGAATATGAGAATTGATTGTGTATACAATTATTGATTTGCCTTTGGCAAACACATTTGTAAGTATCACTATTCATTTTCTGTTTTTCCATTTTCTATTTAGGTTAGCACGAAGTTATATCACGCTACCTATGTATGTTTAACTATTCTTACTTATCTTTTACGATCATCACATTAATTATTTTTACTTATTCGATGCACCATCGGTACATACATATAAGTATTATTGTAGTGGCTTTATGTTACTTTGTTTTTGCTTTCTACAGTTGACTTAGCTTTCCAGCATTCTGAAGCAGTTCTGGCCAAGTGAACAGTGATCGCCAAGTGAACATATTTTTGTCACGTGCCCATGATGAATTAAATGCGACATTATTAGATTTAATTGCACTATAGTGAATTTTTAATCAGAAATAATTTATTAATCAGGCTTGAGTTCAGTAATTTCAATTCTTATGAATGAAATATTTTTATTAATTAATGTGAGTATCTAAAGAATAGAAGAAAAATTAAACTAGACACTATTAGCTGGGGGAAATACCGATATTTTTCTGTGCAGCCACGCACTTCATCAGCACCCATGTCTATCTACTGGGGTAGAGATTATTATTAACATCAGCTATTAAACTTAAATTTCTATGAAATGGAATATGAGAATTGATTGTGTATACAATTATTGATTTGCCTTTGGCAAACACATTTGTAGGTATCACTATTCATTTTCTGTTTTTCCATTTTCTATTTAGGTTAGCACGAAGTTATATCACGCTACCTATGTATGTTTAACTATTCTTACTTATCTTTTACGATCATCACATTAATTATTTTTACTTATTCGATGCACCATCGGTACATACATATAAGTATTATTGTAGTTGTTTTATGTTACTTTGTTTTTGCTTTCTACAGTTGACTTAGCTTTCCAGCATTCTGAAGCAGTTCTGGCCAAGTGAACAGTGATCGCCAAGTGAACATATTTTTGTCACGTGCCCATGATGAATTAAATGAGACATTATTAGATTTAATTGAACTATAGTGAATTTTTAATCAGAAATAATTTATTAATCAGGCTTGAGTTCAGTAATTTCAATTCTTATGAATGAAATATTTTTATTAATTAATGTGAGTATCTAAAGAATAGAAGAAAAATTAAACTAGACACTATTAGCTGGGGGAAATACCGATATTTTTCTGTGCAGCCACACACTTCATCAGCACACATGTCTATCTACTGGGGTAGAGATTATTATAACATCAGCTATTAAACTTAAATTTCTATGAAATGGAATATGAGAATTGATTGTGTATACAATTATTGATTTGCCTTTGGCAAACACATTTGTAAGTATCACTATTCATTTTCTGTTTTTCCATTTTCTATTTAGGTTAGCACGAAGTTATATCACTCTACCTATGTATGTTTAACTATTCTTACTTATCTTTTACGATCATCACATTAATTATTTTTACTTATTCGATGCACCATCGGTACATACATATAAGTATTATTGTAGTGGCTTTATGTTACTTTGTTTTTGCTTTCTACAGTTGACTTAGCTTTCCAGCATTCTGAAGCAGTTCTGGCCAAGTGAACAGTGATCGCCAAGTGAACATATTTTTGTCACGTGCCCATGATGAATTAAATGAGACATTATTAGATTTAATTGAACTATAGTGAATTTTTAATCAGAAATAATTTATTAATCAGGCTTGAGTTCAGTAATTTCAATTCTTATGAATGAAATATTTTTATTAATTAATGTGAGTATCTAAAGAATAGAAGAAAAATTAAACTAGACACTATTAGCTGGGGGAAATACCGATATTTTTCTGTGCAGCCACGCACTTCATCAGCACCCATGTCTATCTACTGGGGTAGAGATTATTATTAACATCAGTTATTAAACTTAAATTTCTATGAAATGGAATATGAGAATTGATTGTGTATACAATTATTGATTTGCCTTTGGCAAACACATTTGTAAGTATCACTATTCATTTTCTGTTTTTCCACAGTTGACTTAGCTTTCCAGCATTCTGAAGCAGTTCTGGCCAAGTGAACAGTGATCGCCAAGTGAACATATTTTTGTCACGTGCCCATGATGAATTAAATGAGACATTATTAGATTTAATTGAACTATAGTGAATTTTTAATCAGAAATAATTTATTAATCAGGATTGAGTTCAGTAATTTCAATTCTTATGAATGAAATGTTTTTATTAATTAATGTGAGTATCTAAAGAATAGAAGAAAAATTAAACTAGACACTATTAGCTGGGGGAAATACCGATATTTTTCTGTGCAGCCACGCACTTCATCAGCACCCATGTCTATCTACTGGGGTAGAGATTATTATTAACATCAGCTATTAAACTTAAATTTCTATGAAATGGAATATGAGAATTGATTGTGTATACAATTATTGATTTGCCTTTGGCAAACACATTTGTAAGTATCACTATTCATTTTCTGTTTTTCCATTTTCTATTTAGGTTAGCACGAAATTATATCACTCTACCTATGTATGTTTAACTATTCTTACTTATCTTTTACGATCATCACATTAATTATTTTTACTTATTCGATGCACCATCGGTACATACATATAAGTATTATTGTAGTGGCTTTATGTTACTTTGTTTTTGCTTTCTACAGTTGACTTAGCTTTCCAGCATTCTGAAGCAGTTCTGGCCAAGTGAACAGTGATCGCCAAGTGAACAGTGATCGCCAAGTGAACATATTTTTGTCACGTGCCCATGATGAATTAAATGAGACATTATTAGATTTAATTGAACTATAGTGAATTTTTAATCAGAAATAATTTATTAATCAGGCTTGAGTTCAGTTATTTCAATTCTTATGAATGAAATATTTTTATTAATTAATGTGAGTATCTAAAGAATAGAAGAAAAATTAAACTAGACACTATTAGCTGGGGGAAATACCGATATTTTTCTGTGCAGCCACGCACTTCATCAGCACCCATGTCTATCTACTGGGGTAGAGATTATTATTAACATCAGCTATTAAACTTAAATTTCTATGAAATGGAATATGAGAATTGATTGTGTATACAATTTTTGATTTGCCTTTGGCAAACACATTTGTAAGTATCACTATTTATTTCTGTTTTTCCATTTTCTATTTAGGTTAGCACGAAGTTATATCACTCTACCTATGTATGTTTAACTATTCTTACTTATCTTTTACGATCATCACATTAATTATTTTTACTTATTCGATGCACCATCGGTACATACATATAAGTATTATTGTAGTGGCTTTATGTTACTTTGTTTTTGCTTTCTACAGTTGACTTAGCTTTCCAGCATTCTGAAGCAGTTCTGGCCAAGTGAACAGTGATCGCCAAGTGAACATATTTTTGTCACGTGCCCATGATGAATTAAATGAGACATTATTAGATTTAATTGAACTATAGTGAATTTTTAATCAGAAATAATTTATTAATCAGGCTTGAGTTCAGTAATTTCAATTCTTATGAATGAAATATTTTTATTAATTAATGTGAGTATCTAAAGAATAGAAGAAAAATTAAACTAGACACTATTAGCTGGGGGAAATACCGATATTTTTCTGTGCAGCCACGCACTTCATCAGCACCCATGTCTATCTACTGGGGTAGAGATTATTATTAACATCAGCTATTAAACTTAAATTTCTATGAAATGGAATATGAGAATTGATTGTGTATACAATTATTGATTTGCCTTTGGCAAACACATTTGTAAGTATCACTATTCATTTTCTGTTTTTCCATTTTCTATTTATGTTAGCCCAGCTAATAGTGTCTAGTTTAATTTTTCTTCTATTCTTTAGATACTCACATTAATTAATAAAAATATTTCATTCATAAGAATTGAAATTACTGAACTCAAGCCTGATTAATAAATTATTTCTGATTAAAAATTCACTATAGTTCAATTAAATCTAATAATGTCTCATTTAATTCATCATGGGCACGTGACAAAAATATGTTCACTTGGCGATCACTGTTCACTTGGCCAGAACTGCTTCAGAATGCTGGAAAGCTAAGTCAACTGTAGAAAGCAAAAACAAAGTAACATAAAGCCACTACAATAATACTTATATGTATGTACCGATGGTGCATCGAATAAGTAAAAATAATTAATGTGATGATCGTAAAAGATAAGTAAGAATAGTTAAACATACATAGGTAGAGTGATATAACTTCGTGCTAACCTAAATAGAAAATGGAAAAACAGAAAATGAATAGTGATACTTACAAATGTGTTTGCCAAAGGCAAATCAATAATTGTATACACAATCAATTCTCATATTCCATTTCATAGAAATTTAAGTTTAATAGCTGATGTTAATAATAATCTCTACGCCAGTAGATAGACATGGGTGCTGATGAAGTGCGTGGCTGCACAGAAAAATATCGGTATTTCCCCCAGCTAATAGTGTCTAGTTTAATTTTTCTTCTATTCTTTAGATACTCACATTAATAAATTTTTTTTTTTTTTTTTTTCATATTTTTATATTTATTGTATCTTCAATTACGAACTAACAATAAGTATTCAAATCTTAAATCTAAAATATAATTATTAGGCCCGACCACTGTCGGACATAAATTTAGAGATAGTTATAAATAATACATATTTAAGTAGTGATAAACAAAAGGAAGAAAAAATAAATAAAAATTAAAAATTATTTTCAGTCAGTCCCATCTGGAGTGTTGAGTATAAGAGCCCTTGTATCCCTCTTTTTTAGGCGGATGTGTCCAGTAAAGTTCAAAATATTACGAGCAAGCGGATTAGGATGTGACTCGACTTTTGTTAAATATTTGCCAGCGTTTTTTGCAATTTCTTTAGTCACTAGTGGCATATTTAAGTCACGATGTATATTTGAATTTTTTATATACCAAGGAGCCGATGTTATTAATCGCAAAATTTTATTTTGTCTTCTGTTTGTGAATGGGCTAGTGTTGATTAGTTCAAACACATAAATCTGAACTAGCACCAAATAGTTATTCCTTACAAGCACTTGTAACTTGAAGGAAGCCGTTCAGTAATAAAACACTCTTGATATGCTTATTGAAAACGACTTAAAAATATGATTTATTTTGACTTTCTTTTATATAAAATTAAAATTAATAAAAGTGCTTAGCTTATAGATAATAACATATGCAATATTAATATTGTTTGAGTAGACACAATAACATGACCTAATTTATAAATGAGGTGAATGCACCTTGTAAATAATTAAATAATAAGCAAATTTCCTTAGCAATGGTTAATGAACCTTATGATGTGTAAGCAATTAATTAAATGTTAATAACTTATAATTGTGTATGATTGTATGTTTGTTAATAACAGAAAATTTCGTTGTGTATGAATGTATGTATGTATGATTGTAAACTATGTTGTCTTTTTATTTATTTTATTTATGAAAGTAAATGTATGTATGTATGTTCTTTAACATTCTCCGCCGCGTTGAACACGGTTCAAATAAGTTCTGGACGCTGTACTGGTTGATGGGACAGATTCAAACTCTTGAAGTATCTATGGTTGCTGATCTTGATCGACATGCGGGCCTCGGTGCATTTTGGTAGGTTTGCCTTTGTTTGTTGTGTATTTTCCATATGAGCAAAATAAGTAATGTTATTAAGCATAGGATTAATGCGGTGTAGCTTACTGCATGATGATGTTGACTATTAGAGTTAATAACTTCGGGTAAATGTTCTAGATTTGCCTCATTCAATTGTTTTTGAAGGTTTGTTAGCTGGTCTAATTGCGTATTGAAATTATGGCTTGTAGTATTAAATATCCTTTCTATTTCTTCTGGCCTACTTATTGAGTCAATATGCTTTAATTTAACATATGATGCATGGACACTATTTGTAATACCACAATGTCCTTGTATTGTTACAAAATTGTTTTTGATTACGCAGTCGGGACCAACTTCCATTAGTCCAGTGTTTTTAATTATGAACAGCGTAGTTTCCCTGCCACATACCATGGATGATTCAATTTCCACAGTAGTAGCAAAAATCCACTTGTTTAGTTGATTTAATTGAATCCAGGCTGCTGGACCTGGGATCTTGTTGAGGTTGCAGTTGGCTGTGGATCGATTGTTGAATATATTGATCTCACAAAGATCAACCTCAGAATTCCTTTTGAACTTAGATTGCTTATTTTTGCAAATGTACTCTTTGTTTTTTGTCATGATACAGTTAGATACATCATCTGTCGTAAACGGAATATATTCATCTCTGTGTGCATCTATGGCAAAGTATGACATGTCTGGTTTAATAGCAATTAAAGTATTGTTTTTGACTGTCGGAACTGGTACTATTTTAAATAACTCAAAGATCTGTTGATTAATTAGAGGTATTTTAATTTCAAAAATCACTTCTTTCCTTGTTACTGCACCCTTAGCATTCATCAGTTTATATAGATCCATCAAATTATCTTCTGTTATTGGAAGCGTGTAAGTTGCTGGAAGGTGAATCTTGATTGTAGCCATTTCCTTTTTTAATTGCTGAGGGGATAACAAAAGAGGACTAATTTTTCCATTGTGAACGTCGGCAAGTACATTTATGATTTCAGCCTCAATTTTTTGTAGGTTTATTGCTACTAATGTTAAATGTGTTGAGAGGAGTCCAATGATTTGAAAGTTACTGGCTTGTGAAGCTTCCTTAAACAATTCATTCTTGTTTTCATCAACCATTTTTAGAAGCTCTGTAATCTTCTGCTGTGAGTTTATTTCATCTTGTTTGATAACATTTATGGTTGAATCAATTATTGATGTTTGATTTCTTAACAATTTTATAATCTGGTCCTGCTCTGTTTTGGCTGTGTTAATAGTCCTTGACATTTCTTCTGCATACTCCGAATCAAGAACACCAAACAGTGATCGGGCAATATTGCCGACTATATTAAATGGTGACCTTTTTGTACGTCCGTGGCTGATTAACTCATCCTCTTGATATAATTCATTTTTGATTTGCCTTAAGTTATTCACCAAAATCTTGCACATTGGGTATCTTTGTATCGTAGGACACAGTTGCTGCAAAGTTTCCAAGCCCACTGATAATGAATTAAGTTCAGCTGAAAACGGGGTAAGGTCATAGTACACCATTAATTTCCATTCTGCTGTATTTAATTTTGCGGTACCTATTCCCTCAAAATACAACCCTGGATCATCCTGGAACTGCCTTATCACTAAGTTGTTGCATAGAGCAATAGGAAGGAGAAGAAGGGATATGATTATAGTGAGTGCTACGGAATTTATTGTCGGCTTAAACCTCTTTAGTGGAATGACATCCTTTTCCTGGTTATTTGACATCGGTCGTTCCAGCACTGTTTCACTTTCCTCTTCTTGATACAGTGGAGCCAATCTGTGAATGGGTCGTTTGAAGATTCCTGTTGCTGTTTTTACATCGGCCACTCTCACCGCGCCGTCATCTCCAGCATAAACAGTGATAATTCTTCCTAGTGGCCATTTCATTGTAGGTAGATTGTCTTCTTTGATTATGACCATATCCCCTGGTTTGGGATTGCTGGCCTTAGTTTTCCATTTGTAGCGTTGTTGAAGTTCGTTTAAATATTCGGTAGACCACTTTTTCCAAAATTTGTGTTTTAATTGTGAAACTAACTTCCAGTGAGACACGCCTGAAATCTTCAGATTTTCTGCTCTGCTATCTACTTGAGCAGTAAGTGCTTCGCCAATCAGAAAATGGCCAGGAGTTAAAGCTTCGAGATTGTCCGGATCATTTGAGAGCGGTGTTAGTGGACGTGAATTCAATATTGCTTCTACTTCTATGATTATTGTCTCCAACTCTTCATGGGTTAATGATTCGGTTGACACACTGCGTATCAAAAGGTGCTTTGCTGACTTCACGGCGGCCTCCCATAAGCCTCCAAAGTGGGGAGCTCTTGGTGGGATAAAATGAAAGTGTATCCCCTTAGAGCTCGAAGCAGATATTATTGCCTCTTGTGCCTTATCAGCATGTATTGCTTTAGATATTTCCGATAAAGTGTTCTTTGCTCCTACAAAATTTGTGGCGTTGTCACAATAAATGTTTTGACAATGATCACGACGAGCTATAAATCTTTTAAGGGCACCAATGAATGACTCTGTTGATAGATCAGACACCAGTTCTAAGTGAACTGCCTTTGTGGCAAAGCAGCAAAATAACGCTATGTAAGCTTTCGTTGGCCGTTTGCCCCTCACCTTGTAATGTATCCAGAATGGACCACAATAGTCCACGCCTGAATTAATAAATGGTCGAGCAGGTGTGATTCTAGGTTGGGGTAGATTGCCCATTATTTGTTGATAAAGCAGTGGCCGTGCTCTAGTACATCTTACACATTTTTGAATGACGGCTCGAGCTGTTATTTTCCCTTTAATTGGCCAAAATTGTTGTCTTATTGTATTCAGCATTGTAGTCGGTCCACAATGTTTATTGTCTTCATGTATCATAATGAACAAGAGCCTTGCCAAAGGATCGTTGTATGGTAGTATTATTGGATGTTTCATATCTGGATCTAAATTGGAATGTTTTAGCCGCCCTCCTACTCGAAGTATGTCTTCCTTATCCAAAAATGGTGTTAAGCTGTTAAGTGAGCTATTTTTGTTAATTATCTCGGCCTTTAGTAGTTGTGTTATCTCTGTTGCGAATTCTGAAGACTGTATTGCCTTAACAATTATGTGAAGGGAATCGTCTAACTCCTTTGGCGTAATTGATGAATGTGTTGGTCGATTTGCAATAGACATTCTACTGTTTTTTATGAATCTGAGGACATATGCTATAATTCTTTGCAAGGTTCGAAATGAATTTTTGTGGTTGATTCTATAAATGAAGTCAGTGCTTGATGTTGTTGTGGCTGCTATAATTGTCTTTTTCATTTCGATGTCGTCTGTATTGGTTAATTGATGTGGGAATTTTGATGGCCATATTACCTCCTTGCCATGAAGGAACGTTGGTCCTTGAAACCACAATCCATTGTTAGTTAGATTGGCTGGTTGCACTCCTCGCGATGAAATGTCAGCAGGATTATCTTTTGATTTTACATGACGCCACTGGTCTGCTATTGTTAATGACTGAATGGTTGAAATTGTATTAGCTACAAACGTTTTATAAGAAGATGATTGTGAGTTAATCCATGATAAAACAATTTCGGAATCAGTCCACAGGAACATAGATTGATTTTGTAGGGACAGATCCGTTTTTACTCGATGAGCGAGTTGGGCAGCTATGACCGCAGCACATAGCTCTAATCGAGGTAATGTTTGTTGTTTCACAGGGGCTACTCTTGATTTTGCACATAGCAGTCGAACAATTATTGTTCCATTTTTAAGTTTTGCGCGAATGTATACAACTGCACCATAGGCCTTTTCAGATGCATCTGCGAATATATGAAGCTGTGTTTTTACTGGAATGCCACCATAGAATATATGTCTCGCAATTTTGAACTCATCTAGTGTTTTCAAATCATTTCGGAAGCTCTCCCAGGTCATTTGAAGATTATGAGGTAATGGTTCATCCCAATCTAACGAATGCTGCCACAATTGTTGGATGAAGATTTTTGCCTTGACAACAACAGGAGCAAGGAGACCCAGAGGATCAAATAATTTTGCAAGTTCTGATGTAACTGTCCGTTTTGAGATTACGTGAAGTTCATTGAGTTTTACTTTGATGCAAAACTGATCATCTTGGGGCACCCAATGTAAACCCAAAGTTTTTATTGTTTTATTACTGTTGCCATCAAGATCTAACTCAACTACTCTGTCACTGTGGGGTATATTTTTCAGCAGCCTTTCATTATTTGAGCACCATTTTTTCAGGATGAAGCCATGTTCTTGAAGTATCATTTGTAGTTGCCATTGAGTCTCAATCGCCAAATTTAGACTATCTGAGCCACCGAGACCATCATCCACATAAAAGTTGTCTCTTAGCATCTGAGAGCCGAGTGGGTATCGTGCTGTATTTTCTTCTGCAATACGTTGTAAGCACCTTGTGGCCAAGTATGGAGCTGCTCTAGTGCCGTAGGTGACGGTGTTCAACCTGTAATAATTAATTGGTGATGAAGGATCCTCTCTCCAAATGATCAACTGATACTGATGGTCGGCTGGGTTGATTAGTATTTGACGATACATTTTCTCGATGTCAGTTGCAAATACGAATTTAGGCATGCGAAATCTAAGTAGAATCGAAAATAAATCACTTTGTACAGTAGGGCCAGTATACATTAAGTCATTTAACGAGTATCCTGTTGACGTTTTAGCGGACGCGTCGAACACTACTCTGAGTTTTGTTGATGTACTCTCGGGCTTTAGCACGCAATGATGTGGAATAAAATATCTTGGATTAGGTATATTGTGTATATTAACCTTTTCCATGTGACCCAATTCCTCATATTCTCTCATAAACTTAATGTACTCACGTCTCATATTTTCGTTCTTATGGAGCCGATTTTCCAAACTAATGAATCTATTGTAAGCCAATTGGTGTGAGTGGCCTAGTGCAGTTGGATTCTCTTTAAATGGTAAGCTGACGATGAAGCGCCCATCAGAACGATTCCTTATATGTTGGTTGAAATGATTTTCACACAATTTTTCTGCCGGAGACAATATTTTCGCGTTCGTTTCTACTTCATCGAGTTTCCATAGTTGTTCTATTGATTCTTCTAATGACCTTTCATTACCAAATACTGCGCACGTCAATGCCGAGGATGAGCAAGATGGGGTTTGCTCTTTGATTGATCCACCTACAACCCACCCAAGTGACGTATTTTGAAGTATTGGAAGACTGTCGCTTAACTTTATCGTGCCAGGTTGTATCAGGCTGAAGTAAAACTCAGCGCCAAGAAGAATATCAATTTTCTCTGGCATGTTAAACTTGGGGTCCGCCAGATGAATGCCCTTTGGAATTTTCCAATATGCAACATCGATAATATGACTCGGCTGCGCTGGAATGATGCTGGGTAACACGAAGGCTTCCAAGTTTGTTGAGACGTTATGATCTTTGGATAACATTTGCACATTAATGCGCTTATGAGCTTTTTTCTGGATTCTTCCAACTCCATCAATACATAATGGGGCTTCTGTAGTTGAAAGGGATAATTTTTTGATAAGTCGTTCACTCACAATGTTGACTTGTGATCCTGAGTCTAGTATGGCTCTAAATTCACTTGAATTGCCATTTGCGGCCTTGATGATGACTCTTGCCGTAGCTAAGATGACGTAGCTCTGGTTCCTAGATTCAGATGCAGTCGAGGCTGAAGAGACTGCAACTGCGTTGCTTTTAGTCTCTTGTTGTTTTTGGTCAGTTAACTGAAGGGGTGAACTTGAGATACCTATATGCTGTGATTTTGGTGGCAAGTGTAATAACGTGTTGTGTTTATTATTACATTTCTTGCAATTACCATGAGGACATGCTTTTGCTGAATGATTGGCCTTGAAACAGTTCACACATAATCCGTGTTGTTGTACCCATTTTAGTCGGTCATGTTCTGTCATTGCAATGAATTGCTTACAATGGTGAATGCGATGGTTACTGTTGTTGCACAGCTTACATTTGGTGCTATCTTCTCCTGATGCTACAGCAGTTGTAGCCTTGCTTGTAGTTTGATGATTGGTTGATTTTTCTTTGTGCCCAATCGATTCCATTGATTCGAATTGCCTCTCTAGAAACGACAATAATTCACTAATTGTAGGCACTTCTTTTGGCCTTTGTAGTGATTGCATGAATCGAACGTAAATGGTTTGTTCGAGTTTTTTCAGCAATAATTGAATGAGTATGGCATCCCATGACGATGTGTCGATGTTTAAATTGTTCAATGCCAGCAAGCATTCCTTTGTGGTATCATGAAGAGCCCTTATTGATGCAGGAGATAATGTTCCCTTGGGCTGATTCAGAATTTTTTCAATCAATGTAGCTACCAATACTCTTTTGTTGTTGTACCGTTCATAAAGTAGCGACCACGCTGTGGTGTAGTTTTCTTCTGATAAGGCTAAGTGACTTATCAGTTTGCCAGCCTCCCCTGACAAATTGGTTTTGAGATACCACATTTTCTGTACGCTTGGAAGCGGTTGCTTGTGTACCATTTCTTGAAATAGTTCAGAAAATTGGATCCACTTCAAATAGTCTCCATTGAAGTGGGGAATAACAATTTTTGGAAGCGGTAGTGAACTGTGTGATGATAGCTCTGCTCGTAATTGTGTTGAACATGCTACGCTACGTTCGCTAACACCGCTCTCCTTTTGTTTATTTGTGTTTACTGCGAGTTGTATTAATGTATGTTGCACCAAGTCTTCCAAATCATTATATTCATCTTGATTTAATCCTAATGTTGAAGGATCTTCGCTCTGTTGCCATACCTCGTCATACAAGGTTTGGACTTGATTCCATAGATTTTTTATTGTGTCTGCCTTGATTGTATAAAACTCTGGCGGTTGATCTTCCTCTAATGGTGTCAACGTTTGTAATAGCCATGTTAAGGCAATCCTACGGGCAGTCACTCGTCTGGCTAGTCCTTGAACTGGTGTATTCTGGTTGCTCAATAAAGTTTCTGAAGTTCTTAATGCTAGCAATGGCTTTGTGCCCTCAGTTAGTTTCTTAATTTGAACGTCGATATTTTCCATAGCAGTGCTATACCTTTCTCCAAGAGACCCGTGCAAATTTCTCACAATATACGAATCATTGTCAGGAAGTGTTTGATCTCTACGAATGGTATTCTCTGTTTTCTCAAAGTCTTTCCAAAGTTTCGCTAACTCATCGGACTTGATTTTGTAAAATTCTAGATTCCTTCGATCCTGTGGGGCCTTCTTGATGTTAGCAATAATCTTGTCTATTTCAGTTGCCCTTTCCTCCTGCTGGACCATGAGAGCTTGTAGACTCGCCATATTCGCCTTGTTGTGGGACCAGAGGATGCCTTGGTTTAACTTTTGCTGTAGTTGAATAAATGGTGTTCACTGATTGGAGAATCTAAGCACTACCAAATGCTTAGTGGTGTCCTAGTGATAATATGTAGTTATTGATTGAATTTTGATCCTGTTATAGATCACGTCGGGGTCACCAAAATGTTTGTGAATGGGCTAGTGTTGATTAGTTCAAACACATAAATCTGAACTAGCACTAAATTCCCAAATAGTTATTCCTTACAAGCACTTGTAACTTGAAGGAAGCCGTTCAGTAATAAAACACTCTTGATATGCTTATTGAAAACGACTTAAAAATATGATTTATTTTGACTTTCTTTTATATAAAATTAAAATTAATAAAAGTGCTTAGCTTATAGATAATAACATATGCAATATTAATATTGTTTGAGTAGACACAATAACATGACCTAATTTATAAATGAGGTGAATGCACCTTGTATTTAAATAATTAAATAATAAGCAAATTTCCTTAGCAATGGTTAATGAACCTTATGATGTGTAAGCAATTAATTAAATGTTAATAACTTATAATTGTGTATGATTGTATGTTTGTTAATAACAGAAAATTTCGTTGTGTATGAATGTATGTATGTATGATTGTAAACTATGTTGTCTTTTTATTTATTTTATTTATGAAAGTAAATGTATGTATGTATGTTCTTTAACATCTTCGTTGGATTCTCTCGACATTGGAAGCTGAAGCAGTGCCCCATAGTTGAATTCCGTAGCACCATATGGGTTTCAAAATAGACTTGTATATCAAAAGTTTGCAATCTAGACTGAGGGTTGAATTTCTACCAATCAGCCAATGTACCTGAGTTAATTTTAGTTTCATTTGGGTTAACTTAGAGTCAATATGTTGTTTCCAAGTAAGCCGTCGATCAAGGTGTATTCCAAGATATTTCACATGAGTATGTTGAGGGACAACTTGATTGTTAATCCGAATGGGTGAACAAGTATCTCTTCGTAATGTATATGTTACTTGAACACACTTTTGTTCGTTTACCTTAATTCTCCATAAGTTTGACCATAGTTCCAGCTGGGTAATGTGTTCTTGAAGATATCCGGATGCTTCGTAAGGATTTTCATGCACACCAAGGCAGGCTGTATCATCAGCAAATGTGGAAGTGTGGATATTGCTGCTCAGAGGCATATCACAAGTATAAATCAAATACAAAACTGGCCCCAGTGTACTCCCCTGTGGCACACCGGATGAGATAGTTTCAGGCATGCTCATAAAGTCTCCTTCCACAACAGTGAACTTCCGGGCAGTAATGTAACTTTCCAAAAGACTTACAACGTTTATTGGCAGGTATGTTTTTAATTTTAAAATTAGGCCTTCATGCCACACTTTATCAAATGCCTGAGAAACGTCGATAAACAGCGCAGAACAATACTTCTTTTCTTCAAATATTCTTCTTATAAATTGGACCAATCTATGAGTTTGTTCAATGGTGCTATGCTGACTTCTAAAACCAAATTGATGGTCCGGTATGCACCCACTATTAACTAGAATTGGGGACAATTTTGTCATGAGCAGTTTTTCGAAAAGCTTTGACATTGTTGATAGGAGACTTATTGGCCTGTATGACTCAGCCTTGGTAAGGTCTTTGCCCGGCTTTGGAATCATTTTAACTTTGGCAAGCTTCCAGCTATTTGGATAATACTGCAGTCGTAAAATGGCGTTAAAAATAAATAACAGTATTCTAATTGCAATACGAGGCAACTTTATTAGCATCTGGTTACTAATTCCATCAAAACCCGGAGCTTTCTTTGGGTTGAGTTCAGCAATTAGTTTTTGCACATCACGCGTTTTAAACTTTATTTGTTGAGGGGGTAGAGCGACTACATTTGGCAAATCAATTACACCAGTACATGTGTTTGGGGTAAATACGTATTTTAAATGGGCAGCAAATATGTTACCTTTTTCAGTATCGCTTCTTGCCCAACCTCCGGTAGATGTGCGCAGAGGTGGTTTAAACTCAACGGGTGTTTTAAGCTTTCTAGCAGCACGCCATAAAGAGTAATCAGATGCTGGTGTGACATCAAGATTTTCCAGATAGTTCCTAAATGATGCAGTTTTTTCATGTGCAAGCAGCTGTTGGAGTCGTTTAGTGCACTCTTTAAATCTAATTTTATTCAGGGGTGATCTGTGCTGTTGCCATTCCCTTCTAGCCCTTCTTTTTTCACATACGAGACGTTCAATATCTGTAGAATATAGTCTATTAAACCCAGTCTGCGGATGGGAGGTAGTGGCATGTTTAGCAGCCTGCTTAATATTTTCGTTAAGATTGGCAATGTTAGATTCAACATCATCAGGTGTTCTTAGTGTAATGTTTTCCGTGCAATGACTACTAAGATATTTTTTGAATCGCAGCCAATTTACACGATTTATCAAATTCGCATATGGGTGAGGTAAATCACTTCTTAATGGGCTACAAATTGTAACGATCGTGGGAGAGTGATCGGACGAGAGATCTAGAGAAGCTTCAATTTGAATTAAATACCTAGAGATATTTTTTATAACGCCAAAGTCTATTACATCCGGAATTTTATGTATGTCAGTAGGCCAATAAGTAGGCTCCCCACTTGAAATGACATCCAAGCCCATTTTGGAAATTGTATTGAACAACGCTCGACCTCTGGGTGTAATAAGACGCGAACCCCAGAACGTGTGTTTAGCATTATAGTCGCCAGCTGCTACGAAACAAGGGCCCAGAGATTTGTAAAAATCCTCGTATTGATGCTCAGTAATTGCGAATCTAGGAGGAGAGTAAATTGATGATATGACAAAATTATTGGAAAAATTTTCAACACAAATATTCGTTGCTTGTAAATGTTCTTCACAAATGTTATCAATAATATAATGCTTGAGTCTTGACTTTATTAAAATTGCTGATCCACCGCATGCTCTTCCTCTCGGGTCCTTTGAATCATATAAGGTGTAGCCATAAATTTTAAAAAGGCTTCTCGAAGTCAAATGAGTCTCTGAGACCAACATTAAATCAATATTTTTTTCCGTGAGGAAGTGCTCAAGTTCATTTTTATGTTGGCGAATGCCGTTTGCGTTCCAGAAACATATTTTTAACGTGTTCATGGTTTATTAACTAAAGCTTGAAGCAGAGTATTCTGCATTCGCAGCATTTCTTGCATCATGCTAGTCATATTTGTTGTAAAATTAGTTATAGTTTGCATCAGATTATCAATAGTAGCTTCAAGGCGATTGAAATTAAAATTCGAATTTGTATTTGTTGAATTATTTGGAGGTGAAACATTTTGTGTATGAATAGAATTTGTCTTAGCAGCATCGGCATACGATACACGGGAACTAACTGGTTGGCTCACTTGCGCAAAATTGGCTGATAAAGCGTTTGCTGATTGAGCTGGGGCCAATTTAGGTGTTTGCCTCATAGTCTGTTTGACGAAAGAGTACACAGGACAACCTCTGTAGTTAGCGGTGTGATTTTCTCCACAATTACTGCATTTTTTGTTACTTTGATCTTTCGGTTTATTGCAACTAGCAGTGCCGTGTAACTCGCCGCACACAACACAAACAGCAGGTAATTTGCAGTAAGTTTTAGTATGGCCATATTCTTGACAATTATGGCACTGTACGGGTCCTGAACGCTTGTGTGGTTCTTCAACGGTTATTTTTCGATATAAGAGATATTTTAAATTATATATTGGATGGGTCTCATTTTTTTTCAATTTTATATCATTTGGCTCAAGTTCAACGCGAAATAGAGGTTGAGGGATCTTCTCCCTATTTATTATGTTCGATACATTTTTTACTTTAAAGCCCTGGAGGACGAGAGCATCTTTTACTTCTTCGGGAGCAACATAGGAATCTATGCCCTTCAACACAATCTGCATACCTTTAGCACTCTTGAGCTGATATGTGTAGAAATTTGTTTTACATTTTTCAAGTTCAGCAACCATTTTGCGGAAATCTTTTTCGTCATAAATTTGGATTTTAGTTTCATCGATGTTGCCACGTTTTATTGGAACAATGTGAAATTTATTCTCACCAATTACCGAAATTAATTTCTTAATAAGAGCGTTTGAATTTTTTTCTTTCAAATATATTGGTGGCGGCTTGGATGTTTTGTTCGAGGATACCTCGGGTTTGTCGTTGTCATCTTGAAAAATTTTAAAGCGGTTTTGGCGATTAGTTGAGGCTGCGCTGTTATCCCTATACACTTTTGGAGCAGATGAGATTTTTGAAGAATTCGGGCTTCGTCCACGCTTTACTATGGTTATATATCTGTCCATTCCAACTTGTACCTTGAGTTTCGAGCCGCTGTGATCTGTAGTGATAACTTTGTTAAGTGATGAACACGAGCCTGAAGGGGATGATATTACTGACTTATATGAAGGAGTACTGGGCAACTGTAATGTTAACGAATCCGTTGGCATTGGACAAAGCGAAGTTGATCGCTGACGAAAAATTGGCTTAGCCGTTAAAAAAAGTCTGTCATCAAGTTTTTTATTTATTTTTTTTAAATTAAGATCATCAGAACTCACAGTAAGACTATCATCAGATTTGTTATTTTTATTGTTATCATTAAGATCATCAGAGCTCACAGTAAGATAGGCATTTCTGCCGTTATCACTCACTTCGCAATTATTTGTTTTCGAGGTACTCATATAGAGTATTCCTCAAGGGCACTTTGTACGTGTATTCCTCAAGGGCACTTTAAGTTATTTTGTTTACGGTTGTTTTTGTTTTTTTTTTTGTTTTAGTTATTACTGTCTATATAAAAAAAAAAAATATTAGCAAAGCAAAAATAGCTTGTTTATCAAAGTTAATGTACAACAAATATTATGTACTACAAATATTTTTTTTGTATGGTTTTTTTTGGTTTAGTATGTAAAAAGAAATTCCGCTAATACTTCTGTTCACTATGAAGGTACAAAGAGAACTGACACATTAATTAATAAAAAAATATTTCATTCATAAGAATTGGAATTACTGAACTCAAGCCTGATTAATAAATTATTTCTGATTAAAAATTCACTATAGTTCAATTAAATCTAATAATGTCTCATTTAATTCATCATGGGCACGTGACAAAAATATGTTCACTTGGCGATCACTGTTCACTTGGCCAGAACTGCTTCAGAATGCTGGAAAGCTAAGTCAACTGTAGAAAGCAAAAACAAAGTAACATAAAGCCACTACAATAATACTTATATGTATGTACCGATGGTGCATCGAATAAGTAAAAATAATTAATGTGATGATCGTAAAAGATAAGTAAGAATAGTTAAACATACATAGGTAGAGTGATATAACTTCGTGCTAACCTAAATAGAAAATGGAAAAACAGAAAATGAATAGTGATACTTACAAATGTGTTTGCCAAAGGCAAATCAATAATTGTATACACAATCAATTCTCATATTCCATTTCATAGAAATTTAAGTTTAATAGCTGATGTTAATAATAATCTCTACCCCAGTAGATAGACATGGGTGATGATGAAGTGCGTGGCTGCACAGAAAAATATCGGTATTTCCCCCAGCTAATAGTGTCTAGTTTAATTTTTCTTCTATTCTTTAGATACTCACATTAATTAATAAAAATATTTCATTCATAAGAATCGAAATTACTGAACTCAAGCCTGATTAATAAATTATTTCTGATTAAAAATTCACTATAGTTCAATTAAATCTAATAATGTCTCATTTAATTCATCATGGGCACGTGACAAAAATATGTTCACTTGGCGATCCCTGTTCACTTGGCCAGAACTGCTTCAGAATGCTGGAAAGATAAGTCAACTGTAGAAAGCAAAAACAAAGTAACATAAAGCCACTAATATAATTCTTATATGTATGTACCGATGGTGCATCGAATAAGTAAAAATAATTAATGTGATGATCGTAAAAGATAAGTAAGAATAGTTAAACATACATACAGTAGATAGACATGGGTGCTGATGAAGTGCGTGGCTGCACAGAAAAATATCGGTATTTCCCCCAGCTAATAGTGTCTAGTTTAATTTTTCTTCTATTCTTTAGATACTCACATTAATTAATAAAAAAAATATTTCATTCATAAGAATTGAAATTACTGAACTCAAGCCTGATTAATAAATTATTTCTGATTAAAAATTCACTATAGTTCAATTAAATCTAATAATGTCTCATTTAATTCATCATGGGCACGTGACAAAAATATGTTCACTTGGCGATCACTGTTCACTTGGCCAGAACTGCTTCAGAATGCTGGAAAGCTAAGTCAACTGTAAAAAGCAAAAACAAAGTAACATAAAGCCACTACAATAATACTTATATGTATGTACCGATGGTGCATCGAATAAGTAAAAATAATTAATGTGATGATCGTAAAAGATAAGTAAGAATAGTTAAACATACATAGGTAGAGTGATATAACTTCGTGCTAACCTAAATAGAAAATGGAAAAACAGAAAATGAATAGTGATACTTACAAATGTGTTTGCCAAAGGCAAATCAATAATTGTATACACAATCAATTCTCATATTCCATTTCATAGAAATTTAAGTTTAATAGCTGATGTTAATAATAATCTCTACCCCAGTAGATAGACATGTGTGCTGATGAAGTGCGTGGCTGCACAGAAAAATATCGGTATTTTCCCCAGCTAATAGTGTCTAGTTTAATTTTTCTTCTATTCTTTAGATACTCACATTAATTAATAAAAAAATATTTCATTCATAAGAATTGAAATTACTGAACTCAAGCCTGATTAATAAATTATTTCTGATTACAAATTCACTATAGTTCAATTAAATCTAATAATGTCTCATTTAATTCATCATGGGCACGTGACAAAAATATGTTCACTTGGCGATCACTGTTCACTTGGCCAGAACTGCTTCAGAATGCTGGAAAGCTAAGTCAACTGTAGAAAGCAAAAACAAAGTAACATAAAGCCACTACAATAATACTTATATGTATGTACCGATGGTGCATCGAATAAGTAAAAATAATTAATGTGATGATCGTAAAAGATAAGTAAGAATAGTTAAACATACATAGGTAGAGTGATATAACTTCGTGCTAACCTAAATAGAAAATGGAAAAACAGAAAATGAATAGTGATACTTACAAATGTGTTTGCCAAAGGCAAATCAATAGTTGTATACACAATCAATTCTCATATTCCATTTCATAGAAATTTAAGTTTAATAGCTGATGTTAATAATAATCTCTACCCCAGTAGATAGACATGGGTGATGATGAAGTGCGTGGCTGCACAGAAAAATATCGGTATTTCCCCCAGCTAATAGTGTCTAGTTTAATTTTTCTTCTATTCTTTAGATACTCACATTAATTAATAAAAATATTTCATTCATAAGAATTGAAATTACTGAACTCAAGCCTGATTAATAAATTATTTCTGATTAAAAATTCACTATAGTTCAATTAAATCTAATAATGTCTCATTTAATTCATCTTGGGCACGTGACAAAAATATGTTCACTTGGCGATCACTGTTCACTTGGCCAGAACTGCTTCAGAATGCTGGAAAGCTAAGTCAACTGTAGAAAGCAAAAACAAAGTAACATAAAGCCACTACAATAATACTTATATGTATGTACCGATGGTGCATCGAATAAGTAAAAATAATTAATGTGATGATCGTAAAAGATAAGTAAGAATAGTTAAACATACATAGGTAGAGTGATATAACTTCGTGCTAACCTAAATAGAAAATGGAAAAACAGAAAATGAATAGTGATACTTACAAATGTGTTTGCCAAAGGCAAATCAATAATTGTATACACAATCAATTCTCATATTCCATTTCATAGAAATTTAAGTTTAATAGCTGATGTTAATAATAATCTCTACCCCAGTAGATAGACATGGGTGATGATGAAGTGCGTGGCTGCACAGAAAAATATCGGTATTTCCCCCAGCTAATAGTGTCTAGTTTAATTTTTCTTCTATTCTTTAGATACTCACATTAATTAATAAAAATATTTCATTCATAAGAATTGAAATTACTGAACTCAAGCCTGATTAATAAATTATTTCTGATTAAAAATTCACTATAGTTCAATTAAATCTAATAATGTCTCATTTAATTCATCATGGGCACGTGACAAAAATATGTTCACTTGGCGATCACTGTTCACTTGGCCAGAACTGCTTCAGAATGCTGGAAAGCTAAGTCAACTGTAGAAAGCAAAAACAAAGTAACATAAATCCACTACAATAATACTTATATGTATATACCGATGGTGCATCGAATAAGTAAAAATAATTAATGTGATGATCGTAAAAGATAAGTGAGAATAGTTAAACATACATAGGTAGAGTGATATAACTTCGTGCTAACCTAAATAGAAAATGGAAAAACAGAAAATGAATAGTGATACTTACAAATGTGTTTGCCAAAGGCAAATCAATAATTGTATACACAATCAATTCTCATATTCCATTTCATAGAAATTTAAGTTTAATAGCTGATGTCAATAATAATCTCTACCCCAGTAGATAGACATGGGTGATGATGAAGTGCGTGGCTGCACAGAAAAATATCGGTATTTCCCCCAGCTAATAGTGTCTAGTTTAATTTTTCTTCTATTCTTTAGATACTCACATTAATTAATAAAAATATTTCATTCATAAGAATTGAAATTACTGAACTCAAGCCTGATTAATAAATTATTTCTGATTAAAAATTCACTATAGTTCAATTAAATCTAATAATGTCTCATTTAATTCATCATGGGCACGTGACAAAAATATGTTCACTTGGCGATCACTGTTCACTTGGCCAGAACTGCTTCAGAATGCTGGAAAGCTAAGTCAACTGTAGAAAGCAAAAACAAAGTAACATAAAGCCACTAATATAATTCTTATATGTATGTACCGATGGTGCATCGAATAAGTAAAAATAATTAATGTGATGATCGTAAAAGATAAGTAAGAATAGTTAAACATACATAGGTAGAGTGATATAACTTCGTGCTAACCTAAATAGAAAATGGAAAAACAGAAAATGAATAGTGATACTTACAAATGTGTTTGCCAAAGGCAAATCAATAATTGTATACACAATCAATTCTCATATTCCATTTCATAGAAATTTAAGTTTAATAGCTGATGTTAATAATAATCTCTACCCCAGTAGATAGACATGGGTGATGATGAAGTGCGTGGCTGCACAGAAAAATATCGGTATTTCCCCCAACTAATAGTGTCTAGTTTAATTTTTCTTCTATTCTTTAGATACTCACATTAATTAATAAAAATATTTCATTCATAAGAATTGAAATTACTGAACTCAAGCCTGATTAATAAATTATTTCTGATTAAAAATTCACTATAGTTCAATTAAATCTAATAATGTCTCATTTAATTCATCATGGGCACGTGACAAAAATATGTTCACTTGGCGATCACTGTTCACTTGGCCAGAACTGCTTCAGAATGCCGGAAAGATAAGTCAACTGTAGAAAGCAAAAACAAAGTAACATAAAGCCACTACAATAATACTTATATGTATGTACCGATGGTGCATCGAATAAGTAAAAATAATTAATGTGATGATCGTAAAAGATAAGTAAGAATAGTTAAACATACATAGGTAGAGTGATATAACTTCGTGCTAACCTAAATAGAAAATGGAAAAACAGAAAATGAATAGTGATACTAAAAATGTGTTTGCCAAAGGCAAATCAATAATTGTATACACAATCAATTCTCATATTCCATTTCATAGAAATTTAAGTTTAATAGCTGATGTTAATAATAATCTCTACCCCAGTAGATAGACATGGGTGCTGATGAAGTGCGTGGCTGCACAGAAAAATAGCGGTATTTCCCCCAGCTAATAGTGTCTAGTTTAATTTTTCTTCTATTCTTTAGATACTCACATTAATTAATAAAAATATTTCATTCATAAGAATTGAAATTACTGAACTAAAGCCTGATTAATAAATTATTTCTGATTAAAAATTCACTATAGTTCAATTAAATCTAATAATGTCTCATTTAATTCATCATGGGCACGTGACAAAAATATGTTCACTTGGCGATCACTGTTCACTTGGCCAGAACTGCTTCAGAATGCTGGAAAGCTAAGTCAACTGTAGAAAGCAAAAACAAAGTAACATAAAGCCACTACAATAATACTTATATGTATGTACCGATGGTGCATCGAATAAGTAAAAATAATTAATGTGATGATCGTAAAAGATAAGTAAGAATAGTTAAACATACATAGGTAGAGTGATATAACTTCGTGCTAACCTAAATAGAAAATGGAAAAACAGAAAATTAATAGTGATACTTACAAATGTGTTTGCCAAAGGCAAATCAATAATTGTATACACAATCAATTCTCATATTCCATTTCATAGAAATTTAAGTTTAATAGCTGATGTTAATAATAATCTCTACCCCAGTAGATAGACATGGGTGCTGATGAAGTGCGTGGCTGGACAGAAAAATATCGGTATTTCCCCCAGCTAATAGTGTCTAGTTTAATTTTTCTTCTATTCTTTAGATACTCACATTAATTAATAAAAATATTTCATTCATAAGAATTGAAATTACTGAACTCAAGCCTGATTAATAAATTATTTCTGATTAAAAATTCACTATAGTTCAATTAAATCTAATAATGTCTCATTTAATTCATCATGGGCACGTGACAAAAATATGTTCACTTGGCGATCACTGTTCACTTGGCCAGAACTGCTTCAGAATGCTGGAAAGCTAAGTCAACTGTAGAAAGCAAAAACAAAGTAACATAAAGCCACTACAATAATACTTATATGTATGTACCGATGGTGCATCGAATAAGTAAAAATAATTAATGTGATGATCGTAAAAGATAAGTAAGAATAGTTAAACATACATAGGTAGAGTGATATAACTTCGTGCTAACCTAAATAGAAAATGGAAAAACAGAAAATGAATAGTGATACTTACAAATGTGTTTGCCAAAGGCAAATCAATAATTGTATACACAATCAATTCTCATATTCCATTTCATAGAAATTTAAGTTTAATAGCTGATGTTAATAATAATCTCTACCCCAGTAGATAGACATGGGTGCTGATGAAGTGCGTGGCTGCACAGAAAAATACCGGTATTTCCCCCAGCTAATAGTGTCTAGTTTAATTTTTCTTCTATTCTTTAGATACTCACATTAATTAATAAAAATATTTCATTCATAAGAATTGAAATTACTGAACTCAAGCCTGATTAATAAATTATTTCTGATTAAAAATTCACTATAGTTCAATTAAATCTAATAATGTCTCATTTAATTCATCATGGGCACGTGACAAAAATATGTTCACTTGGCGATCACTGTTCACTTGGCCAGAACTGCTTCAGAATGCTGGAAAGCTAAGTCAACTGTAGAAAGCAAAAACAAAGTAACATAAAGCCACTACAATAATACTTATATGTATGTACCGATGGTGCATCGAATAAGTAAAAATAATTAATGTGATGATCGTAAAAGATAAGTAAGAATAGTTAAACATACATAGGTAGAGTGATATAACTTCGTGCTAACCTAAATAGAAAATGGAAAAACAGAAAATGAATAGTGATACTTACAAATGTGTTTGCCAAAGGCAAATCAATAATTGTATACACAATCAATTCTCATATTCCATTTCATAGAAATTTAAGTTTAATAGCTGATGTTAATAATAATCTCTACCCCAGTAGATAGACATGGGTGCTGATGAAGTGCGTGGCTGCACAGAAAAATATCGGTATTTCCCCCAGCTAATAGTGTCTAGTTTAATTTTTCTTCTATTCTTTAGATACTCACATTAATTAATAAAAATATTTCATTCATAAGAATTGAAATTACTGAACTCAAGCCTGATTAATAAATTATTTCAGATTAAAAATTCACTATAGTTCAATTAAATCTAATAATGTCTCATTTAATTCATCATGGGCACGTGACAAAAATATGTTCACTTGGCGATCACTGTTCACTTGGCCAGAACTGCTTCAGAATGCTGGAAAGCTAAGTCAACTGTAGAAAGCAAAAACAAAGTAACATAAAGCCACTACAATAATACTTATATGTATGTACCGATGGTGCATCGAATAAGTAAAAATAATTAATGTGATGATCGTAAAAGATAAGTAAGAATAGTTAAACATACATAGGTAGAGTGATATAACTTCGTGCTAACCTAAATAGAAAATGGAAAAACAGAAAATGAATAGTGATACTTACAAATGTGTTTGCCAAAGGCAAATCAATAATTGTATACACAATCAATTCTCATATTCCATTTCATAGAAATTTAAGTTTAATAGCTGATGTTAATAATAATCTCTACCCCAGTAGATAGACATGGGTGATGATGAAGTGTGTGGCTGCAGAGAAAAATATCGGTATTTCCCCCAGCTAATAGTGTCTAGTTTAATTTTTCTTCTATTCTTTAGATACTCACATTAATTAATAAAAATATTTCATTCATAAGAATTGAAATTACTGAACTCAAGCCTGATTAATAAATTATTTCTGATTAAAAATTCACTATAGTTCAATTAAATCTAATAATGTCTCATATTTTTATTTATTTTTTTATATTTATCTATTTATTTGTAATACAGAGAAAGCCCATATGGCTAATTATAAATGTATTGAATTAGTAAAAATTAAAAATTTAAGTTATCTACAATTTTAAATTTACTACATTTCATAGGTTTTTGTAATACCCCTCTGTTCTGAAAATTACGGTGATTTCAAATCACGTGATTTCAAAAGTAAACTATTAATAATTGCCTTGGTAATGAGATTTTATTGCGTTTTAATTTTTTTTCATTTATAATAGCATATTTTCTTCCAACTTCCAAAGCTATAAAACGTAAAATTTACAAAAGCAATGATTTAGCTTTTATTAATTTTTAGAAATCACCGTGATTTGGCATGTCGTGATTTGCAGAACAGGCCCGATAATTTCAATTATATCGAGCCATATTTCGATTTTGCTTATAAGTAGAATATGAGTAGGAAAATAATTGAATTTCATTTGGGAAGACACTCCAATTATGGTGTACTATTTTAACAAAAGATGATCAACGAGAATTATACTCCTCGTTTCAAGAAATGCAGTTTCATCTTTTTCCTCTGGCCATAAATAATAATAAAACAATTAGATTTTTAGGTGTTTCCTCTGAATTAATTTTTACATGAACATGGTTCAGTATGTTACATTCTGAACAACATAAGCCTTTTCTTTTTAGACCGTATTTTATATGAATGAAACAATTTGATTTATAAAATCATTATTGTATTTCTAACTTACTTTTAAAATATTTATAAGCGCTAAAAGTCATTTCTACTACAACATTTTTGAGCATGGTAATGTTAATAGTCTTAGAGAAGATATTGACAGTGTTAGAAATGGATTATGATTAGTTGAATTTCTATAATTATAAACTTCACTCCAAAATTGATCAGTTTTGAGCAAATTTTTCCATTTATGTATCCTTAAATTTCTGATACTTCGTTCTATTTCTTCAATTTCACCATCCCATCAAAAATTGCTGCTTCCCAGAAGAGTTTTTGTAAGCCAGCTAGAAGCAATGCATTCAGTTTCCAAAAAGCCGTTAATTTTTTGCTTTACTAATTCGTTTTACAGAAGCAATAATGTGTAGTTTTTGTGTACTCAGATGCAAAAGTTACTGGTGTAAATTTTTTACTTTTGTCCACTTTGTTAGAGAGCCTTACGTTAGTATTTTTCAGAAGCATTTTTGGAAGCTTTCGTTATCAAGAAAGCAATACATTGCTTCCCTCAGTGGTTAGTAATTAGATTATTGTAATTAAGTTATTTTATAACGTGTATGGTATCCTCTGTAATTTCTAGAAATATATTCTTTTTTCTCACTATGAAAGATAAAGTTGTTCTTCCTTCATATTTCACCAAGCTGAATTAACATTCTGCAAAGGAAACTTTGCATGTCTAAAAGGGGTGAAAGCAGATAGTTTTTGAAAGTGAAAATAAAGCCACCACACTTTAACAAATTAATATTTAGTGGATTTGTAAAACGCACTAAAATCAAAGGTGAAAAGCACCAAAAAAGGCAATAATTTCTTTTTAAAGCAACAATTTGAAAAATTCCGCACTGTTATGAATTAAAAAACTATAAATCTAGTACGAAAAACACTAAATTGGCACGATGCACACGAAGCACGAATGCGTAGTCTAAACAGCATGATTCATAAACATGATTCAGAGAGCGAAGCAGGTGATTCAACTCGTCGTCTAAACATAGCATAAGGAGCAAACGCAAAGCGCAAACAGTGGTTGCGCTTTTTTTGTACTCCGCTCTTGGTGCATTATCTGCATTTTAAAGAGCAAGACAACAGTACGCAATGAGCAAAAGAGCAAAAGAGTACTCATTTTCCTACCCTGATATTATCATCAACTGACTACACCAATGTGTCAAACTCTTTATAAAAAAATAATCAAGAACTTTTTATTTTATTATTGACAGTTTGGTGAATGTCAGTTGTTATTCTCTTAATAAGCCCTCTTGGTAATAAATTCCTAAGGCAGCAGAATGTCTGCACATATAAAGCACTGTAACAAAAGGATCTTTGAGTGTGTACGTTTGTATTTTTATTTTTTTCATTTGAGGAGCTGCCAGATCCAAAAAAAATAAACAATAACTACACTAAAAAATATTTGGAATAAATTTTTATCAGTTACATATTAATAAAAATATATTAAGAGATAAGAAATTTCAAAACTCTAAAAAGCGGGATAAAGCGGGATAAAAATTCAAGGCGGGATCAACCTCAGAAAAGCGGGATAATCCCGCCTAAAGCGGGATGTCTGGTCAGGTTAGCTACAACGGAAAAATTTAAAGATTTTTTAATGGGAATAAGGTTTCAAATAGAGACAGACCATAAGCCGTTGATCTCAATTTTTACTGTAAAACATCTGTATGATTTGACACCACGCTTGCAAAAATTCAGGATGAAATTGTTATGCTACGGATATACGATTGAATATACACCGGGAAAACATTTGGTTGCAGCCGATTCACTATCCCGAGCACCCCTAACTAGCACGGAGGATGACGACGAAGAGCTTCAAACGTTTGTTAATAATATCATTGAAAACTTGCCGGCAAGTGATGAATTTATAGAAAAACTGAGAATGGAACAGCAGAACGACGAACTACTCAAAGAGGTTACAGCTCTGGCCTCATAAATCAAAAATATCATCAGAAACAAAATTATTTTACAATGATCGCCACAAGATTGCTGTTAATAACGGTATCTTAATGTATGGAAACAGAATGATTATACCAGCGAAAATTCGTTCTGAAGTGTTAGAGCGCATTCACAACGGACACTTGGGCATAAATAAATGTAAGGCAAAGGCACGAGAGTCAATATGGTGGCCCGGGTGCATGGAAAAGGCGGAGCAAATGGTAAAGGAGTGCCATGTATGTATAGAAAACTTTACACCGAGAAGAGAGCCAATGGTAATAGCCGAGTTTCCAGAACGCCCCTGGCAGAAAATAGGTATTGATATATGTTATTTCCAAGGTAGAAGTTTTTTAGTTGCATGTGACTACTTGAAGTTATTGAACTAGAACGAGAAACTGCAAAATGCTTAATAGGGAAACTAAAGTCAATTTTCAGTCGCCATGTTATTCCTGAGGAGGTACGATCAGACAACGGCCCACAGTTTTCCCAAACCATCACATCGGAATTCCACCGATTTGCCAGAAAATGGGGTTTTAAACATACCACGTCCAGTCCGTATTTTTCGCAAAGTAATGGTTTAGCAGAATCTTCAGTGAAGATAGTAAAAAGGTTGCTCAAGAAAAACAAAGATCCTCACATGGCACTGTTGGAATACAGAACTACACCTTTGTCCTTAGGATTTAGCCCTGCAGAGCTGCTGATGGGTAGAAGACTTCGCTCAAAACTGCCATTGGCAAACAGTCAACTTATACCTAAGGGTCCACAACGAAGAGAAATACTGGAAAGAGAAGAAAAAAGACAAATGGGTCAGGCAGATAATTATAATAGACATCACGGCGTCCATTATCGTCCGGAGCTAGAAAGAGGTTCCAATGTTTATGTTCGAGACTTGGGACAATGGGGTCGAATCGAGTCTAAGTCCAACACGCCTAGATCATATTGGGTCCAAACCGACAGCGGCCGATATAGACGTAACACCTTCCACCTAAACCGATCAGAAAACAACAGCTGCAACGAAACAGCTATCAATGTACGTCGAACATCGGTGAGAGAAGCATCGGATGATAACAGCGAGGAGAATAAATCCACACCCAAGGCTGAAGCAGCGAGGGCTTCGGAAACTCCAACTCAAACTGAAAAGCTAGCATACAAAGGAGGGGTTGCGGATGACCCTCAGCAACGGAACACCACAAGACGGGGTCGTGCCATAAATCCTGCTAGGTTAAACTCATATGTATTAGATTTTGATTGAAAAATATCTTTATTATTTGTTTTAATTCATTGTAAACCATTGATTAAAATCAGTATTGCAACTGTAAATTTTATGAACACACATGTATATCTATGTACCTACACTTCCTCAGAAGGGGAGGAGATGTATGGTATCCCTACAATGATACGTATGTATATTATTATATATGTTTGGCATCACTGTAGGATAGTAATAAAAGGGCATTCTTTGTCTTACGCTTGAAAGAACTTGACGTGTTTTATTACAAACAACACACTTTTGTTCTGTCTCTTTTCTTTCTATTGCAAATGGTTGCGGACTGAGAATCTCATGGCGAACATTGTTGCTCAGACATATGGTCGGGCATTGATGTCAGAGCATGAACAAAACATGGACATGAGCGGTCTCCATTATCCATTTTTGATGTTCGACATGATGCCCATACCAAGTTCATGGCTAGTGGAGACCCCCAGTTAAGGCTATAGGAAATCATAACCACAATATGGAAAAAGTGAACAAGAAAGGTGCATATTAAAAATATAATTCACTTGTAAATATCTGGTTAGTCAAACAAATTTTTATATATATTAACTTATAACAATTCAATTTATTTCACTACACACGTTTTTAAGAGACTATTTGCCTTTTTTAATATACATACATATGTATATTTTCTCAATTTCACTAATATCTAAATGTCAAATGCAATACTGAAAATTCGGACATAAATTAACACCGACTTTGACGTTTTATGTTCGCAATAATTGTCAATGAAAAACTGTTGACAATTATTGCCAGCACTAGCAATGAGCTGTCTCCATACGTTTTGCTGTAGTGATGTCAAAGTCCCAGTCCAGACTTGCAATTTTTGTTGCAGCAACTTTTTATTTTTTAGTGCAAAAGAGCGAGAGAGGAATACAAAAAGTATATATTTCTATTTCAACACTCTCACACATATTCAAGAATTGCTGCAACAAAAATTGCAAGTCTGGACCGGCACAAACAGAGTTTGATATTTTGCTGATGGTACCAGCTTGATGGTATTGTGTAAGGTGAAATTAGCTCAGTTGAATAAAGTTATAAAGAAGTAAATATGCATTTAAAAATCGTAATTTGTTGAAAAATAATTTGTTTCAATGGAAAATGAAATTTGAGCACTTTAGTTATGCATAGCCGCTAATATTAACAAAATGTCAATAAAAATTGCAGCAAAAACTGTGTCACTATTTATAACCTCCCTTCCTGAACTTTTTGTTATGTGGTTCGAACATGATTGCTCAATAGCTTGATTGCGCGTGCATGCTGTTGTAGTGTATGGGCCGCTTTACAAAATACAAACAAAATGGTTGAATACAAACATGAATTTGGTTCTGTTTTAAAACAAAATGAACATGAAATAAAAAAACTCTTACAAGCAATTGAAAAGAGATATGAAGAAAGAATTAATAAATTAGATCGAGTTCATAATACATTTGGGAAGTCTTAACATAGCGTCTATACCTGATATAATATCAAATATATTTCTATCAGCAAACGTCAAATTTCATAGCAGAGAGAATCATATTACGCGTGGACTGCAATATTAGTATTATATTACTATTATATCAGATATTATAATATTGTTATCATAATATATATTTAGAAAACAATATTATGATATCAAGTGTCAAAAAACGCACACATACATAAACACGTAAAGAAAATTTTTTTGAGAGTTCTAGTTGAACTTTCGTAGTGAACAGACGTCATACATACAAAACAAAAATAAGAATAAATAAACCAACAAAATCAAAAATCATACAAAAAAAATATTCGTAATATATATTCACCTTGATAAATAAGCTTATTGGCTTTACTAATATTTTTTTACATACCAAGAGACAACAAAAACAAAACAACCGCAAGCAAACACGAACAAAGTACCCTTGAGGAATACTCTATATGAGTACCTCAAAGGAAAAAAATTGTGAAGTGAGTTCTAACGGCAGGAATGCCTATTTTAATGTGAGTTCTGAAACTCTTAATGAAAACATTAAAAACACAAAATCAAATGATATCCTTTTTCCAACGGAAAATCCACTTTTTCGTCAGCGATCAACTTCGCTTTCCCCAATGCCAACTAGTGAGTCGTTAACATTACAATTGCCTAGTACTTCTTCATTTAGGTCAGCGATATCATCCGCTTCGGGCTCGCGTTCATCACTTAACCAAGTTATCAACACTTAACCAAGTTATCAGAATATTTACAACTAACTTGATGTTATTTGTTCATTAATAATTATCACATGTAATTTGGCTTAAAAAGCGTTACGAACAGTAGCCTAATTCAATTCATAAGAATTTAAGAAACAAATACAGTTCGAAAAATAATAATTAACTAAAATTAATAGTCATTGGCTTGTGGCAAAAATCAAAAATAAAAATGTACTTAATAGTAACAAACCAGAAAAGTTTGTCTTAAGTAGAACAAAAATAAGCAAATTAACAAACATGTGCATAGTTAGTAAGGAACAAACGACAATGGTAAGACTGTTGTAATATATATGGAAGATGGTAAATTTTGAGCCTTCATTACCAAACATATATATGAGCAAATTGAAAAATGCAATGAATCAAACCAATTCACATATTCCATTTGCAATAAAGTTTCGTATATAAGGCAGACATCTACATCAACTGACACCACACACAGTAGACCAAAACACAGAAAAACGCTGATGAGGAAGGTTTAGTAGCCTTCGAAAACGGCTGGCTGTTCCGTTCAACTATGTGTTGTTGTCAGAATATTTACAACTAACTTGATGTTATTTGTTCATTAATAATTATCACATGTAATTTGGCTTAAAAAGCGTTACGAACAGTAGCCTAATTCAATTCATAAGAATTTAAGAGACAGATAATAGTAGTTCAAAACCAAAGGTACAAGTAGGAATGGACAGATATGTAACTGTATTAAAGCGCGGACGAAGCCCAAATTCTACTAAAATTGCATCTGCTCCAAAGTTGTCTAGGGATAACAGCGCATCATCTACCAATCGTCAAAATCGCTTCTAAATATTACAAGACAATAACGACAAGCCCGCTGCATCATCGCAAAAGTCTTTTAAGCCAGCACCTATCTATCTGAGACAAAAAAGACTACTGTCGGCCATTGGTGAAAATACTTTTCACATTTTTCCAATTAAACGAGGTAATATTGATGAAACTAAAATCCAAATATATGATGAAAAAGATTTCCGAAAAATTGCTAGTGAGTTTGAAAAAAAATTAAACAAATTTTTACACATATCAACTTAAGAGTGCTAAAGGCCTACAAATAGTATAAAAGGGCATAGATTCATATGTTGAGCCCGAAGAAGTAAAATGTGCACTTATCGAACAAGGATTTAAGGTAAAAAATGTTACCAATATAATCAATAAAGAGAAGATTCTCCAGCCTCTATTTCGTGTTGAACTGGAGCCGAATGATATACAGTTGAAAAAAAACGAGATGCACCCAATTTATAGTCTAAGATACCTCTTATACCGAAAAATCACAGGTGAAGAGCCACGTAAGCGTTCAGGTCCCGTACAGTGCCATAATTGCCAAGAATATGGCCACACAAAAACTTACTGCAAATTACCTACAGTTTGTGTTATCTGCGGTGAATTGCATGGTACTACTAGCTGTACTAAGCCAAAAGTTCTAGCAGGCAAAAATGCAGTAATTGTGGAGGTAATCACACCGCTAACTACAGAGGATGCCCTGTATATTCTTTCGTTAAACAGACTATGGGTCAAAAACAGAAATTAGCTCCAGTTGAATCAGCAAATGCTTACTCCGCCACTTTTCCTCAAACTAGCCAACTAGTTACTTCACGTGTATTGTATGCCGATGCTGTTAAGACTAGTTCTATTCCCACACGAAATGTTCCACCGCCAAGTAATTCAACGAATGCAAACTCTTGCTTTAACTTTAGTCGTCTTGAAGCTACTATTGAGAATCTGGTGCTAACTATAAACAACTTTACAACAAATATGACTAGCATGATGCAAAAAACGCTTAGAATGCAGAATACTCTGCTTCAAGCATTAATTAACAAGCCATGAACATGTTAAAAATATGTTTCTGGAACGCAAACGGCATTCGCCAACATAAAAATGAACTTGAACACTTCCTAAACAAAAACAACATTGATATAATGTTTGTAGTAGTGTATGTGTATCTTTATTATGTTCTGTTTATTATGTACCACTTATTTCACTTATGTATTCTTTACTTTTTCTAAGTGCTTTATGTATTTCAACATAACGGGTCATTTGTACATAAAATATCTCTAGAATATTCATTTTATATACATCTGTCTCTTTTATTCTTTTGTAACATATATATACGTAGATAAATAAGCTCAAATTGTATGCGCAAATGGGATGCTTGGTAAAAGCGTCAATAATAAATTGATACTCAAAAGGAAAAGACGTGCGTGTAGTGTTTCATTTTAAAATCACCTAAAATCTCAGAAGTGGGATACCAAAATAATTAAGACATTTTTTATTAACGTTTGACAAAAAGAAATAAATAAAAATTGTAAATTTAAAAAAAGAGAGTGACTGTATGGAAAACGTCTTTGATCAAAGACAAAAGAAAATAGGCAATAAAGAGAAATATCTATTGGACTGGATAAAAAAATTATTAAATAAAGAAAGTGTTCAAATTTACGTTCAACTAATAAGAAAAGAAACGTTTAGCAAATATTTTATATTGCCTAAAATGGAAAGTGTGTGTTCAAAATATACTGCTGCACAACTGCGTCACTGGCTGCAGCATCTTGGCTTGCCTTCTACAGGTACAAAAAATACCCTCCTGCTAAGGCTAAACGAAGTGCCGGCCGAAGAAAGAGGGGATTATCCGGAAGATGATATAATTGAGCTGGGTGAAGATATAAGTGCCAGTGGTGAAAATGCAAATTTTGGAAATGAAAATGCTGATGGACGAGAAACAAATGAGTGCGAAAGAGAAGATAATACAAATGAAGGTGCAGCAAATGAGTGTGAGACAAATGGTCGAAATAAGGTACAAATGAAAGAAAAAAATGATTTTGAGTTGCTTGGAGGATTAATGAAAAAAGAATTGGAAATTATTAAGCGAGAACGAGAGCTACTAAGGAAGGAGAATGATTTGTTGCAGAAAATTGCCTTATTTGAAAAGAAACGTCAAAATAAAGTTGCAGAGAATGTTGCTGAAAAAGAAAAAGATACGGTGAGTGTGTGTGCACGAAATGATGAAGGATTTTGTACCAATACGCACAGAAATAAACTGAGTGCGTCCTTCAGTATATTGAAAGACATGCTACCCGATTATGATGGTGGGTTATTGCCAGAGTTATGGATAACTCAGTTTAAGAGTATAATTGATGTATATTGTGTGGATAAAAATACAACCAAGGCTTTACTAACCCTACGTCTACACCTGATATATTTTTGTCATAACAAAAGTCAAACTTTATATTGAAAAATAATTTTTTTATGTTAACTCTTTTTTCTATATGTAATTTGACATTTGTCATGATAAAAATATATCAGGTGTAGACGTAGGGTAATGTGCAAACTGAGAGGAAAAGCTCAGACGTGGTTACATTCAAAACTAAATTTCGTTTATGAGGGTGCTGAAGAAATATTGACTGAGATGAAAGAAATTTTCTGTACAAAGGAAAATAAATTAACAACGCGCCATAAATTTGAAGCACGCGTATGGAAATACGGTGAAACTTTCACTGACTACTACAACGATAAAATTGTTTTGGCTAACAAGGTTGATATTGCTGATGATGAATTGATCGACAATATCATTGAAGGTATTCCCGAAGAGCAACTCAGAGTGCAAGCTAGCTTACAGTGCTACGCAAATAAGACGCAGCTCCTGCAGGCATTTTCCAAAATTAGTTTAAAATAACAAAACCAACAATATTATTCAAATAAAAGTGGCCAGATGCGTGAAGAAAAGGAAAAGAAATTGAGATGTTATAACTGCAACTCCTTTAGATACTTTGCAGTTGAGTGTAAAAAGCCGAAACGTCAGGTGGGTTCCTGTTTTGGATGTGCAAGTCTTGAGCATCGTGTAGCAGTTTGTCCAGAACGAAAAGCAGCCGTCCAGCTTATGGGTCATAATGAATATGTAAGGTATTTTAAGTTTTGCATGGATTCTAGTTTTAATTGTAATTTTTTCTTAGAATGCCTGATCGATTCCGGTAGTCCAGTGAGTTTTGTGAGGAGGTCGAGCGTTATGAATAGAATTAATATGAACAAACTTTTATTTTGTACTTCTGAATTTTTTGGAATCAATAAATCAAAATTGAATGTTTATGGGAAATTTGAATGCTTTTAGGTTGTAGATGAGAAAGTTATAGATCTGGAATTTTTGGTAGTTCCTGATGAGTCTATGGTATTTGAATGTGTATTAGGTAGAGACTTCTTAACAAAAGGAAATTTAGGAATTGTGTCTTTGCGCAAAAAGGATGTTGTGCCGGAGGTTGATGATAGCGCAAGTTTTGAGAGGTTAATTTTGTCTATAGATGTAGGGGAAAAGGATGATTTTACATTGACTGTAGGTGATGGAATCGATCATTCTGGCAAGGATAGACTATCTAAATTATACAATGATTTTTATGTACAACCCGAACGTCCCTGTAAACCCAGGGTATATAGTGAGATAAAATTAGATTTGAATGACGATAGACCTTTTAGCTGCAATCCGAGGAGGCTGTCATATGCCGACAGATCTGAGTTGCATATGTTACTGGACGAATACTTGGAAAAGGGATATATAAGGCCGAGTGAATCAGAATTTGTCTCACCTGTCGTACTAGTCAGAAAGAAGACAGGGGAATTAAGGATGCGTGTGGATTATCGTGTTTTGAACAAGGTGACGGCAAAGGATAATTATCCGATTCCTTTGATCGATGATCTTTTGGATAGGCTTTCCGGAAAGAAATTTTTTACAAAGTTAGATTTGAAGAATGGATTTTTTCATGTTTTCGTGCATCCCGATTCTGTTAAGCTTACATCTTTTGTGACACCTTTGGGACAATATGAGTTTTTGAGAATGCCGTTTGGGCTGAAAAATGCACCGTCCGTTTTTCAGAGGTTTGTGAATAGGGTTTTCGTGGACATGGTTAGAAATGACAGGATAATAATATATTTGGTTGATATTATGGTAGCAACGGATAATATTGAGGAACATCTGCAGATTTTAAAGGAAGTATTCACACGTTTGGTTGAAAATAATTTGGAATTGAGGAATGATAAGTGCGAATTTTTCCAGACCTCGGTTAAATACTTAGGATATACAATCGATAGCGCGGATATAAGGGCTGATGATAAGGGGTTAAGGGCTATACGGGATTTCCCGGTTCCCAACAGGCAGCATTCAGTACAGAGTTTCTTAGGTCTGTTCCTACTTTCGACGCTTTGTAAAAGATTTTTCGATGCTGGCGAAACCTTTATATGATCTGACAAAAAAGGATAAGAAATTTGTTTTTGGAAAGGACGAATTAAGTGCATTTGATCTGCTTAAGAAGAAACTAATGGAGTCACCGGTGCTTGCATTATATGACCCAAAACACGATACTGAGCTTCATTGCGATGCCAGTTCGATAGTATTTGGGGCAGTGCTGCTGCAGAAGAAGGATGATGGCAGGTTCCATCCGATTTCTTATTTCTCTAAGAGGACGACGGAGGCAGAGTCGAAATACCATAACTTTGAGCTAGAGACTCTAGCCATAATTTATGCATTGGAGAGATTCCGTATTTATCTTCAGGGTAGGAAATTCAAGATTGTGACCGACTGTAACTCACTCGCTATGACGTTGAACAGGAAAGAACTGAACCATAGGATAGCACGTTGGGCTCTGGAACTTCAGAATTATGAGTATGAACTGGAACATCGTTCAGGAAAAAGAATGCAACACGTGGATGCATTGAGTAGGTGCACGAACATAATGGTTGTAGAGTCGAATACTTTCGAGGAGAACTTGATAATTTGTCAGAGTAGAGATAGGAAGATGGGATACTTAAAGGAGGGGCTACAATACACAGTGGGGACTTTTGCAAAATAAATGGTAATAAATCTGGAACTTCTAAACTACTGATTGGATTTATATGAAACTTGGAATATCTGTAGAGGAGGACCTAAGCTTTATAACAAATGACTTGGCAGCCATCTGGCTTAAGCTGGACAGGATTTACAGTGGGCCTAAGTTGACAACATGGGACTCAAAAAAAATTCTGAGGCTTGTAACTTTTAGAAAAGTTATCCGATTTTTATGAGATAAAGCGTTTTGATCTAATCTCACAATTTTAAAGAAATAATGTCCGGAGATGTGTTTTGGTATCTCTCATAACTTAGAAGATATTTGAATTTTAACAAAAAAAATTTTTTTTTTCGCATTGACTTTTTTTAGTATTTCACCTGCAACTTTTTTGTCTATTATTGGAATTTAAATTAAAGGACAGCATTAAATTTCCGATAAAATTTTAAATAAAAATATGTAAAAAACCTATTAATATCTGCAGTCGTGAAATCGGGAAAAGGCAAAGAATTCAAAACTTTAAAATTTTCCTGAAAAAGGCATGTTTTTTTAAGAAAAAGTATCTTCATTATTTTCAATTTTGTGAAAAACTTTGTTTAACACATGCACTTTTAAACCACATAGCTCTAAAAACAATCTATTCAGAATATGCTAAAAGCTAATTATTTTGTATTTTGGGCATGCACCCTACATTCAGCAGTGTCCGAAAATTGCTAATTTTAAAAATATTTTTTGTGCTTATGCGTTTATAAAAAGTTGTGACGGTTGATTTTGAAAGTTTTAACTATAACATTTAAATGTTAAGATAGTTTGCAACATGTTTAACTTAAGTTTTTGGCAGCGTTTTCATAAATGCGAAAATACTCAAAAATTTTCTGAAAAAAGTAAAAATTTTGGAAAAATTTTGTTTTGTACCATAAAAAATATATATTTAAATAATTTTCTTTTCTTATGTTGGCCTTTTTGACTTCTGTATAAGTCTTTCTACTTCACCTGAAAAAATTATTCCAATATAAGTAACTGATCTCGAGATATTCCGATTGTAGGGTGCAATTCAAAAAATATGTAGAATGCGCTTAACTTTTTTCGCTTTATTCACACATCAGCTGTTTAAAACTTTAATGAATTCTGAAATTCAACCTAACTAGAAAAACAAAAATAAATTTGGAATGTTATCCAATAAGTCTATGTATATTTTTCACAATAAAAAATATTTATGGTAATTCTACCATATGATTTTCTATGTAAGTGTAGATAATGCTAATACCAGGTAAGCATTTAACGAATAACAACACACATTTTTAATGGATTAAAAAAAGGTTTTCGCGCGTTATTTTACAGTGGCATCGGATGGTGCTACCTGATTATGCTACTACTTAAATAACACTTCACAGTACCAGGTAACTAGACAAAATTAGCAAAGGTGCTTATAAAGTATGCTGTATTGTATAAACAATTTGAAAGGTTTTATTTGTATGTATTGTTTTTTTATTATTATTTACCAATATATAATCTATTTAATATTACGCGATAACTAAGAAAAACTTTTTAAAACTAAGTAAAGTATTTATTTTTAAATTACATGTTTTAGCTATGTTAATTACCATCATTTTACAATTTATTTATTTCAATTATTTTTAAGAAAACAATCCGAAATATCGAAGGTTAAGGAGTTATTTATTTTAACTGCTTCACTGTCGTCTTTCTCTATTTCTTTAGTTATCTTTGGTAACCATTTCAATCGTATTGCTTGTAAAACTGGATCTGAGGATAACAATAAGTGAAGCCTTAAATCATAATTTTCTGCTAATTTTGAACACTTTCGACTATTAAATAATCTGTACTGTGAAGTGTTATTTAAGTAGTAGCATAATCAGGTAGCACCATCCGATGCCACTGTAAAATAACGCGCGAAAACCTTTTTTTAATCCATTAAAAATGTGTGTTGTTATTCGTTAAATGCTTACCTGTTATTAGCATTAACTACACTTACATAGAAAATGTAATAGACAAAAAAGTTGTAGGTGAAATACTAAAAAAAGTCAAGGCAAAAAAAAAATTTTTTTTTGTTAAAAGTCAAATATCTTCTAAGTTATGAGAGATACCAAAACACATCTTAGGACATTATTTCTTTAAAATTGTGAGATTAGATAAAAACGCTTTATCTCATAAAAATCGGATAACTTTTCTAAAAGTTACAAGCCTCAGAATTTTTTTGGAGTCCCATGTTGTCAACTTAGGCCCACTGTAACTCCTGTCCAGCTTAAGCCAGATGGCTGCCAAGTCATTTGTTATAAAGCTTAGGTCCTCCTCTACAGATATTCCAAGTTTCATATAAATCCAATCAGTAGTTTAGAAGTTCCAGATTTATTACCATTTATTTTGCAAAAGTCCCCACTGTGCAATATAGTGAACATAGTCTATACGAGATGAGAAATGGTGTTCTATATAGAAAGACAAGAGACGGAAATTTATTATTTTGTGTTCCCGAAGACATGGAGGACCACGTTTTATACAAGTACCATAATGAAATGGGCCATGTTGGTATCGACAAGATGACTGATCTTATCTTGAAGTGTTATTGGTTTCCAAAGATAAGGTTCAAAGCGGCTAAACACATAGAGAATTGCATGAATTGTATGGTGTATTCAGCGAAACATCGCAAAGAGGAAGGATATCTGATTAGGATACCGAAGCCGGATAAACCTTTTGACGTAATTCACATAGACCACTATGGGCCAGTTGATAATGGTAGGACAGTAAAACATATCTTGGTTGTTGTGGACTCTTGTACAAAGTTCGTGCGGCTATATCCGACGAAGACGACTAATACAAGGGAGGTCATCATGGCACTGAAGGATTATTTTAGATCGTATAGTCGACCGAGGTGTGTGATAAGTGATCGGGGGACTAGCTTTATTTATTTATTTATTTACTTATTGGTTTATTTCCTGTACAACAAGAGTTAATCTTATATTTACAGTACAGAAACGGATTTGGTTAAAAAAAAATAAAAAATAAAAAATTAAAAGCATTTGTAATTGTTACATTAGAATTAGAAGTTAATTAATAAAAACATATAAAAAATATAATTAAAAAAGCAAATGTATATGTATGTATGTATATCAGAAGATTGCACATAATATAATATAAAAGAATTACCTACACATTTTTATTTAAAAGAGTTAACTACAAATCTTTTGAAACTGTTAGCGTTGCTGTTCATTTGGAAGATTATTCCAAAGTCTAGCGGCATGCACATAAAACTGCCATTCGGAGACTAGGTATTGATGTCGAGGTATTATAATGTTTCGGTTTCGTGGCGATTGACAAAAACGTATATTTTCAAAAATGTATTTGGGAGTTTGAGTGTGTATTATTTTATGCAGAAAAACCAGAGTGCGGATTTTTAACAGGTTATCGAAGCTTATACCATAAAGGTTCTTAGAAACAGAGGAAACATGATCAGATATTCTCAATCCATACACATACCGTATAATATTGTTAAATAAAACATTTAATTTTCTTCGACTAACAGAGTCGCAGTTTGCAAATAATTCACACCCATACAATAAGGAAGGAACCAAATATGTCTTGGCAAGCAAGATTCTAATTCTGATAGGTGTAAGGTATTGTGTAGACCAGAGCGCTCGTAACTTAAAATACGATTGACCAACCAGTGAGTTTACATGATCTGTCCAAGTTAAATGGTTATTAAAAACTATTCCTAAATTTTTTGTTCTCTTAACAATTTCAATTTTCTCACCATTTAAAACGATATCCCCAGAAATACAAGGATCTATAGCTTTTTTACAGATTACAATACATTTAGATTTTTTAGGGTTCAAACAGAGCCCATTTGCATTAGACCAGATATAAATTTGATTTAATTCATGATTTAACTGTGAGATACCTGTGGCAATGTTTTCAGCTGCGATACTTAAAGTAAGTTGTATGTCATCTGCATAATTGAAAGAATTTTTGGCAAGTCATTTGCATATATTGAAAATAAAAGCGGACCTAAGATAGAGCCCTGAGGCACTCCCCTTTTAAGTGTCAATTTGTCTGACCAAATATTGTTTGCAAGAACCGATTGTGTTCGGTTTGAAAGGTATGATGAAATAAGTTTAACTGATGTAGCTGAAAATCTAAAAAAGTGTTCTAATTTGTTAATTAATGTGGCATGGTCTACCGTGTCAAATGCCTTGGAGTGGTCAAGAAGTACCAAGAAATTTATGTTCCCATTCTCCAAACCTTGCCGTATGTGTTCACCTACTTCAACAAGAGCCGTAACGCAGCTATGACTTTCGCGGAAACCAGATTGTTTAACAGAAAGCATGTTGCTGATATTTATATATGAAATCATTTGCTTATGCAAAATTTTTTCCAGTATTTTCGAAAGAAAGCATAAGATGGCTATTGGTCTGTATTCACCATTTTCTTTGGGTAAAGGAATAATTTTTGCATGTTTCCAATTTAAAGGAATCGTAGAAGACGTGATAATATTGTTTAAAAGGTGAGTGACGTATGGGAGAATTAGAGGCATAAGTATTCTCATAAATTTAGGATGTAAGTTGTCAGTTCCCACTGCGTTTGATTTTATTAGTGATCACCTAGACATAACGTCAAATTGTGATATACATGAAAATTGAAAATAATTACCGTTTACATCATTATCTACATTTGTTGGCGGATGAGGAAAAATTATAAAACAACGGATTTGCTTGGATCAAAGGAGCTTTAGTGAATGTTTTATTAAGCATGTTTGCATCTATATTTATGTCCATGTTGTTCAACTGCTTGCCAATACCTATTTCGCGAATAGTATTCCAGGTTTGTCGAGAATCAACTGCAGTACTGAATCGTGTGGAATAATATTCGGTTTTAGCAAGTCTTATATGTTTATTAACGTTGTTTCTAGCAGCTGTGTATTGCAATTTTATATCGAAAGTTTTATACCTTTTCCACCTGGCATATGCCAAGTCCCTTTGATATATAGTTTCTTTTATAGTGTCTGAAAACCATGGTTTATGTTTAAGTGGTATATTTTTATGTTTGATCGGTATTGTTAAGTCAAAAAGGTATTGAATGTTGCGTTCTAAGAAATAGGCCTGCTCATCAATAGTTACTTCGAAGGATTTTGCAGGATTTTTAAAGGAGAATAATATTGTCCACACTTTGATAGCTACTGGTTCACCGCAGGCAAACGGGCAGGTTGAAAGGGTCAATACAATAGGTCCAATGTTGGCGAAACTTGTTAGTGTTGAAAGGGGAATATTTTGGGATCATGTGGTTGATCGGGTTGAGCACACTTTGAACAATACTGTTCACAGGTCTATTCGAGAACATCCCAGTGTCATTTTGTTTGGTATAAATCAGAGGAGAAATGTTATTGACCTATTGGGCGAATGTCTTATGGGCGCTAATGCAGGTTCTGGGGATGACCTCGATGGGATAAGGTCAAGAGCATTCGATAAACAGGAAAAGGTGCAGAAATATATTGAGGAGTATTTTAATAAACGTAGAAGGGAAGCAAGGGTTTATAAGGACGGGGATTACGTACTGTTGAGGAATTTTGATTCCACGGCTGGCGTATCTCGGAAATTGATTCCAAAGTATAAGGGTCCATATAAAATATCTAAAGTCCTAAGAGATGAACGCTATTTGATCGAAGATGTTGATGGTTATCAACAATCCCGCACACCTTACAAAGGCGTTTGGGCCGTCTCTAATATACGCCCATGGTTTAGAGGACCCGAAAGGTCTTGTTAACGATAGATGAGGGGATCTAGTGGTCAGGATGGCCGAATTGTGTAGCTTTATGTACCACGTATTTGACTTATGTATTCTTTACTTTTTCTAAGTGCTTTATGTATTTCAACATAACGGGTCATTTGTACATAAAATCTCTCTAGAATATTCATATTATATACATCTGTCTCTTTTATTCTTTTGTAACATATATATACGTAGATAAATAAGCTCGAATTGTATGCGCAAATGGGATGCTTGGTAAAAGCGTCATTAATAAATTGATACTCAAAAGGAAAAGATGTGCGTGTAGTGTTTCATTTTAAAATCGCCTAAATGTTGGTCTCAGAAGTAGAGTGGTAATGGGGGCGTAGGACATGTTTTGGGAATTCAAAACCGGGAAAAATCAAAAAGGGTGGCAACCCTGTTACAAATGGGGGGATTTTGGGGATTTTCATGCTAAGATTTTATTGGCTATATGTATGTGTGTATGTATGTATGTATATGTATGTGTGTACAGCTGTTGTTGTTATTGAGGAGAAGCGGTGTGCTTACAGTGTATGGATGTATGTAGTATGTATATGTGGGTGTGTGTGCATGAGTATGTCTTTTGTATTTACTTGTATGTCTGTCGGTGTCCGATACTTATGTTGTAGTAGCAGACAATCATTATACCCAGTAGGAAATGTTGATGGTGAAAATGTGCTGACTAGCTTTTGACTAGCTTGTCCCAGTACTACTCTATATATATATTTAGCATGTGCTTGTCATTGAGACCCTAGTAATAACACTAAAACAATTGATTAGGTAGTGACCACGTAGTTGTTATGGGAGCATTAAGACATACTAACCAGACAGTTAGTTACCGATACATATCTATAATTTACGTGCAAACAAATGTATGAATATTGACAATTCCACCTCTCTCCTTCTTTTATACTGACGGATAGTAGAAAACTTATTATACCAAAGTTGTAACTAGAATTTTAGGGTTGACACAAAGACAGTTGCTCCCAGTCTGACTGCAGGGTAGTTACAAGGGATCTGTGTATTTGTGTGTATGTAGTGATTGTTATTTGATAGTCTTTGGGTAGCTGTTTTGAGTTATCGTTGGTATGCTTATTTAGGGTTATTGTATTGCATTTATGTTTGCGATCTCTGGGGAAATAATCTAATAGCTACAGAGAGTGGCAACCCTGTTGTACATGGAAGTGGATAGGGAATGTATTTGGTAATGTATCTATATGTTGCTGTATTAATGTATGTGATCGTATCTATTTTTACTTTGAAGAATATCATTGCTTGTGTGTATTGTTTAGCCTTCGAGAGTTTTTCATACATTTTTACAAATGAATGTGTATATGTTTTTTAGGCTATTGACGTTGCTATTCTTATGGAGATAAAAAATATTGTGTTGGCATATATTTTATATATACAAGTGAATTTCAGATGTTAAATGTTTTGAATCCAATCAGGTTGATAGCAGATTTTTTGAATAAGGGTAATGATATTTTTATTTCAGTATATTTTACTTTAATGTAACAATTATAGGAAATAGCTTTTGGAGACATACACCAAAACTTATAGAAGCATCTACTGATGCTAGAGATTTTGTTCTGGGTGTTGCTGTGTAGATATATGAATTTCACCATATATCGTAATACCAACAGAGAATTGTGGAAATGTGTATGTGTGTGTGTGTGTATGTGAAAATATGTGTGTGTGTGTGTATGTGTGTGTGTGTGAATTGCATAATATTATATAATTTCATTATGTATGTTTTTGTTTGTGCCATCACCTCTTTGTGTGTCATGCCAGACATTTGGACATCTGATATATTAGCATATATCAGAACTTTTTTGTTTTATCCTAGTATGTTTTTATACTTAAGACTGCTTTATATTTTCTCATTCTTAAAATTGTCCAGCTTTAAAGTCTGCCTGTGAAAAATTTGTTTATATTACAGATTTTGTTTATTTAACTACGTCCGGCTTCTTTCGCTGAACTTCTTTTCATACGATCATGGGAATTTATAGTTTCTCTGTCCATAATAAGGTCGTTTAGCTTGGGCATGTGCTCTGACTTAATGGTTTGCGTTGTTCATATATTTTTATGATGTAGATATGCAAGTGTGATTGTCAAGATCTAATAAATACTTGAGTATTGACAAGCAATTTGATATTATGTTTACATACATATCTACAAATTGATTTTAAGTATGTATGTACATATGTACATACAAATATGTGTTGACTCCGTGCTTGAATACATTTTTTTTGTTTTTTGTTGTTGTTTGTTTTTTATGTATAGATGTGAAATATCTTCATAGTTTTTTTATTTGAAATTAAAAAACGTTTTAATTTTTATCTGTATTTACTTAATAGTTTGTGAGGATTTTCTGTTTTAAGTAAAACTGAATTCCTTAAGATACATACTTTAGAGTAATAGTAATTATAATAGAAATATTTCCTTTATTTAATTTACATTTGCTTAAAGTTGATGCAGCCTAATAGTCATTCTTAGAAATATTTTGATATTAAATTTTTTCCAGCCGTAGGCTTTTTTCACCACCTTTTACATTTATTTTAGAACATCTTGCATTGCCTTTTATACATTTATAAACATTTTTTAATGAAACTGATCCAGCAGTCCAGCTTATGTAACGATAGTTTTTTGTTAGTCAGCTTGCTTCTTTTTTTTTTATTTTATTTTTTTGTTGATAAACATTTAAAATCAAAAGGGAGTTTTATATTGAAATTATTATATTCGTAATTGTTGAAAACAATCGCTACTTCTTTTGCGATGAAATCATTTGAATTACTTTTGAAACCTTGTACGTCTATAAAAATTATGTTATTTTCCATATTGCTTAATTTATAAGACTTTTAGAATTTGACCTTTGATAGGTATATATATTCTAGTATATAATCATGAATAATAATGCTGTAAGCTGATGTCTTTGCTTACTATTTCAAATTAAAATTTTATTCAATTAGCCCGATATTGAATAAAAGGAGCTTTTTTATCTTAAACTCTGGTACAGGTAGAAACGCATGATATTCTTTCATATACTACATTTGCTGGAATCTTAGATACATATAATAACTATATAGAATTGCATTACGTTTATTTTTAAATTTTATGTTAGGATTATTATCATATGGATATGAGACTAAACTTAAATGTACTTTTAAATTAGTTAATTCATAATGAACAATCTTATTTTCTTCTTGAATAGCGAACAACAGAAAACGAAGTCGTTTTCTTACAATTTAGGGCTAACTTCTCAACTGGTCCTCTAGTATACAATATGACTTTGTATGTCAGCATTTCTGTCTCCTCTTTGTCAGCGTTAGGGATAATTAAATTTTAAACTTTTTATTCTTCAAATTGTGTTACTTCATACTGATAATATGTTTAAGTACATTAATAATGTACGAGTATATGTTTATTTTATGACGGGTGAGCGCCTATGGCTTTTATTTGATGTTATGGATGAAGTGATTTTTTTTCTCTCATTTTATTAAAGTTTAGCGTATTGCATATATATTTCTAATATATTTAAGTGAGCTTTTGTACCTGTCAGACAGAGTATCAGTTGATCAGTCAGTCTCTCTTTTTATTTTATTAATTTTTTCTTCTAATGTGTCACTACTATTTTTCAGATTTTACTACTTGAAATAGAAAATATTTATATAATTTTAAAAGTATTAAATATACATACATATAGGTAAATATATGTATGTACGTAGAAATTAGTTCATATAGTTCTTTAATAATCAACTATTCTAGAAAATCGATCTAAAATAACACATTTACCTCCATCATCATTTCACCGTCAGTGTTTTCATAAAGTGTTAGAAACATTGGAATATCTATGTTTGGGAGAATTTTTACTTCAAGTGTTTCTATATAAGATTTGGTGTTTGACCCTTTGACGTTATTGTGGTTTTGCTAGCATGCATGCTTTAGCATGCTTCTATCAATAGTGAGGCGAGAGTCCGACATTTAGTGGTGTTTCAATTAAAAATCTATACAATTAGAATTACGAATTCACTCTTTTGAATTTTTAACAAAGTAGATACATATGTATGTATGTATTTCATTTGCCACAAACTCTTAAAATTTCTTTACTTATAAAAGTATGATGTCAGAAATTTTTTTTAAATCATACATGCTTCGGCATGCTTCCAATATTTTTCTCGGTAAATTTATTTCATACTCATACAGATATAAAGTAAGATCTGTTTACATTCCATTTTACAATTTATGCATGCTTCAGCATGATTCTAGTTGAAGTCGGTATTTATTTAGTAAGCTTGTTTGATACCCATTCATACACATGTACATTGTTAAAGATTGGATATCAAAGTACAATTTCCTTAGTTTATCTAGAAATGAACAGAGTGAATATCTATTATAATATCTAACCATATTCACATTTTAAAATTTTGTGTGCTAGAGCTTTCGAAATGGAAAATTTACACCTTTTACTATAAAAAGTGATAATATGATGTGTTGCTGAATTTTACACTGTGTTATAGCTCATTTTAAACTCTTAAGTTTTCACAATATTTCATACAGACCATCAAGTTTAGAGAATTCCAGTACATTAGGCTAATTATCTTCCCTGAGACCTAACATTCCTAATCAATCTTTCAAAAAACCAATACAAACTAGATTTTTCCTTTGTAATTTTATTTATATTTTCATTAAATTTCAACATTTTGTACCTCTTCAAATTACTGTATACTGTATTTTGCACCTTTTTCTCATTCGTTGAGTTAACTTTAATCGCAAATATTTCAATGATGAGATGAACTTTTCTATTTCATGTACTGAGTAAATCTTTATATATGTATATCATTCCACTTATATGAACCATTAATGCTAAATTCTTAACATATAATTGCTGTTAATGCTCTATTAAATCATTGTACTATTGATGCTTTCATATTAAGTAATTTTTAATCCTCTATTTATGCATGAATTTTGCAGTGTTAAAATTAAAATTAAAAAATTATTTACCATCATCTATTTGTAAGTTTTTTGGTACTGGTACCATTTCAAAAATATTTTCCATTGCCTTGGTTTTTTCGAGTGCAGCTTTTATTTTCAACAATACTCACCATATAAACTTTAAGAATGTGTCAGTTACAGTCTACAAAAATTAATAATTTCTATTTTCTATAGAATAGCTACCCACTTCACCTAAATCAGCTTCATAAAAGATCATCTATTCCATTCATTACATCACTACAATACACAAACAATTTTATAAATTTATTATGGATTACGTTTACTAAATTTCTTTTTAAGGACATTGAGTTGTTTTACAGTTTTTTGGCGAGTGTTGTGATCTACTTGATACATTTTCAGCTATTTATACTAAAATGTAGTTAATTTTCCAATCTATAAATTTTATCGCTCAGATGTTCAATTTGTTTTTCAAAAGATGATTTAATATTTATAATGTCTTTTTCAATTTTATACCTATCTTCTATCGTTAATTTTATTTCACACTCCACTCCATTAATTTGCATTTGAATATATCCTTGAATTATATTAATGCCTTAAGCTTTATTATTAATTCATCCTTTAGTTTCTAGATTTGAGTCTCCAGAAACAATTAACTGATAACATTATTCTCCGTCAGTGAATGATGATGGTTCTCTATGTATACATTGGTAGAAATTATATATTTTATTTAGTTTTCAAAATCAAATTTGTCATAGTATTTTCACATTTGATCAATCACTAAAGAAAATAAACCCACTTTTAAACCCCATATTTGACCATCAACTTGTATTTTATCTTTATTCAGTTTTAGATTTCTATCACCAAATTTCCATTCATTATTGAAATCTTTAGGTGAGCCATAGTTTGTATCTAATTCATTTCTTCCTTCCAAGACTAATAAGTCAATATAAGTGTCTTCGGAATTGGAAGTCTGTGAGTAAAAATCACCTTCAAAATCGTCATCACCATTTTCAGTATTAACATCATTAAATAAGATGGTATTATCAAATATTGTTCCTTATTCTAGCTTCTTTGGTGTACTTGTCTCTATCATGAGTGATGGTTTTTCAGGCTTTAATCTTGTACTATTTTCAAATTCTATATTGTTTTTACTTTGTTCTTTCTTGTGTATTCTGTCAATATTTTTAGAACTATTCGTGAATTCTTTGAGAGGTTCTGTTATAAGATCAAATATATCTCTCAGTTCTTCACGTGTATCTATTTCACCAGTTTTTATACTACGAAGCTTTTTCTTCAAGACATTTCTTGTCAACACCAACTGTTTTAAAATTTTCTCATCCATGTTTAATAATACCAAATAAGAGGTATCAGCTATTAGATCAGGTATCACCTATTAGATCAGGTATCAGCTATCAGATCAGCTTATCAGGAGCTGGTCTGGTTTTCAGATCAGCTTATCAGGAGCTGGTCTGGTTTTCAGATCAGCTTATCAGGACCTGATCTGGTTTTCACATTAGCTTATCATGAGCTGGTCTGGTTTCCAGATCAGTTTATCAGGACCTGATCTGGTTTTCAGATCAGCTTATCAGGACCTGATCTGGTTTTCAGATCAGCTTATCAGGAGCTGGTCTGGTTTTAAGATCAGCTTATTAGGAGCTGGTCTGGTTTTACGATCAGCTTATCAGGAGCTGGTCTAGTTTTCAGATCAGGTTATCAGGTATCAGATCAGATTATCTGTTTAAGATTTGGTTATCAGTTTACAAGTAGCTGGACACTTATAACATTTAGATGAATGAAGTTTAAGGTCAGATAAAATGTGAAAAACTATACTGTTATGTAGTCAAATTATTTTCTAAGACGATCATCACTTAATTCAGTATCTTTGCTTATAATGAAAATTCCATATTTTTAATTCCAACACCATTTATATTTTTCTCATATTATTTAAACATTCTAACTACATTATGATTACTTCCTATCAAATGTATGGTGATTCTGGTATAAATTTGACATTAGTAGAATGCATCAACATTCTTATCTTACCCCATACAAAAATATGCTTCTCACAACATGGTTAAATATCATATTGGTACTAGCTTCCTTAAAAGAAATAACAGATTCATTATCTGTAAATGTGTAACACCCATTACTTTCATTAATGAAATTAATTTCTACAGCTATTCATATTTAAGTTGTCTTTGAGTATAAATATGAATATGTTTTCAAGTTTTACTCCATCAAAACTTTCTAGCCAGCCAATCATAACATTATTATTATTTTTTTTCGCAATTTGACAGACCAACTATTCTTGCACGAATAGAAATTGATAGAAGGGAACTCTGATTTATTTTTGATCTATCGTTTTATGACTCATCAAAATTTCGTACCATCCTATATTTAGGTTGTTTTACTAACCGCTTTTGTGTAACTAAATACATTTTATAAATATTATCTCTTATTATAAAAAAATAAAATAATACAGCTATTCGATTTCAGAAAATATTTTCTAAAATCGTGTAGCTGCATTATTTTATTTTTTTATAATAACAGATAATGCTGCATACTCACAATCAAAACAACATAAAAATATTATTTGTTTTGAGTATGAGTATGCGTCAATATTTATGAAATGCATTTAGTTACAAAAAATGTGGTTAGTAAAACAAAGTATATTTTAACAGTTTAAAATTAGTATTTTGTACGACAATACTGGTTTTAAACTCTTAAAATATACTTTGTTTTGACTATGTGCATGCACCAATATTTAGGAAAGGGATTTCATAAATATTGACCCATACTCATAGTCAAAACAACATAAAAATACCTTGGTATGAAATTTTGATGAGTCATCAAACGATAGATCAAAAATAAATCAGAGTTCCCTTCTATCAATTTCTATTCGTGCAAGAATAGTTGGTCTGTCAAATTGCAAAAAAAAATAATAATAATGTTATGATTGGCTGGCTAGAAAGTTTTGATGGAGTAAAACTTGAAAACATATTCATATTTATACTCAAAGACAACCTAAATATGAATAGCTGTAGAAATTAATTTCATTAATGAAAGTAATGGGTATTACACATTTAGAGATAATGAATCTGTTATTTCTTTTAAGAAAGCTAGAAGTAATACCAATATGATATTTAACCATGTTGTGAGAAGCATATTTTTGTATGGGGTAAGATAAGAATGTTGATGCATTCTACTAATGTCAAATTTATACCAGAATCACCATACATTTGATAGGAAATAATCATAATGTAGTTAGAATGTTTAAGTAATATGAGAAAAATATAAATCGTGTTGGAATTAAAAATATGGAATTTTGATTATAAGCAAAGATACTGAATTAAGTGATGATCGTCTTAGAAAATAATTTTACTACATAACAGTATAGTTTTTCACATTTTATCTGACCTTAAACTTCATTCATCTAAATGTTATAAGTGTCCAGCTACTTGTAAACTGATAACCAAATCTTAAACAGATAATCTGATCTGATACCTGATAACCTGATCTGAAAACTAGACCAGCTCCTGATAAGCTGATCGTAAAACCAGACCAGCTCCTAATAAGCTGATCTTAAAACCAGACCAGCTCCTGATAAGCTGATCTGAAAACCAGATCAGGTCCTGATAAGCTGATCTGAAAACCAGATCAGGTCCTGATAAGCTGATCTGAAAACCAGATCAGGTCCTGATAAGCTGATCTGAAAACCAGACCAGCTCCTGATAAGCTGATCTGAAAACCAGACCAGCTCCTGATAAGCTGATCTGAAAACCAGACCAGCTCCTGATAAGCTGATCTGATAGCTGATCGAATAGGTGGTACCTGATCTAATAGCTGATACCTCTTATTTGCTATTATTAAACATGTATGAGAAAATTTTAAACAGTTGGTGTTGATATGAGAAGCGTCTTGAAGAAAAAGCTTCGTAGTATAAAAACTGTTGAAATAGATACACGTGAACAACTAAGAGATATGTATATTTGATCCTAAAACAGAACCTCTCAAAGAATTCATGAATAGTTCTAAAAATATTGAAAGAATACACAAGAAAGAACAAAGTAAAAACAATATAGAATCTGAAAATAGTATAAGTATTAAAGCCTCAGAAACCATCAGTCAAAATAGAAAGAAGTTAAAGAAACTTTCAAAAGGAACAATATTTGATAATGCCATCTTATTTAGTGATGCTAATACTGTGAATGATTATGATGATGAAGAAGATGATTTTTACCCACAGCCTTCCAACACCGAAGATACTTATATTGACTTATTAGTCTTGGAAGGAAGAAATGAATTAGATACAAACTATGGCTCACCTAAAGATTTCAATAATGAATGGAAATTTGGTGATAGAAATCTAAAACTGAATAAAGATAAAATACAAGTTGATGGTCAAATATGGGGTTTAAAAGTGGGTTTATTTTCTTTAGTGATTGATCAAATGTGAAAATACTATGACAAATTTGATTTTGAAAACTAAATAAAATATATAATTTCTACCAATGTATACATAGAGAACCATCATCATTCACTGACGGAGAATAATGTTATCAGTTAATTGTTTCTGGAAACTCAAATCTAGAAACTAAAGGATGAATTAATAATAAAGCTTAAGGCATTAATATAATTCAAGGATATATTCAAATGCAAATTGATAGAGTGGAGTGTGAAATAAAATTAACGATAGAAGATAGGTATAAAATTAAAAAGGCATTCTAAAAATTAAATGATCTTTTGACAAACACATTGAAGAGGTGAGCGATAAAATTTATAGATTGGAAAATTAACTACATTTTAGTATAAATAGCTGAAAGTGTATAAAGTAGATCACAACACTCTCAAAAAAACTGTAAAACAACTGAATGTCTTTAAAAAGAAATTTAGTAAACGTAATCCATAATAAATTTCGAAAATTGTTTGTGTATTGTAGTGGTGTAATGAATGGAATAAGTAGATCATCTTTTATGGAGCTGATTTATGTGAAGTGGATAGCAATTCTAGAGAAAATAGAAATTATTAATTTTTGTAAACTGTAACTGACACATTCTTAAAGTTTATATGGTGAGTATTGTTGAAAATAAAAGCTGCACTCGAAAAAACCAAGGCAATGGAAAATATTTTTGAAATGGTACCAGTACCAAAAAACTTACAAATAGATGATGGTAAAGAATTTTTTAATAAACACTGCAAAATTCATGCATAAATAGAGGATTAAAAATTACTTAATATGAAAGCATCAATAGTACAATGATTTAATAGATCATTAAAAGCAATTATGTGTTAAGAATTTAGCATTAATGGTTCATATAAGTGGATTGATATACATAAAGATTTACTTAATGCCTACAATAGAAAAGTTCATCTCATCATTAAAATATTTGCGATTAAAGTTAACTCAACGAATGAGAAAAAGGTGCAAAATACAGTATACAGTAATTTGAAGATGTACAAAATGTTGAAATTTAATGAAAATATAAATAAAATTACAAAGGAAAAATCTAGTTTGTATTGGTTTTTTGAAAGATTGATTAGGAATGTTAGGTCTCAGGGAAGATAATTAGCCTAATGTACTGGAATTCTCTAAACTTGATGATCTGTATGAAATATTGTGAAAACTTAAGAGTTTAAAATGAGCTATAACACAGTGTAATATTCAGCAACACATCATATTATCACTTTTTATAGTAAAAGGTGTAAATTTTCCATTTCGAAAGCTCTAGCACACAAAATTTTAAAATGTGAATATGGTTAGATATTATAATAGATATTCACTCTGTTCATTTCTAGATAAACTAAGGAAATTGTACTTTGATATCCAATCTTTAACAATGTACATGTGTATGAATGGGTATCAAACAAGCTTACTAAATAAATACCGACTTCAACTAGAATCATGCTGAAGCCTGCATAAATTGTAAAATGGAATGTAAACAGATCTTACTTTATATCTGTATGAGTATGAAATAAATTTACCGAGAAAAATATTGGAAGCATGCCGAAGCATGTATGATTTAAAAAAAATTTCTGACATCATACTTTTATAAGTAAAGAAATTTTAAGAGTTTGTGGCAAATGAAATACATACATACATATGTATCTAATTGAAACACCACTAAATGTCGGACTCTCGCCTCACTATTGATAGAAGCATGCTAAAGCATGCATGCTAGCAAAATATTAAACCTGTTAGAATGTGATGAGAAAGCTTTTTTCTAATCATTAATTTGTAGACAGCAATTGTATCTAGATCAACTCAACTCATGAATGTATTATATACAGGTATGATTGATGGTAATGAGGACCTTTTCTAAGTGAGAAATTATTACATCTGAATGCGATACAACGCAGCCTACGTTAACCACAATAACGTCAAAGGGTCAAACACCAAATCTTATATAGAAACACTTGAAGTAAAAATTCTCCCAAACATAGATATTCCAATGTTTCTAACACTTTATGAAAATACTGACGGTGAAATGATGATGGAGGTAAATGTGTTATTTTAGATCGATTTTCTAGAATAGTTGATTATTAAAGAACTATATGAACTAATTTCTACGTACATACATATATTTACCTATATGTATGTATATATTAATACTTTTAAAATTATATAAATATTTTCTATTTCAAGTAGTAAAATCTGAAAAAAATAGTAGTGACACATTAGAAGAAAAAATTATTAAAATAAAAAGAGAGACTGACTGATCAACTGATACTCTGTCTGACAGGTACAAAAAGCTCACTTAAATATATTAGAAATATATATGCAATACGCTAAACTTTAATAAAATGAGAGAAAAAAAATCACTTCATCCAGAACATCAAATAAAAGCCATAGGCGCTCACCCGTCATAAAATAAACATATACTCGTACATTATTAATGTACTTAAACATATTATCAGTATGAAGTAACACAATTTGAAGAATAAAAAGTTTAAAATTTAATTATCCTTAACGCTGACAAAGAGGAGACAGAAATGCTGACATACAAAGTCATATTGTATACTAGAGGACCAGTTGAGAAGTTAGCCCTAAATTGTAAGAAAACGACTTCGTTTTCTGTTGTTCGCTATTCAAGAAGAAAATAAGATTGTTCATTATGAATTAACTAATTTAAAAGTACATTTAAGTTTAGTCTCATATCCATATGATAATAATCCTAACATAAAATTTAAAAATAAACGTAATGCAATTCTATATAGTTATTATATGTATCTAAGATTCCAGCAAATGTAGTATATGAAAGAATATCATGCGTTTCTACCTGTACCAGAGTTTAAGATAAAAAAGCTCCTTTTATTCAATATCGGGCTAATTGAATAAAATTTTAATTTGAAATAGTAAGCAAAGACATCAGCTTACAGCATTATTATTCATGATTATATACTAGAATATATATACCTATCAAAGGTCAAATTCTAAAAGTCTTATAAATTAAGCAATATGGAAAATAACATAATTTTTATAGACGTACAAGGTTTCAAAAGTAATTCAAATGATTTCATCGCAAAAGAAGTAGCGATTGTTTTCAACAATTACGAATATAATAATTTCAATATAAAACTCCCTTTTGATTTTAAATGTTTATCAACAAAAAAATAAAATAAAAAAAAAAGAAGCAAGCTGACTAACAAAAAACTATCGTTACATAAGCTGGACTGCTGGATCAGTTTCATTAAAAAATGTTTATAAATGTATAAAAGGCAATGCAAGATGTTCTAAAATAAATGTAAAAGGTGGTGAAAAAAGCCTACGGCTGGAAAAAATTTAATATCAAAATATTTCTAAGAATGACTATTAGGCTGCATCAACTTTAAGCAAATGTAAATTAAATAAAGGAAATATTTCTATTATAATTACTATTACTCTAAAGTATGTATCTTAAGGAATTCAGTTTTACTTAAAACAGAAAATCCTCACAAACTATTAAGTAAATACAGATAAAAATTAAAACGTTTTTTAATTTCAAATAAAAAAACTATGAAGATATTTCACATCTATACATAAAAAACAAACAACAACAAAAAACAAAAAAAAATGTATTCAAGCACGGAGTCAACACATATTTGTATGTACATATGTACATACATACTTAAAATCAATTTGTAGATATGTATGTAAACATAATATCAAATTGCTTGTCAATACTCAAGTATTTATTAGATCTTGACAATCACACTTGCATATCTACATCATAAAAATATATGAACAACGCAAACCATTAAGTCAGAGCACATGCCCAAGCTAAACGACCTTATTATGGACAGAGAAACTATAAATTCCCATGATCATATGAAAAGAAGTTCAGCGAAAGAAGCCGGACGTAGTTAAATAAACAAAATCTGTAATATAAACAAATTTTTCACAGGCAGACCTTAAAGCTGGACAATTTTAAGAATGAGAAAATATAAAGCAGTCTTAAGTATAAAAACATACTAGGATAAAAAAAAAAGTTCTGATATATGCTAATATATCAGATGTCCAAATGTCTGGCATGACACACAAAGAGGTGATGACGTAATACACAAACACAAACATACATAATGAAATTATATAATATTATGCAATTCACACACACACACACATACACACACACACACATATTTTCACATACACACACACACACATACACATTTCCACAATTCTCTGTTGGTATTACGATATATGGTGAAATTCATATACACAGCAACACCCAGAACAAAATCTCTAGCATCAGTAGATGCTTCTATAAGTTTTGGTGTATGTCTCCAAAAGCTATTTCCTATAATTGTTACATTAAAGTAAAATATACTGAAATAAAAATATCATTACCCCTATTCAAAAAATCTGCTATCAACCTGATTGGATTCAAAACATTTAACATCTGAAATTCACTTGTATATATAAAATATATGCCAACACAATATTTTTTATCTCCATAAGAATAGCAACGTCAATAGCCTAAAAAACATATACACATTCATTTGTAAAAATGTATGAAAAACTCTCGAAGGCTAAACAATACACACAAGCAATGATATTCTTCAAAGTAAAAATAGATACGATCACATACATTAATACAGCAACATATAGATACATTACCAAATACATTCCCTATCCACTTCCATGTACAACAGGGTTGCCACTCTCTGTAGCTATTAGATTATTTCCCCAGAGATCGCAAACATAAATGCAATACAATAACCCTAAATAAGCATACCAACGATAACTCAAAACAGCTACCCAAAGACTATCAAATAACAATCACTACATACACACAAATACACAGATCCCTTGTAACTACCCTGCAGTCAGACTGGGAGCAACTGTCTTTGTGTCAACCCTAAAATTCTAGTTACAACTTTGGTATAATAAGTTTTCTACTATCCGTCAGTATAAAAGAAGGAGAGAGGTGGAATTGTCAATATTCATACATTTGTATGCACGTAAATTATAGATATGTATCGGTAACTAACTGTCTGGTTAGTATGTCTTAATGCTCCCATAACAACTACGTGGTCACTACCTAATCAATTGTTTTAGTGTTATTACTAGGGTCTCAATGACAAGCACATGCTAAATATATATATAGAGTAGTACTGGTGACAAGCTAGTCAAAAGCTAGTCAGCACATTTTCACCATCAACATTTCCTACTGGGTATAATGATTGTCTGCTACTATACAAAAGTATCGGACACCGACAGACATACAAGTAAATACAAAAGACATACTCATACACAGACACCCACATATAAATACATACATCCATACACTGTAAGCACACCGCTTCTCCTCAATAACAACAACAGCTGTACACACATACATATACATACATACATACACACATACATATAGCCAATAAAATCTTAGCATGAAAATCCCCAAAATCCCCCCATTTGTAACAGGGTTGCCACCCTTTTTGATTTTTCCCGGTTTTGAATTCCCAAAACATGTCATACGCCCCCATTACCACTCTACTCTCAGAGACTCATTTAACTTCGAGAAACATTTCTTAAATTTCTGGCTACACCTTATATGATTCAAGGGACCCAAGAGAAAGAGCATGCGGTGGATCAGAAATTCTAATAAAGTCAAGACTCAAGCATTATATTATTGACAACATTTGTGAACAATATCTACAAGCAACGAATATTAATATTGAAAATTTTTACACAAATTTTGTGATATCATCAATTTACTCCTCTCCCAGATTCGCAATTACTGAGGATCAATACGAGAATTTCTATAAATCTCTTGGCCCTTGTTTTGTAGCAGCTGGCGACTACAATGCAAAACATTCGTTCTGGGGTTCGCGTTGCACCTAGAGGTCGCGAGTTGTTCAACACATTTCAAAAATGAGCTCGGACGTGATTTCGAGTGGAGAGCCCACATACTGGCCGACTGACATACGTAAAATTCCGGATGTTATAGATTTTGGCGTTATGAAAAATATTTCTAGGGCATTAATTCACGTTGAAGCTTCTCTAAATCTCTCGTCTGATCACTCTCCCACGATTGTTACAATCTGTAGCCCACTGAGAAGTGCTTTACTTCACTCATATGTGAAGATGATCAGTCGTGTAAATTGGCTGAGATTCAAAACATATCTTAGTAGTCATTGCACGGAACACATTAAGCTAAGAACACCCGAAGATATTGAACCTAACATAGCCAATCTTAACGAAATGATTGCACTGGCTAGTACCTCCCATCTGTAGACTGGGTTTAATAGAATTTATTCTACAGATATTGAACGTCTAGTGTGTGATAAAAGAAGAGCTAGAAGGGAATGGCAACAGCACAGATCACCTCAACATAAAACTTGATTTAAAGAATGCGCTGAACGACTCCAAGAGTTGCTTGCATTTGAAAAAACTGCATCTCTTAAATCCGTGATGCTTCCAAACTAATTTCTGAATTCAACCCTAAGAAAACTCTGGGTATTGATGGAATTAGTATCCAGGTGCTGATGAAGTTGCCTCGTATTGCAATTAGAATCCCTTTATTCATTTTAATGACTATTATCCACACAGCTGGTAGCTTGCCAAAGTCAAAATGATTCCAAAGCCAGGCAAAGGTCTTACCAAGGCTGAGGCATATAGGCCTATAAGCTTACTATCAACAAACTCAAAGCTTTTCGAAAAGCTGCTCATGACTAAATTGTCTACAATTTTAGCTGATAATGGGTGCATCCCGGACCATCAATTTGGCTTTAGTAGTCTGCATGGCACTATTGAGCAAACGCATAGATTGGTTCAAGTTATAAGGAGGACATTTGAAGAAAAGAAGTATTGTTCTGCCCTTTTTATTGATGTTTCTCAGGCATTTGATAAAGTATGGCACGAAGGCCTATTTTTAGAATTGAAGACATATCTGCCAATAAATATACAAGAACTTTTGGAAAGTTATATTATTGATAGGAAGTTCACTGTTCTGGAATTAGTAGTATTCTGGGGCCAGTCTTGTATTTAATATATACTTGTGATATGCCTGTGAGCAATAATATACACACCTCTACATTTGCCGATGATACAGCCTGCATGAGTATGCACGAAAGAGCTTATGAGGCATCCCGCAATCTCCAGGAACATATTACTCAGCTGGAAACATGGTTGAACTTATGGAGAATTAGAGTAAATGAACAAAAGTGTCTTCATATTACATTTACCCTAAGAAAAGATACTTGTTCCCCCATTCGAATCAACAATAAAAATATTCCTCAACAATCTCAAGTGAAATACCTTGGCATACGCCTTGATCGAGGGCATACATGGAAACCCCATATTGACTCAAAGCTAACACAAATGAAACTTAAGTTAACTCAAATACATTGGTTGATTGGCAGAAATTCAACATTCAGCCTAGACTGCAAACTTTTACTATACAAGTCACTTTTGAAGCCAATAGGGTACTACGGAACTCAGTTATGGGGTACTGCTTCAGCTTCAAATATAGAGAGAATCCAACGAAGGCAAAATCAAATTTTAAGGGTAATAACATCGGTTCCATGGTACATCAAAAATGCAAATATACATCGTGATTTAAATATGCCCCTAGTGACTGAAGAAATTGGAAAATACGCAGGCAAATATTTAATAAAACTCGAGTCACATCCTAATCCGCTTGCTCATAATATTTTGAACTTTACTGGACATGACCGCTTAAAAAAGAAGGACACTAACTGCCTGGCTCACGATGTCGACAAGAAATTTTCATTCGTTTATTTATATTTAAAACAAAAACAAATTTTCTTATTTTGTTTTTGTTTTCAATATAAATAAGCGAACGAAAATTTCTTGTCGACATCGTGAGCCAGGCAGTAAGGCTCTAATTCGCAATACCGCAAATGAAACTTTTTGAGAATATTTTTGTACATCTTTCTTGTATTACTATTTACTATCACTAAATTTGTATTCGACATTGGTCGAGCCCATTAATTATATATAGACCTAAGATTTGATTACTTATTGTTAGTTCATTTATTTTTGAAGATACAATAAATAAACATTTATTTATGCTAAAAAAAAAATATATATACATACATATCGCACCCTAAATACAAAAGGGGCACAACTCAAAAAATTTCAGATGCTGAGTAGTTGAAAGCTAAGTCAACTGTAGAAAGCAAAAACAAAGTAACATAAAGCCACTACAATAATACTTATATGTATGTACCGATGGTGCATCGAATAAGTAAAAATAATTAATGTAATGATCGTAAAAGATAAGTAAGAATAGTTAAACATACATAGGTAGAGTGATATAACTTCGTGCTAACCTAAATAGAAAATGGAAAAACAGAAAATGAATAGTGATACTTACAAATGTGTTTGCCAAAGGCAAATCAATAATTGTATACACAATCAATTCTCATATTCCATTTCATAGAAATTTAAGTTTAATAGCTGATGTTAATAATAATCTCTACCCCAGTAGATAGACATGGGTGCTGATGAAGTGCGTGGCTGCACAGAAAAATATCGTTATTTCCCGCAGCTAATAGTGTCTAGTTTAATTTTTCTTCTATTCTTTAGATACTCACATTAATTAATAAAAATATTTCATTCATAAGAATTGAAATTACTGAACTCAAGCCTGATTAAGAAATTATTTCTGATTAAAAATTCACTATAGTTCAATTAAATCTAATAATGTCTCATATATTTTTTAGGTTTTAAAAAGAAAATATGGGTATAGAAAATTAGAAAAATAAAAACCACAGCTCCACAGCTGGAGAATTTAAACTTTTTAGGGTTCCGTACACCAAAGGTATATACAGTAGAAATTTGTAAAGTTAGTGTATTTTTATACAGACTATAACAATTAACACTAAAATTTACAAAATAAAAATTAAAGGGTGTTCTATCAGTTAATGTAATTTTTACTATGTAATTTGGACAACTTGCTGTATCTTGGAAATCGTAAGAGCCAAACTCTTGAAATTTTCAAAACCGGTACAACTAAAAAATTCCAAAATTATAGAATCGCCAAGTCGAAAAAAAATCGCCAAAAAAATTGCCAAAACGAAAAAAAGCGCCAAATTAAAAAAAAAATTCTAAAACTAAAAGAAATCGCGAAAAACCAGGAAAATCGTCAAAATGAAACAAAATCGCCAAACTGAAAAAAATCGCCAAAATGAAAAAACGCCAAAAACCGAAAAAACGAGAAAAAAGCGACAAATCTAAAAAAATCTTTTAAATTGAAAAAAAGCAAAAAACCCAAAAACACGCCATATTAAAAAAAATGCTGAAAACCGAACGTACGGAACCCTTCGTGCGCGAGTCAAGGTCGCATATTACTGAATTTATTTGATATTAAAGTAACTAAATAAAACTAGTATTTTCCTTATTTATTTTTTTCTTTGTTCACTTAACATATTTTATATATTTTTTAAAGAACAAGATTGGTATAAGGACCCAAAAAAAATTTGAAAGGATAATTTCAGGGTTGGGAAAAGTACACTTTTTTGTTATTTAAAAATAATTAAATAAAACTAGTTATTTCTTTGGCAATTAAATATATTCTATATTTTAGAAAGAAATAAATTTGTACTCATATTAAAACCAGAAAAATTTTAATTGTTTTACAGTTGGAAGTTGAAAAAAAAAATTTGGGTAAAAAATAGCCAAACATTTTTTTCAGTTAAAAATATTTTATGTTTTAGGAAAGCAAATTCTTAAGTCGAAAAAAACCGAGAGGTCACTTACTAAAAATTGCACTATAACAAAAAATTATAAATTTTATCACAAAACAAATATACTTATAATATACTTATGTATGTATCTGCATACTACATATACATACGTTGGTAAAGGGCATATAAGATTCGACATAGCCGAATATAGCACTCTTACTTGTTATATATATATATATATATATATATATATATATATATATATATGTATGTATATATGCGTTTGCCTGACTTTGATCTAGGTGCACGATAGAGCTCGGCCTATGTAAGTAGTGCCTATATTTACACATATATTCGCTTTAACACCCTCATAACTACTTTGTTCCTGTCAATAGTAAAATAATAAAATTTAATGCGAAGTTTGAAAGTTTGTAAAACGGAACGAAACGTTTCAAACAGCAATTTTTGGTTTGTTTTTAATTTTGTAAAACATTTGAAAACGAAAATTCTATCTTACGTAAAATAAATGTATTTTATAAAACAGTTGCAAACGTTTTCAAACGACTTAAATGTCATATGGAAACGTTTATTAAATTGCGTATAAAAGTTTTAACTACATTATTGCATTAGTTTTGCTGCAATAATGAGTAAATTAGTATGTAGGTCAAACATAAGCAAAAGGCCGCCTGTGAGTACTTCGTTATGATATTTTTTACACGCACATTCGTACAATCATGCATTTTACTCTCATTTTATACCCTTTACCAAAAATGGAAAAGGGTATATATAGGTTTGTCATTCGTGTGTAATTTCCATAATATTCATATGCGACCCATAAAATATATATGTATATTCTGGGTCCTCATGAATAGGGAAGATGAATAAGCGGTTTCCGTCTGTCCGTCCGTGTGGTGTAGGTGAAATCGGTTTTCCGAAGCTCCCAGAAAAACTAGAGACTTCGGTCTTTGACTGGTGTGTCACGAATGGTCTAAAATAGATTGGTATTGAAAATCAGCAAAATCGAACAGGCAGTTTCAGAGCTGGAAAACTTAAACTTGATTTTTCCATATAAAAGTAACTAGATAACACAAATTTTTTTATTTTTTTGTTAAATAAACTTATTTTATATTTCAGTACGAATAAAATTTGTATTAAAAATATAAAATAAAAAAAGACGTTTCCAGGGTTGGGAACTTTAATTTTTTTTGTTATATAAAAATAACCTACTCAAACTAATTTTTCTTTTTTATCTATAAATTAAACATATCTTACATTCTTAAGAGAAATATATTGGTGTAAGAAATCCAAAAAATTTTAAATTATGTTTCCAGGTTTGGGAAGCGTACATTTTTTGTGATATATAAAATAAACCAGGTCTAATAATTTTTTTTATATTTTAATTTCTATATACATATATTTTTTATGTCTTAAAAAGAAAATATGGGCATAGAAAATTAGAAAAATAAAAACCACAGCTCCACAGCTGGAAAATTTAAACTTTTTAGGGTTCCGTACACTGAAGGTGAAATTTGTAAAGTTAGTGTATTTTTTTTTTTAGGTAGGACCAGCACTCAGGGGATAACCCCTACTTATGCAATGCATTGCGCTAGAACTAGGAAAATAGGTTATGGAGAGGAGGATAGAGGGAGTAGTGTCTGTGGACATTCGATTTACACTTTCCCACTTCGAAAGTGACAGGAAACACTTCCGCAGGTAGATTATTCCACATACGAATAGTACGGCTCAAAAAGGAATTTTCTCTGTAATGCGTAGTGCGATTTATTGGCCAATCGACCACAAAAGGATGTGCCCTGAATGAAGCTCATGTTGTGCGTAAAAATGTTCGGGTTTCAGGAGCAAGTTCCCTAATTTCATTAGAACACATTCCATTGTAGTAGCGATAGAACAAGGAAATGCACCCCACATTGCGTCGATGCTCCAATGAGTCAATTGAGTTGGATACCCTACTGTCACCAATGAGCTTCTTCGCCCTCTCCTGTACGTGGTCGAGCAACCCCAAAATAGACTTTGAAGCGCCGGCCCATACATGAGAGTTGTATTCCATTTTCGGTCGGATATAAGTGGTATAAATAGTAAGAAGATCAGATGGAGTGAAGTATTGCTTGCACCGTTTTAAAAATCCTAGGCACTTGAATGCTTCTTTGAGACCTGAAAAATGTGTTCAGTCCAACGAACATCACACTGAATTTTCATGCCAAGAACATCAAGAGCTTCCGATTCCTTAATATTTATACCACCCATAGTTACAGAGGCAGCAGCATTTACGGTCATGCGTCTGTGAGTAATCGTACAGCATTGGGTCTTACGGGCGTTAAAATCTACCCTATTCGCATGACCCCATTCAGAAATTTTTTCTAAATCGTAGTTTAATGTCTCATTCATTGTTTGTCGCATAGCCTCAACCTCCGGAAGGCTAAGTCTATTGCTGAATGAGAAAGAATGGCAAATGCTGCTGTCAGCCGCGAAAGAATAAATAGGGTTGAAAGTTTTACAAAAAATAGAAATAGAGTTGGTGAAAGAACAGAACCTTGCGGTACCCCTGAATTTAACTTGAACTCATTTGATGAGATCCCATCTATAACAACTTTTATAGTGCGATCCCTGAGGAAACTCGATAAGAATCGAGAGAAGTTATCACCGACACCAAGGGCAATACATTTTGATAAAAGTGCACCATGCCACACTCTATCAAACGCCTTGGAGATATCTAGAGCCACCACCTTACTTTCGCCAAAATGGTGGATTGACTTACACCATTTCTCCGAGAGGAGGGCAAGTAGGTCTCCCGTAGAGCGGCCTTTACGAAATCCATACTGTCGGTCGTTGAGTAAGCTGTTGGACTACAGATACCTTACAAGATGGAAATTCACCATACTTTCCATCACTTTGGAAAGTGCAGAACATATTGCGATTGGGCAATAATTTTTAGGGATTGGCGTAACATTAGCAACCTTCCAACACACTAGGAACTCACCAGCATGGTACAATGTGCTGAAGAGGTTAGTTAATGGACATGCTAGAGTCGAGGAACACTGCTTCAAGACCAGTGCTGGAATGCCATCCGGGCCGGGGGACTTGTTTATGTTGAGTTCCGATAAAACCTTTTTTACTGCCCGAGCTGGAAAGAATATCTTAGGCATAGTAGTGGATACTCTCTCTAGCACAGGCTTTGGCTGATTGCTTTCCGGCAAGCAGGAATTACTTGCAAATATTTCAGCTAGTAGTAGTAGCTTTATCAGCCGGGTCAGTGAATATTAGTTCATCCTTTAAAAGAGTCGGAATTGAAGAACTAGCATTATTCTTTACTCTTTTAACGAATGACCAAAATGTCTTACTATTCCGAGGGGCAGCAAGAGCTTTAGCACGGAGGCGTTGCTCGTAGAGAGCCTTTTCACGCCTCAGTACTTTGGCACACGAAGATCTCGCCCTTTTGTGTAGCAAATCAGTATCGGCGTTTTGATTATTTCGCCAAATACTGAATGCTTCCTCTCTAGATCTGACTGCATTTTTGCATGTCTGATTAAACCACAGTTCCTCTCTGGGCTTAATCGGAATTTGTTTTGATGGTATGAAAGCTTTCATTCCCATCAAAATTATACTTTCGACCATTTTGGCCATTGCATTGACATCATTGTCAAGGAAACATAGCTTCCAATTAAAATACCGAAAAAAATCGTTGAGCTCAGCCCAACGAGCCTTTTCGTAGATGTATTTTAGTCGTTTCGTTGCTGCATGTGAAACGCTATGAAGTGCTGAGAGCGAAAAGGAGGCCGAAATGGTACAGTGATCTGAATTACCGAGAGGTGCATTAACATTCACTTCATACTTATCAGGGTGTGAAGTGAGAAAAAGGTCGAGTTTATTCTGTTGGTGCCCTTCAACACACGGAAAGTGGGTTGGTTCATTCACGAGTAGCGCTAGGTGGTTATGCTCTGCGAACAGCTCAACATATTGGCCTTCCGTAGTTGTACGGCTCGAATGGCGAAGCCATGTTGAATTGTCGACATTGAAATCTCCAGCAATAACGATTTCACTGTTCGGACAACTCTCCTTGATCTTTGATATGGAGTCAGAAAGGGTATCGAAGCCGGAAATGGTAGTTTCCCTTTCTGCGTTGGGACTTCTGTAAACAAATCCGAAATGTAAACAGTGTGCCCTGATTTTGAATTTAACCCAGAGACAGCTAAATTCAGCATCAGCTATGCCTAGTGACTGCTGGCATTGGTACACAACTGTATTGCGAATGTACATTGCAAGACCCCGATGAACGTTAAAAAGCGATAGTAGGTGATAACCAGGTATCTGAAAATCCTGTGGATCAGCATTCTCAGACACCTGGGTCTCACATAAGGCGAAAACATCTGACCGATGGAGACAAATGTGTGCATATACAGAGAAAAAATTCGATCTCAGGCCCCGTATGTTGCAGAAGTCAATTTTGAATTTGTCAGCCCATAGCAACGTGCGAAAATTCAAATCGAATGTTTTATCTGCGATACTGATTCCAGTCACGTTAACCACTGTTGTATTTGACTGCTTAGTGATCAGTGTTATACCTTCATCACTAAACAGTCCATAGCAGCTAACGGAAAGGCGCCGGTACCACAGAATTAAATTAGGTTAGGATATGAGTGAGAATGGGAAAAGGAAACACAATGACATAAAAGGTTATAAAAGCCCTGGTCTGATCATCACAGCGGCAACACTGTGCCATCACTGATACATAGTGCCAACACTGGTATTTTTTTTTATTTTATTGTTTTGCACAAATGCACAAGTAATGTTTGTATGTATGTATGTATATTTATTTCGTTATTTCTTTTTGTCTTATTGTTATTGTTTTTCTTTTCCTTATTATACAGACTACAACAATTAACACTAAAATTTACAAAATCGAAATTAAAGGGTGTTATATCAGTTAATGTAATTTTGACTATGTAATTTGGGCAACTTGCTTTATCTTGGAAATCGTAAGAGCCAAACTCTTGAAATTTTCAAAAACGGTACAACTAAAAAATTCCAAAATTATAAAATCGCCAAGTTGAAAAAATTTACAAAATCGAAATTAAAGGGTGTTCTATCAGTTAATGTAATTTTTACTATGTAATTTGGACAACTTGCTGTATCTTGGAAATCCTAAGAGTCAAACTCTTGAAATTTTCAAAACCGGTACAACTAAAAAATTCCAAAATTATAGAATCGCCAAGTCGAAAAAAAATCGCCAAAAAGCCAAAAAAATTGCCAAAACGGAAAAAGCGCCAAATTAAAAAAGAATTCTAAAACTAAAATAAATCGCGAAAAACCGGGAAAATCGCCAAAATGAAACAAAATCGCCAAACTGAAAAAAAATCGCCAAAATGAAAAACGCCAAAAACCGAAAAAACGCCAAATCGAGAAAAAAGCGACAAATCTAAAAAAATCTTTTAAATTAAAAAAAAAGCAAAAAACCCAAAAACACGCCATATTAAAAAAAATGCTGAAAACCGAACGTACGGAACCCTTCGTACGCGCATATATATATATATATATATATATATATATATATATATATATATATATATATATATATATATATATATATATATATATATATATATATATGCGTTTGCCTGATCTTTGATCAGGCCAGCTCGACCTATGTACGTAGTGCATATATTTACACATACATTCGCTTTAACACCCTCATAACTACTTTGTTCCTGTCAATAGTAAAATGATAAAATTTAATGCGACGACTGAAAGTGTGTAATGAAAGTTTCCTTAATAAATTCAGTACAGTGCGACTTTGACTCGCGTACGAAGGGTTCCGTACGTTGGGCTTCGAGCATTTTTTAATACAGTGTTTTTTACGTTTTTTTGATTATTTTTCGCTTTTTTCTCGTTTTGGCGATTTTTTAAATTTTGGCGATTTTTTTCATTTTGGCGATTTTTTTCATTTTGGCCATTTTTTTCATTTTGGCGATATTTTTTAATTTTGGCGATTTTTTCATTTTGGCGATTTTTTTTTCATTTTGGCGATTTTTTTATTTTGGCGATTTTTCCGGTTTTCCGCGATTTATTTTCGATTTAGAAATTTTTTTTAATTTGGTGCTTTTTTTCGTTTTGGCGATTTTTTTTTGATTTTGGCGATTTTTTTTGGGTTTGGCGATTTTATAATTTTGAGATTTTTTTGTTTTACCGTTTTTGAAAATTTCAAGAAATTTGCTCTTACGGTTTCCAAGATACAGCAAGTTATCAAAATTACATAGTCGAAATTACATTAACTGATGGTACACCCTTTATTTTAATTTTTTTTAATCTTAGTGTTAATTGTTGTAGTCTGTATAAAAATACACTAACTTTACAAATTTCAAGTGTATATACATACAATTGTATGTATATTATATGGGATTTTAAAATTTTTCGTTGCTCGTTTTGGCACACCCTTTAATTTCCAACTTTCATGTATTTGTTGTTGTAGCGGCCAAAGGTCTACACACTCTGTCTAAATTCCAGGTCCGTAGCTCTTACGGTTCTCGAGAAAATACCCTGTGCATTTCTTAAGACATACTCACTGACACTAAGCACTGAAGCAAATTGGTGAAGCGCTTGAGCTCTAACTACAGAGCTATATTTTGTTACACAAGTAGGCCTAGGTGAGTTACGAACAAGAAAAATTCAACAGCATCGATTGTTAAACCAGGAAGACTGGTACGTGGTCATAAAATTTAACGTGATGTTATACTATTATGTATCTCTCTTTAACCCATTATATTATTTAATTCTGCCCTAATAGAAATATAACAGACTAGAAATCTTTAATTTGCAATGTTTTATTAAATAAAACAAAAAGTAGTTAGATCTTCACAAAAATATAAATGTGAAAAAGGCCAAGTTCCTATTAAAAATTTCGGTCATCAAAAGTAGTGAAATAAATTTTTTTTATAAAGTTCTTGTTTGGCACAATACTTATCACAATATTACATACATATGTATGTGTATTAATTTATAATCGTTAGGGTGTCATGTTATTTCTATGCAACCTGCATAATTGGCAATATTTTTACCTTTATAATACAGAAGATAATAACGGATATCTCTTTATTTCTTTATGTGGCGAAAAATGTTGTGAAGTTAGCAGGTTGCCTAGATATGATATGAGACCTTGTCGATTGCAAGATTTTGGATAGGAACTTGACTGAACCCATATGTATGATGAAAAACATATCCATATACATTAACATTTCAATCCAGCATTGAAATATTGAACGTTTCAGTAGTATAAATGTAGGGATACTGGCTCAATGTATTTTTTCCATAAGGATCAAAATACATGTAGGGATACTGGCTCAATGTATTTTTTCCATAAGGATCATTCTAATTAGTATATGTGCATTCCAATACATGTATTTTTTTCCCATTAGGAAGGATATTCCGTAGTAGTATAAATGTAGGGATACTGGCTCAATGTATTTTTTCCATAAGGAAGGATATTCTAATACATACATATATTCCTACAACAAAGTTAACTTCAAATGAGAATATATTTTTTCATAAAAAGTTTAACGAAGACATTTTTGTAAATGGAACAATTCGAATGAGATTCTCATTTGAGTAATTATATAAAAAATGAGAGTTCGATTGACTCAAAAATATGTATATAAAACACCAATTATAATTTAGTTTTAGTTATTGCTATTCAAAGATCCTTGAAATTACGTTCAACAACAATGGTAAGCATGAAGTTTAACATAACATTAGAATTTTTTTATTTATTATATGAAAGTTTAAGAAATACATATAAAATTTAACTAATTTTTTTGTTTGTTTTTAGATCTATCAACAAATAATTAACATTGCGCAAGGAATAAAATCTGAATACACAAAAATTGATGATATTCCCTTAAATGAACCTTACAAGATTTTAAATTTTGAATGGAAGGTTACACAATATGGATCCAAAGTTATTGTATATTTAAACAACAATAAGTGGTTTTATCTTCCGCAAAGAATCGTTAAATATTTAAACAGAGAGGATCCTTACTTATCAAAAATGAATGACAAAATTTGGACAATTATTTACAAAGGACGTCAACAACTTTCAAAATTATATTATTTATTGTTCTTGAATTTACAGGTAAGTATATTACAGTGGTTGGAGTCTCTGTTATTTTATATCCAGGACTAACGTTAAGCGAAAACTGATGTAAAATATACGTAGACATGTTGTTTATATACGAACCGCATACAATATTGCATTCAACGATTACTGTATTAATTTTGGTTATATCTATCGTTTTATCGGAGTAATGTTCTATTCCAGGTGCTAGTACTTTTCTACTAAAGCCTAATAATGATCCAATTGAGGATTTTTTATTAAAATAAATTGAATCAGAAGTGCTTTTTATACATGTTTGTAGTGTATTATAATTTGCTCGTACATCAAGAGAACCGGTTGGATTCATATCATGATATTTAATTTTTAGTAGTTCAGCTATATCAGTTAATTCATATGACCCAACTGGAACTGTTATTTCATGATTTCCAATATGAAATAAATTGTTTTCAACATCTACATTTGGAATTGAATGATATGTATCAAAACTTATTAAGCCACAAACATAATTTTCATTTAGTTCAATTGGTGGAAAATAGTTTGCGACAAGATGCGAAGAGTCTCCGTTTAAAGTTAATGTAATTGACATTTTAGTGGTTCATGAATGATTAAGTTAATTATTAAATTTTTCACAGTTTTTATTATTAATCATAATTTGTATTAATCCAAGAATTATGTTCTGAAGAAAAACCAAGCCATTTAACATAAATTTTGTTGCTTTTCCTTTTCAAAACCTTTTCAACCAAATAAGTTTCAGGAAATCTAGTTTTCATTAATTCAGACTCATAAAACCCTCCTTTAATTTCATGTCCTTGATAATCTTTTAATATATATGTATTTGGATTAGTATTTTTTATAGTTTTAACCGTAAATACTTCAGTAGTCCAATTTGGTGTATAACCTTTTTCAAATATATGTTTATATTTACTTATTCTAACATTATCATTCACTTTGAACTTTGGTTTTGTAAATACTTTTAAATTGTTGTAAGCTGTATCCAACAAAAATTTTTCGTTTGATGAATTTACTTCATTGGGCGACATTTTTATTGTTCTGTGGTAAGTATTATTATATTTCTCTACAAGGTTCTTATATATGTTTAACCATTTATATGTTCCTTGATAACTAAACTCCTTCCACATCATTCCTTTAAGAGTTCTGTTAAATCGTTCTATGATGGATGCTTTCAGAACACTATATGTTGAATAGTGGTTGATTTGATTCAATTGCATTAAGTGACGAAACTGATTATTGAAGAACTCCTTACCATCATGTGTTTGCAAATTTTTTGGTTTACGATTGCTTTTTATGAAAATGTTTTTCATGGCGTTCGTTATGTTGAGTGCAGTTTTATTTTTCACTGCTATAGCCCAAGCTTTTTTTGAAAAAGAATCTATTACTGTTAAGAGATAACGGTGACCGTTATTATATGTTGCATAGTTGCCCATCTCAACCAAATCCGCCTGCCATAAATCATCGATTCCTTTTATGATAACCCGTCTTCTTTTAAAATTTTTTCGCGCTTGCTTATGAAGTTCATCAACTATTTCTCTTTTATCTAAGTTCATTTTGAAATAAGATTCTTTACTATTAAGCATTCAGATATGAGTGTCAAATATTTATATAAAATTTTTATCCTTTAATTTTAGGAAATTCAAGTTTTCGTTTTTTCACCTCAACGTTTACATCATTTCTCTTCATCGATTTAAATATAAAATCCTCAAGTGTATTGAATCTCTCTTCGATATTCTTTGAAAAGTCTTCATTTGCATAACTTATTTGATTCCTCACTATTTTTTCAATAGCTTCAACATTTTCATTGATTCCTTTTGTAATTAATTCTTGTAATACTTTAACATCCCTTTTGATAATGTTTAATTGAGAATTATAATCGTTTTTAAGTTCTTCACGTTGTTTGTTAATAGTTTTAATTATATTATCCAGTTTTTCTATATCTTTTGTTATGTTATTCAATTGCAAATTATATTTATATAATTTTAACTTTGAGTCATTTAGATTATGTCGGAAGGACGTTTCTCCAAACTTATTTATATAAGTCATTTTAGTTTAATATATTATATCAGCTTCTTTCAATTCTTCAATAATGGAAATTATTTCGTTATTGTGATTATTATGACCAACACTTTCTGATGAAATAAGTAAACGTAATCTGTCAACTAATTCATTTGTGTCATTCCAATATATATAACTAGATCTACGATTATCAATAGTCTTTAACGAGAATCCACTACCTTTCGTTAGAATATTTGGTTTAGTATTAAATAAATTTTTTATTATACGAATATATTTATAAGCTCGTGTACCTTTAATTTGACTTTTTGATTGATATTGACGTTTGTGAGCATTGGTACTTATTAAAATTTCTTTATATTTTCTTAAATCATTTTTATTATAATGTAGAGGCTTTGAATGGAAAACTAATTCAAATAATCCTGGAGTCATTTTCCACGTTGAATTCCCTATTTGAATAGAGTTATCAGCATTAAAATTTAATTCATTATTTGCATATCGCCAATTTCCGCTTTCATCTATGTTGAAACCATAAATTTTATCTATTGTTTTATTATTGAGGAGTAATTCTATATTTTCAGCTAATGGATATTTTTTCAAATCAGTTTCAGTAACTTGGTTATAATCTATTGCATCATCAAAATTGTTTGAACTGTCGTCGGATGGTAGTGGTGGAAGTTGTGGATCTGTTATGTTATCATTAGATTGATAATCATCTGAGTTATAATCATCATCTTTTTTTATTATTTTATTCAAAGGTTTGGTTATGGACTTAGATGTATCATTCAATATATCATCAGTTTGATATTCATTAATTTTTCCAATTATCGTATTTAAAGGTTTAGTTATTGGTTTGAATGTATCTTCTAAAATATTAGCTCGTTCTATATTGTCTAATTTGAGATTTTTTAATTTTGCTTTCAATACTCCTCTTGTCTTAACAATATCCTTTAACAATTTATTATCCATAGTTATTGTTTTTATATGTGCTTGAAATCTGCTTTATATTTGATAATGATCTGGCTGATATCTGCTTAAGCAACTGATATTTATCTGCTAATGATCTGTTTTATGTCTGATTGCAATCTGCATTATAACTACTTAAGATCTGCTTACTTATAGTTCTATGAATTCATCAAAACCTTTTCTATATCGCCCTTTATTTATCAGATTATCCTTACTGATAACAAGAAAGCCATATTTATTTTTCCAACATTCACTACATATATTTGTAAATTCTTTAAATGACATATCACCAATTACATGATCATTATATATATGTCGTAAATTCATTTCATCCTGTTTAAATATTATAATCATATTCGCATTATCACGTATAAGATGTTTAGGGATTTTTGTGTATGTTTGACATAAATAAAAACAATCTATATTCTTATGTCTGCCCATACAAAAGTAATCTCTTATAGTGTCTTGTTTTCCACAAATAACATCATCAAATATTATGATAGAATGTGAGTTCGCTTCTGTAGGACTAATAACTTTCTCGTTTTCCGCAAATGTAAAAATATTTATTCCTTTTATTGGGTGTATCAATTCCTTGAGATAACAGTATTTTGGTTGATATAAAGATTTTGAATATATGTAAATGTTTTTAAAACTTAAACCGTTGGGGCTCTCTATTAGACTAATCATAACATTAGTTTTGCCACAATTTGAAGGACCTACAATTAATGCTCGTATTGAATTTGGTAAAAGTGTACTATGTTTAATTTTCGGTTCGTTTTCTTGTGCTTCATCCGCATTTCTTACTACAATTTGTTTAGCTTGTTTTACTAATCGCATTTTTATAACTAACTTGGTTTTGATATAAATTTCTTATTATATAGCGAAACCTCATCATTTAAGTTTATAGTGTCAATCCCATTACACATAGCATATAATTACTAAAAAATGAATATAAACTATAAAAAGGGAGTTAAAGATAATCAGTATAATATTGGTAGTGGATTAGTAAACAACTTAATAAACAAATTACCTGTTGAACTACATTTACCTGGTTATCAGTTTTGTGGACCTGGAACAAAACTTGAAAAACGTTTAGCAAGAGGTGATAAGGGAATAAATTCATTGGATGCAGCTTGTAGGGAACACGATATTACATATTCAGAAACAAACGATATTAATAAGAGACATAAAGCGGATAAAATTTTAGTTGAAAAAGCTTGGCAACAAGTGCAATCTAAAGATAGTGATTTCAAAGAAAAGGCTAACGCTTGGTTCGTAACAAACGCTATGAAATCAAAACTTAAATTCGGATTAGGTATGAACAATATAAAAATTCATAAATCTAAAAAGTCACAGAAAAAAAAGAGTCAAATGAAAAAAACATGTGATAGAAAATTGTTTTCAAAAGCTGTTAAAAATACTCTTAACCTCTTGAGAAATGAAAAACCAGACAATTTAAAGGCTGCTGTTAAAATTGCGTTAAAATCCATTACTTCGAACTTCAAAGGGAAGAAGAGGGCTAATATTGTGATACCGAGAGTTATACCAATGCCCAAAATCGGTGGATTTCTTCCACTAATTCCAATCCTAACAGCTTTATCCGCACTTGGTGGTTTGGCTACGGGTGGATCGTCTATTATTAAGGCTGTAAATGATATTAAAAATGGAAAAGAACAACTAGCCGAGGCTACTCGGCATAATAGACACATGGAATCAATTGCTATGGGAAAAGGCTTATATCTTAAACCATATAAATCTGGATATGGACTGTATTATAAACCGATTCCAAAAAACTTTTAGATAACCTACCCAATCGACCATTAACTGATCTAGATTTAATAAAATATGGTAAAAAACTCGAAAATTTTAGAGGTGTGTTTATGCGAGATCGTTTGCCTAAAAAACCATTAGTTCAAGAATGTGGTATTGTTAATCTAGATAACTCTCGTGGGGCTGGAACTCACTGGGTAGCCTATTATAAAAATCATAACTATAAAGAATATTTTGATAGCTTTGGAAACTTACAACCTCCAATTGAACTTGTTAATTATTTAAAGATACCCATTGAATATAATTATGAACGAAAACAACACTTTAATACATTTAATTGTGGTCACCTATGTTTAAAATTTTTATTCAATAAATGTAACTTGAAATAAATAAAACAAATATTTATACATATACATGTGATTTACACGTGTGTTGCATTTTATTTTTTTTACTTAATCAAGCTTTTGGTTTAAATTATGTCACAATATTGTTTATTAATTGTAAAAATAGATATTCTAGTTATATACAAACTAATATTTAATTTTCTTAAAAATATCATCATCCTCATCATTTAGAAATATATCTCTAAAATTATTTATTCTTTGTTCATCTATATAATCAATTTCCATTAGAGAATCATCGTTAGTATCATTCATAAATTGTTCTTCATAATGTCCCCAAGCAAGGGTATCTACATTATTTTTGCGAACATATCTTTTCTCATCTACATAGCTTAAAGATATTTTATTTATTAAGGAAGTATACAGATTGTGTAGCTTTGACTTAAATATATACATATTCGCATAGTAAATTTGTTTATTGTATAAACAATTTTTATAATCACTTAAGCTTAACTTAGCACAACAATTATTTTTTACACCTTTTGCTTTTTTTATTTCTCTCCCTTCTTCAGTACTAAAAGAATACATTTTAGATCTTAAACCAAGGTTGGAAACCAAAACAAATAACGGTATCGGTATTGATACCGGTACAATTATTTTTTAAATTTCGGTATCGGTAGCGGTATCGGTATTTTTTTTATTTCGGTATCGGTATTACCGGTACATACCGTTATCGAATTTATAATACCGGTATACCGATATTACTGACAAATTTATTTTTTCAGCCAATGGACATAGCAAAAAATACATTAAAATATGTATAAAAGCATATAAACTTATTTGTTTCTATATATGTTTTTATACTATTATTAAACAATAATTTATTAAAAAAGTGAAACAAGGAGACTGCAGTTCGAACTTTAAATATATAAAATATACATTTTGGTTCATTAAACAAAATGGTAAAAATATAAATTTAGTCTATACTGATAAATTACACTCTGTGACAAATTTTAATGAAATCGAAATACCTGCGAAGTGTTACTATTTTTCTGCTACGTATTGTCGAGTATAAAAATTTTCCACACATGTCCAAAATCTTGAGTTACGGGTAAAAAACCGCTTTTTCGTACCGTAAGCACTTATCAACCTCTAACTAAGTTAAATATCAACCAATTTTAAATTTATAATAAACGGATACAGAAAGAAGAGACGAAGGCTTTTTGAACCATACACATACATATATCTTGTTTCAGTAAATTTCAAATATATGTCTGTATTTTTCACCAAATATAATTGTTTTTATACTTTGGACACGATCTTAGGCAATATTTTTGTACTGGACCCATATTGTTTATAACTTTCTCGCCAAATTCAGACGAAACGAACATTTGAATATTTCAATTCAAAGAATAAACTATATTCTTTTAGCCAACTTAAAAACAAAGAAAACAATCTTCTTGTACAATTAACATTAAAAAATTTAAAGCATGCACTTTTCTTCACCTCAAGAGAGGAACCTTTAACTTCAAATATAAAAGTTTAGAAGTTTTTTCTCTACCCACCTTATTTATTAAGGTGAAGTATGTAAACAAGACCAAAAACAAAGAAAGAAAGTTAATTGAAATATATTTTTGCAATTTTTGCCCATATTACGGTTTCCAGCTCAACTAAGTTGGATTGAAACTGAAACAACTTAACTTTTAAACAACTGTTTTTTTTTTTTGGTATTCTGAATAACAACTACTTTCATTGTCTTCAAATAAATGCTCGAAAAACAAAGGTTCTTATCTATGCTATGTTTTTTAAAACCATAGAATCCACCATTACAAAACATTTTAAATATTTTTAGTTCTGGCCTAGCTCTTTTTTCTATAATATTGGCTGACAAGTGGGATTGGTTGGCTTCTGGAATAATAAGGCAAAATGAATGCAATGGTCGAAATAAAAACCAAAATATCTCATGGTGAAAAAAGTTGTAATACATAATAAAAATTTGGCAACTACAACTCATCTATCATTTATTTTTTGGCCGGAATCGGTATACCGGTACGTACCGGTATAGACGTAAACGGTACTCTAGATACCGGTATTTTCTAACCGAAATGGATTTCGGTATCGGTAACGATACCGGTATCTAATTATAGCGGTATTTGAATCGGTATCGGTATTTTTACGATACCGTTTGCCAACCTTGTCTTAAACCAATGAATTCCCTCATGACGACTCCATTATTTTCATCCTTCATCATTCCCAAAATTTTTTTATTTTTCTGGGGAATATTAAATTTATTATCACTTTCATAATCAGACGTATCGAATCTATCATCAATGTCATTGTAAATATCTCTATAAAAATCCTCAGTATAGATTGTATAAATAAAGGAGTCTGTATCCATATAATTAAGTTCTACATTAGATTCATATTTAGGAAGCATATAATCATAATGGAAATTATACATTTTCCACTTAGATATCTCTAAAACACAAAATCCAAGATATATTGGTTTATTATATATAGAATGCGTTTTATTTAATTCAATTGCAATCATATTGTCATCAAAAATACTTAAAGAACTGAATTCTGGTTTGGCAATTAGAGCTCGAGCTCCAAGCTTTTTCCCAACATTATCCCAAGAGTTAACAATTTTTATATTTTTCCGTTTGTCTACGTTCTCCATTGTTTTTCCGTATATTGCGTTATTTAATAACTTAAAGAAATTTTGTTCAAATTTATTCTTAGCATTCATCCTATGAAATGTATTTAAAGATATGTAACTTTTTAACCAATCGGACTGCTTAAATTTCAATATTCTATGTATTTTGTTTAACTTCAAACCATGTGTTAGACACTGTTGCAAGTTTTTATAATATATAACATATTTAGTTTTGTTAGTCAAATCCAATATAAGCTTTGAATCTTTAGCCATTGGAGGTACTTTGTTTTCGCAACAAAATGGTAAGAAGTTATGTCGATCATGAATCTCTGTGGGATATGTCAAATCCACTTCTAGAATATATCCAACAGATGAATCGTCGGGAATGGAATGTAAGGAGAAACCGTCAATGTCACTAACCCATTCAAATCCACTTTCTGGTAAATATTGTGACATAGCCCACCCATATAAATTATTTGCATCTAAATACATTAGATACTTAGATTGAAGCTTATTGTTGAAATCTGTCATATATTTATTATTAGCTTTTGAATGTCTTTTCGAACATTGAACAATTCCTCCTCTTATTCCCTTTTGGATGAATGTAATCATGTCAATATCAGTCAAAAGTTGTAATTTTATTTTCGTAATTTTAAGCATTGCGTCCCATGAAAGCCCTGGCGCTGTATAATAATGACATGGATCTAATTTATATATGTTTTTACATAATAGTCTGAAATTCTCAAAAACGTCTGTCAGAAGTAAAACATCAGTTTTGAGGTAAAGCATTAGATAATCTTCTAGTGTCTCACAATTAAAAGCATTCCACACTTCCTTGGCATGGTTGTAATCGTCTACTGAACATTCTGTCTCTGTAAGTATATTGAAAAATTGTTCCCTCGTTGGTAAATTCCGTTCTTTAAGTTTGTCAACTGAATTTAAATAATTATATGGAAAAACTCCTTTTCTCATTAGTAAAGAAAATTGTTTTTCATCTTCAAAACTTGACTTTAATGTAGTAAAATCAGTTCTTGATAAATTATGTGCTAATGAGTCTAAACTTGACTGCATAAATCTGTATGAGTCTGAAAATCTAATTTCAATATTGATATTATCTATACTGATAATTTTTGAAATGGATATGTACAATTCCATATTTAATGGGAGAATATTTATTGAAGCATTATTAATATGATTAAGTTCCTTTATAAACAAATGTGAATCATACGAAGAAAGATTATGAAAGACAACAGGAATAAAACGTGGAACTTTGAAATTTAAATTACATTTTTGATGTGCAGGTCCTTTATATTTCCCACTTAAATGACAATGGTCTTTAACTTTATCTTCATTTACAATAGGTTTTAAACAAATATGACAAATAGTGGACTTCCTAAAGTGTAATTCTTCGCCTTCATTCAAAGGGATCATTGGTTTTATATCTTTTAAATAATTTGTATATAAGAAGACTACATCCTTCACTAGTTCACTTATAAATTCTTTGGGTGAATCTTCCCCCTTAAAATACTTAAACTTATCTAAATTCTTATCATAACTACATTTTAAATATTATGAGAAAGCATATGGGATATGTTTGTTTATAAATGTTGTTGATGATTTATTTGGATTCGGAATGCATGTTTCAAAATTCTGAAATATGCATTCAGAATCCGCATAAATAACAAATGGTACATCCATTGCTTTCTCATGATCTTTAAATTCTAAAATTACCTTATCTTCATTTGGAAGATATACTACCCGCTTTCTACATTCTGACATGTGTTTTGTTAATCTGTCCTCCTTTGTAAAGTGCTGCAAACAAAAGTTGCATAGATAATTTCTCCCCTTAAACTTGCTGGTTTGGTTCCTAATTAATCTATATAATATATAATAACAAACAAAATAATCAATTGAAAGGAATTTATAAAAAATATATGTTTTATATTACCTTGAAATATTTTTTATCCACACATAATGGCCTGTTGCTGTTGAGCTAATTTCCTTTTGAAGAAAGAGAAGATTGATATGATGTGATTTAACTTCTTTTGTTTTATAATATGGTCCAATAATAATATTATGTTCCTCATCATATCCGAAAACATTTACACTTATCCATTCGTTAAGCACTTCAAACAGCTCTACATCTTTTATCTGTAGAGGGAAGCATAAACCTTCAAAATTCAAGAGTCCTCTATGTGTATTTATTTGGGTTAAATTTATGTTGACTGGATATGATGATGTACGATTCGCATTTTTGTTAAAATTATATATTGAGGAAACTACAGCCCATTTAAAACAAAACTGGTCATTGTTCTGCACATTTACACAAGCTTTTCTACTCCTCAGATTCTGTGGTAGTGGAAAATATGTAGAACCTTTCAATGGTTGATATTTATTAAGGTTTGTCTCCAATTTTATAATTTGAACCAACGTCCATCCACTGTCTCTTTCCTGGAACTCCTCCATTTTATTTATAACTTCTTTTATTTTATGGATAAAGACTTCATTAAGGCTATTTTCATTAAAAATTGGTTCCATTTTCGTTTGAAATGTTTTAATCTCTAATGAAGTATTTTCCATATCTTCTGTAGAAAGCTTGGCGTATAATCCCGATAGCTCAATATTAATTTTCATAGCTTTATATGCATTCAACCACAAATTAATTTCGGGTTTTAAAGCTAACCAAGCCTTATTCAAAAATTCCTCAGGAAAGAGACATCCATCGTCACTGTTTTCAAATAGCAATGTTTGTATTCTAGACTTGAATGCGCTATGTAGTCTCTTAACACCGTTTTGAGGAATAGAGAATTCTGCTACATGTTTCGATGATCCAGCATGGGTTTTTTCATGTTTAAATAAATTTTTTTTATTACTGAAAAATTTTCCACATTCAATACAACTATATAAGTTTTCCATTTTTATACAATTTAAAGTTTTGGGAATTGAACTTATCACTGGTAAAATAATTTTTATATAGATTTCCTTTTAAGCTAATTGGGCCTAATATTTCAATGCAAATAAAAATCCATTTATTTACAGTTTTTCCCGACGTTTCGTAGATTTTTTGTCTACTTTTTCAAGGGATCGTCTATTTAAATAATAAAAACAATTATAAAAACAATTTTGCTTTGTGTCATTTTAACTTACAATTCATGGAATAATTAATTACATAGGTACATATACATATTTTACATATTGAATAACAATACTCAACATTAAAACATATATAAACAAATATAACATTTTTTAAACACAACTTAACTTAATATCACAGATCTGTTTCGTTTAAAGCTACTTTGTAGTTTGTGTTTATGTTTGCTGTATCTTCTTTTAGATTCATTGTTTTGTTTATTTTTTGCTGTATTCTTAATGTTTCAATAGTGTATCTTTTTCTTTCCATTTTTTCTATATCCAAAATTTTAACTCCTTCGAAGTCAGCTGAGTGTCCAGTTTGTAATACATGTTGTGCTAGTGCTGTTGTTTCCTTCTTTTTTACTATGTCCATTTTGTGTTCTCCCATTCTTGTATCTAAACTTCTCTTTGTTGTGCCAATGTATATTAGATCACAGTTTTCGTCGTTTTTCCCTTTACATTGTATTTCGTATATGACATTGTTTTGTTTGTTTTTCTCAACACGCGTTTTTGTTTTTGTAAATATTGTGTTTAAAGTTCTGTTTGGTTTATAAGCAAAACAAGCATTTGTTATTTTTATTGTTTTTCTTATGTTATTGTTGTCAGTAAGGTTGGGGACATATGATACACTGAAAAATTTTTTGTCTTCTATTGGTGAGGTATTTGTTTGTTGTGAGTTATTTTTAAGTTGTTGTTTTATGCTTTCAATAAGTAAGTTTATCAAGTTTGTAGGAAAACTGTTTTTCTTTAAAATTTGGAATATAGTTTTAATGTTTTTGCTGTGAAATTGTCTGTCGCTGATACTAAGCACTCTTTTTATAAAACTTTTTGCGGTGTTAATTATTTGACTTTTTGGCTGTGTTGTGTAAAAATTCATTAATCTACCAGACGACATTTCTTTTGTATACCAGTCAAAACTTATTTTGTTTTTCGATCTATGTAGCATGACATCTAGATATGAAATTTTGTTTTCAGTTTCCGTTTCTATTGTAAATTTAATTTTTGGATGGTATTTATTTAAAACTGATAAAATAGTATTTTTGTCTTTTTCTTTAATGATTGCTAATATGTCATCTACATATTTAGCAATATAAGTAATGTGTATTCCATGTTCCCTTAATTCATGAAGTGCATCGTCTAGTAAGTTGTCAAGTACAATATCTGCTATGGTGGGGGAGAGAGGATTTCCCATAGGCATTCCATAAATTTGATTATATATTTTGTCTTTATAGACAAAATAATTATTATTATTATTAATTAATTATTTTGTCTATAAAGACAAAATATATAATCAAATTTATGGAATGCCTATGGGAAATCCTCTCTCCCCCACCATAGCAGATATTGTACTTGACAACTTACTAGACGATGCACTTCATGAATTAAGGGAACATGGAATACACATTACTTATATTGCTAAATATGTAGATGACATATTAGCAATCATTAAAGAAAAAGACAAAAATACTATTTTATCAGTTTTAAATAAATACCATCCAAAAATTAAATTTACAATAGAAACGGAAACTGAAAACAAAATTTCATATCTAGATGTCATGCTACATAGATCGAAAAACAAAATAAGTTTTGACTGGTATACAAAAGAAATGTCGTCTGGTAGATTAATGAATTTTTACACAACACAGCCAAAAAGTCAAATAATTAACACCGCAAAAAGTTTTATAAAAAGAGTGCTTAGTATCAGCGACAGACAATTTCACAGCAAAAACATTAAAACTATATTCCAAATTTTAAAGAAAAACAGTTTTCCTACAAACTTGATAAACTTACTTATTGAAAGCATAAAACAACAACTTAAAAATAACTCACAACAAACAAATACCTCACCAATAGAAGACAAAAAATTTTTCAGTGTATCATATGTCCCCAACCTTACTGACAACAATAACATAAGAAAAACAATAAAAATAACAAATGCTTGTTTTGCTTATAAACCAAACAGAACTTTAAACACAATATTTACAAAAACAAAAACGCGTGTTGAGAAAAACAAACAAAACAATGTCATATACGAAATACAATGTAAAGGGAAAAACGACGAAAACTGTGATCTAATATACATTGGCACAACAAAGAGAAGTTTAGATACAAGAATGGGAGAACACAAAATGGACATAGTAAAAAAGAAGGAAACAACAGCACTAGCACAACATGTATTACAAACTGGACACTCAGCTGACTTCGAAGGAGTTAAAATTTTGGATATAGAAAAAATGGAAAGAAAAAGATACACTATTGAAACATTAAGAATACAGCAAAAAATAAACAAAACAATGAATCTAAAAGAAGATACAGCAAACATAAACACAAACTACAAAGTAGCTTTAAACGAAACAGATCTGTGATATTAAGTTAAGTTGTGTTTAAAAAATGTTATATTTGTTTATATATGTTTTAATGTTGAGTATTGTTATTCAATATGTAAAATATGTATATGTACCTATGTAATTAATTATTCCATGAATTGTAAGTTAAAATGACACAAAGCAAAATTGTTTTTATAATTGTTTTTATTATTTAAATAGACGATCCCTTGAAAAAGTAGACAAAAAATCTACGAAACGTCGGGAAAAACTGTAAATAAATGGATTTTTATTTGCATTGAAATATTAGGCCCAATTAGCTTAAAAGGAAATCAACTTAAACCTGGATACTGGCCAAAATAACAAAGAGATAATTTTTATATAATTTAAAATTATTGAAAGTCTTCTTATTTTTCGTTGTTAATTTTAAAGAAAATTATTTATTTTTAATGAATACACTTATCACTGCAAAAATAATATTCATATAATTCAACAGTTTTTAAATATTGTTTTAGTTTTTTGAATGATGTTGTAAGACTAGAATTTTTTTTGAAAAAACATTCTGTTTTATACTTTTTCTCAGAACAAATAAAACGTAAATTTCACTAAGGCACCCACGTAAATCTACACGCGCAAAAAGCATGCATACGCATGTCTCTCGTTCTTAATACTTTAAAAATACTTAATATCATGTGTCTTGCATGAGCATGTTAATTTTTAAATGTCCTATCCTTTTTCTTAAAAATGAAAATTAGATTTGTTTGTCCTTCATAGAAAGATATTTTTTTGTAATTAGTTTTTTCGCATACCCTTTTTTCTCAGAACAAATAAAATGTAAATTTCACCAAGGCACCCACGTAAATCTACACGCACAAAAAAGCATGCATACGCATGTCCCTCGTTCTTAATACTTTAATACTTAATATCATGTGTCTTGCATGTGCATGTCCTATCCTTTTTTTTTCTTAAAATGAAAATTAGAGTAAAGCAAAGTACATCTAGGTGCTGTGACATGAAAAAGCATGCATACGCATGTCTTATGGAAAAATACATATATTGGAATATCCTTCCTTATGGGAAAATACATGTATTGGAAATATCCTTCCTTATAGGAATATTTTTTCATGTAATTTTTTGGTAAGAATTTTGAAAATTTCCATATAAATGAAAAAAGTAATAAAACATTGTAATGCATACATATACATATGACTATGTGTCTTGCACATGCATGTTTAAATTTCATGTCTTGTACATGCATGTTTAACTTTCATTAAATAGATAACTTATTTTAAACATAAACTCTCATTTTCATAAAATTTAAATGAATTTGAAATATATGCATTTTATTTTAATTTTTTCAAACAAAATTTTCCTGAAATGGATTTCAAATTCACCGTGCATGTGCATGTTTAACATAAAACCAAAAATCAATAAATAATAGAGGCTCACTTCACTTTACTAAATATATTTATTGTTTTAAAAATTGTGTAACTACATAAAATTTCTTATGACAAATGAAAAAATTTAGCTATAGTTTAGTTCGAATATTGCTAAACCATTTGGTGATTGACGTCCTTTGTAAATAATTGTCCAAATTTTGTCATTCATTTTTGATAAGTAAGGATCCTCTCTGTTTAAATATTTAACGATTCTTTGCGGAAGATAAAACCACTTATTGTTGTTTAAATATACAATAACTTTGGATCCATATTGTGTAACCTTCCATTCAAAATTTAAAATCTTGTAAGGTTCATTTAAGGGAATATCATCAATTTTTGTGTATTCAGATTTTATTCCTTGCGCAATGTTAATTATTTGTTGATAGATCTAAAAACAAACAAAAAAATTAGTTAAATTTTATATGTATTTCTTAAACTTTCATATAATAAATAAAAAAATTCTAATGTTATGTTAAACTTCATGCTTACCATTGTTGTTGAACGTAATTTCAAGGATCTTTGAATAACAATAACTAAAACTAAATTATAATTGGTGTTTTATATACATATTTTTGAGTCCATCGAACTCTCATTTTTTATATAATTACTCAAATGAGAATCTCATTCGAATTGTTCCATTTACAAAAATGTCTTCGTTAAACTTTTTATGAGAAAAATATATTCTCATTTGAAGTTAACTTTGTTGTAGGAATATATGTATGTATTAGAATATCCTTCCTTATGGAAAAAATACATTGAGCCAGTATCCCTACATTTATACTACTACGGAATATCCTTCCTAATGGGAAAAAATACATGTATTGGAATGCACATATACTAATTAGAATGATCCTTATGGAAAAAATACATTGAGCCAGTATCCCTACATGTATTTTGATCCTTATGGAAAAAATACATTGAGCCAGTATCCCTACATGTATTTTGATCCTTATGGAAAAAATACATTGAGCCAGTATCCCTACATTTATACTACTCGTTTCAAAGTTTCACAAACATCCAATAAGTATTTACTCGTATGGGCCCTTAACTAACGCCGCTGATTTAGAATTTCTTGTTTCGTTGGTGCATATTCCATAATTTAATTAAATTTGGCTTTGAAAATATTTTTATATTCAGCTTTTTATAATGAACTAGCGGCACGCTCCGGCTTCGCACGGGTATAAAATATATAGCCTATGTCATTCAATGAAAAAATTATTAAAATCGATCCAGTAGTTTTGATTTATTCATTACTGCCCGTGGCCCGCACGCGTTAAATTTAGGGTAAAACAATTCTTCTTTCCCTATACCATGAAAATTTCCTGCTATCTTTGGAATATTTAAATTCATACACTACATTTTTATTTATTTACTTTTTACGTTTTTACCTGTTTATTTTATTTTTACAACAATTAACATATTACAACGTTAACAGCTTTCTTGTCACTAGACAATACAAACATGTTTTATCTAGAGCTTACTCTTGAAAGGGCGACATACAGTTGGCCATGTAAAAAGCAAACAACGCTAAAATCTAAGCCTGCAACGTTGAAGGTTTGACCCTGCGATTTATTAATGGTCATGGTCAAAAGATGTATTTACCGGAAAGTGTAAACGTTTAAATTGGAAGGTTAAATCCGATGGTATCAGAGCGATTCGGGGAATCAATACATCTTCTCCGGTAACACATCCTGGAGGTATTGTACACTCTATTATGAAAGTTTTCAGTGATTTTACCAGCAAGCGCGTGCCATTGCAAAGTTTAGGTGGATTCAGGTATTTTAATAAAACAACCTACTTTCAACACCATTTTATGAGGAGGAGGTCCAGACGGGTTCAAAGTGTTTCGAAAGTCTGCAGAAAAATGACCAGCTTCTACCAAATCGAGAACAGTATCGACCGAGTAGTATATTTTTGCCGGCGTATCAATCTTTGAAAGAATAAAGTTATTTACCTTATGCACTTGTTCGTTAGTTTTTGACAGAACCGCTCATTCTTTAAACCAAGATATTGTCTTATAACTTATGTTATCAAAGCCAAGATAGACATTGTTAACTCTTGGATGTTGTCTATCAAAACACAAAGGTTTTCTAGGTTAATCCTTCCCTCACTTTGTGTTAACTCTCCATTGCCAACTTTTAGCAGCATCTCTGGAAATAGCCTGTTCTCACGCGAAGATGACGAAACATTCATATTAGTTTTAAGCTCGAATTTATTGACATGTCGCTTACCCAATTAGTCACTGTAAATAAGAGTAGCCCAAAACCCAAGGTCCAAGTCGGAATGGACCGTTATATTATTGTGGGAAAGCGCGGGCGAAGCCCAAATTCTACTAAAATTGCATCTGCTTCAAAGGTATCTAGGGATAACAGCGCATCCTCCACTAATCGTTTTCAAATATTGCAAGATGACAACGACACACCTGATATATCCGTGAACAAAACCTCCAAGCCTCCACCAATCTATTTGAGAGAAAAAAATTCAAACGCTCTTATTAAGAAACTAATTTCGGTCATTGGTGAGAATAAATTTCACATTGTTCCAATAAAACGTGGCAATATCGATGAAACGAAAATTCAAATTTATGACGAAACAGATTTCCGCAAAATGGTTTCTGAATTTGAAAAAAATAAAACAAGTTTCTACACATACCAGATCAAGAGTGCTAAAGGCCTGCAGATCGTATTGAAGGGCATAGATTCTTATGTTGTTCCCGAAGAAATAAAAGACGCACTCGACTTGAACACTTCCTCATGGAAAAAAATATTGATATAATGTTGGTCTCTGAGACTCACTTGACTTCGAGAAGCTGCTTTAAAATAAATGGTTACACTCTATATGATTCAAAGGACCCGAGAGGGAGAGCATGCGGTGGATCAGCAATTCTAATTAAGTCAAGACTCAAGCACTATATCCTTGAGAACGTTAGTGAAGAATATATGCAAGCTACGAATATTTTCGTAGAAAATTTTTGTGCGAATTTTTGAACTGGGGCTCGCATCTTGTTACACCTAGAGGTAGAGCGTTGAAATAGAGAATATTTGTATAATTTTTAAATGGATGTGTAGAGAAATTAGTTTATATAAAAAGAAATACAAGTTTAATAATAAACTATTCTAGAAAATCGATCCCAAATAACACAGTTACCTCCATCATCAATTCACCATCGATGGTTTCATTAAGTATCAGAAACATTACAATATCTATGTTTGGGGGAATTTTTACCTCTAGTGTTTCTATATAAGGTTTGCTGGTTGAGCCCTTAAAGTTATTGTTGTTAACGTAGGCTGGGTTATATCGCATTCAGATCTAATGATTTCTCACTTACAAAAAGTCCTCATTACCATCAATCATACCTGTATATAATACATTCACGAGTTGAGTTGATCCAGATACAATTGCTGTCTACAAATTAATGATTAGAAAAAAGCTTTCTCATCACCTTCTAACAGGTTTAATATTGTGCTAGCATGCATGCTTTAGCATGCTTCTATCGATAATGACGCGAAATTCCGACATTTAGTGGTGTTTCAATTAAAAATCTATACTATAAGTACGAATTCACTCTTGTGAATTTTTAACAAAGTAGATACATATGTATGTATTTCATTTTCCACAAAGTCTTAAAATTTCTTTGCTTATAAAAGTATGACGTGAGGAATTTTTTTAAATTATACATGCTTCGGCATGCTTCCAATATTTTTTTCGGTAAATTTATTTCATACCCATATAGATACAGATATAAAGTAAGATCTGTTTATATTACATTTTACAATTTATGCATGCTTCAGCATGATTCTAGTTGAAGTCTGTATTTATTTAGTAATTTTGTTTGATACCCATTCATGCACTGTACATTCTCAAAGATTGGATATCAAATTCTAATTTCCTTAGTTTATCTAGAAATGAACAGAGTGAATATCTATTATATTAACCCCATATTCACAATTTAAAATTTTGTGTGCTTTCGAAATGGAAAATGTACACCTTTACTATAAAAAGTGATAATATGATGTGTTGCTGAATATTTTGAACGCTTAAGTTTTCACAATATTTCATACAGACCAACAAGTTTAGAGAATTCCATTACATTAAGCTAATTATCTTCCCTGAGACCTAACATTCCTAATCAATCTTTCAAAAAACCAATACAAACTAGATTTTTCCTTTTTAATTTTATTTATATTTTCATTAAATTTCAACATTTTGTACATCTTCATATTACTGTATTTTGCATTTGACACGGTTGATCACACGATTCTAAAAATAAAACTTAAAAAACTCATGAACTTTTATCCAACATCCTTTAAGCTGATGTCATCTTACCTAGAAAAACGCATGCAGTGTGTAGAAAGCAATAATATATTATCAACATTTCTACCAAATCAGTTCTCGTTGTACCTTCATAGTGAACAGACGTAATAGCGGAATTTTTCTTACATACAAACTAAACAAAAAAAAAATCATACAAAAAATATTCGTAGTACATATTAACTTTGATAAATAAGCATTTTTTTTTGCTTTGATAATATTTTTACATATAGAAATAACAAAAACAAAAAAAAACCGTAAACAAAAAAACATACAAAGTACTCTTGAGGAATACTCTTTATGAGTACCCCAAAGGAAAAAAATAGTGAAGTGAGTTCTAACGGCAGAAATGCCTATTTTACTGTGAGTTTTGATGCTCATAATGATAACAATAAAAATAAAAAATCTGATAATAGACTTGCTGTGAGTTCTGAAGCTTTTAATAAAAATAAAAAATCTGATAGACTTTTTCTAACGGCAAAACCACAGTTTCGTCAGCGATCAACTTCGCTCTGTCCAATGCCAACTAGTGAATCGTTGACATTATTGCCTAGTACTTCTACATTTAACTCAGCGATATCATCCGCTTCGGGCTCGTGGTCATCACTTAAACAAGTTGTCACTGAAGATAACAGTAGTTCAAAACCAAAGGTACAAGTAGGAATGGACAGATATATAACTATTTTAAAGCGCGGGCGATGCCCAAATTCTACTAAAATTGGATCCGCCCCAAAGATGTCTAGGGATAACAGCACATCTTCTATCAATCGTCAAAATCGTTTTTCATTATTGCAAGACAAAAACGACAAGCCAGCTGCATCATCGCAAAAGTCTTTTAAGCCACCACCTATTTATCTGAGAGAAAAAAATTCTAACGCGCTTCTAAAAAATCTACTGTCCACCATTGGTGAAAATACTTTTCACATCATTCCAATTAAACGAGGTAATATTGATGAAACTAAAATCCAAATATATGATGAAAAAGATTTCCCAAAAATTGTTAGTGAGTTTGAAAAAAATAAAACAAATTTTTACACATATCAACTTATGTCCGACACTGGTCGGGCCTAATTATATTTTTATATTTAAGATTTGAATACTTATTGTTAGTTCATATATGAAGATACAATAAAAAAAATCATGTATTAAAAAAAAATATCAACTTAAGAGTGCTAAAGGCCTACAAATAGTATTAAAGGGCATAGATTCATATGTTGAGCCCGAAGAAGCAAAATGTGCACTTATCGAACAAGGATTTAAGGTAAAAAATGTTACCAATATAATGAATAGAGAGAAGATTCCGCAGCCTCTATTACGTGTTGAACTGGAGCCGAATGATATACAGTTAAAAAAAACGAGACGCACCCAATTTATAGTCTAAAATACCTTTTACACCGAAAAATCACAGTTGAAGAGCCACGTAAGCGTTCAGGTCCCGTACAGTCCCATAATTGCCAAGAATATGGCCACACAAAAACTTACTGCAAATTACCTACAGTTTGTGTTATCTGCGGTGAATTGCATGGTACTGCTAACTGTACCAAGCCAAAAATACAAGCAGAAAAAAAATGCAGTAATTGTGGAGGTAATCACACCGCTAACTACAGAGGATGCCCTGTATATTCTTTCGTTAAACAGACTATGGGTCAAAAACCTAAATTAGCTCCAGTTCAATCAGCAAATGCTTACTCCGCCACTCTTCCTCAAACTAGCCAACTAGTTACTTCACGTGTATCGTATGCCGATGCTGCTAAGACTAGTTCTATTCCCACACAAAATGTTCCACCGCCAAGTAATTCAACAAATGCAAACTCTAGCTTTAACTTTAGTCGTCTTGAAGCTACTATTGAGAATCTGGTGCTAACTAGAAACAACTTTACAACAAATATGACTAGCATGATGCAAGAAATGCTGAGAATGCAGAATACTCTGCTTCAAGCATTAGTCAACAAACCATGAACACGTTAAAACTATGTTTCTGGAACGCAAACGACATTCGCCAACATAAAAATGAACTTGAACACTTCCTCATGGAAAAAAATATTGATATAATGTTGGTCTCTGAGACTCACTTGACTTCGAGAAGCTGCTTTAAAATAAATGGTTACACTCTATATGATTCAAAGGACCCGAGAGGGAGAGCATGCGGTGGATCAGCAATTCTAATTAAGTCAAGACTCAAGCACTATATCCTTGAGAACGTTAGTGAAGAATATATGCAAGCTACGAATATTTTCGTAGAAAATTTTTGTGCGAATTTCGTGATATCTTCAATTTACTCACCTCCCAGATTTTCAGTTACCGAAGATCAGTATGAGAAGTTCTACAAATCGCTTGGATCTTGTTTCGTGGCAGCTGGTGACTACAATGCAAAACATACATACTGGGGCTCGCATCTTGTTACACCTAGAGGTAGAGCGTTGAAATAGAGAATATTTGTATAATTTTTAAATGGATGTGTAGAGAAATTAGTTTATATAAAAAGAAATACAAGTTTAATAATAAACTATTCTAGAAAATCGATCCCAAATAACACAGTTACCTCCATCATCAATTCACCATCGATGGTTTCATTAAGTATCAGAAACATTACAATATCTATGTTTGGGGGAATTTTTACCTCTAGTGTTTCTATATAAGGTTTGCTGGTTGAGCCCTTAAAGTTATTGTTGTTAACGTAGGCTGGGTTATATCGCATTCAGATCTAATGATTTCTCACTTACAAAAAGTCCTCATTACCATCAATCATACCTATATATAATACATTCACGAGTTGAGTTGATCCAGATACAATTGCTGTCTACAAATTAATGATTAGAAAAAAGCTTTCTCATCACCTTCTAACAGGTTTAATATTTTGCTAGCATGCATGCTTTAGCATGCTTCTATCGATAATGACGCGAAATTCCGACATTTAGTGGTGTTTCAATTAAAAATCTATACTATAAGTACGAATTCACTCTTGTGAATTTTTAACAAAGTAGATACATATGTATGTATTTCATTTTCCACAAAGTCTTAAAATTTCTTTGCTTATAAAAGTATGACGTGAGGAATTTTTTTAAATTATACATACAAATTATATATTTTTTTCGGTAAATTTATTTCATACCCATATAGATACAGATATAAAGTAAGATCTGTTTATATTACATTTTACAATTTATGCATGCTTCAGCATGATTCTAGTTGAAGTCTGTATTTATTTAGTAATTTTGTTTGATACCCATTCATGCACTGTACATTCTTAAAGATTGGATATCAAAGTCTAATTTCCTTAGTTTATCTAGAAATGAACAGAGTGAATATCTTTTATATTAACCCCATATTCACAATTTAAAATTTTGTGTGCTTTCGAAATGGAAAATGTACACCTTTACTATAAAAAGTGATAATATGATGTGTTGCTGAACGCTTAAGTTTTCACAATATTTCATACAGACCAACAAGTTTAGAGAATTCCAGTACATTAAGCTAATTATCTTCCCTGAGACTTAACGTTCCTAATCAATCCTTCAAAAACCCCAATGCAAACTAGATTTTTCCTTTTTAATTTTATTTATATTTTCATTAAATTTCAACATTTTGTACATCTTCAAATTACTGTATTTTGCATTTGACACGGTTGATCACACGATTCTAAAAATAAAACTTAAAAAACTCATGAACTTTTCTCCAACATCCTTTAAGCTGATGTCATCTTACCTAGAAAAACGCATGCAGTGTGTAGAAAGCAATAATATATTATCAACATTTCTACCAAATCAGTTCTCGTTGTACCTTCATGGTGAACAGACGTAATAGCGGAATTTTTCTTACATACAAACTAAACAAAAAAAAAATCATACAAAAAATATTCGTAGTACATATTAACTTTGATAAATAAGCATTTTTTTTGCTTTGATAATATTTTTACATATAGAAATAACAAAAACAAAAAAAAACCGTAAACAAAAACATACAAAGTACCCTTGAGGAATACTCTTTATGAGTACCCCAAAGGAAAAAAATAGTGAAGTGAGTTCTAACGGCAGAAATGCCTATTTTACTGTGAGTTTTGATGCTCATAATGATAACAATAAAAATAAAAAATCTAATAATAGACTTGCTGTGAGTTCTGAAGCTCTTAATAAAAATAAAAAATCTGATAGACTTTTTCTAACGGCAAAACCACAGTTTCGTCAGCGATCAACTTCGCTTTGTCCAATGCCAACTAGTGAATCGTTGACATTATTGCCTAGTACTTCTACATTTAACTCAGCGATATCATCCGCTTCGGGCTCGTGGTCATCACTTAAACAAGTTGTCACTGAAGATAACAGTAGTTCAAAACCAAAGGTACAAGTAGGAATGGACAGATATATAACTATTTTAAAGCGCGGGCGAAGCCCAAATTCTACTAAAATTGGATCCGCCCCAAAGATGTCTAGGGATAACAGCACATCTTCTATCAATCGTCAAAATCGTTTTTCATTATTGCAAGACAAAAACGACAAGCCAGCTGCATCATCGCAAAAGTCTTTTAAGCCACCACCTATTTATCTGAGAGAAAAAAATTCTAACGCGCTTCTAAAAAATCTACTGTCGACCATTGGTGAAAATACTTTTCACATCATTCCAATTAAACGAGGTAATATTGATGAAACTAAAATCCAAATATATGATGAAAAAGATTTCCGAAAAATTGTTAGTGAGTTTGAAAAAAATAAAACAAATTTTTACACATATCAACTTATGTCCGACACTGGTCGGGCCTAATTATATTTTTATATTTAAGATTTGAATACTTATTGTTAGTTCATATATGAAGATACAATAAAAAAAAATCATGTATTAAAAAAAAATATCAACTTAAGAGTGCTAAAGGCCTACAAATAGTATTAAAGGGCATAGATTCATATGTTGAGCCCGAAGAAGCAAAATGTGCACTTATCGAACAAGGATTTAAGGTAAAAAATGTTACCAATATAATCAATAGAGAGAAGATTCCGCAGCTTCTATTACGTGTTGAACTGGAGCCGAATGATATACAGTTAAAAAAAACGAGACGCACCCAATTTATAGTCTAAAATACCTTTTACACCGAAAAATCACAGTTGAAGAGCCACGTAAGCGTTCAGGTCCCGTACAGTGCCATAATTGCCAAGAATATGGCCACACAAAAACTTACTGCAAATTACCTACAGTTTGTGTTATCTGCGGTGAATTGCATGGTACTGCTAACTGTACCAAGCCAAAAGTACAAGCAGAAAAAAAATGCAGTAATTGTGGAGGTAATCACACCGCTAACTACAGAGGATGCCCTGTATATTCTTTCGTTAAACAGACTATGGGTCAAAAACCTAAATTAGCTCCAGTTCAATCAGCAAATGCTTACTCCGCCACTCTTCCTCAAACTAGCCAACTAGTTACTTCACGTGTATCGTATGCCGATGCTGCTAAGACTAGTTCTATTCCCACACAAAATGTTCCACCGCCAAGTAATTCAACAAATGCAAACTCTAGCTTTAACTTTAGTCGTCTTGGAGCTACTATTGAGAATCTGGTGCTAACTAGAAACAACTTTACAACAAATATGACTAGCATGATGCAAGAAATGCTGAGAATGCAGAATACTCTGCTTCAAGCATTAGTCAACAAACCATGAACACGTTAAAAATATGTTTCTGGAACGCAAACGGCATTTGCCAACATAAAACTGAACTTGAGCACTTCCTCATGGAAAAAAGTTTTGATATAATGTTGGTCTCTGTGGACTCATTTGACCTCAAGAAGCCTTTTTAAAATTTCTGGCTACACCTTATATGATTCAAAGGACCCAAGAGGAAGAGCATGTGGTGGATCAGCAATTCTAATAAAGTCAAGACTCAAGCATTATATTATTGACAACATTTGTGAGGAACATCTACAAGCAACGAATATTTGTATTAAAAATTTTTACACAAATTTTCTGATATCATCAATTTACTCCCATCCCATATTTGCAATTACTGAGGATCAATACGAGGATTTCTATAAATCTCTTGGCCCTTGTAGCGGCTAGCGACTATAATGCTCAACATACGTTCTGGGGTTCGCGTCTTATTACACCCAGAGGTCGAGCGTTTGTTCAACCTAATTTCTAAAATGGGCTTGGACGTAATTTCGAGTGGGGATCCTACTTACTGGCCTACTGACATAAATAAAATTCCGGATGTTATAGATTTTGGCGTCATGAAAAACATTTCTAGGGAATTAATTCACGATCGTTACAATCTGCAGCCCACAGGCTGCTGAACATGCTCCTACCTCCCATCCGCAGACTGGATTTAATAGAATCTATTCTACGGATATTGAACGTGTCGAGTGTCAAAAAAGAAGAGCTAGAAGGGATTGGCAACAGCACAGATCACCCCAACTTAAAATTAGATTTGAAGAGTGCACTAAACGACTCCAAGAGTTGCTTGAATTGAAAAAACTGCATCTCTTAAAAATTATCTGGAAGGTATTGATGATGGAATTAGTAACAAGATGCTGATGAACGTGCCTGATGTTGCAATAAGAATCCTGCTATTTATTTTTAATGCCATTTTAAGAATGCAGTATTTTCCACATAACTGCAAACTTGCCAAGATTAAAATGATTCCAAATATCTTACCAAGGCTGAGTCATATAGGCCTATAAGCTTACTATCAACAATATCAAAAATTTTCGAAAAGCTAGTCATGACTAAATTGTCCATAATTTTAGCTGATAGTGGGTGCATCCCGGACCATCTATTGGGCTTTACTCGTAGAAGTCAGCATAGCACTTATAGCATACTTAATTTCTTTCTCAAATACCCTGCCGCAACCGCTTAACAAACGAAAAAACATCCTAAGTGCAAACAAAAAAGTATTACAAAAAATCTAAAGCAACATTTTCTCTATGCACACACGCACACACAATCTAAAGTCATAAACCTATTGCAACCGCTTAACAAACGAAAAAACTACGTACAAACAAGCCCTGCATACCTACATAATTAATTCTGCACAGCAACGGACGGACATCCAACCATAAAATTAAAACAAAAACACATCGACGGACCGACATCAGACTTATCCTTATCTATGTACAAAACATCCATAACCCTTGTCACTTCACACCATTGACAGTAATTACCATAATATGTAAATTTTAGCCCATAAATTACAAAATTTCGATTTTAATGACCCAAATTTGACCATTTTAATTGTCATAGAACCGGCAGTATACTATTATTCTGCTTTGGAATTGCATAATTGTCCACATTAGGAAATTCTTGTTTTGCAATTATGTATTAAAAATATTCTATTACACCACAAATATCCCTGAAGAATTAACAATTCTATTTAATTTTTTTATATTTTGTATTTTTTATACAACTGAAGAAAGAAAATAAAATAAAACATCAAATACATTTAAAATAACTAGTAAGAATTTCAAAACAAAACAGAATTGCCGAGCACATGAAACTGTAAACACTTCCCCAATTTTCTCACCTCTCTCACCTATAAACTCAAGAATTGCTGCAACAAAAATTGCAAGTCTTGACAGGGACTAAGCGTCTAATTGAAATAAATTTATTTGGTTTTTATTATTGCAACTAATATTTTTATGCCATTAATTAAAAAAAAAAATACTCGTATTCGTTTGAGTACATGAATATCTAAAAACGGCAGAATATTCTAATGTGAATGTGCACTAATAGATACTGAAACAACTGAATTATCTTTTCGAATCTTGAAATACATATTTCTCATTTCTCTCCAATACGCAGCAAAAAAATTATATATACATACATATTATACTAAACTAAGAACACAGTATATTAAACATCCTTCCAGTAACAGTAATATATCCTGATATTCCCATCAATATGACTCTATCCAAATGAAAGAAATTTTTGTGTAATCAATATCTATAAATGCATGTCTGAATTAAACAGTTTTTCATTAGTAATTAGTGGTTACGCTTTTTTTGGGCACATGGCACATAGATGTAAGCCCGTCCTAACAGATAACAACAACATCAGAAACACAATTGAAAACAATAACATAAACTTCGCCTACAAACCAAATCCAAATATCACATTACATTCAATATTCTCAAAAATAAAAACACCTATTAAAAAAGAAAAACAAAACAATGTAGTATACGAAATAATGTGCAAGGGAAATAACAACATCACAGGCCATCTTTCTTACACACTGAAAGGAAACCGTTCATTCAGACAATAAAATTCTTCATTGTATTAATGAAATGTTTCATTAAAAGTCAGCCCTTCATTGGATCAATGAAGCATGTTTCATGTATTTATGAAGTCATACATAGAATGAAACTATTTCATTAGTTCAATGAACTTTTTCATGAATATAATGTAATTGTTTCATTGATTTAGTGAAGCTTATTCATTAATATAAAGAACATTTCATTAAATTTATGATGAGATTTTCATAAATATAATGAATTATAAGCAGTAAAACAAATGAAAATTTTTTATTAAAAACATGAAATCGTGTCCCTTCCAATCCACCCACATACTTAATAAAATATATATAAATTTTCTTTATTTTATTTAATGTATGCAAATACATATGTACTTAATTTATGTACATATCGCACACTAAATCATAAAGAGTCACAACTCAAAAAATTTCAGATGCTGAGTAGTTGCAAAGAACTGTTGATACTGTAAAAATGACGCAAGTCTGTGACATAAAAACAAGCATAACGGTATTTTATGTTCTTCAAGAAGACTGTATTGCAAAAGAAATTGTTGAGGTGGTTATACATTTCTTCAATTAACTGGCTTATAAAAAACAAAAGCACTTTAGAATTTTGAGTTGTGACGCTTTATGATTTAGTGTGCGATATGTATGTATTTACTAAAGCAAAACATTTGAAATTTAAGGAACTCATCAGTAGAGTTCAACCTAAATAATGTTTTAAGTAAGCCGAAAAACTTACATGGTAATAGTAAAACTCTTAATATGTGTTGAGAATCACAATGCAGAAACATAAGTTTAAAAGAACCAAAAAATTTTTTTAACAAAACAAGCTTCTATATTAGATGTTTGGCACAACCTTTTTGTGTTTGTATAATGGTGAGAGGGACATGAATGGATAAAAAAAAAGAGAAAGAGAGATATGTGTAATATAAAATCAGCGTGAACGTTTGACCGACTAAAGTGGCAAATTGCCACTTTTTCGACTGGTTTGCCAGGGAAAATCCCTTACTGTCCCATTTTTTTAAAGTTGAACACTTTTGGTGTGTTTAAAACAACCACCTTTTTGATATGGCAGAATTGAGTGAGAGATATAGGGGCCAATCTAGAATTAGGTTGTTATTTGTAATTACTCAGTAGAATAGCAATTACAATTAGGGGTTTAAAAGATAAAAGCAAACAATATGGATTAGATTGTGTCTTTTATTCTTAACAGGCAAGTGTTAGAGAAAGTTACCTTTCTGTAGGGTATCCAATGGAAAAGACAAATTTAGTATTTTCAATTTCAGTTTTAATAAGTAATAGGTACAAGTATACTGCTCGGTAGCTAAATTACAAATATTCTGTGTTTTAGATTAACAATTTAATGGACTTCGGTTAGATGAACCGATTCACAAAAAATGGCGACAATTCAGAGTTTACTATTAAATTTAAATTTACGATATTACAATTAATGTTGGTAAGTTAATGAAAATTTTTCGTTAAAGAAAAAATTATTAAAGTAAATTCAAATAGTTACATATTTTGATTATTGTCCAAAGTAACTTTGGCCTTCACTTCAGGCAACATATTGCTTGGCACACAAAATGGTAGTAAGGGGCTAAGATTTCGGTGTCCGGTGTTGTAGTAGAGGTAGATGGCTGCACTGTTGCTGTTGGACTCTGTGGAGTTGTTGTTGAATTTTCTCTTGCAAGTTTCAACGATTGTTGTCTACTTTGACGAAAATCTTCGGTTCTAATTCCTCTTGGCTGTTTAGAATGTTGTGACCTTAGATAAAGTAGGGTGTGGTGGAATTTATTGCATTTTCTGCATGTGTCCATAGAAGTGCAGCCTCTCAGACCGTGGCTGTGTGCTAAGCAGTTGACACAGTAATTGTGCCTGTTTACTATATTTTCTCTTTTTTCCGGACTCATCTTTAAAAACTTACGACAGAAACGTAGAGGGAAATTTATGGCACAGAGCACACTTGTACTACTCGAGATTTTGTCGGTTGCGATGACTATTTCGAATTTTTGTAGAATTACGTGGGCTGGACCTAGAACGACGATTGTCCTAGATCAAGAAAAAAACACAAAAATTAGAGACCTTATAATTGTAATACTTAACTAAGTAAATGAGAGAAGATTAGATATAAAAGGTATGTGAGTAAATATTTATGTGCTGTGTTGAGTTTATTGAGTAGATAGCATTGGAAGCGAATTTTCATTGTTCAAAAGCGGTAAATAACAGAGTTTAACAATTGGGCGAGCTATGATTCCTGTGGATATACGTACATCAGATGTGCGTACGTTATGGTCAGAGCCTGTAACGGTCCGTTCGATTCTTCCTAAACGCCAAGCGTGAGGTGGTAGTAAATCATCCATCACAACGACAAGGTCTCCGAACCTTAGATTTGATGTAGAGTTCTTCCATTTGTAGCGTTTGTGTAGGGATTTCAAATAATCCTGCTTCCCATCTGTTGATGAGAGACATGTTCTCGAAATTCTGTTCTGGGAAAGCTAGCAAAGGTGCACCTCTGAGAAAATGACCGGGTGTTAATGTAGTTAAATGTGCTGGGTCTTCTGACAGGGCGGATAAAGGGCGCGAGTTAAGCACACCTTCAATCCGAGCTAAAATGGTGGCGAATTCCTCAAAAGTGAACTTTTGACCCCCAGCAAGTCTTTTGAAATGAAATTTAAAGCTTTTCACGGCAGCTGCCCATAGACCGCCCATGTGCGCATGTGGAGGTATAAATTTCCACTCACCCTTGTGTACACCCTTGTGTAATGTACCTTTGAGCTATATCTTGAGCAATGGTTTTAATAAGGGAGGCAAATTCGTGCTCAAGAGTTCTGCTGGCACCGACGAAGTTTCTGCCGTTATCGGTTACTACCCTTTGGGAGAGACCCCGCCTACCAACAAAACGAGCAAATGCGGCTTCGAATGCCACCGAAGAAAGATCTGGGAATATCTCCAAGTGTATGGCTTTTGTGCTGAAACAAACGAATACACTAGCGTACCCTTTGACATATGGCACCTTTCGCAGGGATGATGTTTTTAAATCAAATGGGCCGGCAAAATCTATACCAGTTACTTGGAAGGGTATGGATAAATTGCACTTTTCTGGTGGTAAAGGGGCCATGATTTGATGACAGGGTTGCTGTTTGTATATTATACAAATTTTGCAATTACGTATTATATTTTTTACGCGGGTTTTGAGTCTTGAAATATAAAATTCCGTTTGAGTCATTCTACACATTAATCCGCAATTTGCGTGATAAAGAAATTTATGTAGATGATATAGATACAGCTGACAAAATCTTGAGTTACCAGGTAGTATCATGGGATAACGTTCGTTGTATGGAAGAGTCGATTGAGATAATCTGCCATTTACACGAACAATTGATTTTGAATCGATAAACGGGTTGAGAGGTTTTAATGAACTTTTATTATGCAGTGGTTTTGATTCTAATATAGCTTCATATTTTTCAAGATAACATGATCTTTGAGCTAGAATAATAAATCTGGACATACGAACCTTATGACTTCTTGGGTTAAGTGGGTGGGCTTAAAACCATTTGGTCTGATATTTTTTATGGTTCGATTGAAGAATCGAAAAATGTAGCAAGTAACACGCAAGGCTTTGTTATACGATGAGAAGTTATTAAGTAAATTATTTACTTCGACTTGAGCTTGTAGGGATATATTTTTTGTAGGGGCTATGGGATTTTCAACCGGTTTTAGGGGTTTCGTTTTGGCCATTCTGATTAAGGTTTATTTAGCCATGATGATCCATACCACCCAAGAGATCATGGGTTGGAACATGCCGCCACTTAGCATTTGGTACTATGCTATAAATATGTGAAATTCGATTCGCAACATAGGTTTCCCATGTTGAAGGTGGTTTTGAGAGCCAACACTATGGGCGAGTCAGTCCATAGATTCATTTCCGTTACTTCAAGCTTTATTGTTGAGACAATATATTTAACGAGATTTGCTAGTAATACTGCGCAATTGATTTCCAAACGGGGAAGAGAAATTGTTTGGATAAGAGCGACTTTAGTTTTTGCCACCAATAAGTTTGTGAAAGTATTGTGCTTATTGCTTTGGCATCGAATATATAGTGTGGCACAGTATGCTGCTTTGGAAGCATCTGAAAATCCATCAACTTGGATCGAATCTGAAGGAAAATATTGTATCCAACGAGGAATATAAATCTGTTGCACCTGCGCGCATTATTGCACGAGCGTATTCTAATTTTGTAGCGATTCTAGAGAAAAGTCTTCATCCCAGCTCAAGCCTTCTAACCATAATTGTTGCATGAGGATTTTAGCTTTTACAACTATGGGGGCTAACCATCCAGCGGGATCAAAAAGTTTTGCTACTGATGAGAGAATTTGTCGCTTTGTAATTTTTATGGCTGGATCTATTGGCAAAAACCTGTATGAAAATGAGTCAGTGCGAGCGTTCCACTTGATTCCTAAAGTTTTTGTAGAACTTGTTTCGTGGAATCGAAGAAATTCTGAATCACATAGATCTTCTTTGTTCAAATGAGCGAGCAATTGGGGATCATTTGCTGTGATCTTTTTTAGAGGGAACCCAGCTGATTTTAACGCATCAATAAGTTGTGTTTGAGCAGACATGGTTTCTTCTAATGAATACCCTCCGGAGAGAATATCATCGACATACGTTTCAGAACGCAGAATTGATGATCCTCTTGGGTAAATCGATTCAGAATCTGAGGCCAGCTGGATAAGTGTCCGAATTGCAAGATACGGAGCACAGTTTTCTCCGAAGGTTACCGTCTTTAAATGGCAATCCTTCGTGGGGCCGTCCGCGTCAGACTTAAATAAAATCCTTTGAAAAGTTCTGTCCTCTGGGTGAATTTCAATTTGGCGGTACATTTTTTGTATGTCGCCATTGAAAACGTATTTGTATTTTCTCCAGTTGAGCACTATGGATATTAAGTCATTTTGAAGAGTAGGTCCTGTATACAGAATGTCATTGTGAGAAAATATAGATTTGTTTTTCGAGAGGCGTTAAAGACTACTCTTACTTTTGTTATTTTGTGGTCTGGGCAAACAACTGCATGGTGTGGCAAATAAAATGAGCTATATTTACCTTGGGACATAATTTCACATGATGAGGTTTCTTCCATGTGATCCAAAGAACTTTTTCGTATTGTTCTTTAAGGTTGGGGTCTTTGGATAATATTTTTTCCATGCTTGAGTATTGTGCTAAGGCTGTGAAGCGGGACGAGTCTAAGAAAATTTGGTTGGGATATTCAGTTCTAAATGGAAGTCGTACAACATATCTACCATTCGTATTACGTGTTGTTGTTTCACTGTAAAATTTTTCACAAAATTCCTCTTCTGCAGTTTTTGGGTGAATGGCAGGAATTTCTTCTTGTTCCCAAAATCTTTTCAAGAGATTATTGAGATCGGAAGCTTCAGGTGGAATAACTGAAGTTGTGAATGCGTTAATGGTATGAGGTTTTATGGGACCACTGAGAACCCATCCAAATATGGTGTTGTAGGCGGATGTATTTCCGCAAATATTCTTTTTAATGCCTTCGATATTGAGAAAATGTTCGTAGTCGTTGCCTAATATTAGATCTATCTGAGACGACTTATTAAAAGTAGGATCCGCAAGATCTAGTTCTTTAAGCTCGGGTGAAATAGGGATTTCAAACGAATAGGCTGGAAGATGTTTTGTTACTTTGGGTAATATTATGGCTTTTATAGGTACTCTGAGGTCATATCTTTTTGCATACAGAACAAACTTCGATTCTTTGTTTGCATTTGTCCACCAATACCTATGATTTCAAAGTGGGACTTTTGATAGGGTAATTGTAATCGATTTCGAACCCTTTCTGCTAAAAATGTTCGTTGAGATTCGGGATCAATCAAATCTCTTACGGTAAATAGTTCACGCCTATGCTCTATCTGCAGTAGAGCTGTGCGTAATAATATATTTTCATTACTAGTAGAAACATCGGCTTGGCATTGCTTAGATGTACAGGGAAGTTCTATTTGCATATTATTTTTTGGAGTTTGTACGGGTTTTTTCGATTCATTTTTGCAGTTGTTATTTGGATTGCTCAAATTATATTGAGAATTTTCTGGGTTTTGAGCTAAGTTTTGCGAATTTTGTCTCATATGCAAAAGGGTATGGTGTTGCTTTTTACAATATAGACAAGTATGCTTACTTTGACAATTTGCTTTTAAATGTGATATTGCTAAACAATTATTAAAGAATTTATTCTGAAAGACATAATCTACTCTTTGCTGTACAGTGAAGGATTTAAATTTTGGAGATGTCCTGAGAGAGTGTTCTTCTTTACATAACTTGCAAGATGAAGTTAGATTTTCCTGTGATATGTATGGTGTATGTTGGGCGAGGGATTTTTTCAAGACTTACTCCTTCTTTATAATTTTTAATGCTATTAAGCCTTTCTACAGCATCGTACCTATCTACGAGAAATGAGGATCGCGTCCCAACTTTCCACTTGTATACCTAGTGTTTTTAGAGTAGCTAGTGAATCAGCGTCGAACCTTTCGCATAATGTGATTAGCTGATCGTAATCAAAATCAAAATGCTCTTTTCCAGTCGAGCTTGAGTTTCGGGATGTTGAAGGCATATTGATATAAGATGGGTTGGAATTAAGCTTAGAAATATAACGATTTGGTAAATGTGGGTTTGTTATGGATTTGAAATTTTAATATAATATACTCTTAAGTTACTTCAGTAGTGGACTGTATGTGTAACTTGAAAAGTATTTGTTAATTGCAAAAGAGTATAGTTTTGTTTGATCTACAAATTCACCACTGTTTGTACAAGAAGAGATCTCAAACAAAAATATAAAAAACAGCAAAACGAATTTTTCTAAATAAGAGTGCGGAACTTAAGGGATATTTATTTAATTATTTAAGAGAGTGTGAAATAAGGAATTATATGTATGTAACTTTAATATGTATTTAAATTTCATTTGTTCTTTTTCCACAGTAGATATTCAGTATATAAAAAATAATAAGTATTTAGGTATGTATTTATGTACCTGTAAATCTCCACAAATAGATTTATCCTTATGTATTTCTGTTTTTCTTTTGATTTTTGTTTCTTGATGTAAGGATACATACAGAAATTTGTATATATGTAAGTAGTAGGGAATTGGGGATCCGGGCGCCGATTAAAATTTGAAATTTGGTTAATTAAAATTTTAAAATTTTAAAATTCTTGGAAATTTGTGAAATTTGATACCCTACGAGGGTGGATCAATAAGTCCGTCCAACTTTTTGTTTACATAAGGAATTTTTTGTTTACAATAACTTTGTGTGAACGGGTGATTTTTTTTTGAGGTTACCTTAATATAGAAAGGGCCTAACTCATTATTTTTTTTCTTTTTTTGTGGGGTGGATTAAGGGGTTTCATATGAATAAGATTTCATAAGTATATATGCCGACGGGAAAATCATGAAAATGATTTTTCCTAGTACCAACGGGAAAATCATGAATATGATTTTTCTTAATACCAATGGGGAAATTGTGAAAATTCATTTTTCCGAATGCCTACGGCAATATATGAATATTTTTCCTAATGCCTACGGCAATATATGAATATTTTTCCTAATGCCTACAACAATGTATGAATATTTTTCCTAATGCCTACGGCAATACATGAATATTATTTTTTTCAAATGCCGACGGCAAAACATGATTATTATTTTTTTCAAATGCCGACGGCAAAACATGATTATTATTTTTTTCAAATGCCGACGGCAAAACATGATTATTTTTTTCTAATACTAAAGGGAAAATTGCCAGTGTTGCCAGATTGTAGAAATTTGTTATCGTAATACTATATCAGTAATATCAGAGAAAATAGATTTGATGACTACAAGTGATTCTCATATGAAACGTGTGTATGTGTATGTGTGATTTGCTCACGCTAATAAATTGTTTATAAATAAAATAATTAAATAAATTAAATTAATTTATTTAAATATTTTATTTATGTGTTCACATGTAGGTGAACACCCTAATACTTGTGTGTGGGGGGTCCAGCTTTTTTGTCGTTGGTAATTTAATATTTTGTGTATTTGTTTAAGAAATATGTATGTATGTATGTGTATGTATGTATGTGTGTGTATATGTATGTATGTGTATATGTATGTATGTATATATGTATATGTATTGTAACGACACGTTTCCGCTGGTTGCCGGGATAGCTTCAGGGGTGTCCAGGGAACGTGTGTAGTTGCACTAAAGGGAATGTACACTATGTTCTTTATTCCACTTAATAGTTATTATTTATTTTTTTCTCCTCTACAAAAGTTTTATCTGGAACGGTTGACCTTCCACGTGATCAGTTCCACGGAATTGATAACTCCTTATGAATGCACGGTCACCAAGTGGGATACTTCTGAGGGATTGGTTCCCCTCCCGAAGTATCTTGATGGAACAGTACCAAACTAGCACTGGTGTTTGTAGGGGTTGAAAACCTCAAACAAATGCCCAGTCACCAGTGTGCTACCTAGCAGGAGTATTTGTAGGGGTTGATAACCACCAACAAATGTCCCGCCACCAAGTAGTGTACCTCCGAGGGATTGATTCCCCTGATGAAAAGGAGGCAACGGTCGAACCAACCTAGCTGGGGTATTTGTAAGGATTGATAACCACAAACAAATGCCTTCTAAGTCACACGACACCACAAGCACAAGTGCAGAGCAAAATATTAATTGTAAGGGTTGATAACCACGAACAATTAGGTCTTACCTGTAGGTCGCCTGCACGCCAACTCCCTGTTCACTTGTGATGTTCGCCCTTTTATACCTGTTTTCAGGCATACAGTTGTTGTACACATACAACCAATCATTGTGGGCACACATGTTTTCCGTCATAGAAAAGAGTTGCATTTAAATGGCACAAACAGCTGATCATATCTAGTTTCTCACCACCAGATGTCGTCACGTGTCGATCGTCCGTTAATTTTGAATCTTACAGATAGTTAAATACAAGCGATAATTCAAATAATCACTATTCTTACGATTAATTAAAATAAACAATAAAGTATAATATAATGAATTTAATAAAAGTATAGTAAATAAACAAAGGAAAGGAAATTCATATAACATAATATTAATATTCAACGCAAAAGGAAATTCATAAATATTCATGTATGTAGCTTAAAACGAGGGTGGCGACTTTAAGCGTTACATTGCCCCCCTTCATTGGATGCATTGACCGAAATCTTCTTGTATGGTTTTGGCAACCATGTAACGTAAGGCTGACCGTTCCTAGGCACCTGCACTTGGTAAGTTTGGCCATATACTGTCCGCATAAAACGCAATCTTTGACGGGTCTGCCTTCTTGTCACGGCTTCTGTTATCTCGGTTCTTAGTTCCTCTGGTAGTTGTTCGAGCTGTATGATACAGGATGTAGTAGGTAGTGGTGGGGTCCTAGGCTCGACGGCAATCGGCTTATATGGGGAGCGTGCCTTTTGAGGTGTTGGTGTTATTGGGAGGTTATGTCCTCCGGTTGATATCGGACTGGCACAGAGTTCCAGCCATGACCTTTCGGATTCTGCAGGCGAAGCTGACGATACTTCTCTAGTAGGCCATCGTACCGAGATTGGACTCATGGGAGTGTTCCCCCTATTGTCCGTCGGACTAGACTGCGCGTATAACCAGCCTCGCCCTGGAGTTCTTATATTGATGTTATCTGGACTGGGTATGTTGGTAGCTCCCCTCACTGGTGAACCCTCATACCTTCGTGGACTGGTATCGCGAGTTATTACCTGTTCTTCAGCTCCCTTAATGGCTTCAATTTCCGTAGTGTGTTTGCTAGTTGGAATGAGTATACGCATCACAATCATTTTTTCATAGCACTGGAAGCCTAAATGTTTATAGCTCCGGTCTTTCTCTTCGATGGAAGTGTAATATTGTCGCCGTGGTGGAGTTGGTGGACGGAAATTGTCGTTCTCCCAGTCGATGGAGGATGGTGAACTCGCGAACAGAGGTGAAGGTGGAGTTGGCGGCCGAGTGTTGACAGTTCTGTCCTGTGCCCCGAAGAACGTTCGTTGAATTTCTTCCATCAGTAAGTCATCATGTAGTTCTGTATCATTCAACGTAGAATATCCTCCAGCAATCTGTTCTTCAATCCGGATAGGAGATGACTCTTGGTCATTTATTTCGATGACCTCAGGGGCAGGTGGGTTCATCTTGAAGACGTCATCCTTTTCGTTGGTACCCATACTACAGTTTTCCGTTGGCCTTGGTGTATTGGTTGTCATACATAATACCACCCGGATTGGGAATTTGGTGAGGCTAGATTCGGTGGGGTGACGCTTGTTGGTTGGAAGTTGCGCGGCGAAAGTCCCTTGCTTGGAGTTAGGACTTTTGTCTGGCGTCGTTTCCAGAAGTGAGTTCGCTTTGTTGGTTTAGGTTGACTATGTGGATTCCCAGTTTTCTTTCCTTGGCTAGTGCTCGGAACCTCATCCTCATTTAAGAAAATCGTCCTTCTCCCTTTGGTGTTTTCGCGTTCCATGTTCTGGCGAAACTTTTTCCGCGAGTTTTCGAATTTTTTTCTTTCGGCACTCATACTGTGGCTTCGAGTAGTAATGAAATGATAGATTGCAGTCTAGAAGTAAAAAAATAGATTATTTAATGAGTTGGGCTTATTGATAGTATGGCTTCAGGTCGCTCAGATGGGCAGTGCGGGTGTCGTTGTTTGTATCTGAAATGAGTCTCGCGATAACTGGAGATATGAATTCTCGAATGATAAAAGGGCCTTCGTATTTGGGTGCGAGCTTAGCGGCGAAATTATCGACAGCCTTGGAAAGAGGGTGAGTACGTACTAATACTAAATCCCCAACACTGGGGTTCCACTTTCGGCGACGTAAATTATAATGCCTTTGCTGTTTACGGGATGCTTCAGTAAGGTTTCTTTTAACGACTTTAAAGATGTCTTGTAGCTCTTCCGCCCTTTGATGGGGATCTGCTGGACGAGCGCCGGTTCCTATGGTCACTTCATCATATAGTGCCCTAGGAAGACGGGGTTCTCGTCCTTGAGTAAGGTAGGCGGGTGTATGTCCAGTAGACTCGGACACACTTGTGTTGATGGCTAACATAATTTCTGGGACTAGTTCATCCCAGGTGTTATGATGGCGTCCGGTAAATTGTGCGATGATGGTTTTCATTGTGCGATTAACCCTCTCTGTTGGATTCTCCTGGGGTGTATAGGGTGCCGTGAGCTGGTGTTTCACACCTATTTCATATTTTTTTTTTCGAAAATTCGTGACGTGAACTGTGTTCCATTGTCGGTGATGATTCTTTTGGGCACACCATATCGCGCTAGTATGCGTTCCCTAAAAGCTTTCACGAGCCCTTCGGATGTTGCTTTTCGAAGTGGTATTAGTTCACACCATTTTGAAAAGTTGTCAAAAAAAACTAACATCATGGTATTTCCATGCTTGGTTCGCGGTAACGGTCCAACAAAATCTGCGCCAAGAGTTGCCCATGGCTCCTCCGGAATCCGTGTGAGCATCTTTCCGGCTGGCTGTTGTTGTGATACCTTATATTTCTGACATGTCTCACAACGTCGTACATATCTACAGATATCTCTTGTCATTCCAGGCCAATAATACCTACTCGCTACTTTGTTTGTCGTTTTCGTGTTACCTAAATGCCCTCCTGTGGCAGTGTCGTGGTTTTCGCGAATAACCTGGTTTCTTAAGGGAGTTCCTACACATAACTTCCATGGCGTGGTATCATTACCATGGGTTCCGCGGGACGTATTCTTGTAAAGCTGGTTATTGATGACAGAAAACTCGGGAAACTTCTGCGGCAACTGGCGCACTTCTGCTATCCTCCGTTTTATCCAAGGACATATGGTGTCTGTAGTGGTTTGAACGATATTAACAGTCTCGACTGGTTGTCGTGACAATGCATCTGCTACCACATTCTGTTCACCCTTCCGGTATTGTATCGTAAATTGTACTGCTGTAGTTCCAGAGCCCAGCGAGCCAGTCGGCCTGTAGGGTTGTCGATTGTATTTAACCATTTTAGTGCCACGTGTTCCGTGATTACCACAAAGGCATAACCTTCCAAATACGGCCTCATCTTCCGTATTCCCCAGACCATAGCTAAGCACTCTTTTTCGGTGGCCGAGTAATTTTTCTCAGCTCCATTGAGGTGTCGACTAGCGTAGGCTATTACGCGCTCACTTCCTTCTAGATTTTGCGTCAGTACGGCGCCCAGTCCATGTTCACTGGCGTCCGTCTGCAAAATAAAAGTTTGTGAAAAATCTGGGCATGCAAGTATTGGTGCCTTTGTTAATTTATTTTTAAGCGAATCGAACGAGTTTTGCTGGTCTTCGCCCCACTTCCAGTGCTTTCCTTTTTTCAGTAACTGGGTTAGTGGTTTCGAAATGGTAGCAAAATCTGGCACAAACCGGCGGTACCAAGAAGTAATTCCTAGGAAACGACGTACTTCTTTGACTGACTTTGGCGTCGCCATTTCGGTAATAGCTGCTACTTTGCTGGGGTCGGTCTTGATTCCATCTCTCGTGACCACATGCCCCAAGTATTTAATTTCTGACTTGAAAAACTCACATTTTTCTGGGTTAATTCTCAAATTGGCCGCCCTCAATCGTCGGAATACTTCTTTTAGCTTGACAACATGTTGTTCGAAAGTTTCGCTAATTACGATAATGTCATCTAGGTAGGCAAACGCGTAGGGCTCCATTTCAGGCCCGATTACATTACCCAATGCGCGTTGGAACGTTGCTGGGGCCGAGTGCAACCCAAAAGGCATTACCCGCCATTGATATAAGCCACGGCCGGCGACGGCGAATGCCGTATACTTTTTGCTACTTCCTTCGAGGGGTATTTGCCAGTATCCATCTTTTAAGTCTAGACTACTCACAAATTTGGCGTTCCGTAACCGGTTAAGAATTGTATCGATTCGAGGCAGCGGATAGGCGTCTGGCACCGATCTAGCATTTAGCTGTCGAAAGTCCATACACGTGCGCCATGTACCGTTTTTCTTCTTTACTAACGTGATGGGGAAACTGTATGGACTACACGATGGTTCGATACAGCCGTTAGCAATGAGTTTGTTCACTTCGGCATCTATGATCGACTGCATTGCTGGGTTACGTGGGGCGTAGCGAAGTTTGATCGGCCGGTCGTCTTTCATGGTTATCTTATGCTGGGCGATATTAGAGAGTCCCTGTATTTTTTTAAATTTTGGAAGTTCCTGTTCTAGGAACTTAGTAATTTCTTTCTGGTAGTCTGGGGGAATTGTCGTACTTTGCTTTCTGTTATTATTCGTTTTTAGGTTTATTTTTGTATTTAAATTCGAATTACAGCTTACCTGGTTGCTGCCCTCAGGTCCGGTTATTGGTTCTTCTTTGGACTTAGCCACTAAGACCGCGCAACTAATCGTGGCCTGGAAGTGTTGCAGAAAGTCAAGCCCAAGAATGAGATCCTCTCTTGACTCGTTCATAATCAAGAACTGCCAGTCTGTCGTAAGTTTTCCCAAAGTCACTGTCAGTCTCACCGCTCTATTAATGAGTTTTCGAGATCCATCAGCCAGAAATATTTCTACATCGATAGCGGTGTAAACTGGCGTATTTCGTAGTTGGCAGATTTGTGATGAAGTAATAAAGCTCCTGGTGGCACCTGTGTATACCAGGGCTGTGACCAACTGTCCGTCTAGTTGGATATGCGCTGTAATTTTATCCTTTTCCCATACCATGCAGGTCGGATTGCTTTCGACGTTAGCGTTCAAATCTGGCGTTTGTTGAAGCATTTTTGCAGTTAACATGCGGTGGTGCTCTCCTCGCTGTTGCTGTGCTGGGTTCGGTATGCTTTCTAGATCGGCCACCAATTGCATAAGTTCGTCCAGAGTTGAAAAATCTCTGCGTCGTATGTACCATTGATAATCTGGTAAGGCGTTACGGAATATTCGTTCTAGCTTTTGTTCTCCAGTTAAGTTAGTGGGACGCATTAACTCTTGCAGAGTTAATAGGTAGTCTTTAAAAGCTTCCCGTGGCCGCTGAACACGCTTTCGAATCTCATCCTCTAATTTCTCAAAGTAGCGGGGAGGCAAGAAAAAGGTACAGAAATCTCGTTTGAACTGTGGCCACGTGTCCCAATGTTTATTGTTGTTACGAAACCAGACAAGCGCCTTTTCCCGCAACACCTCCCGCATAATGTGAGGCAATCGATCCACCTCAACATGGTACATGCTAGCCAGCTCCTCCATTCGTTCCACAAAGCCTAACGGGTCCTTACCTCCGTCATATTTTATTCCCCATTTACGTATAGTGTCGACAATAGGTGCTCGTTCTTCACACAGGGTATCGGAAGTGTTGTTATGTCGCGCTCCACTGCTTTCCGCTTTCATTGGTGAAGCTGGTGTTACACTGGGGTCGGGATGACCACTTTGCATAGTAATATTCGGGGTAAGTGTAGTTGGATTGGCCGGTGTTTCATGCTTGGCTTGCAAATCGAGTAGTTGCCGCAGTTGGTTTTCCTCGTGCGGCATTGCTAGAAATTTCGCAAAGCGTTTCCTCAAGTCTTCCACTAGGCCATTGGGGTCTTGTTGAAACTGCGTCAGATATTTCACTAGCTCCTCCTTTTTCAGCACATAGACCCAGGATGTTCTTAGTACTGTACTCATCGCGACGGTGGGAGGTTTTGACTTTTTATTTATTTTATTATTTTAATATTTTTGTTTAATTATAAAATTTTTATTTATTTAATTTGATTTTTTTTTTTTTTTTTTGTTTTTTTTTTGATTTGTTTTCAACACACTACTATGTAGTATGTCCCTGCTCGGGCGCCATTGTAACGACACGTTTCCGCTGGTTGCCGGGATAGCTTCAGGGGTGTCCAGGGAACGTGTGTAGTTGCACTAAAGGGAATGTACACTATGTTCTTTATTCCACTTAATAGTTATTATTTATTTTTTTCTCCTCTACAAAAGTTTTATCTGGAACGGTTGACCTTCCACGTGACGATATGTAGGGCGTCGGCGTATCAACCAGCGAGTAATCAGCCAGTTCCACGGAATTGATAACTCCTTATGAATGCACGGTCACCAAGTGGGATACTTCTGAGGGATTGGTTCCCCTCCCGAAGTATCTTGATGGAACAGTACCAAACTAGCACTGGTGTTTGTAGGGGTTGAAAACCTCAAACAAATTCCCAGTCACCAGTGTGCTACCTAGCAGGAGTATTTGTAGGGGTTGATAACCACCAACAAATGTCCCGCCACCAAGTAGTGTACCTCCGAGGGATTGATTCCCCTGATGAAAAGGAGGCAACGGCCGAACCAACCTAGCTGGGGTATTTGTAAGGATTGATAACCACAAACAAATGCCTTCTAGGTCACACGACACCACAAGCACAAGTGCAGAGCAAAATATTAATTGTAAGGGTTGATAACCACGAACAATTAGGTCTTACCTGTAGGTCGCCTGCACGCCAACTCCCTGTTCACTTGTGATGTTCGCCCTTTTATACCTGTTTTCAGGCATACAGTTGTTGTACACATACAACCAATCATTGTGGGCACACATGTTTTCCGTCATCGAAAAGAGTTGCATTTAAATGGCACAAACAGCTGATCATATCTAGTTTCTCACCACCAGATGTCGTCACGTGTCGATCGTCCGTTAATTTTGAATCTTACAGATAGTTAAATACAAGTGATAATTTAAATAATCACTATTCTTACGATTAATTAAAATAAACAATAAAGTATAACCCAGTAAAAAAAGACACTCCAAAAAAGTCATGAAAATGTAGAGTTTGCGATCTGGAAGTAGTGCAAATTTCGATCCGATCTAATGATTTTTACATAGGGTTGTCATTGCAAGAAGTTCTCTTTTTCGATGCCTAGTCACCGAATTGGAAGCGATTTTAAGAAAAATGTAATTTTTTGTGTTCTATGATAATATTTTCATCTAGGAAAAATGATTAATAGTTACCTATTTTAACAAGTAGTTTCTTTTTATAGGAATTTAAACGCGAAACCGTATTTTCATGTAAATTTAAGCAAATAACTTCAAAATTTTAGACCAAAATTAATTCATAAGTTTCTTGAAAAAAATCGATTTTTTTTAAATTCTGGTGAGTAATTTCTAAAACTATAGAGGGCTTACAAGGTTCTGTATGACAAAAATAAACTTCTACTTGGTTTTCTACTAACTATCGGCAAATTAAAAATATCGATTTTTTGGAAGCAATGAAAATGTAGTTCCTTTAGAATGACTTCCAATTTTTTTTACTGGGAATATAATGAATTTAATAAAAGTATAGTAAATAAACAAAGGAAAGGAAATTCATATAACATAATATTAATATTCAACGCAAAAGGAAATTCATAAATATTCATGTATGTTGCTTAAAACGAGGGTGGCGACTTTAAGCGTTACAGTATGTATGTATGTATGTGTGTGTGTGTGTGTATGAATGTGCGATCGTGGGTATTTGTGCGTGGAATATTTTGTAGAATACATATATTTTTTGCAACGTAATCATTTTCTTTGTCTACGATTATTTTAAAGCAGCAAACTAAGTACACTCAGCAGCAGAGAAACAAAAACCAAGCATTTGCAAGTAAGCAAAAAAGTTAACTTCTCCTCCTCCCCACTTCCTTGTCTTTCCTTTATGTAGTTTTTATTTGAAATAAGAAAACACATTTTATTTCATTTTATTTTTTATACATTTATTATTTAAAATTTTATAAAATTTTATAAAATTTTATAATAATACATACATTCATATTTTAAAAAGTGAAAAAGTTTAATTAAAGCAAGACATTTCTTTTGTTAGTAAAATAGCATTTTTTAATGCGCAAGCACCAAATTTATGATAATTACAATAAAAATATTCTGGATACTTGATTTCCATTTGTTTAAAGTTGATGCAGCCTATATCCTCAACGTTAAAAATTTTTCGGCATAAAATTTTTTCCAACCATCGTCTTTTTTCTTCACCTTTTACATAAATTTTAGAACATCTTGCGTTGGCTTTTATAAAATTGCAAACGCTTTGAAATGAAACTGATCCAGCAGTCCAGCTTAGGTGATGATAGTTTTTTGTTAGCCACTTTGCTTCTCTTTGCTTTTCTATTGATAAGCATTTAATATCAAATGGGGGTTTTATAATGTTATATTCATAATTGTTGAAAACAATTGCTACTCCTTTTGCGATGAAATCATTTGAATTACTTTTGAAACCTTGTACGTCTATGAAAATTATGTTGTTTTCCATATTACTCAATTTATAAGACTTTTCGAACTTGTCCTTTGATGGGTACATATTCTATTATACGATCATCAATAAGAATACAGTAAGCTGATGTCTTTGCTGCAATATTAGTTGCTGTTTCAAATTCTATTTTTATATCAATCGGTCCATTATTGAGTGATTCATTCTGATGACTGACATCTACTACAATAATAGGAGCTTTTGTCTTAAACTCTGGTGCAGTTAGAAGCGGTTGAGATTCTTTCATATAGTAGCTTTGTTGAAATCTTAGATACATGTCATATAGAATTGCATATCGTTAATTTTTGAACTTTATGTTAACGTCATCATATGGATATGAGACTGAATTTAAATGTACTTTTAAATTAGTCAAATCACAATGAACAAACTTATTTTTTTGTTGAAAAGCAATCAATACAAAACGAGGGCGTTCTCTATTTGCAGCTAGTTTAACATTCCAAATATGGCTAGTTCCTATGTTTAATTGTGGATTGACATGACAATCCCAACTGCGAAATGCCATAGGTATAGAAGCACCATTGTTAATAATTTTAATCATATTCAATTTGCTAAAGTCGGATAATTGTTCATGTGGGATTCTCCATGAGATTAGTGAAATTGTAAGTTTAGCTTTTTTAGTAGAAACACTCGAGCGTACAAGATCTTCATCGTTCTTATTGCGCAAGAGTATCAATTCATGTTCTCCATTTAGTATAACTTTGTTGTAGTCTTCAGCGAATCCTAGAAGCATTTTTAGAGGTACATAGAAATTGAAAAATCCATTTACAAGAGTGACATCGTCAATTACGTTCCATCCAGCATTTTGCATCACCTTGCTTTCTGTTGCTGACATAGAAACCAAATTTTTTATAGTGCTTGTGGCTCCTAAATATCTTGTATGATCAATTTCAATTCCATTGAGCTCATAGCGAATTTCATCAAATAGATATGCCACAAAGTTGTTTTTTAATATAAAGTTGTCCGAAGATGAAGAAGATTTAGAGTTATTATCATCAGCAACAAAACCTTCTACATAAATGTAGCTTTCACTGGGTAGCACGTACAAATCTTGATTTTGTATTGAAATTCTAATTTCATCATTATTGTTGTAAGATTGTAAGTATGGTACATATGTATGATAGTCCTTTTTGATTATATTCTCATCAGACAAGGGCTTATCTAAGACATCTATTATTGAACTCATTTTGTCTTCAATTTAAAATTCAAGGACTTTAAAAAATTTTTATTTGATGTTGTTAGTGCTTTTTGTTGTACTGGTCGCTTTAATGTTGATGTTGTTCTTGCTGCCATATTTTTCAATGTATTTGTGTTGTATATTAGCATTATTTAGTTGGCCTTAAATGTATTCGTATTGTAATTTCCTCTCCTCGGAAATTAATTAAATCACTGTGTTGATCAACTACGCGCAGCGCTAGTGAACTTATCTCTCTGGTGTTCACAGGTAAATAGATAAGATTTCCTGGAACCTCATCTATTTTATAGCCTGGAGGCATATTAATCGGAAATTCATGAAGTGTATGTGATTTGGAGTTATTCATATATGTGTTAATAGCGATACTACTTTCAACTCGCAAGAGATTTACTTTAAAAATATTAACTGGAAGATCTGAATAATAATATTTGTTTGGTGTTAGGATTTTGCTATTGAATCCTAAAAGTTTTCCAATTGTATTGTCTTTATTAAAATATACAGTATCCTTGGAACTATTAACTTTAACTTGCATTGTATTGTTATTGGCTTCAATAAAAATCTTATTTGCTAGACAGAGTAGATTGTATTGCTCTTCTATAAAATCAACTATATCATTTAGTTCGTAAGATCCAATTGGTATTTCTATTGTATCTTCTCCTATATGAAACATATTGTTGTAGGTGTCTACATTTGGAATACTGTTGTATGAATGAAAATCAGTTAGAGCACACTCATATGTATCATGTAATTCAATAGGAGGAAAGTAACTAGCAGATAATTCTGATGAGTTAGAGCTCAGAGTAAGTGTTATTGACATTATAACAGACTGATTACAATTAAATAAAGTTTAGTACACAGTATGGTTTATAAGCATAATTTACATATTTATTTCATTTTCTTATTTTAAAATTAACATTAGTTTCTTAATATTAATGCTATTATTGTTTTGCTATGATGTTGTTGTTGATTTAGTTTTTCTTCCATCTATAATATTTCATCTTTACTTATCCAAGAATTGTGTTGATTAGAAAATCCCAGCCATTTAACATATACCTCCTTCCCTTTAATTTTAAGCACCTTTTCAACTAGATATGTATTTGGAAATCTGGTTTTTGAAAGTTCGTCAGTATAGAATCCACCTTTAATAGGATTACCAAGATAGTCTTCTAATATGTATGTTGCAGGATTTGTATTTTGAACTCTTGTAATTGTGAAAATTTCTGTAGTCCAATTTGGAGTATAACCTTTTTCAAATGTATGCTTATATTTGCTTATGCGTACATGATCTCCTACATTAAATTTTGACATTTTATACATTTTCATATGACTGTATACTGTATTTAGCAGCTTTTCCTCATTGACTTTAATTGGAGGCATTTTAATGGTACGATGAACTTTTCTATTGTAAGTATTAAGTAAATCTTTATATATATCAATCCACTTATATGAACCATTATAGCTAAATTCTTTCCACATCATTCTTTTTAGTGTCCTATTAAATCGTTCTACTATTGATACTTTCATAATGCTATATGTTGAGTAGTGATTAATGTTGTATTTATGCATTAATTTTTCAAAGTGTTTGTTGAAAAATTCTTTACCATCATCTGTTTGTATGTTTTTCGGTATTCGCCCCAATTCAAAAATATTTTCCATTGCGTTAGTTGTTTCAGGTGCAGTTTTTGTTTTTAGCGGTACTGCCCATGCAAATTTTGAGAATGTGTCAATTATAGTCAGCAAAAATCGATAATTTCTATTTTCTTTAGAATAGTTCCCCATTTCAACTAAATCAGCTTGCCAAAGGTCATCTATTCCTTTCATTATAACTCTGCGACGCACAAAATGTTTTCGTGCTTGCTTATGGAGTTCGTTTACTAAATTTCTTTTTGAAGACATTAAGTTGTTTTTAGAGACTTTTTGGAGAGTGTTGTGATCTAGGTGAAGCACTTTCAGCTATTGATACAAACATGTAATTTTCTATAAATTTTCTCATTAAGCTGTTCAATTTGTTCTTCAAAGGATGTTTTAATTTTTAGAATATCTTTTTCAATTTTATAATTTTCTTCTATATCTAATTTTGGTTCGCGATGTAGATCCTCAATTTGCATTTGAATATTTTCTTGAATTATAGTACTGTCTCTCTTAAAGTATGCTAATAATTTCTCTTCTAGTTTTTCGATTTGAGTTTGCAGAAACATATTATTGATAACATCGTTTTCCTCCACAGCTTTTGCAACATTTTTGATCCTTTTGTTTTGGACATCAATGTTGTTGTTCGTATCCACAAAGAACCCCAGCAGTTTAGGTGCATTTTTCAAAGAAACTATGTTGCTAGTATCGTTTAAATAATGCCCAAATTTATCAACAGACATGCTTTATATACTTTATTAAAGTTAATGTATTATATTAGCTTCACGTAGTTCTTCAATAATTTATATAATCTCGTTATTGTGATTATTATGACCTGCAGCTTGTGATGCGAGCAGTAGTCGAAGTCGATCTACTAGCTCATTTGGATCATCCCAGTATATATAGTTGGGCTTCTGGATGTTAAATTCCATCATTCCATCACCTAAGTAGCTACCTTTTGGCTTAGATCCTGTTGATTCACTTAAATTATCCTGGTTTTTCTCGTCAATAAATTTCTTAATAATATGTTTATATTTATATCCTCTAGTACCCTTAATTTGACCATCAGATTTATAGTCTCTTCTATATGCATTAGTAGTAGTTAAAATCTTTTTATAGATTTCGAGTTCAAATTTATCATAATTTTTTGGTATTTTATGAAACATTAGAGAAAATAGTCCTGGTGTTAGAGCCCATATTTGACCACCAACTTGTATTTTATGTTCACTAAGTGTAAGTTTACTATCACCAAATTTCCATTCATTATTAAAATCTTTATGTGGACCATAGTTTGTATCTAATTCATTTCTTCCTTCCGTTGCTGATAAATCAGTATAAGTATCTTCTGTATTGGAAGTTTGTGAGTAAAAATCATCTTCATCATCATCATCATCATCATCATTTTTAGTATTAGTTTCATTAAATAAGGTGGTATTATCAAATATTGTTCCTTCTGCTAGTTTCTTTGGTGTACTTGTCTCTATCTTGAGTGATGGTTTTTCAGACTTTAAACTTGTATCATTTTATTTTCTTCTTTAATGGGAATTCTTTTAATTTTTTTAGAACTATTTATGAATTCTTTCAGTGGTTCTGTTATAGGTTTAAATGTATCTCTTAGTTGTTCACGTGTATCTATTTCACCAGTTTTTATACTACGAAGCTTTTTCTTCAAGACACTTCTTGCCAACACCAACTGTTTTAAAATTTTCTCATCCATGTTTAATAAATAAAAGGTATCAGCTAATAGATCAGGTATCAGCTATTAGATCAGGTATCAGCTATTAGATCAGCTTATCAGGACCTGGTCTGGTTTTCAGATCAGCTTTTTAGGACCTGGTCTGGTTTTCAGATCAGCTTTTTAGGACCTGGTCTGGTTTTCAGATCAGCTTTTTGGGACCTGGTCTGGTTTTCAGATCAGCTTTTCAGGACCTGGTCTGGTTTTCAGATCAGCTTTTCAGGACCTGGTCTGGTTTTCAGATCAGCTTTTCAGGACCTGGTCTGGTTTTCAGATCAGCTTTTCAGGACCTGGTCTGGTTTTCAGATCAGCTTATCAGGACCTGGTCTGGTTTTCAGATCAGCTTATCAGGACCTGGTCTGGTTTTCAGATCAGGTTATCAGGTATCAAATCAGGTTATTAGGTAGCTGGTCTGGTTTTCAGATCAGCTTATCAGGTGTCAGATGAGGTTATAGCAAATAGATGTATCAAGTTTAAAGTTAGATTAATAACAAAAGTAAATGTTTATGAAGAGTAGTTTATATAGTTATGAAATAGTCAAATTGCTTTCTGTAGCGTCCATCATTTAATTCATTATCTTTGCTAATCACCAAAAATCCATATTTATCCTTCCAACACTCTCGACAAATTTCATGAAACTTTTCATAACTCATATCGCCACCAACATGATCTCTATAAACATGCTTCATATTTGTCTCATCTTGTTTAAACATTATAATAACATTGGCATTGTCTCTTATTAAATGCTTGGGAATTCTAGTATAAGTTTGACACAAGTAGAATGAATCAACATCCCTATGTCGCCCCATACAAAAATATGTACGTATATTATTCTGCTTTTCACATGCAACATCATCAAATATCATACTTGAATTAGTTTTAGCTTCGTCAGGTGGAATAACTGATTCATTATCTGTATATGTATAATATCCCATTCCTTTAATTGGTGAAATTAGTTTCTTCAGGTATTCATATTTGGGTTGATATAGAGATTTTGAGTATAAATAGATGTTTTCAAACTTGAGTCCATTAGGACTTTCTAGTAAGCCAATCATAACATTAGTCTTTCCACAATTTGATGGTCCAACTATTAGTGCACGAATAGAATTTGGTAAGAGGGGGCTATGCTTTATTTTTGAACTGATGTTCACTGAATCGTCAATATTACGAACTAAAATATTTTTATGTTGCTTCACTAACTGCATTTTTGTAACTAAATACATTTTATAAATGTTACCTCTTATTATAGAAAAAATTAGATAATATGGTTATACGATATCAGAAAACGTTTAGTCATAAAAACACCTTCGTTGGAGGAGGTAGAGTAGAAAAAATAATAAACTCTCTACCTGTTGAGCTTCATCTTGCGGGGTATCAGTACTGTGGACCTGGAACAAAGCTACAAAAACGTTTAAATCGAGGTGACAAAGGTATTAATTTATTGGACTCTGCTTGTAAAAATCACGATATTGCGTATTCAAAAAATAAGGATTTAAGTACTAGACATAAAGCTGATAAAATACTTGAAAATTCAGCTTGGAATCGAGTTTTATCAAAAGACAGTAGTCTTGCAGAAAAATCATTTGCATATATGGTTACTAACGCAATGAAAGCCAAAACTAAATTTGGTATGGGTGCGGAGAAAAAGAAAAATGTTAAAAAGAACAACCCAAATGATAAAAAACTGTTTAAAACATCAATTAGAGCTGCAACAAAAATACTATGGAAGGAAAAACCATTAGATATTAACTCAGCTATTAAAATTGCACGAAAAACTATTAACAAATCATTAAAAGGAAGAAAGTCTCAAATTGTAGTGCCACGTGTAATACGTGTTCCAAAAATCGGTGGTTTTTTACCTCTAATACCGATTTTAACTGCTCTGAGTGCAATTGGTAGTCTAACAACTGGAGGTGCTGCCATAGCTAAAGCTGTAAATGCTACAAAGAATGCAAAAAATCAACTTGATGAAGCACCTAGACATAATAAAGCGATGGAATCTATAGCAGTTGGAAAAGGACTTTACTTAAAACCATATAAAAAAGGTTACGGTTTAGTTCTCAAAGAGGAATCAAAAAACTCTTAAAGATGCTGCCCAACAGACCACTATCTGATGTGGACCTAAACCGTTTCTCTATAAAAATTCCATATTTTAGAGGAGTTTTCATGTTGAATACTCTACCAAAACGAACAAAGAAAATTGAATGTGGAATAATCAACTTAGATGTATCAACAGGGCCTGGTACACATTGGGTAGCATACTGTAAAAACAAGAATGAAAAAGAATATTTCGACAGCTTTGGAAACTTACAACCTCCTTCAGAAGTAGTCACTTATCTTGGTGCAAATATAAAATACAACTATAATCAGCATCAGAATTTTAATACATTTACCTGTGGACATTTATGTCTTAAATTTCTTTATGAAATAACTGAAAATATTAAATAAAAACACAAACATTTATATTTTACAAAACTCTTTAATGTCTTTTTATTCATAATTTAAAATACATAATTAATATATTATTGCCAAACAGGAAATTAGGAATTTTGAATTAGAAATTCACTCAGCTCACTCTCGACAATTAGGTTTTCTTCACCTTCTCTACTTAGGCAATATGATCCGGTTGAGAGATCTTAAATATCGTCATCGGTTAAAATATTATATCGTTTCGGCAGGAACATTATGTGTTTATTCATTTCAACTTTTAGGGTTGGTCCATATTTAGTTGTTACACGTACCACATTTCGAATTGTATATTTCGTTGAAGATTCAAGCTCCTTTACGTGTATTAAAGTTTTGTTATTTAGAGCATTAAATTTTGCAATTAGATTTGTTGTGGAGTCCATTTTTTTATTTTATTTTTGATTTTTTATTTACTTCTTGTCACTCTGAATGTTTAACTGGAAATTATCTTAAAAGTAGCGATGATGACTTCAAAAAGGCTAATCGAAAATAATTGTGGTGAAATAGTGAATAAGTGGGGGATAGTGATAGACAGAAAGAGATAGTTATAGAGAGAAAACGGTTAGAGAGAGATAGAGTAGTAAAAAAGAAATATGGAATAGAGAGAAAAGGCTTAGAGAGAGATAGATTGCTAAAAAGAAATATGACATAGAGATGATAGTATAGATATTTTAAAGAACATATAGATATTTTAAAAATTTACAGAGCAAATTAGTCTTAAAGGAACCTTCCAACATTCATCATCATTCATTCATCAGCAAATAAAATGAGCCAAATTAGACGTACTCTTAATCAATTTATAAGAGATTTTGAAAGCTTTAGGCTTTTTGATCATTGGGAGATGATAAAATGTTTCCAAAATATGCTGGATGAGAACGAAGAATATGGTGTCATGGAAGATGAAGACAACACTGAAGGACACTTCCCCAGCTGTCCTTGTTATCATCCTGAGTGTGAGGAGGGACCTGATACTTGCAGATGTACCATATATTTTTTACTATAAAATATACTAGAACATCTAATAATTGGCTATTACGAAATATTTCCATCATTATAAATAAAATAAATAAAAATGAAATAAAATTGTATAAATAATAAAATAAAATAATATTTAATTATAAAAATATTCCTTGATTTGTATTATTTTTTTCTAAAGGAAAACTAGGAGTCATCTGTTGGAATATAAAATAACAGAAACTTGTATGTAGTGAAAAATATGAGGATTTATCCGATTATCTAAATTATTTATCTTTATGAAAATATCTAATGGAATTTCATAATATTGTGAAATTCAATTTCTCTTGTGCAGAAGCTCTCAAAGAAAACAAGACTGTGCATGTTTAAGTGACCTGAAAACAAGACTGTGCATGCTTAAGCGATATGAAAATAAGAATTTGTAAATAAGCAAAAGCAAAATTTTTTTGATCCAACGAAGTAAAGCCAATAAAGAAATAAAAAACCATTCACATTTTCCATTCTTTTTTCAATATTTTATTTACAATAACTTTTCTTAATAAATAGGTTTTAAATACAATAATATTTCTTAGGCTTTTTTTACATTCATTTTAACAACAATACAAGAATTTTTCTTAATAAATAAGATTTTATATACATCAATTTTTCTGATTAAATAGGATATAAATACAATATTTTTTCTTATTAACTAAGATTTTATATACAACAATTTTTCTTAATAAATAGGATACAAATACAATATTTTTTCTTAACTAATTAACTAAGACTTTCTTGCATTTTAGCAATCGCATCTAGCAACATGTCAAGTTCGTATTCAGGGTTAGTTTCCTTAATACGAAAATGATACCATGCATAAGTGTTTATATTATTTGATCTAATTTTTCTCTTATCATCTCCATAGCTTAATACTACCTAATTCGCTAGTATATAATCGATGTAGCTTAGATTTAAATGTTAACATAGTATCATATACATTAATCTTATTAAATGGGCAATTCTTATATGTAGCTAAACTATATTTATCTAATATGGCTCTCTTTACCCCCTTCGATTTTTTAATGTCATCTTGGTTTTCTACACTAAATGAATACATTTTTGATCGCAGCCCAACAAACCGCAATTTTCATCCTTCATCATACCAATAACTTTTTTATTTACTATGGGGAAATTATAAATATTGTCTGTAGGATAGTCCGATGTGTCAAATTGTTCATGTATGTCATTTTTTATGTCAGCGTAAAAGTCGTCAGTCTTTATTGAATATATAAAAGAGTCCGTGTCCATATAGTTTAATGAGAGGTTTGTCTTAAACTTAGGTTGCATGTACCCGTAACGGAAATTATACATTTTCCATTTGGACAGCTCGAGTACACAAAATCCTAAGTAAATTGGTTTATTGTAGCAGGTTTTGACTCTAGTCATTTCGATTGCTACAAGATCTTCGGAAAATATAGATAAACTATGAAAATTTGGTTTTGATATCCAAATGATTCCGATTCTCCCAATTATTAACAATTTTAACATCTCTCCTCTTATCCACATTTTCCATGGTTTTACCATACACTGCATTATTAAGTAGTTTGAAAAATTTTTTTCAAAAGCATTTTTAGCAGTGGCTCTATGTCTGGTATTTTGGTCAATATAGCCTTTTAACCAAGGATATTGTTTAAATGCTAGAATACGATGAGTTTTCTTTAAAACTAAACCATATTCTAAGCACTGTTTTAGAACTCTAAAGTGTATCACATATGATTGCTTTGTAGAGAAATCGGTTATCAACTTGCTATACTTCGCTTGCATAGGTTTCTTATTTTCAGCGCAAAAAGGAAGATCATTATGCAAGTCGTGTAAATGAGAGGGATAATCCAACGTAACCTCATAAACATAACCGTCTGTTCCATTATCAGCTATGCTGCTTGGATCCAGATTCAGCTCGTCTTGCGATAGCCATCTGAACCCACCATGAGGAAGATATTCCGACATCGCCCATCCATATAAATTGTTAGCGTCTAAATAGACGAGAAATTCTGAGGGCTTTTCTTTCTCGAAATCTTGCAAATATTTATTATTTGCTTTCCAATATCTTTGACTATACTGTACTATCCCCCCACGTATACCTTTTTTCATAAAATTGTACATGTCTATGTCTGTCAATAATTCTAATTAAATTTTTGTATATTTGAGCATTGCATCCCAGGAAAGGCCAGGTGCTGTATAATACTGGCAAGGATCGAGCTCATAAATACCCTTACAAACTTTTCTAAAGTTCTCGAAAATATCTGTCAGTAAGAGGACGTCTGTTTTTAAGTAAAGTTCCATGTAATCTTTCATTGCTTCACAACCAAAAGTATTCCATACCTCTACAGCATGTGAGTATTCCTCTAAAGGACACTCTTTATTATTCAACTTATTAAAAAAATCACTGCGTGAAGGCAGCTGGCATTCATCTAGTTTTTGGAATGAATTTAGGTACTCATACGGGAAAATAACTTTTTTCTTAATAAGCTGAAATTATTTTTCTGACTGAAATAAGGACCTTATAGTGCTGCTGAAATCATTATCCGACAAATTGCAGGCTAATGATTCCAAACTCTCAGCCATAAAGCGTATAGTATCAAGAAATCTTATTTCAAGCTTATGTCCATCACTCATTTCTGTGAATTTGGAGAGGGATATATAAAGTTCCTTATTGAGAGGGAGTACTTTCAGTTGCAATGAAATTTCACCTAATTCTTTAATAAAAAGATGTGAGTCATAATTTGAATAATTGTGAAAGTAAACTGGTATAAATTTGGGAATTTGGTAATTTAAATTACAGTTGTTGTGGGCTGCACCTCTAAATTTGCCACTAATGTGGCAGTGATCTCTAACACGATCTTTGCCTAGAAATTTTTGACAAATATGGCAATTCACCGCACTATAAAAATTATAAGTATCCGAAGGGGATAAAGTATCCATTTGTCTATTGTTAACTAAGTGGTTATTACATATTTCTTCACAATCCTTAATTAAATATGCTACAAATTTTTTTGAAGCATCTTCCCCCGTATATATCCCAAACTTATCTAAATTATTACTATGCATACACTTAATATAATAACTAAAGGCACAAGGTGTGTGCCTTTTTACTAAATTTGTTTTACTACTTACACTATCACTTATATCCTCTAAGATGCATTCGAAGTCCGCGTAAACAACAAACGGGACATCCATTTTTCGTTGATGTCCCTTAAAACTAAGAATGGCATCCGAACCTGATGGCATAGTTGTGATGATCTTTCCACATTCCTCCTTATGTGTACTCATGATGGTCTCCGTATGAGTATACTGGAGACAGCTGTTGCAGAAGTGTAGTTTTTGTTTATGTGTGGTAGTCTGATTCCATAAAAGTCTGTGAATGATAAAAAAGTAAAATTAAAGATTATAAGTAAAATGTATCTATTATAAAATATATAAAACAAGTATATGTATCATTAAATTAAAGTGTAGTATAATTTTTTAACTTACTTTGATATGTCCTTTATCAAAATGTATTGATGAACTTCACCATTTTCCAAAAGCAACAAGTTTACATGGTTAATTTTCTCGTCCTTGGTGACATAATAAGGACCAATAATCTGATTGGCCCCCTCATCATAGCCGAATACATTAACACTTATTGCTGGATTGTTCACCTCGAACTCTTTTATTTTGTTTCATCCTAATGGAAAGCGTAAATTTTTGAAATTTAACGCTACACCATTTCGCGTAACAATCGTCTCTGCAGCAATGTCTTGAATATTATAAGAACTGCAACGTTCTTGATTGTATTGGGTAATATCCATGGCAGCAATCATACACCACTTGAAGCAAAATTCATCATTATTTTGTATATTGATGCAAGCAAATCTTCTTGCTAATTTTTGAGGTGTGGATATCCAGTTTGATCCTTTGACGAGTGAAGATTTGTTGATGTTGATTTCTGCTCGGACTATGCGTGACAAAGTCCAACCAGAATCTCGCACTTCAAATTCGGACATTTTGGTTGAAATCTCCGCAGCCTGCTTACGGAATAACTCTTCAATGCAATCTGCCTTCGTCAGCAAACTCATTTTGGCTACATGTGATATTATGCACAACTCCAATTCTTCTCCAACAATTTTGATATACTCTGCCACAATACTCAGATGAAATTTAATTATTGAATGCTTACTTAAATTCACTTGAAGTCTCTCCATAAAAACATTTTTATTTTCTTCAACAAATTCTTCCAACAGAAGTTGATCTTTTTTGTTTAAAATTGCATATGTGGCAATATGATTTTTGAATGCTTTCGATATTTTATAATATCGCACATTCGCTTCGACTTCATCTATTCTAGCATGCGAAGTATTCATTGGAGTTGGCAGAGTTTTTTCTCTTCTTTCTTCTACTTCTCCAGCACTTTCCGGTAAGCTTATGTCCATATCATCGTCGAATAAAGTACCTCCAAGGATACCCACACCTCGTTGTTGAGCTTGTTGTTGATGCTGGTACTCTTGTTGATGATAATTAAAAGGCTGCCATTGCATCACATTGGGATTATAATTGTATCCCAAAAACTGATTATTCCATGGCATACCGTATTGTTGAAAATTTAATTGTAACTGATATTGAGGATACTGTAGAGAAGGATATTGTTAATTAATGAATGATGATGATGAAGTTTGATGATTTTGAAGAGATGTCCGCGGTAGCTCTTAATTTATGCCCCGGCTTACGACCACTTGATCCTGCACACTATGGTTTTTAACATGCTCCAAAAAGGACTTTTGGTATTTGTATACCTTATTGCATGTATTACACTGATAACCTGTATAACTCATTTTTAATTATTTTATTATTATTTCACTTTAACACAATTGTTGATGACACTTCTTGTAAATACAATAACGTACTGATGTGTTGGTTAGAAATGTTGGCGTATTTATACTAAAATTAGAAGCAGTATCCTTGCAGCATTCATAAATTTTACTTTTTGTTTCTCTGCTGCTGACTGTACTTAGTTTGCTGCTTTAAAATAATCGTAGACAAAGAAAATGATTACGTTGCAAAATATATATGTATTCTACAAAATATTCCACGCACAAGTACCCACGATCGCACATTCATACACACACACATACATACATACATACATATACATATATACATACATACATATACACATACATACATATACACACACATACATACATACACATACATACATACATATTTCTTAAACAAATACACAAAATATTAAAATACCAACGACAAAAAAGCTGGACCCCCCACACACAAGTATTAGGGGTGTTCACCTACATGTGAACACATAAATAAAATATTTAAATAAATTAATTTAATTTATTTAATTATTTTATTTATAAACAATTTATTAGCGTGAGCAAATCACACATACACATACACACGTTTCATATGAGAATCACTTGTAGTCATCACATCTATTTTCTCTGATATTACTGATATAGTATTACGATAACAAATTTCTACAGTCTGGCAACACTGGCAATTTTCCCTTTGGTATTAGAAAAAAATAATCATGTTTTGCCGTCGGCATTTGAAAAAAATAATAATCATGTTTTGCCGTCGGCATTTGAAAAAAATAATAATCATGTTTTGCCGTCGGCATTTGAAAAAAATAATATTCATGTATTGCCGTAGGCATTAGGAAAAATATTCATACATTGCCGTAGGCATTAGGAAAAATATTCATATATTGCCGTAGGCATTAGGAAAAATATTCATATATTGCCGTAGGCATTAGGAAGAATTAATTTTCACAATTTCCCCATTGGTATTAAGAAAAATCATATTCATGATTTTCCCGTTGGTACTAGGAAAAATCATTTTCATGATTTTCCCGTCGGCATATATACTTATGAAATCTTATTCATATGAAACCCCTTAATCCACCCCAGTAGATTAGTAATGGCGGAGGACGACATGTTTTGGGAATTCAAAACCGGGAAAAATCAAAAAGGGTGGCAACCCTGTTCAAAATGGGGGGATTTTGGGGATTTTCATGCTGAGATTTTCTGGGCTATGTGTGTGTGTGTGAGTTGGATTTTATGTTTATGTATGTACTAGCGTACAGCTTTTGTTGTTATTGTAGAGAAGCGTTGTGCTTACAGTGTATGGATGTATGATGTATATGTGGGTGTGTGTATGTGTCCATGCAGTCAGACTAGGGCCAAATGTCTCTATGTCAACACTAAAACTCTAGTAGTAGGTACATTGTCTACAATTTCTTTTCTATTCGTCAGTATAAAAGAAAGAGAGAAAACAAATGTGGTGTATTTCTGGTGGCTTTTGCAACAACTTGTCAATATTCATATAATTGTATGTACGTAAGGTATGGAAATGTACCACTAAATGTCTAGTTGGTATGTCTCCATGTTCCCATAAGAACTATGTAGTCACTATCTAGTCAATTGTTTTAGTGTTACTAGTAGATTTTCAATGACAAGCACATGCTAAATGTCTATAGCACAAAGTATTGTATGGGGATTAATTAGAGAGTAGTACTGGTGACAAAGTCAAAATCGACTCAGTACATTTTCACCATCGACATTTACTTCAGGGGTATGTGTTTATTTTTTTTTTTATTATTACATATTTTATTTATTGTATCTTCATATATGAACTAACAATAAGTATTCAAATCTTAAATATAAAAATATAATTAGGCCCGACCAGTGTCGGACATAAGCTTAGTAATAGTTATATATAATACATAAGTAGTGATAATCAAAAGGAAAAAAATATAAAAAAATAAAAGTATTTTCAGGAAGTCCCATCTGGAGTGCTGTGAATAAGAGCCCTTGTATCCCTCTTTTTTAGGCGGATGTGTCCAGTAAAGTTCAAAATATTACGAGCAAGCGGATTAGGATGTGATTCGAGTTTTGTTAGATATTTGCCTGCGTATTTTGCAATTTCTTCAGTCACTAGAGGCATATTCAAATCACGATGTATATTTGAATTTTTGATGTACCATGGAGCCGATGTTATCATGCGTAAAATTTTGTTTTGCCTGCGTTGAATTTTCTCTACATTAGAAGCTGAAGCAGTGCCCCATAGTTGAATTCCGTAGCACCATATTGGCTTTAAAAGCGACTTGTATATTAAAAGTTTACAGTCTAGGCTAAGTGTTGAATTTCGACCAATCAGCCAATGTACCTGAGTTAATTTAAGTTTCATTTGAGTTAACTTAGAGTCAATGTGGTGTTTCCATGTAAGTCGTCGATCAGGGTGTATACCAAGATATTTCACATGTGAATGTTGAGAAACAACTTGATTGTTAATCCGAATGGGGGAACAAGTATCTCTTCGTAAAGTAAATGTTACTTGAACACACTTTTGTTCATTTACCTTGATTCTCCATAAGTTTAACCAAAGCTCCATCTGGCTAATGTGTTCCTGGAGTTTGCGGGATGCCTCATCAGGGTTTTCATGCATACTAAGGCAGGCTGTATCGTCGGCAAATGTGGAAGTATGGATACTACTGCTCACAGGCATATCACAAGTATAAATTAAATATAAAACTGGTCCCAGTATACTCCCCTGTGGCACACCAGATGAAATTGTTTCAGGCCTACTTGTAAAGTCTCCTTCCGCAACAGTGAACTTACGGGAAATAATGTAACTTTCCAAAAGATTTAAAATGTTTATTGGTAAGTAAGTCTTCAATTTTAATATTAGGCCTTCATGCCACACTTTATCAAATGCCTGGGAAATGTCTATAAACAGCGCAGAGCAATACTTTTTTTCTTCAAAAGTTTTTCTTATAAATTGAACCAATCTATGAGTTTGTTCAATGGTGCTATGCTGACTTCTAAAACCAAATTGGTGGTCCGGTATGCACCCACTACTAACTAGAATTGGGGACAATTTTGTCATGAGCAGTTTTTCGAAAAGCTATGACATTGTTGACAGTAAACTTATTGGCCTATATGACTCAGCTTTGGTAAGATCTTTGCCCGGCTTTGGAATCATTTTAACCTTGGCAAGCTTCCAGCTGTTTGGATAATACTCCAATCGTAAAATGGCATTAAAAATGAATAGCAGGATTCTAATAGCTATACTAGGCAACATTATCAGCATCTGGTTACTAATTTCATCAATACCCGGAGCTTTTTTCGGGTTGAGTTCGGCAATTAATTTTTGTAAATCACGCGTCTTAAACTTTATGTGTTGAGGGGGTAGAGCGACTATATGTATTCGGCAAATCAGCAACACCAGTACATATATTTTGCGTAAAAACGGATTTTAAGTGCTCAGCAAATATTTTACCTTTTTCAGTATCGCTTCTTGCCCAACCTCCGGTATATGTGCGTAGAGGTGGCTTATACTCGACGGGTGTTTTAAGCTTTCTAGCAGCGCGCCACAAGGAGTAATTAGACGCCGGTGTAACATCAAGACCCTCCAGATAATTTTTAAGAGATGCAATTTTTTCAGATGCAAGCAACTCTTGGAGTCGTTTAGTGCACTCTTTAAATCTGATTTTATTTTGTGGTGATCTGTGCTGTTGCCATTCCCTTCTAGCCCTTCTTTTTTCACGTACGAGACGTTCAATGTCTGTAGAATAAATTTTATTAAACCCAATCTGCGGATGGGAGATAGTGGCATGTTCAGCAGCCTGTTTAATATTCTCGCTGAGATTGGCAATGTTCGATTCAATATCATCGGGTGTTCTAAGCGTAATGTTTTCCGTACAATGACTGCTGAGATATTTTTTGAACCCCAGCCAATTAACACGATTGATCATCTTCACATATGGGTCATGTAAGTTACTTCTTAATGGGCTACAAATTGTAATGATCGTCGGGGAGTGATCGGACGAGAGATCAAGAGAAGCTTGAACTTGAATTAAATCCCTAGAGATATTTTTTATGACTCCAAAATCTATAACATCCGGAATTTTTTGTATGTCAGTAGGCCAATAAGTGGGCTCCCCACTCGAAATGACATCCAAGCCCATTTTTGAAATAGTGTTGAACAATGCTCGACCTCTGGGTGTAACAAGGCGCGAACCCCAGAACGTATGTTTCGCATTGTAGTCTCCAGCTGATACAAAACAAGGTCCAAGAGATTTGTAGAAATCCTCATATTGATTCTCAGTGATTGAAAATCTGGGAGGGGAGTAAATTGATGATATAACGAAATTTGAACAAAAACTTTCAATGCCAATATTTGTTGCTTGTAGGTATTCTTCACAAATGTTATCAAGAACATAGTGCTTGAGTCTTGACTTTATTAGAATTGCTGATCTGTCCATTCCGACTTGGACCTTGGGTTTTGGGCTACTCTTATTTTCAGTGACAACTTGGTTAAGTGGTGACCCCGAGCCCGAGGCGGGTGATATCGCTGAGTTAAATGTGGAAGTACTAGGCAATATTGTCAACGATTCACTAGTTGGCATTGGACAAAGCGAAGTTGATCGCTGACGAAACTGTGGTTTTGCCGTTAGAAAAAGTCTATTATCAGATTTTTGATTTTTATTAAGAGCTTCAGAACTCACAGCAAGTCTATTATCAGATATTTTATTTTTATTGATATCATTATGAGCATCAAAACTCACAGTAAAATAGGCATTTCTGCCGTTAGAACTCACTTCACTATTTCTTTCCTTTGGGGTACTCATATAGAGTATTCCTCAAGGGTATGTTTGTATGTTTTTTTGTTTACGGTTTTTTTTTGTTTTTGTTATTTCTATATGTAAAAAATATTTGCAAAGCAAATAAAGCTTATTTATTATAGTCAATATGTACTACGAATATTTTTGTATGATTTTTTTTTATTTAGTTTGTATGTAAGAAAAATTCCGCTATTATGTCTGTTCACTATGAAGGTACAACGAGAACTGTATGTGTTTATGAGTATGTGTTTTTGTATGTATAGGGTGTTTTTTTAGAGGTATAGAACTTCGAATTGAAATAAAACACAAGAAAATCGTTTTAATGTCCATCAATTTGGCTTTATTGGAAGGATAATTTTATGCCATTAATGTTTAAATATGATTTCGGGCATGTGGCCGCCGCGGCTGGCTCGAATAAAGCCAATTCGGCTGGCTCAAATAAAGCAAATTTGCACGATTTTTTTAGAGGTATAGAACTTCGAATTGAAATAAAACACAAGAAAATCGTTTTAATGTCCATCAATTTGGCTTTATTGGAAGGATAATTTTATGCCATTAATGTTTAAATATGATTTCGGGCATGTAGCCGCCACGGCTGGCTCGAATAAAGCCAATTCGGCTGGCTTTTTGCCAGCCGAATTTGCACGATTTGCAAGCGTTGTTCTTTTGTCAACCTGTTCTTGATGAAATGCCAAACCAAACTAAATATTAATCACTTGACAGCTGACAAAATGGCCGCCAGTTAAAAAAGTGATGCCAACTTAAAGTTCTATACGTCAATAAAAAACACCCTATACTTGTGTGTCTACGGGTGTCCGATCCTTTTGTTGTAGTGGCAGACAATCATTATACCCAGTAGGAAATGTTGATGGTGAAAATGTGCTGATTAGCTTTTGACTAGCTTGTCATCAGTACTATTATATAATTATACCCCATACAATACTTTGTACTATAGACATTTAGCATGTGCTTGTCATTGAAAATATACTAGTCACACTAAAGCAATTGATTAGGTAGTGACCACGTAGTTGTTATGGGGTCATGAGACATACTAACCAGACATTTATTTACTGGTACATTTGTATAATTTGCGAACATACAAATGTGTGTATATTGACAATTCCACCTCTCTCCTTCTTTTATACTGACGGATAGAAGAAAACTTATTATAGCAAAGTTGTAACTAGAATTTTGGTTTTGACACAAAGACACTTGCTCCCAGTCTGACTGCAGGGTAGTTACAAGGGATCTGTGTATTTGTGTGTATGTGTGATTATTATTTGATAGACTTTGGCTTGCTGTTTTGAGTTATCGTTGGTATGCTTATGTAGGGTTATTGTATTGCATTTATGTTTGCAATCTCTGGGGAAATAATCTAATAGCTACAGAGAGTGGCAACCATGTTGTGAATGGAAGTGGGTAGGGAATATATTTGGTAATGCATCTATATGTTGTTGTATTAATGTATGTGATCATATCTATTTTTACTATGAAGAATATCATTGCTTGTGTGTATTGTTTGGTTTTTCATACATATTTACAAATGAATGTGTATTTGTTTTCTGGGTTATTGACGTTGCTATTCTTATGGAGATAGAAAATATTGTGTTGGCATAGGTTTTATATGTACAACTGAATGTCAGATCTTAAATGTTTTGAATCCAATCAGGTTGATACGCATTTTTTTGAATAGGGGTAATGATATTTTTATTTCAGTATATTTTACTTTAATGTAACAATTATAGGAAATAGCTTTTGTAGAAATACAGCAAAATCTTATAGAAGCGCCTACTTTCACGTGTCCCGATGTTTCTCGTATTACAAACAGATGCTAGCAATTTTGTTCTGGGTGTTGCTGTGTATGTGAATTTCATCATATATCGTAATACCAATAGAGAATTGTGGAAATATGTATGTGTGTGTGTATGTGTGTATGTGTGTGTGAATTTCATCATATTTCGTAATACCAATATGTGTGTGTGTGTGTGTGTTTGTGTATGTGTATGTGTGTGTGTATGTGTGTGTATGAATTTCATCATATTTCGTAATACCAATAGAGAATTGTGGAAATGTGTATGTGTGCGTGTGTGTGTGTGTGTGTGTGTGTGAATTTCATCATATGTCGTAATAAATTAGAATTGATACTACAACAGCTAATTGAATGTAGTAGGATACATACTACATTTAAATTTAATATGGAGCTCACATGCGATTATATGAAGACGGTGAATGATGAGATGAATGTTTTCCAACTGGTACATATTTCTAAAATGATGTTAGTGACTTTGTCTGATGACATAGAGGATATGTACAAGAAACAGGCCGAGGAGCTAAGAGCTAAATGGAAGAATTCCAAGAGAGGGATAGCGGATGGACCTTGATTTCAATAAATTCCCTTGAAGTTAATATAAACAAGGCGTCCATTATAAGAGGATCGAGCTTTATCCCTCTCCCAAAAAATATTGCAGTGAAATGTGCATGCATAAATGTCGAAAACAATGATATTTATTGCTTTAAATGGTGTATCATTGCGGCTTTGGACACAAATAGTACTTTAGATCGAAGACAACAAAAAAACTATAGAAACTATAATATAACAAACATTTCTGATGAGAATATTAATATAGGGGCAATTGTATTAAATTTTGAAGGCCTAGAGTTTCCACTCCCATTGAAGCAGATTAAACAATTCGAACGTCAAAATAATATGAGCATTAACGTGTTTGGTCACAATGGAACATCGCTTATAGGACCATACTACATAACAAAAGGGGAGCAACATGTTCATATTAATCTGTTATTGCTCCAGTCCGATGAAAACTTCCACTATATGCTCATGAAGGATATATCAAAGTAAGTTTAATTTTTGCATTTAATGTTTTCATATCTATTTAAAAAGTTACTTCTTACTACTTGGTATATTTATTTATTTCTTATTGGTATTTTCTATATTTTCTTCAGACTTCTTCGTTCCAACATGACATATCATGATCATAAGATACATATATGCAACACATGCCTATTTTATACACATGATTATTATGTGTATAATCACCACAAAAATGTTTGTGGGAAAAAAGTCATCAGAATGCCCGAAGATGAATCTATCATCAAGTTTCAAAACTACTACAAACAGTTAGATGTACCATTTGTAATCTACGCATACTTTGAATCTATTTTGGAAAAAATTGATGATCCTGTAAGTAAAAGCACTACAAATGTACAGAAACATCATGCGTGTGCATTCGCTTATTTTATTAATTGTAGCTTTAAGAGAGAAAATAATTTATATAGAAATTATTTTGGTGAAGATTCGGCTAACATATTTATCAAAAAAATAGTTGAAGATTGTACAGATATTTATCTAAATTATTTACTTAAAGTTAAGAAAATGTTCATGACCCTAATAGAAATAGCGCAATATAATAATGCACAAGATTGTCATATTTGTAAGAAAATATTAAATAATGATAAAGTTAGAGATCATTGTCATCTTACGGGTAATTATCGAGGGGCAGCTCATAGCGACTGTAATTTGAATTATAAAACACCTCATTTTATACCAGTTATCTTCCATAATCTTTCTGCATACGATATGCACTTATTTTTCAAAGAACTTTCTACTATAAAAAATTCCACAATAAAAGTGATTCCCCAGAACACAGAGCGTTATATTTCTCTTTCAATTTTCATCAGATTAGATGCAAAACATGGATTTCAAATAAGATTTATAGACTCGTTTAGATTTATGGCTTCGAGTTTAGATACCTTAGCGAAAAATCTTGATAGCAATGATTTTAATACTATTCGATCATATTTCGTTGATGAAGCTCATTTCAACTTGATTAGAAGAAAGGGTGTATTTCCGTACTCTTACATGGATTCCATGACTAAGTTTAAGGAAATTAGACTCCCTAATAGAGAAGAGTTCTTCAATATTCTAACGAATGAAGAATGTGATGTAGTCGAGTATGAACATGCTCAAAAAATATGGAGAGAGTTTAACTGTAAAACCCTCCTTGACTATACTGAACTCTATTTAAAGACAGATGTTCTTCTTTTAACCGACGTGTTTGAAAATTTTAGAAAAATTTGTAAAGATATATACGATTTGGACCCCTGCCACTATTATACAGCACCAGGCTTATCTTGGGATGTAATGTTGAAAACCACAGAAGTTTCACTCGAACTGTTCACTGATTCCGAAATGTATATGTTTATGCAAAACGGAATAAGAGGTGGACTAGTTCAATGCTCGCAAAGATATTCGAAGGCGAATAATAAGTATTTAGAAGATTTTGATGCATCAAAACCATCGGAATTTCTTGTATATTTAGACGCTAACAATTTGTATGGATGGGCGATGTCGGAATATCTTCCTTGCGGTGAATTTGAGTGGGTATGTGATACTGATTTTGATGTTAAAAAAATTTCTGATACTGCAGAGTATGGGTACATTTTAGAAGTGGATATAGATTATCCTGATTCAACGCATGATCTACATAATGATTTGCCATTTTGTCCTCAAAATAAGCACGTGGGGGGATCCAAAATCAAAAAATTAGTTGCAGACTTACACTCAAAAACAAATTACACCATACACTATAGAGTTTTAAAACAAGCCATTTCAAATGGCCTCATCTTAAAACAAATCCATAGAATACTCCTTGGCTAAAAAAATATATTGACTTAAATTGTTTATCTAATTTTTCGACCTTTTATATATGTTCAATAAAACTATTTCTTTAAGCTTTAGGTCCGTAAATTTTATATATTTTTCTTATATATTTTTATTTTTGATCGATATTTCGTAAACCTTTGGTTTACTTCTTCAGGATATAGTAAATTGTATTTTGATTTTTCTGTTTTTTTTGTTTTTTCTTTTTCCTTTTTTTCAATTAATTGAAAAAAAACAAAAAAAAATAGAAAAATCAAAATACAATTTACTATATCCTGAAGAAGTAAACCAAAGGTTTACGAAATATCGATCAAAAATAAAAATATATAAGAAAAATATATAAAATTTACGGACCTAAAGCTTAAAGAAATAGTTTTATTGAATATATTGACTTAAACACATTTCATAGGACAAAAGCTAAAAATAATTTTGAAAAAGATTTCTTCAAACTTTTAAACAATGCTGTTTACGGGAAGACAATGGAAAACATTGAAAAACGTAGGGATATTAGAATTACTTCATCTTGGGAAACAACAAACAGGAATCATTTGGGTCTCAGAGCATTAATTGCGAAACCAAATTTTATACAGTTAACAAAATTTTCTGACGATATGTATGCGGTAGAGTTAGAAAAAATGGAACCACTATATGATAAACCTATATATGTTGGTTTCACAGTACTGGAGTTATCCAAGTGGAGAATGTATGACTTCCATTATGGCTTCATGAAGCCTAAATTTGGAGAGAACATTTCTCTCAACTATATGGATACTGACTCATTTATTTATTCAATTAAAACTGATGATTTTTACGATGACATCCGTAATGATATTAGTTTGAATTTTGATACGTCAGAATATCCTATAGATAACCAATTTCGTTTACCCCTACTCAATAAGAAGGTTTTGGGAATGATGAAAGATGAAAACAATGGGGATACAATGACAGAGTTTGTTGGTTTAAGAGCAAAAATGTATTCTCTGTCAACTCTTCGATCGGAAGCTGTTAAAAAATCTAAAGGGGTCAAAAAGTCTTTAATTAAAAAGTTGTCCATTAATGATTACAAAAGTTGCTTATTTGAATCCAAAATTATCTCGGATGAAATGTTTTTGTTTAGATCTAAAACACATCAACTATATACACAAAAACTACATAAAATAGCACTTAGCTTTTCTGATGATAAAAGAAATATAATGAGAGATAAAATTAAAACGCGTGCTTGGGGACATTACATAGACCGAAACAATGAAACAATGGATGTAGAATAGAATGCTTCCTATTAAATGGCATGTAAGATGACAAAGACAATTTAATTTTATCATTATTTAATATTTTCTTTAATTATTTATTATTTACCTATTTGCTTATTAATTTATTTATTGATTTATTTCTTTAATTATTTATTAATTTATTTATTATTTATTTATTAATTTATTTATTGTTTATATATTTGTTTATTAATTTATTTCTTTATTTATTTATTAATTTATTTATTGTTTATATATTTGTTTATGAATTTATCTATTAATTTTAGTATTTTATTCACACAAAAACATGTAAAAATTTAATGGTTTAAAACTTTTATCTTTTTACCTACAAAGATTCGATTAATGATCTTTTTTCTTTTTATATCTTTCTTTTTATATATATATTTTTATTTATACATAGAGTTAAATTTGTATTAGTACTAAGATTTTTAAGAAAAATGTTAAATAAAATATTGAAAAAATATTAAAATATGTAAATGGTTTTTATTTCAGTTCTTTTTTGTTTTCATATCGCTTAAACATATACAGTCTTGATATCTTTGAGAGGTCCTACACAAGAGGAATTGAATTTCACAATATCATGAAATACCATTAAATTTCATTACATATTTTCTTCTCAACACCAACTGTTTTAAAATTTTCTCATCCATGTTTAATAATAGCAAATAAGAGGTATCAGCTATTAGATAAGATATCAGCTATTAGATCAGGTATCAGCTATCAGATCAGCTTATCAGGACCTGATCTGGTTTTCAGATCAGCTTTTCAGGACCTGGTCTGGTTTTCAGATCAGCTTATCAGGACCTGGTCTGGTTTTCAGATCAGCTTTTCAGGACCTGGTCTGGTTTTCAGAACAGCTTTTCAGGACCTGGTCTGGTTTTCAGATCAGCTTATCAGGACCTGGTCTGGTTTTCAGATCAGCTTTTCAGGTATCAAATCAGGTTATTAGGTAGCTGGTCTGGTGTTCAGATCAGCTTATCAGGTATCAGATGAGGTTATAGCAAATAGATGTATGAAGTTTAAAGTTAGATTAATAACTAAAGTCAATCCTTTATGAGCAGTAATTTATATAGTTATGAAATAGTCAAATTGTTTTCTAAAACGAACATTATTTAATTTATCATCAAAAATCTCTATTTATCCTTCCAACACTATACAAATTTCTTGAAACTCTTCAAAATTCATATTATTGACAACATAATCCCTATACACGAGCTTAATATTTTTCTCATCTTGCTTAAACATTATAATAACATTTTCATTGTCTCTTGTTAAATGCTTACAGCCGTATTCATAAAAATTTTAAACAGCATTTTGAATGTTGTTTAACCAAAATTCCCTAAAATTGTATTCATAATAGAATTTTAGCTTAAAAAACGTTTTTTTATTTAAACCTTGTGTAGATCACCAAATCTTAAAAATTAACTGCACCCATACTTAAAATAATTTTGAGTTGACATCGTTGTAATTTTGCTTCATGTTTATTTGCATTTTTAACTTTGCCTATATGTATGTATGTATGTATGCATGTATGTATGTATTTATGTATGTATTAGGAATTATACTAGAAGTTGGGCACAAGTAGAATGAGTCATCATTCTTCTGTCGCCCCATACAAAAATATACACGTACATATGTATGTATATTATTCGGCTTTTTCTGATTAAATAGGATATAAATACAATATTTTTTCTTATTAACTAAGATTTTATATACAACAATTTTTCTTAATAAATAGGATACAAATACAATATTTTTTCTTAACTAATTAACTAAGACTTTCTTGCATTTTAGCAATCTCATCTAGCAACATGTCAAGTTCGTATTCAGGGTTAGTTTCCTTAATACGAAAATGATACCATGCATAAGTGTTTATATTATTTGATCTAATTTTTCTCTTATCTTATTAAATAGGCAATTCTTATATGTAGCTAAACTATATTTATCTAATATGGCTCTCTTTACCCCCTTCGATTTTTTAATGTCATCTTGGTTTTCTACACTAAATGAATACATTTTTGATCGCAGCCCAACAAACTCTGTCATTATCTTACCGCAATTTTCATCCTTCATCATACCAATAACTTTTTTATTTACTATGGGGAAATTATAAATATTGTCTGTAGGATAGTCCGATGTGTCAAATTGTTCATGTATGTCATTTTTTATGTCAGCGTAAAAGTCGTCAGTCTTTATTGAATATATAAAAGAGTCCGTGTCCATATAGTTTAATGAGAGGTTTGTCTTAAACTTAGGTTGCATGTACCCGTAACGGAAATTATACATTTTCCATTTGGACAGCTCGAGTACACAAAATCCTAAGTAAATTGGTTTATTGTAGCAGGTTTTGACTCTAGTCATTTCGATTGCTACAAGATCTTCGGAAAATATAGATAAACTATGAAAATTTGGTTTTGATATCCAAATGATTCCGATTCTCCCAATTATTAACAATTTTAACATCTCTCCTCTTATCGACATTTTCCATGGTTTTACCATACACTGCATTATTAAGTAGTTTGAAAAATTTTTTTTCAAAAGCATTTTTAGCAGTGGCTCTATGTCTGGTATTTAGGTCAATATAGCCTTTTAACCATGGATATTGTTTAAATGCTAGAATACGATGAGTTTTCTTTAAAACTAAACCATATTCTAAGCACTGTTTTAGAACTCTAAAGTGTATCACATATGATTGCTTTGTAGAGAAATCGGTTATCAACTTGCTATACTTCGCTTGCATAGGTTTCTTATTTTCAGCGCAAAAAGGAAGATCATTATGCAAGTCGTGTAAATGAGAGGGATAATCCAACGTAACCTCATAAACATAACCGTCTGTTCCATTATCAGCTATGCTGTTTGGATCCAGATTCAGCTCGTCTTGCGATAACCATCTGAACCCACCATGAGGAAGATATTCCGACATCGCCCATCCATATAAATTGTTAGCGTCTAAATAGACGAGAAATTCTGAGGGCTTTTCTTTCTCGAAATCTTGCAAATATTTATTATTTGCTTTCGAATATCTTTGACTATACTGTACTATCCCCCCACGTATACCTTTTTTCATAAAATTGTACATGTCTATGTCTGTCAATAATTCTAATTAAATTTTTGTATATTTGAGCATTGCATCCCAGGAAAGGCCAGGTGCTGTATAATACTGGCAAGGATCGAGCTCATAAATACCCTTACAAACTTTTCTAAAGTTCTCGAAAATATCTGTCAGTAAGAGGACGTCTGTTTTTAAGTAAAGTTCCATGTAATCTTTCATTGCTTCACAACCAAAAGTATTCCATACCTCTACAGCATGTGAGTATTCCTCTAAAGAACACTCTTTATTATTCAACTTATTAAAAAAATCACTGCGTGAAGGCAGCTGGCATTCATCTAGTTTTTGGAATGAATTTAGGTACTCATACGGGAAAATAACTTTTTTCTTAATAAGCTGAAATTATTTTTCTGACTGAAATAAGGACCTTATAGTGCTGCTGAAATCATTCCAAACTCTCAGCCATAAAGCGTATAGTATCAAGAAATCTTATTTCAAGCTTATGTCCATCACTCATTTCTGTGAATTTGGAGAGGGATATATAAAGTTCCTTATTGAGAGGGAGTACTTTCAGTTGCAATGAAATTTCACCTAATTCTTTAATAAAAAGATGTGAGTCATAATTTGAATAATTGTGAAAGTAAACTGGTATAAATTTGGGAATTTGGTAATTTAAATTACAGTTGTTGTGGGCTGCACCTCTAAATTTGCCACTAATGTGGCAGTGATCTCTAACACGATCCTTGCCTAGAAATTTTTGACAAATATGGCAATTCACCGCACTATAAAAATTATAAGTATCCGAAGGGGGTAAAGTATCCATTTGTCTATTGTTAACTAAGTGGTTATTATATATTTCTTCACAATCCTTAATTAAATATGCTACAAATTTTTTTGAAGCATCTTCCCCCGTATATATCCCAAACTTATCTAAATTATTACTATGCATACACTTAATATAATAACTAAAGGCACAAGGTGTGTGCCTTTTTACTAAATTTGTTTTACTACTTACACTATCACTTATATCCTCTAAGATGCATTCGAAGTCCGCGTAAACAACAAACGGGACATCCATTTTTCGTTGATGTCCCTTAAAACTAAGAATGGCATCCGAACCTGATGGCATAGTTGTGACGATCTTTCCACATTCCTCCTTATGTGTACTCATGATGGTCTCCGTATGAGTATACTGGAGACAGCTGTTGCAGAAGTGTAGTTTTTGTTTATGTGTGGTAGTCTGATTCCATAAAAGTCTGTGAATGATAAAAAAGTAAAATTAAAGATTATAAGTAAAATGTATCTATTATAAAATATATAAAACAAGTATATGTATCATTAAATTAAAGTGTAGTATAATTTTTTAACTTACTTTGATATGTCCTTTATCAAAATGTATTGATGAACTTCACCATTTTCCAAAAGCAACAAGTTTACATGGTTAATTTTCTCGTCCTTGGTGACATAATAAGGACCAATAATCTGATTGGCCCCCTCATCATAGCCGAATACATTAACACTTATTGCTGGATTGTTCACCTCGAACTCTTTTATTTTGTTTCATCCTAATGGAAAGCGTAAATTTTTGAAATTTAACGCTACACCATTTCGCGTAACAATCGTCTCTGCAGCAATGTCTTGAATATTATAAGAACTGCAACGTTCTTGATTGTATTGGGTAATATCCATGGCAGCAATCATACACCACTTGAAGCAAAATTCATCATTATTTTGTATATTGATGCAAGCAAATCTTCTTGCTAATTTTTGAGGTGTGGATATCCAGTTTGATCCTTTGACGAGTGAAGATTTGTTGATGTTGATTTCTGCTCGGACTATGCGTGACAAAGTCCAACCAGAATCTCGCACTTCAAATTCGGACATTTTGGTTGAAATCTCCGCAGCCTGCTTACGGAATAACTCTTCAATGCAATCTGCCTTCGTCAGCAAACTCATTTTGGCTACATGTGATATTATGCACAACTCCAATTCTTCTCCAACAATTTTGATATACTCTGCCACAATACTCAGATAAAATTTAATTATTGAATGCTTACTTAAATTCACTTGAAGTCTCTCCATAAAAACATTTTTATTTTCTTCAACAAATTCTTCCAACAGAAGTTGATCTTTTTTGTTTAAAATTGCATATGTGGCAATATGATTTTTGAATGCTTTCGATATTTTATAATATCGCACATTCGCTTCGACTTCATCTGTTCTAGCATGCGAAGTATTCATTGGAGTTGGCAGAGTTTTTTCTCTTCTTTCTTCTACTTCTCCATCACTTTCCGGTAAGCTTATGTCCATATCATCGTCGAATAAAGTACCTCCAAGGATACCCACACCTCGTTGTTGAGCTTGTTGTTGATGCTGGTACTCTTGTTGATGATAATTAAAAGGCTGCCATTGCATCACATTGGGATTATAATTGTATCCCAAAAACTGATTATTCCATGGCATACCGTATTGTTGAAAATTTAATTGTAACTGATATTGAGGATACTGTAGAGAAGGATATTGTTAATTAATGAATGATGATGATGAAGTTTGATGATTTTGAAGAGATGTCCGCGGTAGCTCTTAATTTATGCCCCGGCTTACGACCACTTGATCCTGCACACTATGGTTTTTAACATGCTCCAAAAAGGACTTTTGGTATTTGTATACCTTATTGCATGTATTACACTGATAACCTGTATAACTCATTTTTAATTATTTTATTATTATTTCACTTTAACACAATTGTTGATGACACTTCTTGTAAATACAATAACGTACTGATGTGTTGGTTAGAAATGTTGGCGTATTTATACTAAAATTAGAAGCAGTATCCTTGCAGCATTCATAAATTTTACTTTTTGTTTCTCTGCTGCTGACTGTACTTAGTTTGCTGCTTTAAAATAATCGTAGACAAAGAAAATGATTACGTTGCAAAATATATATGTATTCTACAAAATATTCCACGCACAAGTACCCACGATCGCACATTCATACACACACACATACATACATACATACATATACATATATACATACATACATATACACATACATACATATACACACACATACATACATACACATACATACATACATATTTCTTAAACAAATACACAAAATATTAAAATACCAACGACAAAAAAGCTGGACCCCCCACACACAAGTATTAGGGGTGTTCACCTACATGTGAACACATAAATAAAATATTTAAATAAATTAATTTAATTTATTTAATTATTTTATTTATAAACAATTTATTAGCGTGAGCAAATCACACATACACATACACACGTTTCATATGAGAATCACTTGTAGTCATCACATCTATTTTCTCTGATATTACTGATATAGTATTACGATAACAAATTTCTACAGTCTGGCAACACTGGCAATTTTCCCTTTGGTATTAGAAAAAAATAATCATGTTTTGCCGTCGGCATTTGAAAAAAATAATAATCATGTTTTGCCGTCGGCATTTGAAAAAAATAATAATCATGTTTTGCCGTCGGCATTTGAAAAAAATAATATTCATGTATTGCCGTAGGCATTAGGAAAAATATTCATACATTGCCGTAGGCATTAGGAAAAATATTCATATATTGCCGTAGGCATTAGGAAAAATATTCATATATTGCCGTAGGCATTAGGAAGAATTAATTTTCACAATTTCCCCATTGGTATTAAGAAAAATCATATTCATGATTTTCCCGTTGGTACTAGGAAAAATCATTTTCATGATTTTCCCGTCGGCATATATACTTATGAAATCTTATTCATATGAAACCCCTTAATCCACCCCAGTAGATTAGTAATGGCGGAGGACGACATGTTTTGGGAATTCAAAACCGGGAAAAATCAAAAAGGGTGGCAACCCTGTTCAAAATGGGGGGATTTTGGGGATTTTCATGCTGAGATTTTCTGGGCTATGTGTGTGTGTGTGAGTTGGATTTTATGTTTATGTATGTACTAGCGTACAGCTTTTGTTGTTATTGTAGAGAAGCGTTGTGCTTACAGTGTATGGATGTATGATGTATATGTGGGTGTGTGTATGTGTCCATGCAGTCAGACTAGGGCCAAATGTCTCTATGTCAACACTAAAACTCTAGTAGTAGGTACATTGTCTACAATTTCTTTTCTATTCGTCAGTATAAAAGAAAGAGAGAAAACAAATGTGGTGTATTTCTGGTGGCTTTTGCAACAACTTGTCAATATTCATATAATTGTATGTACGTAAGGTATGGAAATGTACCACTAAATGTCTAGTTGGTATGTCTCCATGTTCCCATAAGAACTATGTAGTCACTATCTAGTCAATTGTTTTAGTGTTACTAGTAGATTTTCAATGACAAGCACATGCTAAATGTCTATAGCACAAAGTATTGTATGGGGATTAATTAGAGAGTAGTACTGGTGACAAAGTCAAAATCGACTCAGTACATTTTCACCATCGACATTTACTTCAGGGGTATGTGTTTATTTTTTTTTTTATTATTACATATTTTATTTATTGTATCTTCATATATGAACTAACAATAAGTATTCAAATCTTAAATATAAAAATATAATTAGGCCCGACCAGTGTCGGACATAAGCTTAGTAATAGTTATATATAATACATAAGTAGTGATAATCAAAAGGAAAAAAATATAAAAAAATAAAAGTATTTTCAGGAAGTCCCATCTGGAGTGCTGTGAATAAGAGCCCTTGTATCCCTCTTTTTTAGGCGGATGTGTCCAGTAAAGTTCAAAATATTACGAGCAAGCGGATTAGGATGTGATTCGAGTTTTGTTAGATATTTGCCTGCGTATTTTGCAATTTCTTCAGTCACTAGAGGCATATTCAAATCACGATGTATATTTGAATTTTTGATGTACCATGGAGCCGATGTTATCATGCGTAAAATTTTGTTTTGCCTGCGTTGAATTTTCTCTACATTAGAAGCTGAAGCAGTGCCCCATAGTTGAATTCCGTAGCACCATATTGGCTTTAAAAGCGACTTGTATATTAAAAGTTTACAGTCTAGGCTAAGTGTTGAATTTCGACCAATCAGCCAATGTACCTGAGTTAATTTAAGTTTCATTTGAGTTAACTTAGAGTCAATGTGGTGTTTCCATGTAAGTCGTCGATCAGGGTGTATACCAAGATATTTCACATGTGAATGTTGAGAAACAACTTGATTGTTAATCCGAATGGGGGAACAAGTATCTCTTCGTAAAGTAAATGTTACTTGAACACACTTTTGTTCATTTACCTTGATTCTCCATAAGTTTAACCAAAGCTCCATCTGGCTAATGTGTTCCTGGAGTTTGCGGGATGCCTCATCAGGGTTTTCATGCATACTAAGGCAGGCTGTATCGTCGGCAAATGTGGAAGTATGGATACTACTGCTCACAGGCATATCACAAGTATAAATTAAATATAAAACTGGTCCCAGTATACTCCCCTGTGGCACACCAGATGAAATTGTTTCAGGCCTACTTGTAAAGTCTCCTTCCGCAACAGTGAACTTACGGGAAATAATGTAACTTTCCAAAAGATTTAAAATGTTTATTGGTAAGTAAGTCTTCAATTTTAATATTAGGCCTTCATGCCACACTTTATCAAATGCCTGGGAAATGTCTTTTTTTCTTCAAAAGTTTTTCTTATAAATTGAACCAATCTATGAGTTTGTTCAATGGTGCTATGCTGACTTCTAAAACCAAATTGGTGGTCCGGTATGCACCCACTACTAACTAGAATTGGGGACAATTTTGTCATGAGCAGTTTTTCGAAAAGCTATGACATTGTTGACAGTAAACTTATTGGCCTATATGACTCAGCTTTGGTAAGATCTTTGCCCGGCTTTGGAATCATTTTAACCTTGGCAAGCTTCCAGCTGTTTGGATAATACTCCAATCGTAAAATGGCATTAAAAATGAATAGCAGGATTCTAATAGCTATACTAGGCAACATTATCAGCATCTGGTTACTAATTTCATCAATACCCGGAGCTTTTTTCGGGTTGAGTTCGGCAATTAATTTTTGTAAATCACGCGTCTTAAACTTTATGTGTTGAGGGGGTAGAGCGACTATATTCGGCAAATCAGCAACACCAGTACATATATTTGGCGTAAAAACGGATTTTAAGTGCTCAGCAAATATTTTACGTTTTTCAGTATCGCTTCTTGCACAACCTCCGGTATATGTGCGTAGAGGTGGCTTATACTCGACGGGTGTTTTAAGCTTTCTAGCAGCGCGCCACAAGGAGTAATTAGACGCCGGTGTAACATCAAGACCCTCCAGATAATTTTTAAGAGATGCAATTTTTTCAGATGCAAGCAACTCTTGGAGTCGTTTAGTGCACTCTTTAAATCTGATTTTATTTTGTGGTGATCTGTGCTGTTGCCATTCCCTTCTAGCCCTTCTTTTTTCACGTACGAGACGTTCAATGTCTGTAGAATAAATTTTATTAAACCCAATCTGCGGATGGGAGATAGTGGCATGTTCAGCAGCCTGTTTAATATTCTCGCTGAGATTGGCAATGTTCGATTCAATATCATCGGGTGTTCTAAGCGTAATGTTTTCCGTACAATGACTGCTGAGATATTTTTTGAACCCCAGCCAATTAACACGATTGATCATCTTCACATATGGGTCATGTAAGTTACTTCTTAATGGGCTACAAATTGTAATGATCGTCGGGGAGTGATCGGACGAGAGATCAAGAGAAGCTTGAGCTTGAATTAAATCCCTAGAGATATTTTTTATGACTCCAAAATCTATAACATCCGGAATTTTTTGTATGTCAGTAGGCCAATAAGTGGGCTCCCCACTCGAAATGACATCCAAGCCCATTTTTGAAATAGTGTTGAACAATGCTCGACCTCTGGGTGTAACAAGGCGCGAACCCCAGAACGTATGTTTCGCATTGTAGTCTCCAGCTGATACAAAACAAGGTCCAAGAGATTTGTAGAAATCCTCATATTGATTCTCAGTGATTGAAAATCTGGGAGGGGAGTAAATTGATGATATAACGAAATTTGAACAAAAACTTTCAATGCCAATATTTGTTGCTTGTAGGTATTCTTCACAAATGTTATCAAGAACATAGTGCTTCAGTCTTGACTTTATTAGAATTGCTGATCCACCGCAAGCCCTTCCTCTAGGGTCCTTTGTATCATATATAGTGTAGCCATAAATTTTAAAAAGACTTCTCGAAGTCAAATGAGTCTCAGATACTAACATTATATCAATATTTTTCTCCGTCAGGAAGTGCTCAAGTTCATTTTTATGTTGGCGAAGGCCGTTTGCGTTCCAGAAACATATTGTTAACGTGTTCATGGCTTATTAAGTATTGCTTGAAGTAGAGTATTCTGCATTCGCAACATTTCTTGCATCATGCTAGTCATATTTTTTGTAAAATTGTTTATAGTTTGCACAAGATTTTCAATAGTGGCTTCAAGGCGATTAAAATTAAAGTTTGAGTTTGTATTTGTTGAATTATTTTGCGGTGAAACATTTTGTGTCGGAATAGAACTAGCCTTAGCAGCATCTGCATACGATACACGGGAAGTAACTGGTTGGCTCATTTGCAGAAAAGTGGCAGAGTAAGAGTTTGCTGATTGAGCTGGAGCTAATTTAGGTTTTTGCACCATAGTCTTCTTTACAAAAGAGTAGACAGGACAACCTCTGTAGTTAGCGGTGTGATTACGTCCACAATTACTGCATTTTTTATCACTTTGATCTTTTGGTTTGTTGCAGCTAGCGGTGCCGTGTAATTCGCCACACACAACACAAACAGAGGGTAAATTGCAGTATGTTTTTGTATGGCCATATTCTTGGCAATTATGGCACTGTACAGGACCTGAACGCTTATGTGGCTCTTCAACTGTGATTTTTCGGTACAAGAGGTATTTTAAATTATAAATTGGGTTGGGGAATCTTTTCTCTATTTATTATATTGGACACATTTTTTACCTTGAACCCCTGGAGGACGAGTGCATCTTTTATTTCTTCGGGGACAACATAAGAATCTATGCCCTTCAATACGATCTGCATGCCTTTAGCGCTCTTAAGTTTGTATGTGTAGAAGCTTGTTTTACTTTTTTCAAATTCAGCAACCATTTGGCGGAAATCTTTTTCGTCATAAATTTGGATTTTAGTTTCATCGATGTTGCCACGTTTTATTGGAACAATGTGAAATTTATTCTCACCAATGTCCGAAATTAATTTTTTAATAAGGGCATTTGAATTTTTTTGTCTCAAATAGATTGGTGGCGGCTTGGATGTTTTGTTCGAGGATACCTCGGGTTTGTCGTTGTCATCTTGAAGAATTTTAAAGCGGTTTTGGCGATTAGTTGAGGATGCGCTGTTATCCCTAGACATCTTTGGAGCAGATGCAATTTTAGTAGAATTAGGGCTTCGCCCGCGCTTTAAAATTGTAATGTATCTGTCCATTCCGACTTGGACCTTGGGTTTTGGGCTACTCTTATTTTCAGTGACAACTTGGTTAAGTGGTGACCCCGAGCCCGAGGCGGGTGATATCGCTGAGTTAAATGTGGAAGTACTAGGCAATATTGTCAACGATTCACTAGTTGGCATTGGACAAAGCGAAGTTGATCGCTGACGAAACTGTGGTTTTGCCGTTAGAAAAAGTCTATTATCAGATTTTTGATTTTTATTAAGAGCTTCAGAACTCACAGCAAGTCTATTATCAGATATTTTATTTTTATTGATATCATTATGAGCATCAAAACTCACAGTAAAATAGGCATTTCTGCCGTTAGAACTCACTTCACTATTTCTTTCCTTTGGGGTACTCATATAGAGTATTCCTCAAGGGTATGTTTGTATGTTTTTTTGTTTACGGTTTTTTTTTTGTTTTTGTTATTTCTATATGTAAAAAATATTTGCAAAGCAAATAAAGCTTATTTATTATAGTCAATATGTACTACGAATATTTTTGTATGATTTTTTTTTATTTAGTTTGTATGTAAGAAAAATTCCGCTATTATGTCTGTTCACTATGAAGGTACAACGAGAACTGTATGTGTTTATGAGTATGTGTTTTTGTATGTATAGGGTGTTTTTTTAGAGGTATAGAACCTCGAATTGAAATAAAACACAAGAAAATCGTTTTAATGTCCATCAATTTGGCTTTATTGGAAGGATAATTTTATGCCATTAATGTTTAAATATGATTTCGGGCATGTGGCCGCCGCGGCTGGCTCGAATAAAGCCAATTCGGCTGGCTCAAATAAAGCAAATTTGCACGATTTTTTTAGAGGTATAGAACTTCGAATTGAAATAAAACACAAGAAAATCGTTTTAATGTCCATCAATTTGGCTTTATTGGAAGGATAATTTTATGCCATTAATGTTTAAATATGATTTCGGGCATGTGGCCGCCACGGCTGGCTCGAATAAAGCCAATTCGGCTGGCTTTTTGCCAGCCGAATTTGCATGATTTGCAAGCGTTGTTCTTTTGTCAACCTGTTCTTGATGAAATGCCAAACCAAACTAAATATTAATCACTTGACAGCTGACAAAATGGCCGCCAGTTAAAAAAGTGATGCCAACTTAAAGTTCTATACGTCAATAAAAAACACCCTATACTTGTGTGTCTACGGGTGTCCGATCCTTTTGTTGTAGTGGCAGACAATCATTATACCCAGTAGGAAATGTTGATGGTGAAAATGTGCTGATTAGCTTTTGACTAGCTTGTCATCAGTACTATTATATAATTATACCCCATACAATACTTTGTACTATAGACATTTAGCATGTGCTTGTCATTGAAAATATACTAGTCACACTAAAGCAATTGATTAGGTAGTGACCACGTAGTTGTTATGGGGTCATGAGACATACTAACCAGACATTTATTTACTGGTACATTTGTATAATTTGCGAACATACAAATGTGTGTATATTGACAATTCCACCTCTCTCCTTCTTTTATACTGACGGATAGAAGAAAACTTATTATAGCAAAGTTGTAACTAGAATTTTGGTTTTGACACAAAGACACTTGCTCCCAGTCTGACTGCAGGGTAGTTACAAGGGATCTGTGTATTTGTGTGTATGTGTGATTATTATTTGATAGACTTTGGCTTGCTGTTTTGAGTTATCGTTGGTATGCTTATGTAGGGTTATTGTATTGCATTTATGTTTGCAATCTCTGGGGAAATAATCTAATAGCTACAGAGAGTGGCAACCATGTTGTGAATGGAAGTGGGTAGGGAATATATTTGGTAATGCATCTATATGTTGTTGTATTAATGTATGTGATCATATCTATTTTTACTATGAAGAATATCATTGCTTGTGTGTATTGTTTGGTTTTTCATACATATTTACAAATGAATGTGTATTTGTTTTCTGGGTTATTGACGTTGCTATTCTTATGGAGATAGAAAATATTGTGTTGGCATAGGTTTTATATGTACAACTGAATGTCAGATCTTAAATGTTTTGAATCCAATCAGGTTGATACGCATTTTTTTGAATAGGGGTAATGATATTTTTATTTCAGTATATTTTACTTTAATGTAACAATTATAGGAAATAGCTTTTGTAGAAATACAGCAAAATCTTATAGAAGCGCCTACTTTCACGTGTCCCGATGTTTCTCGTATTACAAACAGATGCTAGCAATTTTGTTCTGGGTGTTGCTGTGTATGTGAATTTCATCATATATCGTAATACCAATAGAGAATTGTGGAAATATGTATGTGTGTGTGTATGTGTGTATGTGTGTGTGAATTTCATCATATTTCGTAATACCAATATGTGTGTGTGTGTGTGTGTTTGTGTATGTGTATGTGTGTGTGTATGTGTGTGTATGAATTTCATCATATTTCGTAATACCAATAGAGAATTGTGGAAATGTGTATGTGTGCGTGTGTGTGTGTGTGTGTGTGTGTGAATTTCATCATATGTCGTAATAAATTAGAATTGATACTACAACAGCTAATTGAATGTAGTAGGATACATACTACATTTAAATTTAATATGGAGCTCACATGCGATTATATGAAGACGGTGAATGATGAGATGAATGTTTCCCAACTGGTACATATTTCTAAAATGATGTTAGTGACTTTGTCTGATGACATAGAGGATATGTACAAGAAACAGGCCGAGGAGCTAAGAGCTAAATGGAAGAATTCCAAGAGAGGGATAGCGGATGGACCTTGATTTCAATAAATTCCCTTGAAGTTAATATAAACAAGGCGTCCATTATAAGAGGATCGAGCTTTATCCCTCTCCCAAAAAATATTGCAGTGAAATGTGCATGCATAAATGTCGAAAACAATGATATTTATTGCTTTAAATGGTGTATCATTGCGGCTTTGGACACAAATAGTACTTTAGATCGAAGACAACAAAAAAACTATAGAAACTATAATATAACAAACATTTCTGATGAGAATATTAATATAGGGGCAATTGTATTAAATTTTGAAGGCCTAGAGTTTCCACTCCCATTGAAGCAGATTAAACAATTCGAACGTCAAAATAATATGAGCATTAACGTGTTTGGTCACAATGGAACATCGCTTATAGGACCATACTACATAACAAAAGGCGAGCAACATGTTCATATTAATCTGTTATTGCTCCAGTCCGATGAAAACTTCCACTATATGCTCATGAAGGATATATCAAAGTAAGTTTAATTTTTGCATTTAATGTTTTCATATCTATTTAAAAAGTTACTTCTTACTACTTGGTATATTTATTTATTTCTTATTGGTATTTTCTATATTTTCTTCAGACTTCTTCGTTCCAACATAACATATCATGATCATAAGATACATATATGCAACACATGCCTATTTTATACACATGATGATTATGTGTATAATCACCACAAAAATGTTTGTGGGAAAAAAGTCATCAGAATGCCCGAAGATGAATCTATCATCAAGTTTCAAAACTACTACAAACAGTTAGATGTACCATTTGTAATCTACGCATACTTTGAATCTATTTTGGAAAAAATTGATGATCCTGTAAGTAAAAGCACTACAAATGTACAGAAACATCATGCGTGTGCATTCGCTTATTTTATTAATTGTAGCTTTAAGAGAGAAAATAATTTATATAGAAATTATTTTGGTGAAGATTCGGCTAACATATTTATCAAAAAAATAGTTGAAGATTGTACAGATATTTATCTAAATTATTTACTTAAAGTTAAGAAAATGTTCATGACCCTAATAGAAATAGCGCAATATAATAATGCACAAGATTGTCATATTTGTAAGAAAATATTAAATAATGATAAAGTTAGAGATCATTGTCATCTTACGGGTAATTATCGAGGGGCAGCTCATAGCGACTGTAATTTGAATTATAAAACACCTCATTTTATACCAGTTATCTTCCATAATCTTTCTGCATACGATATGCACTTATTTTTCAAAGAACTTTCTACTATAAAAAATTCCACAATAAAAGTGATTCCCCAGAACACAGAGCGTTATATTTCTCTTTCAATTTTCATCAGATTAGATGCAAAACATGGATTTCAAATAAGATTTATAGACTCGTTTAGATTTATGGCTTCGAGTTTAGATACCTTAGCGAAAAATCTTGATAGCAATGATTTTAATACTATTCGATCATATTTCGTTGATGAAGCTCATTTCAACTTGATTAGAAGAAAGGGTGTATTTCCGTACTCTTACATGGATTCCATGACTAAGTTTAAGGAAATTAGACTCCCTAATAGAGAAGAGTTCTTCAATATTCTAACGAATGAAGAATGTGATGTAGTCGAGTATGAACATGCTCAAAAAATATGGAGAGAGTTTAACTGTAAAACCCTCCTTGACTATACTGAACTCTATTTAAAGACAGATGTTCTTCTTTTAACCGACGTGTTTGAAAATTTTAGAAAAATTTGTAAAGATATATACGATTTGGACCCCTGCCACTATTATACAGCACCAGGCTTATCTTGGGATGTAATGTTGAAAACCACAGAAGTTTCACTCGAACTGTTCACTGATTCCGAAATGTATACACAGAGAAAACAGATTCGTTGAGACAACCGAATTTGTTGCCAATCGAATTTTGGTGGTTGCACCAACTATATAGATTTCTGGTATAACGACTGCAATTTTCTTGTGGTACCACTATATTTTAATTATAACCCTTAAACAAATAGTTGCAGCAACAGAAAAAATTGGTTAACAGTATGGAATTTGAAAAAAAAGTTATTCTTGCTACCGAAAATGTGGTTAGTATAACTGAAACAATATCATAATTGGTACCTGTGAAAGAAAAATTGGTCTTCCTTGCTGAAATAAAATAAGCAATAAACGCAAATAAAAATATACGATTTAAGAAATTTATTATTTAACATATTGTAATAAGTTATTTTTAATTGAAATTTATTTATTTCAACCACACATTTTGAACAGCCACAAACCTGTTATCTTATGCACAGACTTTCAAAAACCATTTGAGAATTCATAAATCATAATATCTTTGAAAGTCACAAAAGTTAATTTTTTAATTTGCTGCAACGAGTATAAACTATGATAGTAAGCTCAACCTATAGTTAGTTGCAGCAACTGATAGAAAGTGTTTATTTTAACCTTAATATAGAACGACATTTTTTTAGTTGCCAATACCAAAAGTTGGTAGTAAAATCCAATTCATAATATTTCATTCGGTTGTGTTAACCAATCAGTTAATTAGTCATGGCAAAAGCATACGATCGGTTGATGCAATCAATTTAAGAATTGTCAGAATCATATCCTTATTACAATTATGGCCTTATGGCAATAAACATGGATTGTTTTTTGGATTAACAGAAAATTTATTGTGTGAACTGAAATATAGTTTCTGCAAATGATATTTTGTTGGCCTATCCATTTTCCAACCAATCTTTTTTCTGGGTGTATGTTTATGCAAAACGGAATAAGAGGTGGACTAGTTCAATGCTCACAAAGATATTCGAAGGCGAATAATAAGTATTTAGAAGATTTTGATGCATCAAAACCATCGGAATTTCTTGTATATTTAGACGCTAACAATTTGTATGGATGGGCGATGTCGGAATATCTTCCTTGCGGTGAATTTGAGTGGGTATGTGATACTGATTTTGATGTTAAAAAAATTTCTGATACTGCAGAGTATGGGTACATTTTAGAAGTGGATATAGATTATCCTGATTCAACGCATGATCTACATAATGATTTGCCATTTTGTCCTCAAAATAAGCACGTGGGGGGATCCAAAATCAAAAAATTAGTTGCAGACTTACACTCAAAAACAAATTACACCATACACTATAGAGTTTTAAAACAAGCCATTTCAAATGGCCTCATCTTAAAACAAATCCATAGAATACTCCTTGGCTAAAAAAATATATTGACTTAAACACATTTCATAGGACAAAAGCTAAAAATAATTTTGAAAAAGATTTCTTCAAACTTTTAAACAATGCTGTTTACGGGAAGACAATGGAAAACATTGAAAAACGTAGGGATATTAGAATTACTTCATCTTGGGAAACAACAAACAGGAATCATTTGGGGCTCAGAGCATTAATTGCGAAACCAAATTTTATACAGTTAACAAAATTTTCTGACGATATGTATGCGGTAGAGTTAGAAAAAATGGAACCACTATATGATAAACCTATATATGTTGGTTTCACAGTACTGGAGTTATCCAAGTGGAGAATGTATGACTTCCATTATGGCTTCATGAAGCCTAAATTTGGAGAGAACATTTCTCTCAACTATATGGATACTGACTCATTTATTTATTCAATTAAAACTGATGATTTTTACGATGACATCCGTAATGATATTAGTTTGAATTTTGATACGTCAGAATATCCTATAGATAACCAATTTCGTTTACCCCTACTCAATAAGAAGGTTTTGGGAAGATGAAAGATGAAAACAATGGGGATATAATGACAGAGTTTGTTGGTTTAAGAGCAGAAATGTATTCTCTGTCAACTCTTCGATCAGAAGCTGTTAAAAAATCTAAAGGGGTCAAAAAGTCTGTAATTAAAAAGTTGTCCATTAATGATTACAAAAGTTGCATATTTGAATCCAAAATTCTCTCGGATGAAATGTTTTTGTTTAGATCTAAAACACATCAACTATATACACAAAAACTACATAAAATAGCACTTAGCTTTTCTGATGATAAAAGAAATATAATGAAAGATAAAATTAAAACGCGTGCTTGGGGACATTACATAGACCGAAACAATGAAACAATGGATGTAGAATAGAATGCTTCCTACTAAATTGCATGTAAGATGACAAAGACAATTTAATTTTATCATTATTTAATATTTTCTTTAATTATTTATTATTTACCTATTTGCTTATTAATTTATTTATTGATTTATTTCTTTAATTATTTATTAATTTATTTATTATTTATTTATTAATTTATTTATTGTTTATATATTTGTTTATTAATTTATTTCTTTATTTATTTATTAATTTATTTATTGTTTATATATTTGTTTATGAATTTATCTATTAATTTTAGTATTTTATTCACACAAAAACATGTAAAAATTTAATGGTTTAAAACTTTTATCTTTTTACCTACACCTAAATTATTTGTAAATTAAAATCAAAGATTCGATTAATGATCTTTTTTCTTTTTACATCTATATATTTTTATTTATACATAGAGTTAAATTTGTATTAGTACTAAGATTTTTAAGAAAAATGTTAAATAAAATATTGAAAAAATATTAAAATATGTAAATGGTTTTTATTTCAGTTCTTTTTTGTTTTCATATCGCTTAAACATATACAGTCTTGATATCTTTGAGAGGTCCTACACAAGAGGAATTGAATTTCACAATATCATGAAATTCCATTAAATTTCATTAGATATTTTCTTCTCAACACCAACTGTTTTAAAATTTTCTCATCCATGTTTAATAATAGCAAGAGGTATCAGCTATTAGATAAGATATCATCTATTAGATCAGGTATCAGCTATCAGATCAGCTTATCAGGACCTGATCTGGTTTTCAGATCAGCTTTTCAGGACCTGGTCTGGTTTTCAGATCAGCTTTTCAGGACCTGGTCTGGTTTTCAGATCAGCTTATCAGGACCTGGTCTGGTTTTCAGATCAGCTTTTCAGGACCTGGTCTGGTTTTCAGAACAGCTTTTCAGGACCTGGTCTGGTTTTCAGATCAGCTTATCAGGACCTGGTCTGGTTTTCAGATCAGCTTTTCAGGTATCAAATCAGGTTATTAGGTAGCTGGTCTGGTTTTCAGATCAGCTTATCAGGTATCAGATGAGGTTATAGCAAATAGATGTATCAAGTTTAAAGTTAGATTAATAACTAAAGTCAATCCTTTATGAGCAGTAATTTATATAGTTATGAAATAGTCAAATTGTTTTCTAAAACGAACATTATTTAATTTATCATCAAAAATCCCTATTTATCCTTCCAACACTATACAAATTTCTTGAAACTCTTCAAAATTCATATTATTGACAACATAATCCCTATACACGAGCTTAATATTTTTCTCATCTTGCTTAAACATTATAATAACATTTTCATTGTCTCTTGTTAAATGCTTACAGCCGTATTCATAAAAATTTTAAACAGCATTTTGAATGTTGTTTAACCAAAATTCCCTAAAATTGTATTCATAATAGAATTTTAGCTTAAAAAACGTTTTTTTATTTAAACCTTGTGTAGATCACCAAATCTTAAAAATTAACTGCACCCATACTTAAAATAATTTTGAGTTGACATCGTTGTAATTTTGCTTCATGTTTATTTGCATTTTTAACTTTGCCTATATGTATGTATGTATGTATGCATGTATGTATGTACTTATGTATGTATTAGGAATTATACTAGAAGTTGGGCACAAGTAGAATGAGTCATCATTCTTCTGTCGCCCCATACAAAAATATACACGCACATATGTATGTATATTATTCTGCTTTTCACATGCAGCATCAGCAAATATCATACTTGAAATTCTTTTAGCTTCATTAGGAGAAAAAAATAAATGTATAATATAATATTCTTTTAATTATGAAATTAACTTCTTCAGATATTCATATTTGACTTGATATAGGTAATTTTAGTATAAATATATGTTTTTAAACTTGAGATAGTAGTAGTGAATTGCCAATTCAGGCGCCGATTAAAATTTGAAATTTGGGTAATTAAAATTTTAAAATTTTAAAATTCTTGGAAATTTGTGAAATTTGATACCCTACGACGGTGATTTAAGAAGTCCGTCCAATTTTTTTTTTGTTTTTTTTTTGTTTACATTAACTTTTTTTTTTTGTTTTGTTTTTCTTTAGTACATACGAGGGTGGATCAATAAGTCCGTTTTATGTGAAAATGATTTTTCGTAAGGTGGACTGTAAAAATGTGAAAATAAATATTTATGTAATGCCAACGGAAAATCGTGACAATGATTTTTCGTAATATGGACGGGAAAAACGTGAAAATAAATATTTTTAATAATGTCGACGGGATAAACGTGAAAATAAATATTTTTAATAATGTCGACGGGAAAAACGTGAAAATAAATTGTTTCTAAACCCGACGAAAAATTTGGTGATGTCAATCTGTCTGTGGGAATTCGAGTCTGTCAGGGAATTGGGGGTTTGTAATAATTTGTGGGGGTCCTTTGCCGGACTTTAAAATTTTAATCTACGCCGGAGTGACAATTCACTACTACTATCTCAAGTTTAAAAACATATATTTATACTAAAATTACCTATATCAAGTCAAATATGAATATCTGAAGAAGTTAATTTCATAATTAAAAGAATATTATATTATACATTTATTTTTTTCTCCTAATGAAGCTAAAAGAATTTCAAGTATGATATTTGCTGATGCTGCATGTGAAAAGCAGAATAATATACATACATATGTACGTGTATATTTTTGTATGGGGCGACAGAAGAATGATGACTCATTCTACTTGTGCCCAACTTCTAGTATAATTCCTAATACATACATAAATACATACATACATGCATACATACATACATACATATAGGCAAAGTTAAAAATGCAAATAAACATGAAGCAAAATTACAACGATGTCAACTCAAAATTATTTTAAGTATGGGTGCAGTTAATTTTTAAGATTTGGTGATCTACACAAGGTTTAAATAAAAAAACGTTTTTTAAGCTAAAATTCTATTATGAATACAATTTTAGGGAATTTTGGTTAAACAACATTCAAAATGCTGTTTAAAATTTTTATGAATACGGCTGTAAGCATTTAACAAGAGACAATGAAAATGTTATTATAATGTTTAAGCAAGATGAGAAAAATATTAAGCTCGTGTATAGGGATTATGTTGTCAATAATATGAATTTTGAAGAGTTTGAAGAAATTTGTATAGTGTTGGAAGGATAAATAGGGATTTTTGATGATAAATTAAATAATGTTCGTTTTAGAAAACAATTTGACTATTTCATAACTATATAAATTACTGCTCATAAAGGATTGACTTTAGTTATTAATCTAACTTTAAACTTGATACATCTATTTGCTATAACCTCATCTGATACCTGATAAGCTGATCTGAAAACCAGACCAGCTACCTAATAACCTGATTTGATACCTGAAAAGCTGATCTGAAAACCAGACCAGGTCCTGAAAAGCTGATCTGTAAACCAGACCAGGTCCTGAAAAGCTGATCTGAAAACCAGATCAGGTCCTGATAAGCTGATCTGATAGCTGATACCTGATCTAATAGCTGATATCTTATCTAATAGCTGATACCTCTTATTTGCTATTATTAAACATGGATGAGAAAATTTTAAAACAGTTGGTGTTGAGAAGAAAATATCTAATGAAATTTAATGGAATTTCATGATATTGTGAAATTCAATTCATCTTGTGTAGGACCTCTCAAAGATATCAAGACTGTATATGTTTAAGCGATATGAAAACAAAAAAGAACTGAAATAAAAACCATTTACATATTTTAATATTTTTTCAATATTTTATTTAACATTTTTCTTAAAAATCTTAGTACTAATACAAATTTAGCTCTATGTATAAATAAAAATATATAGATGTAAAAAGAAAAAAGATCATTAATCGAATCTTTGATTTTAATTTACAAATAATTTAGGTGTAGGTAAAAAAATAAAAGTTTTAAACCATTAAATTTTTACATGTTTTTGTGTGAATAAAATACTAAAATTAATAGATAAATTCATAAACAAATATATAAACAATAAATAAATTAATAAATAAATAAAGAAATAAATTAATAAACAAATATATAAACAATAAATAAATTAATAAATAAATAATAAATAAATTAATAAATAATTAAAGAAATAAATCAATAAATAAATTAATAAGCAAATAGGTAAATAATAAATAATTAAAGAAAATATTAAACAATGATAAAATTAAATTGTCTTTGTCATCCTACATGCAATTTAGTAGGAAGCATTCTATTCTACATCCATTGTTTCATTGTTTCGGTCTATGTAATGTCCCCAAGCACGCGTTTTAATTTTATCTTTCATTATATTTCTTTTATCATCAGAAAAGCTAAGTGCTATTTTATGTAGTTTTTGTGTATATAGTTGATGTGTTTTAGATCTAAACAAAAACATTTCATCCGAGATAATTTTGGATTCAAATAAGCAACTTTTGTAATCATTAATGGACAACTTTTTAATTACAGACATTTTGACCCCTTTAGATTTTTTAACAGCTTCCGATCGAAGAGTTGACAGAGAATACATTTTTGCTCTTAAACCAACAAACTCTGTCATTATATCCCCATTGTTTTCATCTTTCATCATTCCCAAAACCTTCTTATTGAGTAGGGGTAAACGAAATTGGTTATCTATAGGATATTCTGACGTATCAAAATTCAAACTAATATCATTACGGATGTCATCGTAAAAATCATCAGTTTTAATTGAATAAATAAATGAGTCAGTATCCATATAGTTGAGAGAAATGTTCTCTCCAAATTTAGGCTTCATGAAGCCATAATGGAAGTCATACATTCTCCACTTGGATAACTCCAGTACTGTGAAACCAACATATATAGGTTTATCATATAGTGGTTCCATTTTTTCTAACTCTACCGCATACATATCGTCAGAAAATTTTGTTAACTGTATAAAATTTGGTTTCGCAATTAATGCTCTGAGCCCCAAATGATTCCTGTTTGTTGTTTCCCAAGATGAAGTAATTCTAATATCCCTACGTTTTTCAATGTTTTCCATTGTCTTCCCGTAAACAGCATTGTTTAAAAGTTTGAAGAAATCTTTTTCAAAATTATTTTTAGCTTTTGTCCTATGAAATGTGTTTAAGTCAATATATTTTTTTAGCCAAGGAGTATTCTATGGATTTGTTTTAAGATGAGGCCATTTGAAATGGCTTGTTTTAAAACTCTATAGTGTATGGTGTAATTTGTTTTTGAGTGTAAGTCTGCAACTAATTTTTTGATTTTGGATCCCCCCACGGGCTTATTTTGAGGACAAAATGGCAAATCATTATGTAGATCATGCGTTGAATCAGGATAATCTATATCCACTTCTAAAATGTACCCATACTCTGCAGTATCAGAAATTTTTTTAACATCAAAATCAGTATCACATACCCACTCAAATTCACCGCAAGGAAGATATTCCGACATCGCCCATCCATACAAATTGTTAGCGTCTAAATATACAAGAAATTCCGATGGTTTTGATGCATCAAAATCTTCTAAATACTTATTATTCGCCTTCGAATATCTTTGTGAGCATTGAACTAGTCCACCTCTTATTCCGTTTTGCATAAACATACACCCAGAAAAAAGATTGGTTGGAAAATGGTTAGGCCAACAAAATATCATTTGCAGAAACTATATTTCAGTTCACACAATAAATTTTCTGTTAATCCAAAAAACAATCCATGTTTATTTCCATAAGGCCATAATTGTAATAAGGATATGATTCTGACAATTCTTAAATTGATTGCATCAACCGATCGTATGCTTTTGCCATGACTAATTAACTGATTGGTTAACACAACCGAATGAAATATTATGAATTGGATTTTACTACCACCCAGTAAAAAAAATTGGAAGTATTCTAAAGGAAGTACATTTTCATTGCTTCCAAAAAATCGATATTTTTAATTTGCCGATAGTTAGCAGAAAACCAAGTAGAAGTTTATTTTAGTCATACAAAACCTTGTAATTCCTCTCTAGTTTTAGAAACTACTCACCAGAATTTTTAAAAAATCGATTTTTTTGAAGAAACTTATGAACTAATTTTGGTCTAAAATTTTAAAGTTATTTGCTTAAATTTACATTAAATTACTGTTTCGCGTTTAAATTCCTATAAAAAGAAACTAATTGTTAAAATAGGTAACTATTAGCCATTTTACCTAGACGAAAATATTATCATAGAACACAAAAAAGGAAATTTTTCTTAAAATCGCTTCCAAATCGGTGACCAGGCAGCGAAAAAGAGAACTTCTTGCAATGACAACCCTATGTAAAAATCATTAGATCGGATCGAAATTTGCACTACTTCCAGATCGCAAACTCTACATTTTCATGACTTTTTTGGAGTGTCTTTTTTTACTGGGCAACTTTTGGTATTGGCAACTAAAAAAATGTCGTTCTATATTAAGGTTAAAATAAACACTTTCTATCAGTTGCTGCAACTAACTATAGGTTGAGCTTACTATCATAGTTTATACTCGTTGCAGCAAATTAAAAAATTAACTTTTGTGACTTTCAAAGATATTATGATTTATGAATTCTCAAATGGTTTTTGAAAGTCTGTGCATAAGATAACAGGTTTGTGGCTGTTCAAAATGTGTGGTTGAAATAAATAAATTTCAATTAAAAATAACTTATTACAATATGTTAAATAATAAATTTCTTAAATCGTATATTTTTATTTGCGTTTATTGCTTATTTTATTTCAGCAAGGAAGACCAATTTTTCTTTCACAGGTACCAATTATGATATTGTTTCAGTTATACTAACCACATTTTCGGTAGCAAGAATAACTTTTTTTTCAAATTCCATACTGTTAACCAATTTTTTCTGTTGCTGCAACTATTTGTTTAAGGGTTATAATTAAAATATAGTGGTACCACAAGAAAATTGCAGTCGTTATACCAGAAATCTATATAGTTGGTGCAACCACCAAAATTCGATTGGCAACAAATTCGGTTGTCTCAACGAATCTGTTTTCTCTGTGTATACATTTCGGAATCAGTGAACAGTTCGAGTGAAACTTCTGTGGTTTTCAACATTACATCCCAAGATAAGCCTGGTGCTGTATAATAGTGGCAGGGGTCCAAATCGTATATATCTTTACAAATTTTTCTAAAATTTTCAAACACGTCGGTTAAAAGAAGAACATCTGTCTTTAAATAGAGTTCAGTATAGTCAAGGAGGGTTTTACAGTTAAACTCTCTCCATATTTTTTGAGCATGTTCATACTCGACTACATCACATTCTTCATTCGTTAGAATATTGAAGAACTCTTCTCTATTAGGGAGTCTAATTTCCTTAAACTTAGTCATGGAATCCATGTAAGAGTACGGAAATACACCCTTTCTTCTAATCAAGTTGAAATTAGCTTCATCAACGAAATATGATCGAATAGTATTAAAATCATTGCAATCAAGATTTTTCGCCGGCGTATCTAAACTCGAAGCCATAAATCTAAACGAGTCTATAAATCTTATTTCGAATCCACGCTTTTCATCTAATCTGATGAAAATTGAAAGAGAAATATAACGCTCTGCGTTCTGGGGAATCACTTTTATTGTGGAATATTTTATAGTAGAAAGTTCTTTGAAAAATAAGTGTATATCATATGCAGAAAGATTATGGAAGATAACCGGTATAAAATGAGGTGTTTTATAATTCAAATTACAGTCGCTATGAGCTGCCCCACGATAATTACCCGTAAGATGACAATGATCTCTAACTTTATCATTATTTAATATTTTCTTACATATATGACAATTTGTTGCATTATTATATTGCGGTATTTCTATTAGGGTCATGAACATTTTCTTAACTTTAAGTAAATAATTTAGATAAATATCTGTACAATCTTCAACTATTTTTTTGATAAATATGTTCGCCGAATCTTCACCAAAATATTGTCTATATAAATTATTTTCTCTCTTAAAGTTACAATTAATAAAATAAGCGAATGCACACGCATGATGTTTCTGTACATTTGTAGTGCTTTTACTTACTGGATCATCAACTTTTTCCAAAATAGATTCAAAGTCTGCGTAGATTACAAATGGTACATCTAACTGTTTGTAGTAGTTTTGAAACTTGATGATAGATTCATCTTCGGGCATTCTGATGACTTTTTTCCCACAAACATTTTTGTGGTGATTATACACATAATCATCATGTGTATAAAATAGGCATGTGTTGCATATATGTATCTTATGATCATGATATGTCATGTTGGAACGAAGAAGTCTGAAGAAAATATAGAAAATACCAATAAGAAATAAATAAATATACCAATAAGAAGTAACTTTTTAAATAGATATGAAAACATTAAATGCAAAAATTAAACTTACTTTGATATATCCTTCATGAGCATATAGTGGAAGTTTTCATCGGACTGGAGCAATAACAGATTAATATGAACATGTTGCTCGCCTTTTGTTATGTAGTATGGTCCTATAAGCGATGTTCCATTGTGACCAAACACGTTAATGCTCATATTATTTTGACGTTCGAATTGTTTAATCTGCTTCAATGGGAGTGGAAACTCTAGGCCTTCAAAATTTAATACAATTGCCCCTATATTAATATTATCATCAGAAATGTTTGTTATATTATAGTTTCTATAGTTTTTTTGTTGTCTTCGATCTAAAGTACTATTTGTGTTCAAAGCCGCAATGATACACCATTTAAAGCAATAAATTTCATTGTTTTCGACATTTATGCATGCACATTTCACTGCAATATTTTTTGGGAGAGGGATAAAGCTCGATCCTCTTATAATGGACGCCTTGTTTATATTAACTTCAAGGGAATTTATTGAAATCAAGGTCCATCCGCTATCCCTCTCTTGGAATTCTTCCATTTTAGCTCTTAGCTCCTCGGCCTGTTTCTTGTACATATCCTCTATGTCATCAGACAAAGTCACCAACATCATTTTAGAAATATGTACCAGTTGGGAAACATTCATCTCATCATTCACCGTCTTCATATAATCGCATGTGAGCTCCATATTAAATTTAAATGTAGTATGTATCCTACTACATTCAGTTACAATTATTCCATATGAGTGCGTTTCCATATGCTGATTTAGTTTTGTTTGACTCATAAAGACTTTATTGCAGATTGCACAAATTTTAGTATTCATTTTATATATTTGTTTATTAATTAATATAATTATTTTATTTATAAATAATTTATTTAATTATTTTATTTATTAACAATTTATTTTAGTTATAAACAATTTATTTAATTATTTTTTATACACTAGAAACTTGTTTAACAAACAGTAATTAGTTCTAGCACTTTTATAGTTTTTGGATTTTAAACACTTTAGAAATATTGGTTGGGAAATTAGGTTGTCACTTGTTGAGATATCAAAGCAGACTGATACCAATCTACATTATTTCTTCTACTTATATACTTTATATGAGAATCGCGTAGTAGTCATAAATTCTAATTTATTACGACATATGATGAAATTCACACACACACACACACATACACACACACACACACACACACACATTTCCACAATTCTCTAATGGTATTACGAAATATGATGAAATTCATACACACACATACACACACACATACACAAACACACACACACACACACATATTGGTATTACGAATTATGATGAAATTCACACACACATACACACACACACACACACACACACATACATATTTCCACAATTCTCTATTGGTATTACGATATATGATGAAATTCACATACACAGCAACACCCAGAACAAAATTGCTATCATCTGTTTGTAATACGAAAAACATCGGGACACGTGAAAGTAGGCGCTTCTATAAGATTTTGCTGTATTTCTACAAAAGCTATTTCCTATAATTGTTACATTAAAGTAAAATATACTGAAATAAAAATATCATTACCCCTATTCAAAAAAATGCGTATCAACCTGATTGGATTCAAAACATTTAAGATCTGACATTCAGTTGTACATATAAAACCTATGCCAACACAATATTTTCTATCTCCATAAGAATAGCAACGTCAATAACCCAGAAAACAAATACACATTCATTTGTAAATATGTATGAAAAACCAAACAATACACACAAGCAATGATATTCTTCATAGTAAAAATAGATATGATCACATACATTAATACAACAACATATAGATGCATTACAAAATACATTCCCTACCCACTTCCATTCACAACATGGTTGCCACTCTCTGTAGCTATTAGATTATTTCCCCAGAGATCGCAAACATAAATGCAATACAATAACCCTACATAAGCATACCAACGATAACTCAAAACAGCAAGCCAAAGTCTATCAAATAATAATCACACATACACACAAATACACAGATCCCTTGTAACTACCCTGCAGTCAGACTGGGAGCAAGTGTCTTTGTGTCAAAACCAAAATTCTAGTTACAACTTTGCTATAATAAGTTTTCTTCTATCCGTCAGTATAAAAGAAGGAGAGAGGTGGAATTGTCAATATACACACATTTGTATGTTCGTAAATTATAGAAATGTACCAGTAAATAAATGTCTGGTTAGTATGTCTCATGATCCCATAACAACTACGTGGTCACTACCTAATCAATTGCTTTAGTGTGACTAGTATATTTTCAATGACAAGCACATGCTAAATGTCTATAGTACAAAGTATTGTATGGGGTATAATTATATAGTAGTACTGTTGACAAGCTATTCAAAAGCTAATCAGCACATTTTCACCATCAACATTTCCTACTGGGTATAATGATTGTCTGCCACTACAACAAAAGGATCGGACACCGGTAGACACACAAGTACATACAAAAACACATACTCATAAACACATACACATACTCACATACACACACCCACATATACATCATACATCCATACACTGTAAGCACAACGCTTCTCTACAATAACAACAAAAGCTGTACGCTAGTACATACATAAACATAAAATCCAACTCACACACACACACATAGCCCAGAAAATCTCAGCATGAAAATCCCCAAAATCCCCCCATTTTGAACAGGGTTGCCACCCTTTTTGATTTTTCCCGGTTTTGAATTCCCAAAACATGTCGTCCTCCGCCATTACTAATCTACTCACCCCACAAAAAAAGAAAAAAAATAATGAGTTAGGCCCTTTCTATATTAAGGTAACCTCAAAAAAAATCACCCGTTCACACAAAGTTAATGTAAACAAAAAATTCCTTATGTAAACAAAAAGTTGGACGGACTTATTGATCCACCCTCGTAGGGTATCAAATTTCACAAATTTCCAAGAATTTTAAAATTTTAAAATTTTAATTACCCAAATTTCAAATTTTAATCGGTGCCCGGATCCCCAATTCCCTACTACTTATGTATGTATGTATGTAGGTATATGAATTTTGTGCAAATGTACTTTGTGAAACTAACGGTTTTTTTCAATATATTTTTAATTGCTATGTAATTATTTATGTACAATAATTTTTGTTTAAGGTACATATATACATATATCTAACGGACTGATAACTGGTTTTGGCCGTTTTTGTTGAACTTTTTAATAAGTCTTCACTTTTTATTTTTTGAAAGAAAACTTTTTTTTTTTGCTATTTTATGGTTATGTATCAATTAATACGTATGAACATAATTCTTCACTTATGTATACATATACATATGTATGTATGTGAACTTTTCGTTTGCTTTTCTCTTTTTAACCCCCCCCCCCCCCAAAAAAAAGGGGTGTTATAAGTTTGTAGTGTGTGTCTGTGTATCTGTGTGTCTGTCCGTGTCCACGTACAGCCCAAATGGCTGGACAGATTTTGATTTAGTTTTTTCTGTTTGAAAGGTGACTTGATTGAGATGGTTCTTAACCACCCAGTAAAAAAAATTGGAAGTCATTCTAAAGGAAGTACATTTTCATTGCTTCCAAAAAATCGATATTTTTAATTTGCCGATAGTTAGCAGAAAACCAAGTAGAAGTTTATTTTAGTCATACAAAACCTTGTAATTCCTCTCTAGTTTTAGAAATTACTCACCAGAATTTTTAAAAAATCGATTTTTTTAAAGAAACTTATGAACTAATTTTGGTCTAAAATTTTAAAGTTATTTGCTTAAATTTACATTAAATTACTGTTTCGCGTTTAAATTCCTATAAAAAGAAACTAATTGTTAAAATAGGTAACTATTAGCCATTTTTCCTAGACGAAAATATTATCATAGAACACAAAAAAGGAAATTTTTCTTAAAATCGCTTCCAAATCGGTGACCAGGCAGCTAAAAAGAGAACTTCTTGCAATGACAACCCTATGTAAAAATCATTAGATCGGATCGAAATTTGCACTACTTCCAGATCGCAAACTCTACATTTTCATGACTTTTTTGGAGTGTCTTTTTTTACTGGGCATGTTTGAAGAAAATGGGTCCAGCCGTTTAGATGATGTCGCATCTTTTATAAATATATCGGGGGTTTTTAAAATTGTTAGTTTTTGTTATTATCTAATCACCAGTTACATACATACATATATATGTACTATTCATGCTTATATTTAAAAAAATTTTGTATTTAACTTTAGCTTTATGTTTGAACCTTCGGTATTTTGTATACTTATGTATGTACATATATACCTATGTTTATTTTTGCTTTTTAGGCTAACTTTTTCATTAAATACTTTTTTTTTCATTCAACACAATTAAAAATTTTTTCTGTTTTCTTTTATTGGTTTTTGTATAGCACTTTGCTTTTTTATTACTCACGATTTGATGATACATTTGATACTAATGACTTTAACGTGTGTGTTCTGGCTTTCACATCGTTGTCACATATCGCTCATTTGCTTCAATAGTGGCACAACTCGAAAAAACTAGTTTTGCAGAAAACGCGTTTTAAGTTTTCAATTTGCATACAACTCAATGGAGATATGAAAAAAAAATCTTCTCTCAGGAGGTGATGGTACAAGCTATTTGTATAAAATTTTTACACAAGACAAAATACAAAATACCGAATCTTTCTGCATTATTAACTCAAAAAACCCATTTTTTGAGTTATGCCACTATTGAAGTAAATGAGCAATATTTTCTTGTGAGTTAGGATGTGTTTTAACTTGCTACGCCTGTTTAAGTTGAAATTTAGAAAATAAAAATGAATAGTGTGTGTTCTAGCATCCGAATGTAGACGAGCACAATTTAAAAATTTACGATTTCAAACGTTTAGATTTTTTCGTTTTCGATTTTGAGCAAAAAACTCGTATTCTTTTCACTTGTTAATAGTCTTGTGAAAAGAATACGAGTTTTTTGCCCAAAAGTGAAAACGGAAAAATCTAAAAGTTTGAAATCGTCCATTTCCAAATTGTTTTCTTCTAAATTCGGATGTTAGAACACATACTGTTAATTTGTATTTTCTAAGTTTTAACTTAAACAGGCGTATCATGTGTTTTAACATCCCAATTCACAAAACATGTAAAAACGATGTGGAAGCCAGAACATACACGTAGATTTTTAATTTACCTCATTGTGTTGATTTATGGATGGAGTAAGTGTGTTGAGTTTCCTTTTTGTTTTTTTTTTCCTTGGTGAAGACTTGGTTGACTGAGGAAATTTTTCTTTTTGCGGCTTCGAGAGGACCATGAACACTTTTGGTGTGTTTAAAACAACCACCTTTTTGATATGGCAGAATAGAGTGAGAGATATAGGGGCCAATCTAGAATTAGGTTGTTATTTGTAATTACTCAATAGAATAGCAATTACAATTAGGGGTTTGAAAGATAAAAGCAAACAATATGGATTTGATTGTGTATTTTATACTTAACAGGCAAGTTTTCGAGAGACTTAAGCTTAAATTAGACGTGACATACCCACAACGCCATAGCCATAACCAAACCAAAATTCAATTGATTTCTATGGTGAGAGTGAGAGACTCGCCAAAACTCTCACCATAGAAACCAATTGAATTTTGGTTTGGTTATTTTATGGCGTTATGGCTATGTCACGTATAATTTAAGCTTTACCTTCCTGTAGGGTATCCAATGGAAAAGACAAATTTAGACTTTTCAATATCACTTTTAATAAGTAATAGGTACAAGTATACTGCTCGGTAGCTAAATTATAAATATTCTGTTTTAGATTAACAATTTAGTAACAGTTTACTATAATTTTTGTTTTGAATTTTTTTCTTCATATTATTATTATTATTGAGTTTTTTTTTTAATTTTGTTTGTACATAATGGATATAATAAGATATACTTAACAATGTGGATATAATAAAAAAAGAAGAGAGGTGTCTTAGGACACCCGGTTATAGCAATTGCTACTTAGCTATATAATACTATGTTCACACTTATGTTTTTAAACGTGTTTAACACCTTATTCGTGCTTAAGAGCTTAAACACGATGATTTTGAGATTGTTGTTTTGTTAAACATTTCAAATGAAGTGTTTTGTTAAACATCTCGAATGAAGTGTTTAAGATTTAAACACGTAAATAGAGTATGTTCAGTCCGTTTTTTGATAACTCTGACCTTTGTTTTGTTATTAAATGGCGGCAGCTGATACATTATTTGGTAAGAAAGTAATTACTTAAAAAATAGTGAATTATTTACAAAAACATTTGTTGTTTCAAAAGCATAATTATTCGTAATTTTTTGCAAATACAATAATTGACAACAATACTGACAAAACGACAACCTTAAACATCTCAAATATAATGTGAACGGTTGTGTTTAGTTCTTAGAAAAGTCGTCTTAAACACAATTGTGAAAATGTCGTCGTTTGGTTTCTGGTTTGCTACAGACATAATGTATTTTGAATATACTGTGCCGCAAACTAGAAACCAGCTGACGATGTATTAAACATGCTTAAAAACATAAGTGTGAACATAGTATAAAACAAACTTAATGTGTTTAAATTCGCCGCAAATATTTCAAAACGTTTCCATTTATAACCCATTATTATCTTTTCTAGCGGAGCACGATTAAATGAATATATTGTTTGTGGTCGGCGGCGGCGGTTATTCGTCTTACAGTCGATCGGCAATGTTCTCTGGCTTGTGCTTATTTGTAAAAAATAATACAAAAACAAACTGAGCGATATTTTTCATTGTTTTTGTTTTTGTTCAACTCATTTCAAAGAACCAAACAAAAAAAATTCAAACAATTTGCTTCGTTTATTTTCGTACGCTGCTTTTAAGTACAAAGAAATCAAAACAAAAATAAATTTATAACTGTAATAGTGTCGGTTAATTTTGTTACGAAAATTATTTTCTAACCCCTGTATCTCGCCATAAATAGCAATAGCTATAAAAATTTTACGCTTCATAACGTTGAACTGGTGTTACCACACGGCCGCTGCGCGTTCTTTGGAACTGGTCGCCTGTTATTTCAATAGTAGATGGAGTTGTAGCTATTACAGGAAGCCCTCTGTTGTCATTTATTTTGTTGAGTTGGTACGTGTTTCATTGTGTTCTCATTAGCTGCAATTGTTTCATCTTCTTCAGGATTGACCCTACCGTCTAATGATCTTCTTAATGGAACGTATTTCGACAATATTTTTTACCGTTGTCAGTTTGAACTATTACCGAACGTGGATGCTCAGTATTGTTAATTATAGATGCTGATGTCCAATTTCGATGACCCGTTTGCATAACAACCGTATCACCTACTTTAGCACCTCGGTCGACATATGAGTAGTAGTGAATTCCCACTTCTGGACCAATTAAAATTTGAAATTTGGGTAATTAAAATTTTAAAATTCTTGGAAATTTGTGAAATTTGATACCTTGAGTTTTCGGCGGCACGCTTTGATGTTTTTTTGTTTACATTAGGAATTTTTTGTTTACATTAGGAGTTTTTTGTTTACATTAACTTTGTGGGAACGGGTGATTTTTTTTGAGGTTACATTAATTGTGTGAACGGGTTATTATTTTTTTGTGGGAATACGTTAAGTGGGTTCATATGTAGGTTGGAGGTTTTTCTTTTTTGTAATGTATGTATGTATATGCCGACGGGAAAATCATGAAAATGATTTTTCCTAGTACCAACGGCAAAATCATGAGATGATTTTTCTTAATATGAATGGGGGTGAAATAGTGAAAATTAATTTTTCCTAATGCCGACGGCAATACATGATTATTTTTCCTAATGCCTACGGCAATGCGTGAATATTATTTTTTTAAAATGCCGACGGCAAAACATGATTATTATTTTTTTCAAATGCCGACGGGAAAATTATTTTTCATAATTCCGACGGGAAAAACATAAAAGTTATTTCTAATGCTAATACAGAAGTTTAAGTCTGGCCGTGATTTGGGTGGGTGGGGTTGTTGTTGTAATATATAACCGAGTTAGTTTATCGACTGCGTATTTGCAGGTGTCTCTAGTCTGTAAGAGTTTATGGCTTACAGTTATTTGGGGTAGGTCAGGGTGTTGTTGTACGAGTAATATGTATGCATAGGATTTGTGGATGTGTCTGTCTGGGGGAATTTAAGCGGGGCTGTTATTGGGAGGGGGTGTGGAGTAGTTGAGGTTGATCGACTGCGTGTATGTATGTCTATATGTTTGTAGGAGCTTAAGCCTGATCGTGATTTAGGAGAGGTGAGGGTGTTGTTGTAATATGTATACGTAGGAATCTGTATGTATGTATGTCTGTGAAAATTTAAGGCTGATCATGATTTAGGGTAGGTGAGGTTGGTGTAGTAATATGTAACCGTAGCAATCTGTGTGTATGTATGTTTGTAGGAGTTTGAGGCTATCAGTGATTTGAGGGTAGGTGAGGATGTTGTCGTACGAGTAATATGTATCCATTGGAATCGGTATGTATATCTGTAGGAGTTTAAGGCTGATCGTGATTTGTGTTGTTGTCCGTGTTGTTTGTAGGAATGACCGTGAGAATTTTTGTATGTATATCTGTAGGAATTTAAGGTTGGCCGTGATTTGTGAGGGGTGGTGTGTTGTTGAAAAAATTTTAATTTTTCTTAGATGAAATCTGGTATATATGTGTGCGTGTGTGCGTATGATTTTCTCACGCTAGTAGTTTTATGTATGTAGAAATAAATTGTTTTCAATATCGAGATTTGGTTCTATAAAATATTATCATACTCAAGGTTGCTGGGTATTTTGTAATGCTTAAAATTGTCCAGCTTTAAAGTCTGCCTGTGAGAAATTTGTTTATATTACAGATTTTGTTTATTTAACTACGTCCGGCTTCTTTGGCTGAACTTCTTTTCATACGATCATGGGAATTTATAGTTTGTCTGTCCATAATAAGTTCGTTTAGCTTTGGCATGTGCTTTGAATGTAAGTGTGATTATTAAGATCTAATAAATACTTGAGTATTGATAAGAAATTTGATATTATGTGTACATACATATCTACAAATTGATTTTATGCATGTATGTATGTACATACAAATATGTGTTTCACTCCGTGCTTGAATATATTTTTTTGTTTTTGTTGTTGTTGTAAATATTCGCCTGGTTTTTTTATGCATAGTTTGTGAGGATTTTCTGTTTTAAATAAAACTGAATTCCTTAAGATACATACTTTAGAGTAATAGTAACTATAATAGAAATATTTCCTTTATTTAATTTACATTTGTTTAAAGTTGATGCAGCCTAATAGTCATTCTTAGAAATATTTTGATATTAAATTTTTTCCAGCCGTAGCTTTTTTTCACCACCTTTTATATTTATTTTAGAACATCTTGCATTGCCTTTTATACATTTACAAAAATTTTTAAATTAAACTAATCCGGCAGTCCAGCTTAGGTAATATTTTTTTATTTTTTTTTTATTAGCCAGCTTGCATCTATTTTTATTTTTTTTTTTATTGATTATTGAGTTTTATAATGAAATTATTATATTCGTAATTGTTGAAAACAATCGCTACTTCTTTTCCAATGAATTAATTTTAGTTATTTTTGAAACATTTTACGTGTATAAAAATTATGTTATTTTCCATATTGCTTAATTTATAAGACTTTTAGAATTTGACCTTTGATGGGTATATATTCTAGTATATGATCATGAATAAGAATACAGTAAGCTGATGTCTTTGCTTACTATTTTAAATTAAAATTTTATTCAATTGCCCCGCTATTGAATAAAAGGAGCTTTTATCTTAAACTCTGGTACAGGCAGAAACGCTTGAGATTCTTTCATAAACGTTGCTGGAATCTTAGATACATATAATAACTATATAGAATTGCATTACGTTTATTTTTAAATTTTATGTTAGGATTATCATCATATGGATATGAAACTGAACTTTAATGTACTTTTAAATTAGTTAATTCATAATGAACAATCTTATTTTCTTCTTGAATAGCGATCATCAGAAAACGAAGTCGTTTTCTTACAATTTAGGTCTGACCTCTCAACTACTCCTCTAGTATAAAAGATGACTTTGTATGTCAGCATTTCTGTATACTCTTTGTCAGCGTTAGGGATAATTAAATTTTAAACTTTTTATATTTTTCAAATTGTGTTACTTCATACTGATTATATCTTTAAGTACATTAATAATGTACGAGTATATGTTTATTTTATGACGGGTGAACACCTATGGCTTTTATTTGATGTTCTGGATGAAGTGATTTTTTTCTCATTTTATTAAAGTTTACCGTATTGCGTATATATTTCTAATATATTTAAGTGAGCTTTTTGTACCTGTCAGACAGAGTGTACGTATCAGTTAGTCAGCCAGTCTATATTTTTATTAATTTTTTCTTCTATTGTGTCACCACTATTTAGTAAAATTTTTCTACTTGAAATAGAGAATATTTGTGTAATTTTTAAATGTATTAATATATACACACATATAGGTAAATATATGTATGTACGTAGAAATTAGTTCATATGCAAAGAAATACATGTTTAGTAAGCAACTATTCTAGAAAATCGATCTAATATAACATATTTACATCCATCATCAATTCACCGTCAGTGTTTTCATAAAGTGTTAGAAACAATGGAATATCTATGTTTGGGAGAATTTTCAATTCAAGTGTTTCTATATAAGGTTTGGTGGTTGACTCCTTGACGTTATTGTGGTTAACGTAGGCTGCGTTGTATCGCATTCAGATGTAATCATTTCTCACTTAGAAAAGGTCCTCATCACCATCAATCATATCTGTATACAATACATTCATTAGTTGAGTTGATCCAGATACAATTGCTGTCTACAAATTAATGATTAGAAAAAAGCTTTCTCATCACCTTCTAACAGGTTTAATATTTTGCTAACATGCATGCTTTAGCATGCTTCTATCGCTAGTGACGCGAGAGTCCGTCATTTAGTGGTGTTTCAATTAAAAATCTATACTATTAGAATTACGAATTCACTCTTTTGAATTTTTAACAAAGTAGATACATAAGTATGTATTTCATTTGTCATAGTCTTAAAATTTCTTTCATTATAAAAGTATGACGTGAGGAATTTTTTAAAGTCATACATTCTTCGGCATGCTTCCAATATTTTTTTTTCGGTAAATTTATCTCATACTCATACAGATACAGACATAAAGTAAGATCTGTTTATATTACATTTTACAATTTATGCATGCTTCAGCATGATTCTAGTTGAAGTCTGTATTTATTTAGTAAGTTTGTTTGATACCCATTCATACACATGTACATTGTTAAAGATTGGATATCAAAGTCCAATTTCCTTAGTTTATCCAGAAATGAACAGAGTGAATATATATTATAATAACCCCATATTCAAAATTTAAAATTTTGTGTGCTAGAGCTTTTGAAATGGAAAATGTACACCTTTTACTATAAAAAGTGATAATATGATGTGTTGCTGAATATTGCACTGTGTTATAGGTCATTTTGAACTCTTAAGTTTTCACAATATTTCATACAGACCATCAAGTTTAGAGAATTCCAGTACATTAGGGTAATTATCTTCCCTGAGACCTAACATTCCTAATCAATCCTTCAAAAAAACCAATACAAACTAGATTTTTCCTTTTTAATTTTATTTATATTTTCATTAAATTTCATCATTTTCTACATCTTCAAATTACTGTATACTGTGTTTTGCACCTTTTTCTCATTCGTTGAGGTAACTTTAATCGCAAATATTTTAATGATGAGATGAACTTTTCTATTTCATGTACTGAGTAAATCTTTATATATGTATATCATTCCACTTATATGAACCATTAATGCTAAATTCTTAACACATAATTGCTTTTAATGATCTATTAAATCATTCTACTACTGATGCTTTCATATTAAGTAATTTTTAATCCTCTATTTATGCATGAATTTTGCAGTGTTTATTAAAAAATTATTTACCATCATCTATTTGTAAGTTTTTTGGTACTGGTACCATTTCAAAAATATTTTCCATTGCCTTGGTTTTTTCGAGTGCAGCTTTTATTTTCAACGATACTCACCATATAAACTTTAAGAATGTGTCAGTTACAGTCTACAAAAATTAATAATTTCTATTTTCTGTAGAATAGCTACCCACTTCACCTAAATCAGCTTCATAAAAGATCATCTATTCCATTCATTACATCACTACAATGCACAAACAATTTTAGAAATTTATTATGGAGTTCGTTTACTAAATTTCTTTTTAAAGACATTGAGTTGTTTTACAGTTTTTTGGAGAGAGTTGTGATCTACTTGATACACTTTCAGCTATTTATACTAAAATGTAGTTAATTTTCCAGTCTATAAATTCTATGGTTCAGCTGTTCAATTTGTTTGTCAAAAAGATGATTTAATATTTAGAATGTATTTTTCAATTTAATGACTGTCTTCTATCTATAATTTTATATCATGTTGTAGTCCATTAATTTGCATTTGAATATATCCTTGAATTATATTAATGCCTTAAGCTTTATTAGTAATTAATCCTTTAGTTTCTCGATTTGAGTTTCTAGAAACAATTTACTGTTAACATTGTTCTCCGTCAGTGAATGCTGATGATTCTGTATGTATGCATTGGTAGAAATTATATATTTTATTTAGTTTTCAAAATCAAATTTGTCATAGTATTTTCACGTTTTATAAATCATTAAAGAAAATTAATCCACTGTTAAACCCCTTATTTGACCATCAACTTGTATTTTATCTTTATTCAGTTTTAGATTTCTATCACCAAATTTCCTTTCATTATTGAAATCTTTAGGTGAGCCATAGTTTGTATCTAATTCATTTCTTCCTTCCAAGACTAATAAGTCAATATAAGTGTCTTCGGAATTGGAAGTCTGTGAGTAAAAATCACCTTCATAATCGTCACCACCATTTTCAGTATTAACATCATAGTAGTATAAATGTAGGGATACTGGCTCAATGTATTTTTTCCATAAGGATCAAAATACATGTAGGGATACTGGCTCAATGTATTTTTTTCCATAAGGATCATTCTAATTAGTATATGTGCATTCCAATACATGTATTTTTTTCCCATTAGGAAGGATATTCCGTAGTAGTATAAATGTAGGGATACTGGCTCAATGTATTTTTTCCATAAGGAAGGATATTCTAATACATACATATATTCCTACAACAAAGTTAACTTCAAATGAGAATATATTTTTCTCATAAAAAGTTTAACGAAGACATTTTTGTAAATGGAACAATTCGAATGAGATTCTCATTTGAGTAATTATATAAAAATGAGAGTTCGATTGACTCAAAAAATATGTATATAAAAGACCAATTATAATTTAGTTTTAGTTATTGTTATTCAAAGATCCTTGAAATTACGTTAAACAACAATGGTAAGAATGAAGTTTAACATAACATTAGAATTTTTTTATTTATTATATGAAAATTTAAGAAATACATATAAAATTTAACTAATTTGTAAAATTTTAAACTTAAAAAATTTTTAAAAATTTTAAACTTAACTAATTTTTGTTTGTTTTTAGATCTATCAACAAATAATTAACATTGCGCAAGGAATAAAATCAGAATACACAAAAATTGATGATATTTCCTTAAATGAACCTTACAAGATTTTAAATTTTGAATGGAAGGTTACACAATATGGATCCAAAGTTATTGCATATTTAAACAACAATAAGTGGTTTTATCTTCCGCAAAGAATCGTTAAATATTTAAACAGAGAGGATCCTTAGTTATCAAAAATGAATGAAAAAATTTGGACAATTATTTACAAAGGACGTCAATCACCAAATGGTTCATCAATATTCGAACTAAACTATAGCTAAATTTTTTATTTGTTATAAGAAATTTTATGTAGTTACACAATTTTAAAACAATAAATATATTTAGTAAAGTGAAGTGAGCCCCTATTATTTATTGATTTTTGTTTTTATGTTAAACATGCGCATGCACGCTAACAAAGTGAACTTGAAATCCATTTCAGGAAAATTTAGTTTGAAAAAATTAAAATGCATATATTTCAAATTCATTTTAAATTTTATGAAAATGAGAGTTTATGTTTAAAATAAGATAACTTATTTATTTTCATTTTAAGAAAAAGGATAGGACATTTAAAAATTTAATGAAAGTTAAACATGCATGTGCAAGAGACATGGTCATATGTATATGTATGCATTACAATGTTTTATTACTTTTTTCATTTTTATGGAAATTTTCAAATTCTTACCAAAAAAATTACATGAAAAAATATTCCTATAAGGAAGGATATTTCCAATACATGTATTTTTCCATAAGACATGCGTATGCATGCTTTTTCATGTCACAGCACCTAGATGTACTTTGCTTTACTCCAATTTTCATTTTAAGAGAAAAAAAGGATAGGACATTTAAAAATTTAATGAAAGGTAAACATGCACATGCAAGACACATGATATTAAGTATTAAAGTATTAAGAACGAGAGACATGCGTATGCATGCTTTTTTGTGCGTGTAGATTTACGTGGGTGCGTTGGTTAAATTTACATTTTATTTGTTCTGAGAAAAAGGGTACACGAAAAAAAAACGTGAAGGACAAACAAATATTTTTCCTTTATTGCTTAAACTCACTAATTTACAAGATCATAAATGTAGATAAATATGAAGATTTTCCAATCACAGGTAATTTTCTATAGATGAATGTATGCATATATTGTGTGCACAAAAAAAAAGTATAAAATAAAACATTTTTCTGAACAAAATTCTAGTCTTGTGACATTATTCAAAAACGAAGAGTTGTGTGAAAAAAACTAAATAATATTTAAAAATGAACAATAACAATTTATTTTGCCATATATGTGAAATAACTACTTTTTCTAGTAATTCAAATAAGAAACGCCATTATCTGAAGCAACACGGTATTAAATTAAAAACAAAAAAATTTTGGGATACTCCTTTATATAGGAGAATAATTAAAAAAAAATAAGGATATTAGAGAAGCTGAAGCATTATCATCTATAGAAGCCACAACACCAACTACAGTAACATATACTGAGCCCGCAACATCTACATCAACATCTACTGTCGAAGTCGCAACACCTATTACATCAATTACAGAAGCATCAACACCAACAACACACGAGTGGTACCATCATCTATTAGAAGGATATGAAGATGTATTTTTAAGCATCAAAGAGCCCATAGATATTAGGGAGGTAATAGTTTTACCACTGGTGGATGTAGCAGCATATTTATTGTTACATGATGGGCAGGATGATATTCTTTTAGACGTATTAAGAAGGGTTGAAAATATGGGTTAAGAGAATCATGTAAAATATTTTTATTATTAAATAAATAAATATGTTTTTTTTTTAAATAAATATTTTTATTATCTAAACTTTTTGAAAATTACAGTTTTTACATTTACTGACATTATATATGTTATAATAGAATTTCATTAGTTTGTTTGCTTCTTCCTCTATTCTCATATTTTGTCTTCTTTTGTATGAACATGAACAAGTGTCGGGTCCACAAGTTTCATTCTCATTAGACCATGAACAATCTTCATAATGCTCTCCAAATTTGTTTTTCGTTGTTTTTAAGTTATTTACTTCTTCGAGATGTGATTGAATATTAATCAGTTTATATCTATCTTCGTTGGAGACAATGTGTGAACATCTTTTTAAAAATTCATATATATCGTTGAGTAACATCCTTACAAATAAGTGTGACTGAGTATGTAGACGAAATGTTTGTGAATAAACAATAATGTTATAACAGTTAACATTTATATATATATTGTATACAATTATTTTTTAGTTTATGTGTATCTATAATTATTAGTTTCTTAAACTAACTAAAAATAAAGTTATATCAATTTTCTAATTTCGTTTGTTAGTGGAATATATTCAAATATTTTATCATGAATAATTAAACAATACGCAGATGTATTAGGTAATATATTTTTTAAAGTCTTCAGTTCAATTCTAATATCGATTGGTCCAGTTTTGACTAATTCATTTTGATGTGTAACATCCAAGACAGCTATTGGCGCCATAGTTTTGAAGTTTTCTGGTGTTAATAATGGTTGGGTGTTGCGTGAATAATAACTTTGTTGAAATTTTAAGTACATGTCATATAGAATAGCAAAACGACTTCTATCAAACTTAAGATTTAGATCATCTTAAGGCTATGTATCAGAGTTAAGATGTACTTTTACATCACTTAAATCACAATGTTGAAACTTGTTGTCATTATTTCGAAGACCTAAGAATAGGAAGCGTGGTCTTTCGTTGTGAGCAACTAGCTTAACATTCCACAAAACTGTTGTACTTTCTGGAAGTGAAGGATAATAATAAATATCCCAACTTCTAAAACATATAATTAATGGATGACGGTTATTTATTGTTTTATATATATGCAATTTGTATGCATCAGCAAGTTGAATGTGTGGTACTTTCCAAATTATATTTAAAATTGTTAACTTGGTTTTTTCAGTTGATAGTTGAGATTTAAAAACTTGCTTATCATCTTTAGATCGTAACAGAATCAATTCATGCTTAGAGTTAACTATTATTTTGTGAAAATCTTCGGCAAATCCAAGTAGTAATTTTAGTGGTACACAAAAATTAAAATATCCATTTTCGGGTATAAGACCATCATTGTTAAATGGTGACCATCCTGCATTTAGTAAACTATCACTTTCAAATTTATTCAACGAAACATAGTTTTTTAATTCTGTTGCAATACCCAAATAACGTGTGCGATCAATTTCTATACCATTAATTTAATAACGAATTTCATCAAATAGGTGTGCCATACAATTGTTTAATACTGTGTTCAGACATGCATTTTTAATTGAGTCAATTTAATTTTAATTGAGCAATTAAATTTAGTGTTCACACATACTCAATTTAGCTGACTCAATTATCATTTGACAGCTGGAAAACACATTGTTTTTATTTGTTTTGTGAATATTTGTGTTTGTAAATTTTCAAAATGGATGCAAATTGTGGTTTAAAAGAAATTTTACTTGCATATAATAGAAATATGGATCTCTTGGAGTCAGTGCGATGGATTTTTGATTCAAAATTATCAGTACTTAAAAAAAGGAAAAGAAAAACTTGTCGATTTTACAAAGTTTGCGAATGCAACTTATTTATTTATTTATTGGAGTTCATATTGTTCTGTTTGTTTTGTTTTTATGTATGTATGTATATTTTTTTTGTTTATATGTACATATGTATACTTTTTGACATTTGGCTCGCCATTATAGGAAATTTTTTTGCTCACTGAACACAGTTCTTAATAAAATCTCTTATGGCCAGGGTTGCATTTCGAGTTTTACGCAATTAGTGATACAATTAACTAATAATTGCTCAATTTATTAATTGACTTATTGTATGGTAAATTGTGATCAATTAAGGGCTTAATTGCGAAAAATGCTCTAATTGCTCAATTAAGGGGTATGTCTGAACACGGTATAAGAGACGTATGGATGTAGAAACTGTTGAATCTTCCTTTGTTGCAAGACCTTCGATATATAGAAAACTTTCACTTGGTAAAACATACAAATCTTGGTTTTGAATTGATATACGAATTTCATCATTATTTTTAAATGACTGTAAATATGATGTATAACTGTGGTACTCCTTCTTGATAATTGAATTATCCACTTGAGACTTTTGCAATATATTAATTATACTACTCATTTGTTTGTTTTCCTTGGTTGTAACTACGTGATTAATTTTATTATTTTAATTTAAATCCTAAACTTTTTAAAAAATGCTGATTAGTTTTATTTAAAACGTTAGCTTTTTTAGGCTTTCGATGTTTATTATTTTTATAGTATTGTATTTTTAACTTTTTGCAGAAATTTGATGAATTTTCACCTTCGTCTTCGGCTGATGGTGATTGAATAAATGTTAAATCATTCGATAGATCACTTTTGTTGTATATTATCATTCTTTCATAGGCTTTAAATGCAATCGTATTGTTATTTTTTCGCCGCGAAAGTTTATTAAGTTTCCGTCTTGGTCAACAACTTTCAAAATTATATTATTTATTGTTCTTGAATTTACAGGTAAATATATTACAGTGGTTGGAGTCTGTGTTATTTTATATCCACGACTAACGTTAAGCGAAAACTGATGTAAAATATGCGTAGACATGTTGTTTATATACGAACCGCATACAATATTGCATTCAACGATTACTGTATTAATTTTGGTTATATCTATCGTTTTATCGGAGTAATGTTCTATTCCAGGTGCTAGTACTTTTCTACTAAAGCCTAATAATGATCCAATTGAGGATTTTTTATTAAAATAAATTAAATCAGAAGTGCTTTTTATACATGTTTGTAGTGTATTATAATTTGCTCGTACATCAAGAGAACCGGTTGGATTCATATCATATTTAATTTTTAGTAGTTCAGCTATATCAGTTAATTCATATGACCCAACTGGAACTGTTATTTCATGATTTCCAATATGAAATAAATTGTTTTCAACATCTACATTTGGAATTGAATGATATGTATCAAAACTTATTAAGCCGCAAACATAATTTTCATTTAGTTCAATTGGCGGAAAATAGTTTGCGACAAGATGCGAAGAGTCTCCGTTTAAAGTTAATGTAATTGACATTTTAGTGGTTCATGAATGATTAAGTTAATTATTAAATTTTTCACAGTTTTTATTATTAATCATAATTTATATTAATCCAAGAATTATGTTCTGAAGAAAAACCAAGCCATTTAACATAAATTTTGTTGCTTTTCCTTTTCAAAACCTTTTCAACCAAATAAGTTTCAGGAAATCTAGTTTTCATTAATTCAGACTCATAAAACCCTCCTTTAATTTCATGTCCTTGATAATCTTTTAATATATATGTATTTGGATTAGTATTTTTTATAGTTTTAACCGTAAATACTTCAGTAGTCCAATTTGCTGTATAACCTTTTTCAAATATATGCTTATATTTACTTATTCTAACATTATCATTCACTTTGAACTTTGGTTTTGTAAATACTTTTAAATTGTTGTAAGCTGTATCCAACAAAAATTTTTCGTTTGATGAATTTACTTCATTGGGCGACATTTTTATTGTTCTGTGGTAAGTATTATTATATTTCTCTACAAGGTTCTTATATATGTTTAACCATTTATATGTTCCTTGATAACTAAACTCCTTCCACATCATTCCTTTAAGAGTTCTGTTAAATCGTTCTATGATGGATGCTTTCAGAACACTATATGTTGAATAGTGGTTGATTTGATTCAATTGCATTAAGTGACGAAACTGATTATTGAAGAACTCCTTACCATCATGTGTTTGTAAATTTTTTGGTTTACGATTGCTTTTTATGAAAATGTTTTTCATGGCGTTCGTTATGTTGAGTGCAGTTTTATTTTTCACTGCTATAGCCCAAGCTTTTTTTGAAAAAGAATCTATTACTGTTAAGAGATAACGGTGACCGTTATTATATGTTGCATAGTTGCCCATCTCAACCAAATCCGCCTGCCATAAATCATCGATTCCTTTTATGATAACCCGTCTTCTTTTAAAATTTTTTTGCGCTTGCTTATGAAGTTCATCAACTATTTCTCTTTTATCTAAGTTCATTTTGAAATAAGATTCTTTACTATTAAGCATTCAGATATGAGTGTCAAATATTTATATAAAATTTTAATCCTTTAATTTTAGGAAATTCAAGTTTTCGTTTTTTCACCTCAACGTTTACATCATTTCTCTTCATCGATTTAAATATAAAATCCTCAAGTGTATTGAATCTCTCTTCGATATTCTTTGAAAAGTCTTCATTTGCATAACTTATTTGATTCCTCACTATTTTTCCAATAGCTTCAACATTTTCATTGATTCCTTTTGTAATTAATTCTTGTAATACTTTAACATCCCTTTTGATAATGTTTAATTGAGAATTATAATCGTTTTTAAGTTCTTCACGTTGTTTTTTAATAGTTTTAATTATATTATCCAGTTTTTCCATACCTTTTTTTATGTTATTCAATTGCAAATTATATTTGTATAATTTTAACTTTGAGTCATTTAGATTATGTCGGAAAGAAGTTTCTCCAAACTTATTTATATAAGTCATTTTTAGTTTAATATATTATATCAGCTTCTTTCAATTCTTCAATAATGGAAATTATTTCGTTATTGTGATTATTATGACCAACACTTTCTGATGAAATAAGTAAACGTAATCTGTCATTTGTGTCATTCCAGTATATATAACTAGATCTACGATTATCAATAGTCTTTAACGAGAATCCACTACCTTTCGTTAGAATATTTGGTTTAGTATTAAATAAATTTTTTATTATACGAATATATTTATAAGCTCGTGTACCTTTAATTTGACTTTTTGACTGATATTGACGTTTGTGAGCATTGGTACTTATTAAAATTTCCTTATATTTTTTTAAATCATTTTTATTATAATGTAGAGGCTTTGAATGGAAAACTAATTCAAATAATCCTGGAGTCATTTTCCACTTTGAATTCCCATGTTAAAACCATAAATTTTATCTATTGTTTTATTATTGAGGAGTAATTCTATATTTTGAGCTAATGGATATTTTTTCAAATCAGTTTCAGTAACTTGGTTATAATGTATTGCATCATCAAAATTGTTTGAACTGTCTTCGGATGGTAGTGGTGGAAGTTGTGGATCTGTTATGTTATCATTAGATTGATAATCATCTGAGTTATAATCATCATCTTTTTTTATTATTTTATTCAAAGGTTTGGTTATGAACTTAGATGTATCATTCAATATATCATTAGTTTGATATTCATTAATTTTTCCAATTATCGTATTTAAAGGTTTAGTTATTGGTTTGAATGTATCTTCTAAAATATTAAATCGTTCTATATTGTCTAATTTGAGATTTTTTAATTTGGCTTTCAATACTCCTCTTGTCTTAACAATATCCTTTAACAATTTATTATCCATAGTTATTGTATTTATATGTGCTTGAAATCTGCTTTATATTTGATAATGATCTGCCTGATATCTGCTTAAGCAACTGATATTTATCTGCTAATGATCTGTTTTATGTCTGATTGCAATCTGCATTATAACTACTTAAGATCTGCTTACTTATAGTTCTATGAATTCATCAAAACCTTTTCTATATCGCCCTTTATTTATCAAATTATCCTTACTGATAACAAGAAAGCCATATTTATTTTTCCAACATTCACTACATATATTTGTAAATTCTTTAAATGACATATCACCAATTACATGATCATTATATATATATATCGTAAATTCATTTCATCCTGTTTAAATATTATAATCATATTCGCATTATCACGTATAATATGTTTAGGGATTTTTGTGTACGTTTGACATAAATAAAAACAATCTATATTTTTATGTCTACCCATACAAAAGCAATCTCTTATAGTGTCTTGTTTTCGACAAATAACATCATCAAATATTATGATAGAATGTGAGTTCGCTTCTGTAGGACTAATAACTTTCTCGTTTTCCGCAAATGTAAAAATATTTATTCCTTTTATTGGGTGTATCAATTCCTTGAGATAACCGTATTTTGGTTGATATAAAGATTTTGAATATATGTAAATGTTTTTAAAACTTAAACCGTTGGGGCTCTCTATTAGACTAATCATAACATTAGTTTTGCCACAATTTGAAGGACCTACAATTAATGCTCGTATTGAATTTGGTAAAAGTGTACTATGTTTAATTTTCGGTTCGTTTTCTTGTGCTTCATCCGCATTTCTTACTACAATTTGTTTAGCTTGTTTTACTAATTGCATTTTTATAACTAACTTGGTTTTGATATAAATTTCTTATTATATAGCGAAACCTCATCATTTAAGTTTATAGTGTCAATCACATTACACATAGCATATAATTAATAAAAATGAATATAAACTATAAAAAGGGAGTTAAAGATAATCAGTATAATATTGGTAGTGGATTAGTAAACAACTTAATAAACAAATTACCTGTTGAACTACATTTACCTGGTTATCAGTTTTGTGGACCTGGAACAAAACTTGAAAAACGTTTAGCAAGAGGTGATAAGGGAATAAATTCATTGGATGCAGCTTGTGGGAACATATTCAGAAACAAACGATATTAATAAGAGACATAAAGCGGATAAAATTTTAGTTGAAAAAGCTTGGCAACAAGTGCAATCTAAAGATAGTGATTTCAAAGAAAAGGCTAACGCTTGGTTCGTAACAAACGCTATGAAATCAAAACTTAAATTCGGATTAGGTATGAACAATATAAAAATTCATAAATCTAAAAAGTCACAGAAAAAAAGAGTCAAATGAAAAAAACATGTGATAGAAAGTTGTTTTCAAAAGCTGTTAAAAATACTCTTAACCTCTTGAGAAATAAAAAACCAGACAATTTAAAAGCTGCTGTTAAAATTGTGTTAAAATCCATTACTTCGAACTTCAAAGGGAAGAAGAGGGCTAATATTGTGATACCGAGAGTTATACCAATGCCCAAAATCGGTGGATTTCTTCCACTAATTCCAATCCTAACAGCTTTATCCGCACTTGGTGGTTTGGCTACGGGTGGATCGTCTATTATTAAGGCTGTAAATGATATTAAAAATGGAAAAGAACAACTAGCCGAGGCTACTCGGCATAATAGACACATGGAATCAATTGCTATGGGAAAAGGCTTATATCTTAAATGATATAAATCTGGATATGGACTGTATTATAAACCGATTCCAAAAAACTTTTAGATAACCTAGCCAATCGACCATTAACTGATCTAGATTTAATAAAATATGGTAAAAAACTCGAAAATTTTAGAGGTGTGTTTATGCGAGATCGTTTGCCTAAAAAACCATTAGTTCAAGAATGTGGTATTGTTAATCTAGATAACTCTCGTGGTGCTGGAACTCACTGGGTAGCCTAGTATAAAAATCATAACTATAAAGAATATTTTGATAGCTTTGGAAACTTAAAACCTCCAATTGAACTTGTTAATTATTTAAAGATACCCATTGAATATAATTATGAACGAAAACAACACTTTAATACATTTAATTGTGGTCACCTGTGTTTAAAATTTTTATTCAATAAATGTAACTTGAAATAAATAAAACAAATATTTATACATATACATATGATTTACACGTGTGTTGCATTTTATTTTTTTTTTACTTAATCAAGCTTTTGGTTTAAATTATGTCACAATATTGTTTATTAATTGTAAAAATAGATATTCTAGTTATATACAAACTAATATTTAATTTTCTTAAAAATATCGTCATCCTCATCATTTAGAAATATATCTCTAAAATTATTTATTCTTTGTTCATCTATATAATCAATTTCCATTAGAGAATCATCGTTAGTATCATGCATAAATTGTTCTTCATAATGTCCGCAAGCAAGGGTATCTACATTATTTTTGCGAACATATCTTTTGTCATCTACATAGCTTAAAGATATTTTATTTATTAAGGAAATATACAGATTGTGTAGCTTTGACTTAAATATATACATATTCGCATAGTAAATTTGTTTATTGTATAAACAATTTTTATAATCACTTAAGCTTAACTTAGCACAACAATTATTTTTTACACCTTTTGCTTTTTTTATTTCTCTCCCTTCTTCAGTACTAAAAGAATACATTTTAGATCTTAAACCAATGAATTCCCTCATGACGACTCCAAAATTTTTTTATTTTTCTGGGGAATATTAAATTTATTATCACTTTCATAATCAGACGTATCGAATCTATCATCAATGTCATTGTAAATATCTCTATAAAAATCCTCAGTATAGATTGTATAAATAAAGGAGTCTGTATCCATATAATTAAGTTCTACATTAGATTCATATTTAGGAAGCATATAATCATAATGGAAATTATACATTTTCCACTTAGATATCTCTAAAACACAAAATCCAAGATATATTGGTTTATTATATATAGAATGCGTTTTATTTAATTCAATTGCAATCATATTGTCATCAAAAATACTTAAAGAACTGAATTCTGGTTTGGCAATTAGAGCTCGAGCTCCAAGCTTTTTCCCAACATTATCCCAAGAGTTAACAATTTTTATATTTTTTCGTTTGTCTACGTTCTCCATTGTTTTTCCGTATATTGCGTTATTTAATAACTTAAAGAAATTTTGTTCAAATTTATTCTTAGCATTCATTCTATGAAATGTATTTAAAGATATGTAACTTTTTAACCAATCGGACTGCTTAAATTTCAATATTCTATGTATTTTGTTTAACTTTAAACCATGTGTTAGACACTGTTGCAAGTTTTTATAATATATAACATATTTAGTTTTGTTAGTAAAATCCAATATAAGCTTTGAATCTTTAGCCATTGGAGGTACTTTGTTTTCGCAACAAAATGGTAAGAAGTTATGACGATCATGAATCTCTGTTGGATATGTCAAATCCACTTCTAGAATATATCCAACAGATGAATCGTCGGGAATGGAATGTAAGGAGAAACCGTCAATGTCACTAACCCATTCAAATCCACTTTCTGGTAAATATTGTGACATATCCCACCCATATAAATTATTTGCATCTAAATACATTAGATACTTAGATTGAAGCTTATTGTTGAAATCTGTCATATATTTATTATTAGCTTTTGAATGTCTTTTCGAACATTGAACAATTCCTCCTCTTATTCCCTTTTGGATGAACGTAATCATGTCAATATCAGTCAAAAGTTGTAATTTTAGTTTCGTAATTTTAAGCATTGCGTCCCATGAAAGCCCTGGCGCTGTATAATAATGACATGGATCTAATTTATATATGTTTTTACATAATAGTCTGAAATTCTCAAAAACGTCTGTCAGAAGTAAAACATCAGTTTTGAGGTAAAGCATTAGATAATCTTCTAGTGTCTCACAATTAAAAGCATTCCACACTTCCTTGGCATGGTTGTAATCGTCTACTGAACATTCTGTCTCTGTAAGTATATTGAAAAATTGTTCCCTCGTTGGTAAATTCCGTTCTTTAAGTTTGTCAACTGAATTTAAATAATTATATGGAAAAACTCCTTTTCTCATTAGTAAAGAAAATTGTTTTTCATCTTCAAAACTTGACTTTAATGTAGTAAAATCAGTTCTTGATAAATTATGTGCTAATGAGTCTAAACTTGACTGCATAAATCTGTATGAGTCTAAAAATCTAATTTCAATATTGATATTATTTATACTGATAATTTTTGAAATGGATATGTACAATTCCTTATTTAATGGGAGAATATTTATTGAACCATTATTAATATGATTAAGTTCCTTTATAAACAAATGTGAATCATACGAAGAAAGATTATGAAAGACAACAGGAATAAAACGTGGAACTTTGAAATTTAAATTACATTTTTGATGTGCAGGTCCTCTATATTTCCCACTTAAATGACAATGGTCTTTAACTTTATCTTCATTAACAATAGGTTTTAAACAAATATGACAAATAGTGGACTTCCTAAAGTGTAATTCTTCGTCTTCATTCAAAGGGATCATTGGTTTTATATCTTTTAAATAATTTGTATATAAGAAGACTACATCCTTCACTAGTTCACTTATAAATTCTTTGGGTGAATCTTAGTAGTAGGGAACTGGGTGTACTGCCCCAATTAAACTTTTGAAATTTTAAAATTTTAATTACCCAAATTTTAAAATTCTTGGAAATTTGTGAAATTTGATACCCTACGAGGGTGGATCAAGAAGTCCGTCCAACTTTTTGTTTACATAAGGAATTTTTTGTTTACATAAGGGGTTTTGTTTGTTTAATACATACGAGGGTGGTTCAATAAGTCCGGGTTTTTTATGACCGTGGGAATTTGTATGTGTGTATGTTTGTGGGGTGGATTAAGGGGTTTCATAAGATTAAGATTTCATAAGTATATATGCCGACGGGAAAATCATGAAAATGATTTTTCCTAGTACCAACGGAAAAATCATGAATATGATTTTTCTTAATACCAATGGGGAAATTGTGAAAATTAATTTTTCCTAGTGCCTACGGCAATGCATGAATATTTTTCCTAATGCCTACGGCAATACATGAATATTTTTCCTAATGCCTACGGCAATACATGATTATTATTTTTCCCAATGCCGACGGCAAAACATGATTATTATTTTTCCAAATGCCGATGGCAAAACATAATTATTTTTTTCTAATACCAAAGGGAAAATTGCCAGTGTTGCCAGACTGTATAAATTTGTTATCGTAATACTATATCAGTAATATCAGAGAAAATAGATTTGATGAATACAAGTGAGTATTTTGTGTGTGCGTGTGTGTGTGATTTCCTCACGCGAATAAATTGTTTATAAATAAAATTACATAAATTAAATTAATTTATTTAATTATTTTATTTATGTGTTCACATGTATGTGAACACCCCTAATACTTGTGTGTGGGGGGTCCAGCTTGATAGTTGCGGGTAATTTAATATTTTGTGTATTTGTTTAAGAAATATGTATGTATATGTGTATGTATGTATATGTATGTGTATATGTATGTTTGTATGTATATGTATGTGTGCATGTATGAATGTGCGATCGTGGGTACTTGTGCGTGGAATATTTTGTAGAATACATATATATTTGGCAAGGTAATCATTTTCTTTGTCTACGATTATTTTAAAGCAGCAAACTAAGTACACTCAGCAGCAGAGAAACAAAAACCAAGAATTTGCAAGTAAGCAAAAAAGTTAATTTCTCCTCTTCCCCACTTCCTTCTCATTCCTTTATGTAGTTTGTATTTGAAATAAGAAAACACTTGTATATTATTTTATTTTTTATACATTTATTGTTTAAAATTTTATAAAATTTTATAATAATACATACATTCATATTTTAAAAAGTGAAAAAGTTTTAATTCAAGCAAGACATTTCTTTTGTTAATAAAATAGCATTTTTTAGTGCGCAAGCACCAAATTTATGATAATTACAATAAAAATATTCTGGATACTTGATTTCCATTTGTTTAAAGTTGATGCAGCCTGTATCCTCAACGTTAGAAATTTATCGGCATAAAATTTTTTCCAACCATCGTCTTTTTTCTTCACCTTTTACAAAAATTTTAGAACATCTTGCGTTAGCTTTTAAAAAATTGCAAACGTTTTGAAATGAAACTGATCCAGCAATCCAGCTTAGGTGATGATAGTTTTTTGTTAGCCACTTTGCTTCTCTTTGCTTTTCTATTGATAAGCATTTGATATCAAATGGAGGTTTTATAATGTTATATTCATAATTGTTGAAAACAATTGCTACTTCTTTTGCGATGAAATCTTTTGAATTACTTTTGAAACCTTGTACGTCTATAAAAATTATGTTGTTTTCCATATTACTCAATTTATAAGACTTTTCGAACTTGTCCTTTGATGGGTACATATTCTATTATACGATCGTGAATAAGAATACAGTAAGCTGATGTTTTTGCTGCAATATTAGTTGCTGTTTCAAATTCTATTTTTATATCAATCGGTCCATTATTGAGTGATTCATTCTGATGACTGACATCTACTACAATAAGAGGAGCTTTTGTCTTTAACTCTGGTGCAGTTAGAAGCGGTTGAGATTCTTTCATATAGTAGCTTTGTTGAAATCTTAGATACATGTCATATAGAATTGCATATCGTTAATTTTTGAACTTTATGTTAACGTCATCATATGGATATGAGACTGAATTTAAATGTACTTTTAAATTAGTCAAATCACAATGAACAAACTGATTTTCTTGTTGAAAAGCAATCAATACAAAACGAGGGCGTTCTCTATTTGCAGCCAGATTAACATTCCAAATATGGCTAGTTCCTATGTTTAATTGTGGATTGACATGACAATCCCAACTGCGAAATGCCATAGGTATAGAAGCACCATTGTTAATAATTTTAATCATATTCAATTTGCTAAAGTCGGATAATTGTTCATGTGGGATTCTCCATGAGATTAGTGAAATTGTAAGTTTAGCTTTCTTAGTAGAAACACTCGAGCGTACAAGATCTTCATCGTTCTTATTGCGCAAGAGTATCAATTCATGTTCTCCATTTAGTATAACTTTGTTGTAGTCTTCAGCGAATCCTAGAAGCATTTTTAGAGGTACTTAGAAATTGAAAAATCCATTTACAAGAGTGACATCGTCAATTACGTTCCATCCAGCATTTTGCATCACCTTGCTTTCTGTTGGTGACATAGAAACCAAATTTTTTATGGTGCTTGTGGCTCCTAAATATCATGTATGATCAATTTCAATTCCATTGAGCTCATAGCGAATTTCATCAAATAGATATGCCACAAAGTTGTTTTTTAATATAAAGTTGTCCGAAGATGAAGAAGATTTAGAGTTATTATCATCAGCAACAAAACCTTCTACATAAATGTAGCTTTCACTGGGTAGCACGTACAAATCTTGATTTTGTATTGAAATTCTAATTTCATCATTATTGTTGTAAGATTGTAAGTATGGTACATATGTATGATAGTCCTTTTTGATTATATTCTCATCAGACAAGGGCTTATCTAAGACATCTATTATTGAACTCATTTTGTCTTCAATTTAAAATTCAAGGACTTTAAAAAATTTTTATTTGATGTTGTTAGTGCTTTTTGTTGTACTGGTCGCTTTAATGTTGATGTTGTTCTTGCTGCCATATTTTTCAATGTATTTGTGTTGTATATTAGCATTATTTAGTTGGCCTTAAATGTATTCGTATTGTAATTTCCTCTCCTCGGAAATTAATTAAATCACTGTGTTGATCAACTACACGCAGCGCTAGTGAACTTATCTCTCTGGTGTTCACAGGTAAATAGATAAGATTTCTTGGAACCTCATCTATTTTATAGCCTGGAGGCATATTAATCGGAAATTCATGAAGTGTATGTGATTTGGAGTTATTCATATATGTGTTAATAGCGATACTACTTTCAACTCGCAAGAGATTTACTTTAAAAATATTAACTGGAAGATCGGAATAATAATATTTGTTTGGTGTTAGGATTTTGCTATTGAATCCTAAAAGTTTTCCAATTGTATTGTCTTTATTAAATTATACAGTATCCTTGGAGCTATTAACTTTAACTTGCATTGTATTGTTATTGGCTTCAATAAAAATCTTATTTGCTGGACAGAGTAGATTGTATTGCTCTTCTATAAAATCAACTATATCATTTAGTTCGTAAGATCCAATTGGTATTTCTATTGTATCTTCTCCTATATGAAACATATTGTTGTAGGTGTCTACATTTGGAATACTGTTGTATGAATGAAAATCAGTTAGAGCACACTCATATGCACCTACATGGTTCATTCAATAGGAGGAAAGTAACTAGCAGAGGAAGGAAAGGAGGAAAGTAACTAGCAGATAATTCTGATGAGTTTGAGCTCAGAGTAAGTGTTATTGACATTATAACAGACTGATTACAATTAAATAAAGTTTAGTACACAGTATGGTTTATAAGCATAATTTACATATTTATTTCATTTTCTTATTTTAAAATTAACATTAGTTTCTTAATATTAATGCTATTATTGTTTTGCTATGATGTTGTTGTTGATTTAGTTTTTCTTCCATCTATAATATTTCATCTTTACTTATCCAAGAATTGTGTTGATTAGAAAATCCCAGCCATTTAACATATACCTCCTTCCCTTTAATTTTAAGCACCTTTTCAACTAGAAATGTATTTGGAAATCTGGTTTTTGAAAGTTTGTCAGTATAGAATCCACCTTTAATTAGATTACCTATATAGTCTTCTTGTTGTTGCAGGATTTGTATTTTTAACTCTTGTTATTGTGAAAATTTCTGTAGTATAATTTGGAGTATAATCTTTTTCAAATGTATGCTTATATTTGGTTATGCGTACATGATCTCCTACACCCATAGAAAAAACAGCTTAAAATCAATAAAAACCATATTGAATTAATGAAAGTCTAGTCATGCTGAAATTTCTTATTTCAATATGGCAAAATATTAATTTACATTATTAATTTATTAATTTTATTTATTTTTAAGTATCTCAATATAAATTTTCTATTATATTGAAAATTATTGAATTGATGTGACGCGTTCTTATTTTTAAGTTGCAGCTTTTCTTTGAGTGTACATTAAATTTTAGCATTTTATACATTTTCAAATGACTGTATACTGTATTTAGCAGCTTTTCCTCATTTTTTTAGTTGACTTTAATTGGAGGCATTTTAATGGTAGGATGAACTTTTCTATTGTATGCATTAAGTAAATCTTTGTTTAAATCAATCCACTTATATGAACTATTATAGCTAAATTCTTTCCACATCATTCCTTTCAATGTTCTATTAAATCGGTCTACTATTGATGCTGTCATAATGCTATATGTTGAGTAGTGACTAATGTTGTATTGATGCATTAATTTTCCAAAGTGTTTGTTGAAAAATATTTTACCATCATCTGTTTGTAAGTTTTTTGGTATTCGTCCCAATTCAAAAATATTTTCCATTGCCTTGATTGTTTCGAGTGCAGTTTTTTTAGCTGTACTGCCCATGCAAATTTTGAGAATGAGTCAATTATAGTCAACAAAAATCGATAATTTCTATTTTTTTAGAATAGTTCCCCATTTCAACTAAATCAGCTGCCAAAGATCATCTATTCGTATCATTATAACTATTCGACGCACAAAATGTTTTCGTGCTTGCTTATGGAGTTTGTTTACTAAATTTCTTTTTGAAGACATTAAGTTGTTTTTAGAGATTTCTTGAAGATTGTTGTGATCTACTTGAACCACTTTCAGCTATTGATACAAACATGTAATTTTCTAATCTATAAATTTTCTCATTCAGCTGTTCAATTTGTTCTTCAAAGGATGTTTTAATTTGTAGAATATCTTTCTCAATTTTATAATTGTCCTCTATATTTAATTTTATTTCACGTTGTAGTTCCTCAATTTGCAGTTGAATATCTTCTTGAATTATAGTATTGTCTCTCTTAAAGTATGTCAATAATTTCTCTTCTAATTTTTAGATTTGAGTTTGCAGAAAAAATTTATTGATAACATCGTTTTCCTCCAGATCTTTTGCAAAATTTTTTATTTTGTTGTTTTGGACATCAATGTTATTGTTCGTATCCACAAAGAACCCCAACAGTTTAGGTGAATTTTTCAAAGAAATTGTGCTGCTAATGTCGTTTAAATAATGTCCAAATTTATCAACAGACATGCTTTATATACTTTATTAAAGTTAATGTATTATATTCGCTTCACGTAATTCTTCAATAATTGATACAATCTCGATATTGTGATTAGTATGACCTGCAGCTTGTGATGCGAGCAGTAGTCGAAGTCGATCTACTAGCTCATTTGGATCATCCCAGTATATATAGTTGGGCTTATGGGTGTTAAATTCCATAATTTCATCACCTAAATAGCTACCTTTTGGCTTAGATCCTGTTGATTCGGGTAAATTCTTCTGGTTTTTATCGTCAATAAATTTCTTAATAATACGTTTATATTTATATCCTCTAGTACCCTTAATTTGACCTTCAGGCTAATAGTCTCTTCTATATGCATAAGTAGTAATTAAAATCTTTTAATAGATTTCGAGCTCAAATTTATCATAATTTTTTGGTATTTTATGAAACATTAGAGAAAATAGTCCTGGTGTTAGAGCCCATATTTGACCACCAACCACCAACTTGTATTTTATCTTCACTAAGTTTGACTTTACTATCACCAAATTCCAATTCATTATTGAAATCTTTATTTGGACCATAGTCCATGGACTGATAAGTCAGTATGAGTATCTTCTGTACTGGAAGTTTGTGAGTAAAAATCATCTTCATCATTTTCAGTATTAGCATCATTAAATAAGATGGTATTATCAAATATTGTTCCTTCTGCTAGTTTCTTTGATGTACTTGTCTCTATCTTGAGTGATGGTTTTTCAGGCTGTAAACTTGTATTATTTTCAACTTCTGCCTTCATTTTATTTTCTTCTTTCATGGGAATTCTTTTAATTTTTTTAGAACTATTTATGAATTCTTTCAGTGGTTCTGTTATAGGTTTAAATGTATCTCTTAGTTGTTCACGTGTATCTATTTCACCAGTATTTATACTACGAAGCTTTTTCTTCAAGACATTTCTTGTCAACACAAACTGTTTTAAAATTTTCCCATCCATGTTTAATAATAGCAAATAAGAGGTATCAGCTTTTAGATTAGGTATCAGCTATTAGATCAGGTATCAGCTATGAGATCAGCTTATCAGGACCTGGTTTGGTTTTTAGATCAGCTTATCAGGACCTGGTCTGGTTTTCAGACAGATCAGCTTATCAGGACCTGGGCTGGTTTTCAGATCAGCTTATTAGGAGCTGGTCTGCTTTTCAAATCAGCTTAGTAGGAGCTGGTCTGGTTTTCAGATCAGGTTATCAGGTATCAAATCAGGTTATCAGGTAGCTGGTCTGGGTTTTAGATCAGCTTATCAGGTAGCAGCTCAGTTTATAGTAAATAGATGTATCAAGACTAAAGTTAGATTAATAACTAAAGTAAATGTAGTAGTAGCAGTAGTTTATATAGTTATGAAATAGTCAAATTGCTGTCTGTAGCGACCATCATTTAATTCATATTTATCCTTTCAACACTGTCGACAAATTTCATGAAACTTTTCTCAACTCATATCGCTACCAACATGATCTCTATAAACATGCTTCATATTTGTCTCATCTTGTTTAAACATTATAATAACATTGGCATTGTCTCTAATTAAATGCTTGGGAATTCTAGTATAAGTTTCACACATGTAGAATGAATCAACATCCCTATGTCGCCCCATACAAAAATATGTATGTATATTATTCTGCTTCTCATATGCAACATCATCAAATATCATAATTGAATTAGTTTCAGCTTCGTCAGGTGGAATAACTGATTCATTATCTGTATATCTATAATATCCCATTCCTTTAATTGGTGAAATTAGTTTCTTCAGGTATTCATATTTGGGTTGATATAGAGATTTTGAGTATAAATAGATGTTTTCAAACTTGAGTTCATTAGGACTTTCTAGTAAGCTAATCATAACATTACTTTTTCCACAAATTGATGGTCCAACTATTAGAGCACGAATAGAATTTGGTAAGAGGGGGATATGCTTTATTTTTGAACTGATGTTCACTGAATCGTCAATATTACGAACTAAAATATTTTTATGTTTGTTTCACTAACTCTAACTAAATACATTTTATAAATGTTACCTCTTTTTATAGAAAAATTGGATAATATGGTTATACGATATCAGAAAACGGTTAGTCATAAAAACACCTTCGTTGGAGGAGGTATAGTAGATAAAATTATAAACTCTCTACCTGTTGAACTTCATCTTCCTGGATATCAGTACTGAGGACCTGGAATAAAACTACAAAAATGTTTAAATTAAGGTGATAATGGAGTTAATTTATTGGACTTTGCTTGTAAGAATCATGATATTGCGTGTTCAAACAATAAGTACTAGACATAAGGCTGATAAAATACTTGAAAATTCAGCTTGGATTCGAGTTTTATCAAAAGACAGTAGCCTTGCAGAAAAATCATTTGCATACATGGTTACTAACGCAATAAAAGCCAAAACAAAATTTGGTATGGGTGTGGAGAAAAAGAAAAATGTTAAAAAGAACAAGCTAAATGATAAAAAACTAGTTAGAACGTCAATTACAGCTGGAACAAAAATATTAAAGAAGGAAAAATCATAAGATATTTACTCAGCTATTAAAATTGCACGAAAAACTATCAACAAATCATTAAAAGGAAGAAAGTCTCAAACTGTAGTACCACGTGTAATACGTGTTCCAAAAATTGGTGGGTTTTTACCTCTAATACCGATTTAAACTGCTCTGGGTGCAATTGGTAGTCTAACAACTGGAGGTGCTGCCACAGCTAAAGCTGTAAATGCAACAAAGAATGCAAAAAATCAACTTGATGAAGCAACTAGATATAATAGAGCGATGGAATCTATAGCAGTTGGCAAAGAACTTTACTTAAAACCATATAAAAAACGTCATGGTTTAGTTTACAAAGAGGAATAAAAAAACTCTTAGAGATGATGCCCAACAGACCACTATCTGATGTGGACCTAAACCGATTCTCTATAAAAATTCCATATTTTAGAGGAGTTTTCATGTTGAATACTCTACCAAAACGAACACAGAAAATTTAATGTGAAATAATCAACTTAGATCTATCAACAGGACCTGGTACACATTGGGTAGCATACTATAAAACAACAATGAAAAAGAATATTTCGACAGCTTTGGAAACTTAGAACCTCCTTCAGAAGTAGTCACTTATCTTGGTGCAAATATAAAATATAACTATAATCAACATCAGAACTTTAATACATTTACCTGTGGACATTTATGTCTTAAATTTCTTTATGAAATAACTGAAAATATTAAATAAAAGCACAAACATTTATATTTTACAAAACTCCTTAATGTTTTTTTTCATAATTTAAAAAACATAACTAATATACTTTATTGCCAAACAGGAAATTGGGAATTTTGAATTAGAAATTCACTCAACCCACTCTCAACAATTAGGTCTTCTGCACCTTCTTTACTTAGGCAAAATTATCTGCTTGAGAGATCTTTAATATCGCCATCGGTTAAAATATTATATCGTTAAGGCAGGAACATTATGTTTTTATTCATTTCAACTTTTAGTGTTGGTCCATGTTTAGTTGTTACACGTAACACATTTCGAATAGTATATTTCGTTGAAGATTCATGTTCCTTTATGTGGATTAGAGTTTTGTTGTTTAGAGCATTAAATTTTGCAATTAGATTTGTTGTGGAGTCCATTTTTTTATTTTTAATTTTTTATTTATTTCTTATCACTTTGAATGATTAATTGGAAATGATCTTAAAAGTAGCGATGATGACTTCAAGAAGGCAAATCGAAAATAGTTATGGTGAAATAGTGCTGTAACGACACGGATTCGCTGGTGGCTAGGGTAGGCTCAGCGGAGTCCAGAGTCGTGTAGATTAAATAGAAATTGTAACGTACCTTCTCTTGGTTACTTGGACGAAAATTAAAATGAGTACACCAGGTTCATTTAACGTTAACAATACTCCTTTATTTACTCCAAAAAAAATAAGGAAAATAAATTATAGCTGTTAAAGCGCGTAGCCATATCACAAAAATAAAAAAATATAAAATAAGGAACTAAACTTTTAGATAAGAGAAAATACTAAATTTTTATTTATAAGTGTATTGATTCACCTTTTGGAAAAAAGTGTCCTAATTCCCAAAGGCAGCCTCTCCCACGTATAAATAAAAATATTAAAAGAAAACAAAAAAAATATATAGAGATTTAATATCTCCGTGGTTTGCCTCATATTTGCAAACAAATAAAAAAAGGAGAGTTAATAATAGAGCAGTGTCCTATCTCTATTATTACTCAAATAGCTCAATTTTTATTTATAAGAGTATTGATTCACCTTTGGAAAAAAGTGTCCTAATTCCCAAGTGCAGCCTCTCCCTCCTATAAATAAAAATATTAAAAGAAAACAAAAAAAAATATATATAGAGAGATTAAGTATCTCCGTGGTTTGCCTCAGATTTGCAAACAAATAAAAAAAGGAGAGTTAATAATAGAGCAGTGTCCTATCTCTATTATTACTCAAATAGCTCAATTTTTATTTGTAAGAGTATTGATTCACCTTTGGAAAAAAGTGTCCTAATTCCCAAATGCAGCTTCTCCCTCCTATAAATAAAAAAAATACTCAAAACAAAAATAGAGAACTTAATATCTCCGTGGTTTGCCTCAGATTTGCAAACAAAATAAAATAAAAAGAGAGTTAATAATAGAGCAGTGTCCTATCCCTATTATTACTCAAATAGCTAAATTTTTATTTATAAGAGTATTGATTCACCTTTGGAGAAAAGTGTCCTAATTCGCAAAGGCATCCTCTCCCACGTATAAATAAAAAAAAAACTCAAAAAAAGAGAGAAACTTAATATCTTAGTGGTCGCCTCAAATTTACTAACAAAAAGATTTAATAATAAAGCAGTGTCCTATCTCTATTATTACCTCTTTTGCCAGCGCTTGCTGCCAACACACTAATCATTGATACAACGATGGCTCGCCTTTTTATACTTGTGCCAGACAACATACATAGGTACACAACCAAGGCCTATTTATCAGGTCAACGCAATCGTCCTGATGATATTCTGTGTTTTCGTGTCTAAGCTGTCAAAAGTTATTTGCACCATATACTTTTTAGTTCATGTTTGTGTGTGTTTCTGACAACTTAAACATAAAGTTGTTTTTTGTATTGCTGTGTTTTGTAGAGTTGCGTTGACCTGATAAATAGGCCTTGTACACAACCACACAAACGACTGTATTAAATACACCACATGTTTTACCATACCATATGATCGCACGTTTATTATGCATGGTTGTTCATTCAGCGTTATATAGTTGTGTAGTACACCCGTATGTTGTTCTAACATTTCCGTTAATTTTAAACAAAGATTTAAAATAAAGTTCGTATTTAGTTTCCTACAATTATGTATAATAATATACCTTTCATAAGTGTATAAAACAAGTAAATAACCTGGTAATTCAATAAAATTAAGGTTAATAACTTTTAGGAAGTAAATAATAAATAATTAATATAAACCAACTAATTATTTAGAAGTTGTGGGCCAAAACGAACTAGTGACTTTGGTCGTGACATTGCCTTCCTTCTCCCGGGGGCCTGTATTATTGCTTTACCATGGATGATTTGTACCTTCTACCTGCAGGCTTGTGGAGCTTAACTGTAGTAGACTTCTAACGGTACGAGGAATATGGGCGGTATGTAGTCACGGGGGTATAGACAGAGTTGGAGAATGGCGTTTGTTGTCAGTCCATGATGACGCTGGTGTGATTTATTTGGTTTGCTCGGTTTTGGAAATGGTGTTCTCAGACTCATCGGCCAGTAACACTTCGATTTCTGCAGGCATACATATGTTTTGCGGCTTACTGTATAATTGTTTTACCACCTGGTATAACAAACCTACGGGTGGCTCCAGGTTTACCTCAAGTTGTGCTGCTTTGGAAATCGTGCTATCAGACTCATCTGCCAGTAACACTTCTGTTTCTGCAGGCATATATTGCGGAGAATAATTTTCTTACCCAAAAATTGTGTGACGAAACTGCGGATGGCTTCAGATTTACCTCAAGTTTTGCTGCTTTGGAAATGGTGTACTCAGACTCATGGGCTAGTAACACTTCTATTTCTGCGAGCATATATTGTGGTTTACTGAATAGTTTCTTACCCAAAATTTTTGTGACGAAACTGCGGGTGGCTCCGGTGTCTGAAGTTATATTGTTCTTGATCCGGGGGCCCGCTTTAATATGTTTCGTTGTCTTTAGCATTGGTAATGCGGACGGCACTCTGATTTTGGAGATGCAGTTCTCTCATCTTTTTTTGGGGGAGGGGGGCTGACTATCATGCGATGGTGCTCGACTCGGACGTGGTGTTCATCCGCTCTAGGTTAAGTGTGATGCATCCGGTCTTGGAGTGCCATAATCATAATAATCGTTGAAGGCCTCACGTATTCTCTGGAATCTCGTCATCAAGCTCACAATAGTATGGAAAAATAAAACGCAAAAGGTTCTTCTGAAGGGCGCGCACTGTTTGTGGTTATTGAAGACCATATAAGCGCTTTGTCTCTGAAGAGTTGTGATATTTCCCACCAAATGTGGCTCAGGTCAATATCGTACCAAGAGGCTAGTTTCTATTCACCAATGATGACTACTGGCGGGTACTTCTCACCGTCATATTTTAGATCTCATTTTCATACAAGCTTACCCGTGGCTACTTGTTCACTTGATGAGGTACTATATGGCGGCGATTTGGCTGCTGGGCCCGGTAGGTCTACTTTTGCTGGTGATGCAAGCGTTTTAATGTTTTCTGTATCTGGCGTCCTGGACATATTTTTCCACAGTGCTTTATGTATGCTCCTCCTTTTCTAAAGAGTACACCCACGTTATTCTTAGCATGTTGAATTTGCCCCGGGAGAACGCTGGATTTGTAGAATAACGTTTGCCTCGTTGTGGTTGGGATACTTAATCGAATACACATATATAACAACTATTGAATTGAAAAAAAACAAAAGACATAAGAGAGTTATTTATAAAAAAAAAGCTTTTAAATGTCTGAATATTTCAATTTGTTTTATAAATGCCACATACCAAAGGCTTTTAAGAAATTTTTTTTCAGCATAATAAAAAAAACTTTATGCAAAAAGAAATTTAAATGGTACACGACTATCAAATTATTAAAATTTTTTTTATATATGTTTAATATTTTTTTTTAATTTATTATTTTTATTATATATATATATTATTTATTATTTAGTTTTATTATTTATTCATGGTGATTATTTTATTTTTTTATATATTATATTTATATTTTGTTTAATTTCTTAATTATCTAAATGGAAAATCACAATGTTTAAATGGAACAGGAATATTTATTTTGTTTACTTTACATTTAAACCATGTTTATTTTCCCTTTACTATTCACAAAAAGATTTAACAAAAATTCTTCTACTTTTTAAATATTTTCCAAAAGAAATCCTCTTATTTAAATATGTCGGAATATTTCAATTTATCTTCCTAAAAACTTATTGTCATCCTATATGTACAACAGGACTTTAGGAAAAAATTTAAACGTGAAATAATTTCCAAATAATAAAGCAAAAATTATGCAATAATTAATATTTAACTTTTTTTTATCAATTTATTAATTAATTTATTTTATTACTTATTATTTATTATTTTATTGTTTATTTATTTATTATATTTTATTACTTAATTATTTAAGATATTTATTATGTTTTATTTTATTATTTATTTATTTATTAATTATTATTATTTTATTATTTAATTATTTTAGACATTTATTATGTTTTTATAAATATTATATTCTTTTTAATTTATAGTTATTTAAATGGGAAAATACACTGCTTCAATGGAACAAGAAGGTTATAGTGAGATTAACACTTGAAAACCATTTAAACAATGTAAATTTACCCTTCGTGGTTTTTTTGTTTAAAGGACAAATTGTCCCTGCTCGGGCGCCAAATGTAACGACACGGATTCGCTGGTGGCTAGGGTAGGCTCAGCGGAGTCTAGAGTCGTGTAGATTAAATAGAAATTGTAACGTACCTTCTCTTGGTTACTTGGACGAAAATTAAAACGAGTACACCAGGTTCATTTAACGTTAACAATACTCCTTTATTTACTAAAAAAAAATAAGGAAAATAAATTATAGCTGTTAAATCGCGTAGCCATATCACAAAAATAAAAAAATATAAAATAAGAAACTAAAATTTTAGATAAGAGAAAATACTCAGTTTTTATTTATAAGTGTATTGATTCACCTTTTGGAAAAAAGTGTCCTAATTCCCAAAGGCAGCCTCTCCCAAGTATAAATAAAAATATTAAAAGAAAACAAAAAAAAATATATGAGAGATTTAATATCTCCGTGGTTTGCCTCAGATTTGCAAACAAATAAAAAAAGGAGAGTTAATAATAGAGCAGTGTTCTATCTCTATTATTACTCAAATAGCTCAATTTTTATTTATAAGAGTATTGATTCACTTTTGGAAAAAAGTGTCCTAATTCCCAAAGGCATCCTCTCCCACTTATAAATAAAAAAAACTCAAAAAAAAGAAAGAAACTTAATATCTTAGTGGTCGCCTCAAATTTACTAACAAAAAGATTTAATAATAAAGCAGTGTCCTATCTCTATTATTACCTCTTTTGCCAGCGCTTGCTGCCAACACACTAATCATTGATACAACGATGGCTCGCCTTTTTATACTTGTGCCAGACAACACACATAGGTACACAACCACACAAACGACTGTATTAAGTACACCACATGTTTTACCATACCATATGATCGCACGTTTATTATGCATGGTTGTTCATTCAGCGTTGTATAGTTGTGTAGTACACTCGTATGTTGTTCTAATATTTCCGTTAATTTTAAACAAAGATTTAAAAGAAAGTTCGTATTTAGTTTCCTACAATTATGTATAATAATATACCTTTCATAAGTGTATAAAACAAGTAAATAACCTGGTAATTCAATAAAATTAAGGTTAATAATTTTTAGGAAGTAAATAATAAATAATTAATATAAACCAACCAATTATTTAGAAGTTGTGGGCCAAAACGAACTAGTGACTTTGGTCGTCACAGTGCATAAGTGGGGTATAGTTATAGACAGAAAGAGATAGTTATAGAGAGAAAAGGGTTAGAGAGAGAGAGAGATAGAGTGCTAAAAAGAAATATGTCATAGAGATGATAGTTATGATATTTTAAAGACCATACAGATATTTTAAAAATTTACAGAACAAATTAGTCTCAAAGGAACCTTCCAACATTCATCATTATTCATTCATCAGCAAATAAAATGAGCCAAATTAGTCGTACTCTAAACCAATTTATAAGAGATTTTGAAAGCTTCAGGCTTTTTGATCATTGGGAGATGATAAAATGTTTCCAAAATATGCTGAATGAGATCGAAGAATATGGTATCATGGAAGATGAAGACAATACTGAAGGACACTTCAAAAGCTGTGCTTAGTATCATCCTGAGTGTGAGGAAGGACCTGATACTTGTAGATGTACAATATATTTTTTACGAAAAAATATATTAGAACATCTAATAATTGGATATTAGGAAATGTTTCCATCATTATAAATAAAATAAATAAAAACTAAATTAAATTGTATAAATAATAAAATAAAATAAAATTGTATTATTAAAATATTCATTGTTTTGTATTTTTTTTAAAGGAAAACTAGGAATCATCTGTTCGAATACAAAATAACAGAAACAGAAAAAATATGAGGACTTATCCGATTATCTAAATTATTTCTCTTTATGAAAATATCTAGGATTTTCATAATATTGTGAAATTAAATTTCTCTTGTGCAGAACCTCTCAAAGAAAACAAGACTGTGCATGTTTAAGTGATATGAAAACAAGACTGTGCATGTTTAAGCGACATGAAAACAAAAATTTTCAAATAAGCATTAAAAAAATTTTTTGATCCAACGAAGTAAAGCCAATATAGAAATAAAAACCATTCACATTTTTCATTCTTTTTTCAATATTTTATTTAAAATACCTTTTCTTAATAAATTTAAATGCAATTATTTTTCAAAGGCTTTTAATTACATTCATTTTAACAACAATAAAAGATTTTTCTTAATAAATAAGATTTTATATACAACAATTTTTCTTAATAAATAAAATTTTTTATACAACAATTTTTCTTAATAAATAGGATTTAAATACAATATTTTTTCTTATTCACTAAGATTTTATATACAATTTAAAAATTAACTAATTAACTAAGATTTTCTTGCATTCTACCCATTCCATCTAGCAACATGTCAAGTTCGTATTCAGGGTTAGTTTCCTTAATACGAAAATGATACCATGCATAAAAGTGTTAATGTTATTTGACCTAATTTTTCTCTTATCGTCTTCATAACTTAAGACTACCTTATTTAATTCAGTAGTATATAATTGATGTAGCTTAGACTTAAATGTTAACATATTATCATATACCTTAGTCTTATTAAATAAACAATTTTTATAAGTAGCTAAACTATATTTATCTAATATGGCTGTCTTTACCCCCTTCGATTTTTTAATGTCATTTTGGTTTTGTACACTAAATAAATACATTTTTGATCACAACCCAACAAACTCTGTCATTATCTTATCGCAATTTTCATTATTCCAATACCAATGACTTTTTTATTTACTAGTGGAAAATTATAAATATTGTCTGTAGGATAGCCCGATGTATCAAATTGTTCTTGTATGTCGTTTTTTATGTCAGCGTAAAAGTCGTCAGTCTTTATTGAATAGATAAAAGAGTCCGTGTCCATATAGTTTAATGAGAGGTTTGTCTTAAACATAAGTTGAATGAACCCGTAATGGAAATTATACATTTTCCATTTGGACAGCTCGAGTACACAAAATCCTAAGTAAATTGGTTTATTGTAGCAGGTTTTGACTCTACTCATTTCGATTGCTACAAGATCTTCGGAAAATATAGATAAACTATGAAAATTTGGTTATGATATCCAATCTTGAGCACCCAAATGTTTAAAATTCGTTCTCTCCCAATTATTGAATATTTTAACATCTCTCCTCTTGTCCACATTTTCCATGGTTTTACCATATACTGCATTATTGAGTAGCTTGAAAATTTTTTTTCAAAAGCATTTTTAGCAGTGGCTCTATGTCTGGTATTTAGGTCAATATAGCCTTTTAACCATTTAGATTGTTTAAATGCTAGAATACGATGAGTTTCTTTAAAACTAAGCCATATTATAATCACTGTTTCAGAACTCTAAAGTGTATCACATATGATTGCTTTGTAGAGAAATCAGTTATCAACTTGCTATACTTCGCTTGCATAGGTTTCTTATTTTCAGCGCAAAAAGGAAGATCATTATGCAAGTCATGTAAATGAGAGGGATAATCCAACGTAACCTCATATACATAACTGTCTGTTCCATTATCAGCTATGCTGTTTGGATCCAGATTCAACTCGTCTTGCGATAACCATCTGAACCCACCATGAGGAAGATATTCCGACATCGCCCAACCATACAAATTGTTAGCGTCTAAATAGACGAGAAATTTTGAGGGCTTCTGTTTATCTAAATCTTGCAAATATTTGTTATTTGCTTTCGAATATCTGTCAGTAAGAGGACGTCTGTTTTTAAGTAAAGTTTCATGTACTCTTTCATTGTTTCACAACCAAAAGTATTCCATACCTCTACAGCATGTGAGTATTCCTCTAAAGAACACTCTTTATTGTTCAACTTATTAAAGTAATCACTGGGTGAAGGCAGCTCACATTCATCTAATTTTTGGAATGAATTTAGGTACTCATACGGGAAAATACCTTTTTTCTTAATAAGCTGAAATTCTTTTTCTGACTGAAATAAGGACCTTATAGTGCTGAAATTAATGAAATGATTCCAAACTCTAACCATAAAGCGTATTGTATCAAGAAATCTTATTGCAAGCTTATGGCCATCACTCATTTCTGTAAATTGGGAGAGGGATATATAAAGCTCCTTATGGAGAGGGAGTACTTTCAGTTGCATAGAAATTTCACCTAATTCTTTAATAAAAAGATGTGAGTCATAGTTTGAATAATTGTGAAAGTAAACTGGTATAAGCTTGGGAATTTGGTAATTTAAATTGCAGTTATTGTGGGCTGCACCTCTAAATTTACCAATAATGTGACAATGATCTCTAACGCCATCTTTGCCTAGAAATTTTTGACAAATATGACAATTCACCGCACTATAAAAATTATAAATATCAGAAGGGGATAAAGTATCCATTTGTCTATTGTTTACCAAGTGGTTATTGTATATTTCCTCACAATCCTTAGTTAAATATGATAAAAAAATTTTTTGAGGCATCTTCCCCTGTATATATCTTTAACTTATTTAAATTATTGCTATGGAAACACTTAATATAATAACTGAAGGCACAAGGTGTGTGCTTTTTGACTAAATTTGATTTATTACTTCCATTATCACTAATATCTTCTAAAATCCACTCGAAGTCCGCGTAAACTACAATAGGGACATCCATTTTTCTTTGATGTCCCTTAAAGCTAAGAATGGTCCTGATGGCATAGCTGTAACGATTTAGCCGCATTCCGCCTTATGATTACTCATGACGTTCTCCCTATGAGTGTACTGGAAACAACTGTTGCAAAAATCTAACTTATGCCTATCGGTGGTTATGATTCCTCAAAAGTCTGTGAATAATAAAAAATAGAATAAAAGTTTATAAGTAAAATGTATCTGTTATAAAATATATAAAACAAGTAAATGTATCATTAAATTAAAGTGTAGTATAATTTTTAACTTACCTTGATATGTCCTTTATCAAAATGTAATGATGAACTTCACGATTCTCCAAAAGCAACTTGTTTATATGGCTAATTTTCTCGTCCTTGGTGACATAATAAGGACAAATGGCTCCCTTATCATAGCCAAATACGTTAACACCTATTTGCTGGATTATTCACTTCAAACTCTTTGATTTTGTCTAATCCTAATGGGAAGCTTAAATTTTTGAAATTTAACGTAACAATCGTCTCTGCAGCAATGTCTTGAATATTATAAGAACTGCAACGTCTTTCATATTCGGTAGTATCCATGGCAGCAATTAGGCACCACTTGAAACAGTAGTCATCATCATTTTCAATGTTGATGCAAGCTTTTTTTCTTTCTAATTTTCCAGGTGTGAATATCCAATTCGATCCTTTGACGAGCGAAGATTTGTTGATGTTGATTTCTGATCGGACTATGCGTGACCAAGTCCAACCAGAATCTCGCTCTTCAAATTCGGATATTTTGGTTGAAATCTCCGAAACCTGCTTACGGAATAATTCTTCTATGTTGTCTGCCTTCGTCAGCAAATTCATTTTGGCTACATGTGATATTATGCATAACTCCAATTCTTCTTCAACAATTTTAATGTATTCCGCCACAAGACTCACATGAAATTTAATTATTGAATGCTTAGTTAAATTCACTTGAAGTCTCTCCATAAAAATATTTTTATTTTCTTCAACAAATTCTTCCAAGAGAAGTTGGGCTTTTTTATTTAGAATAGCATATGTGGCGGTATGATTTTTGAAGGCTTTCGATATTTTATCATATCGCTCATTCTCTTCGACTTCTTTTGTCCTACCATGCGAAGTACTGATTGAAGTTTGCAGAGTTTCTTCTCATCTTTCTTCTACTTCTCCATCACTTTCCGGTAAACTTATGTCCATAGCATCATTGTATAAAGTGCTAACAACCTTGTTGTTGAGCTTGTTGTTGTTGCTGTTGCTCTTGATGATGATAACTAAGAGGTTGCCACTGCATGAAATTGGGTTTATAATTGTAATTTGGACTCATATTGTATTGGCACTTGATCTCAAAAACTGATTATTCCATGGCATACCGTATTGTTGAAAATTTAATGGTAACTCATATTGGGGGTACTGTAGAGAAGAATATTGCTGATAAATTAATGATGATGATGAATGTTGGTGATTTTGAAGCGATATCTGCGGTAGCTCTTGATTTTTGAGCCGGCTTACGACCACTTGATCCTACACGCTATGATTTTTAACATGCTCCAAAAAAGACTTTTGGTATTTGTATACCTTATGACATCTATTGCACTGATAACCTGTATAACTCATTTTTAATTATTTTATTACTATTATTTCACTTTAACACAGTTGTTGATGACACTTCTTGTAAATACAATAAAGTACTGATGTGATGGTTAGAAAAGTTGGCGTATTTATACGAAAATTAGTAGCAGTATCCTTGCAGCATTCATAAGTTTTACTTTTTGTTTCTCTGCTGGTGACTGTACTTAGTTGAAACTTTGCTGCTTTAAAATAATCGTAGACAAAGAAAATGATTACGTTGCAAAATATATATGTATATAATCCACAAAATATTCCACGCACAACTTCCCACGATCGCACGTTCATACACATATACATACATACATATATACATACATACATATTTCTTAAATAAATAAACAAAATATTAAATTACCAACGACAATCAAGCTGGATACCCCCCCACAAGTATTAGGGGTGTTCACATATATGTGAAAATTTTACATCATAATATGTCGGTATGATAAATAATTTATTAGCGTCAGGAAATCGCACATACACATTCCCACGATTCATATGAAAATCGCTTGTAGTCATCAAATCTACTATTTCTGATATTACTGATATAGTATTACGATAACAAATTTCTACAGTCTGGCAACACTGGCAATTTTCCCTTTGGTATTAGAAAATAATAATCATGTTTTGCCGTCGGCATTCGAAAAAAATATTAATCATGTTTTGCCGTCGGCATTAGGAAAAAATATTCGTGCATTGCCGCAGGCATTAGGAAAAATAATCATGCATTGCGTAGGCATTAGTAAAAATTAATTTTCACAATTTCCCCATTGGTATTAAGAAAAATCATTTCATGATTTTCCCGTTGGTACTAGGAAAAATCATATTCATGATTTTCCCGTCGCCATACATATATATATATATATATATATAAAGAAAAACCTCCAACCTATGAACCCACTTAACGTATCCCCACAAACATACACACAAACTCCCACGGTCATAAAAAACCGGACTTATTGAACCACCCTCGTATGTAGTAAACAAACAAAATTCCTTATGTAAACAAAAAACTCCTTATGTAAACAAAACATTTGACGGACTTATTGAACCACCCTCGCAGGTATCAAATTTCCAAGAATTTAAAAATGTTAAAATTTTAGTTACCCAATTTTCACAAGTTCACTGCAGTTCACAGTACAGCAGTTCACTACTACTCATATTCTTCGTTCTCATCCAGCATATTTTGAAAACTTTTATCATCTTCCAGTGATCAAAAAACCTGAAGCTTTCAAAATCTCTTCTAAATTGGTTAAGAGTTCGTCTAATTTGGCTTATTTTATTTGCTGAGGAATGAATGATGATGAATGTTTGAAGGTTCCTTTAAGACTAATTTGTTCTTTAAATTTTTAAAATATCTATATGATCTTTAAAATATCTATACTATCATCTCTATTCCATACTTCTTCTTAGCACTCTATCTCTCTATACCTTTTCTTTCTATAAATATCTCTTTCTGTCTATCACCATCTCCCACTTATATACTATTCCACCTTAAATATTCTCAATCTCAAAGTGATAAGAACTAAAATTTGAAATGGATAAACACATAATGTTCTTGCCTAAGCGATATAATACATTAACGGATGATGAAATTGAAGATCGTCGTGTAAAGCACAAACCCGATGAATTTACTCTGCGAATTCCTCTCTTTTGATCAAATCTGTTGTTGTGTGTTAGTAATGGCATTAATAAATTGAAATGAAATTGGACCAACAACTTTAAAACAATTTACTTTTTTCACCTTAATTGCACTAAACTAAGTTTTTTTAGTTCAAATTATATATTTTTATTCGCTTTTATAAAAATAATCGACATTATTCTGACTACGTTTATACGCGCACTATTTGCAAATAAAATTATTTGCAAATATATTAACTCACTGTTTATACGGCATAGCAAAAGTACACAAACATGGTAGCACTTCTATAGAAAACTTACTTATGTTGACGAAAAAAATAGTGTAAATGTACAAAATATCAAATGATTGTTTGTTTTAATCGTCATTATTTGCTTCTATGAATGTTTTTGTTGCAATATTTATCCATTTATTGTTTTTTGCTATCAAACATTTGTAAGCGTGGCAACCTCAAGCATTTTATTTGCAAATAGTGCGTTAATCGTGAATAGTTTTCTGAATTAGTAAGTCGCAATAATAACAATAATATGGCAACAATTTACTGTTTTATTTGCAAATAAGCCCTGCGTATAAACGTAGTATCTGATTACCGAATCGTTTTTACAAATTTTCTTGTAAGTTGGGATATTAAAGCATATGGTTTCACCTGTTTAAGTCGAAATCCGAATTTAGAAGAAACATTATTTGGAAATGGACGAGTTACAATTTTTGGATTTTCTCGCTGCGTTTTGCTTTCACAAGACTGTTTTCAAGTGAGAAGAACATAAGTGTCATAGTGAATCAGTCATTGTTGTATTGTACTTTCCCAGTTTGAATAATACCAAAAAAGGTACAATTGTACCAACTATGCCATCCCTGTTGTGTGTACAAAGACAGTGAGAGAGAGGGAGACAAAATTGTTTTTCGTCGTTCGTCGGTATACAAAATATTTTTTATGACGAAAGTTCGAACCGAAAAATTCGTCGTTCGTAACAGTTTTGTTCCTAGCATTAAGGTTATGTCAGAATTTAAGCTTTATGTCAAATGCTAAGGTAATTCAGATGTGATTTTCAGGTGGCCGCAATGTCCGTACATGAACTTAAAGGCACAACTATAATATGCACAAGCTGGCTTAAGCCAATTTCAGAGTTGAACGATAAGCATGACTAAACAATTCAGGTATGACCTTTAGGGCTAATAAATCAGTCAATGATTATATGTATTTTATTTTTAAATCCTATTTAAGCACAAGATATAGTTTTCCACCTGAAAATTAAATGACATTAAACAGCCAACATTGTTCCTTTAAGTATATTTTCAGTATAAGTTAGTTTGTATAGTTGACCTGTGTAGTTAATATGATGAGATTTTTACTTAGGCTCAAGGTCTTTTCACAAATAAAAACAAGCAAGTACAATTACATAAAACTATTTTATTTTTATTTTAAGTTAAGTTCTTTTTATGACCAATTATAAATAATTTAACTTCTTGTGACAGGGGTTACCTTCGGGATAAATATGGTCAATCCAAAATGTAAATGAAACAAAACAAATTTATTTTATTTTCAAACACCCAACGTTTCGTTTGTTTATTTCAAACTTCTTAAGGGGTATATTTTTGTTCATAAAATCTAGCAACAAACAATAGTTAATTAGATCTGAGTTCAATATTTAATAGTAATTAATTTTTGACTTACAATTATTTGCTTTACATATTGTCAAAATTATCAGTTATTAATTAAAAATAGAAAAACTGGACTTCACGACACAGAATTTGTATAAATAAAAAATAAATAAATAAATAAAAACAATACAACACAAATTTAATTCGTCAATCTTAACGCTAATATCACAGAACTTCAACTAAATCAAACTATTGCAGCAGAATATTGCAGTTTGGTGTTATCTTTATCTTCCTTTGTGCTCATTATCCTTTGTATTTTTTGTTGTATCCGCAAACTTTCAAGAGTGTAACGTTTATTCTCTTTCTTTTCTTTGTCCAATATTTTTATATTTTCCAAATCCGCTACATGATCGCAGTCTTTTACATGTAGTGATAATGCCGTCGCCTCCTTTCCCTTCCTTATATCTGATTTGTGTTCATTTATTCTCGTCCCTAGCATTCTTTTTGCTGTTCGTATATAAACCAAAACACAGCTTTCTCTCTCATTTCCATTGTATTTTATTTCGTAAACAAAAATAAAATAAATAAAAATCCCACAAACAATAGAGAAACCAGGGAAAACAAATTTTACAGTGTACCCTACATACCCAAGCTCACAGAAACAAAATCTCTAAATAATATAATTGAAGACAAAACAATAACAATTGCACATAGATCAAACAAAACTTTAAGAGACTTGTTCACAAACAATAAAACAAAAATTTAAAAATTAAAAACAAACAATGTTGTTTACGAAATAAAATGCAGTGGAAATGAGAGAGAAAGCTGTGATTTGGTTTATATAGGAATAGCAAAAAGCATGCTCAGCAAAAACTCAGATCTAATTACGAACGAAAAAAATATTAATCATGTTTTGCCGTCGGCATTAGGAAAAAATATTCGTGCATTGCCGCAGGCATTAGGAAAAATAATCATGCATTGCGTAGGCATTAGTAAAAATTAATTTTCACAATTTCCCCATTGGTATTAAGAAAAATCATTTCATGATTTTCCCGTTGGTACTAGGAAAAATCATATTCATGATTTTCCCGTCGCCATACATATATATATATAAAGAAAAACCTCCAACCTATGAACCCACTTAACGTATCCCCACAAACATACACACAAACTCCCACGGTCATAAAAAACCGGACTTATTGAACCACCCTCGTATGTAGTAAACAAGCAAAATTCCTTATGTAAGCAAAAAACTCCTTATGTAAACAAAAAATTTGACGGACTTATTGAACCACCCTCGTAGGTATCAAATTTCCAAGAATTTAAAAATGTTAAAATTTTAGTTACCCAATTTTCACAAGTTCACTACAGTTCACAGTACAGCAGTTCACTACTACTCATATTCTTCGTTCTCATCCAGCATATTTTGGAAAACTTTTATCATCTTCCAGTGATCAAAAAACCTGAAGCTTTCAAAATCTCTTCTAAATTGGTTAAGAGTTCGTCTAATTTGGCTTATTTTATTTGCTGAGGAATGAATGATGATGAATGTTTGAAGGTTCCTTTAAGACTAATTTGCTCTTTAAATTTTTAAAATATCTATATGATCTTTAAAATATCTATACTATCATCTCTATTCCATACTTTTTCTTAGCACTCTATCTCTCTATACCTTTTCTTTCTATAACTATCTCTTTCTGTCTATCACTATCTCCCACTTATATACTATTGCACCATAAATATTCTTAATCTCAAAGTGATAAGAACTAAAATTTGAAATGGATAAACACATAATGTTCTTGCCTAAGCGATATAATACATTAACGGATGATGAAATTAAAGATCGTCGTGTAAAGCACAAACCCGATGAATTTACTCTGCGAATTCCTCTCTTATATTTGATCAAATCTGTTGTTGTGTGTTAGTAATGGCATTAATAAATTGAAATGAAATTGGACCAACAACTTTAAAAAAATTTACTTTTTTCACCTTAATTGCACTAAACTAAGTTTTTTTTAGTTCAAATTATATATTTTTATTCGCTTTTATAAAAATAATCGACATTATTCTGATTACCGAATCGTTTTTACAAATTTTCTTGTAAGTTGGGATATTAAAGCATATGGTTGCACCTGTTTAAGTCGAAATCCGAATTTAGAAGAAACATTATTTGGAAATGGACGAGTTACAATTTTTGGATTTTCTCGCTGCGTTTTGCTTTCACAAGACTGTTTTCAAGTGAGAAGAACATAAGTGTCATAGTGAATCAGTCATTGTTGTATTGTACTTTCCCAGTTTGAATAATACCAAAAAAGGTACAATTGTACCAACTATGCCATCCCTGTTGTGTGTACAAAGACAGTGAGAGAGAGGGAGACAAAATTGTTTTTCGTCGTTCGTCGGTATACAAAATATTTTTTATGACGAAAGTTCGAAACGAAAAATTCGTCGTTCGTAACAGTTTTGTTCCTAGCATTAAGGTTATGTCAGAATTGAAGCTTTATGTCAAATGCTAAGGTAATTCAGATGTGATTTTCAGGTGGCCGCAATGTCCTTACATGAACTTAAAGGCACAACTATAATATGCACAAGGTGGCTTAAGCCAATGTCAGAGTTGAACGATAAGCATGACTAAACAATTCAGGTATGACCTTTAGGGCTAATAAATCAGTCAATGATTATATGTATTTTATTTTTAAATCCTATTTAAGCACAAGATATAGTTTTCCACCTGAAAATTAAATGACATTAAACAGCCAACATTGTTCCTTTAAGTATCTTTTCAGTATAAGTTAGTTTGTATAGTTGACCTGTGTAGTTAATATGATGAGATTTTTACTTAGGCTCAAGGTCTTTTCACAAATAAAAACAAGCAAGTACAATTACATAAAACTATTTTATTTTTATTTTAAGTTAAGTTCTTTTTATGACCAATTATAAATAATTTAACTTCTTGTGACAGGGGTTACCTTCGGGCTAAATATGGTCAATCCAAAATGTAAATAAAACCAAACAAATTTATTTTATTTTCAAACACCCAACGTCTCGTTTGTTTATTTCAAACTTCTTCAGGGGTATATTTTTGTTCATAAAATCTAGCAACAAACAATAGTTAATTAGATCTGAGTTCAATATTTAATAGTAATTAATTTTTGACTTACAATTATTTGCTTTACATATTGTCAAAATTATCAGTTATTAATGAAAAATAGAAAAACTGGACTTCACGACACAAAATTTGTATAAATAAAAAATAAATAAATAAATAAAAACAATACAACACAAATTTAATTCGTCAATCTTAACGCTAATATCACAGAACTTCAACTAAATCAAACTATTGCAGCAGAATATTGCAGTTTGGTGTTATCTTTATCTTCCTTTGTGCTCATTATCCTTTGTATTTTTTGTTGTATCCGCAAACTTTCAAGAGTGTAACGTTTATTCTCTTTCTTTTCTTTGTCCAATATTTTTATATTTTCCAAATCCGCTACATGACCGCAGTCTTTTACATGTAGTGATAATGCCGTCGCCTCCTTTCCCTTCCTTATATCTGATTTGTGTTCATTTATTCTCGTCCCTAGCATTCTTTTTGCTGTTCCTATATAAACCAAATCACAGCTTTCTCTCTCATTTCCATTGCATTTTATTTCGTAAACAAAAATAAAATAAATAAAAATCCCACAAACAATAGAGAAACCAGGGAAAACAAATTTTACAGTGTACCCTACATACCCAAGCTCACAGAAACAAAATCTCTAAATAATATAATTGAAGACAAAACAATAACAATTGCACATAGATCAAACAAAACTTTAAGAGACTTGTTCACAAACAATAAAAAAAAAATTTAAAAATTAAAAACAAACAATGTTGTTTACGAAATAAAATGCAGTGGAAATGAGAGAGAAAGCTGTAATTTGGTTTATATAGGAACAGCAAAAAGAATGCTCAGCAAAAACTCAGATCTAATTACGAACGAAAAAATATTGAATATTTCTGTAGCAAATATTTTAAATATTCCAACCTTGATGCTTGGAATTATAGGGTTTAAGGGGATAAAAGAAGAAAGAGGGAATTAGTTCTCAATTCTTTTATCTAACTTGGTAATTGGGTGCTTACCGTGTAAGAAATTATTCCTGGAGAATAAAAATGAGCACGTAAAGGGTTTCTTCAACGTTATAATTCAATTATTTATTTATTTTTTATTTTTAACTTTAAATTTAAATTTAATTTAATTTTGAGACTTAGATGTGCTTTGGTTGCTTGTTCAAAAGTAAATCAGTTCACGGAAAAACATATTTATAACACTTCGGTTTTTTGAAGTCGAATTGATGAAAAAAGATGGCTTTTCCCGCGAAATACTAAGTGTTAACAACTTAAATGCATTTTACGATATGCATGGATGGATACTTCAATATATATGAATAAAAAATAAAAAATTTTAGTACATTACAATGTTATGTCCAAGTGAACTTGGACAAGCCGCCGGCCTTGGCGTCAGGCAAGAGAAAACTATTCATCTTTGGCACAAAGAACATGGGCAAGGGAGCGAATGGCTTCAACTATAACTCTTTGATCTAATAATGTTGCCGGTTCTGTAACTTGATTCTGCTGCTTGGCATTTTGTTGTGACGTCTTGAGTTTAGTCTTCTGGGTTTGGCGTTTCCGTAGTTCTTTTGTTTCAATACCCTTTGGATGTAACAAGGTATGATGGAATTTATCGCACCTTCGGCAAGTGTCCATAGACGTGCGTGACCTTAACACATGGCTACGTGCCAAACAATTTACACAGTACTTATGCCTTTTAATCACTTCTTCCCTCTCTGTGACAGACATCTTGAGAAACTTCCGACAAAATCGCAAGGAATGGAAGGTTTTGCACAGCGCACACTTGTAGATTTAGACCGTTCACTTGGGTGGACCGATTTAGTTCTAGAAAAAATACAAATATTAATAGAAAAGTGTAATCATGTAGGCTGGGTAAAGGAATGAGATATGTATGGTTTCTATATAATATAAATACATAAAAAGTGTAGAATTTAATGTGCGTCTGAATTTAGTGATTAGTTTGTAGGAGGTAGAGTTGAAGAAGACGTTTATCGTTCATGAGGGGTAAGTAACACAACTTAACAATTGGGCGAGTTATGAGTCCGGTGGATATGCGTATGTCTGCTGTACGTACGTTCTGATCTGAGCCTGAAAACGTCTTTTCTATCCTTCCCAATCGCCAATCGTGAGGTGGTTGTAAATCATCCATCACAACGACTAAATCTCCGACTTTCATGTTTGGAGCAGTGGTTTTCCATTTATAGCGTTTGTGAAGAGATTTTAGATAGTCTTGCCTCCATCGTATCGAGAACTGATGATGCAGGGCTTTTAGCTTTTCCCATCTATTAATGAGAGACATATTCTCGAAGTTTTGTTCTGGGAAAGCTAACAAAGGAGCACCTCTGAGAAAATGACCTGGAGTCAATGCGGTTAGATCTGATGGGTCTTCTGATAGAGCGGATATAGGGCGCGAGTTAAGCACGCCTTCAATCCGAGCTAAAATGGTGGAAAATTCTTCAAAAGTGAATTTTTGAGCACCGGCGAGTCTTTTGAAGTGGAATTTAAAACTTTTTACGGCGGCTTCCCATAAACCGCCCATGTGGGGAGCATGAGGTGGTATAAATTTCCACTCAAATCCATGAGTAATATACTTTTGTGCGATATCTTGTGCAATGGTTTTAGTAAAATTGAACCTAGGAAATTTCTGCCGTTATCGGTTACTACCCTTTGGGGGAGCCCCCGCCTACCAACGAAACGAGCAAATGCGGCATCAAATGCCGCTGAGGATAGGTCTGAGCAGGGCTCTAAGTGTACCGCTTTTGTACTGAAACAAACGAATACACTAGCGTATCCTTTGACATGTGGTGACTTTCTTAAAGATGATGTTTTTAGGTCGAACGGGCCCGCGAAATCAATACCTGTTATTTGGAAGGGTAAGGAAAATTGCACCTTTCTGGTGGTAAAGGTGCCATTATCTGATGATTGGGTTGTTGTTTGTGTATTATACATGTTTTGCAATGGTGTGTTATCTTTCTTACTCGGGGCTTGAGTCTGGAAATATAAAATTCTGTTTGTGTCATTCTGCACATTAATCTATAATCTGCATGAAAAAGAAATGTATGTAGATGAGTTAAATATAAGTGGCAGAATCTTGAGTTACCAGGAAGTACTATTGGGTAACGCTCATTATACGGGAGAGACGCCTGAGATAGTCTGCCATTAACACGTAATATTGATTTCGAGTCAATAAATGGGTTTAGAGTTTTTAATGCGCTTTTAGTGGGCAGTGGTTTTGAGTCTAATAAGGCCTGGTATTCTTCAGGATAATATGCTTTTTGAGCCAGAATAATAAATCTAGACTTTATGGACTTCATTTCCTCTTGTGTTAAATAAATTTGTGTGTTTTGAAAATCATTTGGCCTGATATTTCTTATGGTTCTGTTGAAAAATCGAAAAATGTAGCAACTAACACGTACGGCTTTGCTATACGATGAAAAGTTATTCAGTATATCATTTTGTTCGACTTGAGTATGTAGGGATATATGTTCTGTTGGGATTTCAACAATTTTAAGGGGGTTTCGCTTTGGCCATTCTGATTGGGGTTTAGTCAGCCATGACGGTCCATACCACCAAAGGCTATTTTGTGCAAAATCTTGCGAACTGCTGCCCCTGGTTCCAAGGTCTGCAGGGTTGTCATGAGTTGGAACATGCCTCCACATAGCATTGGGTACAATACTATAAATTTGAGAAATTCTATTCGCGACATAGGTTTCCCATGTTGAAGGTGGTTTTGAGAGCCATCCCAACACTATGGATGAGTCAGTCCATAGATTCACTTCTGTTACTTCAAGCTTTAAGGAAGAGACTATATACTGAACGAGGTTTGCTAACAATACTGCGCCATTGAGTTCCAAACGGGGGAGTGAAACTGTTTGGATAGGGGCGACTTTACTTTTCGCTACCAATAAGTTCGTGAATGTATTATTCTTACTGTTTTGACATCGAATATATAGTGTGGCACAGTATGCTGCTTTAGAAGCATCGGAAAATCCATGAATTTGAATTGAATCTGGTGGAAAGTACTGTATCCAACGAGGAATAGAAATATGTTCCATCTGTGAGAGATCTTGTACGAGCGCATTCCATTTTTGTAGTGATTCTAGAGAAACATCTTCATCCCAGCCTAGCCCTTCTAGCCATAGTTGTTGTATGAGCATTTTACCTCTTATAACTATAGGGGCCAACCATCCAGCGGGATCAAAAAGTTTTGCTACAGATGAGAGAATCTGTCGCTTTGTAATTTTTATGGTTGCATCTATTGGAGAAAAACTATATGAGAATGAGTCAGTGAGAGCATTCCACTTGATTCCAAGAGTTTTAGTGGAGCTGGTGTCGTAAAATTGAAGAAAATCAGAATCATATAGATCTTCTTTCTTTAAGTGAGCGAGTAATTGGGGATCATTAGCTGTGATCTTTTTTAGAGGAAACTCAGCTGAATTTAACACATTAATAAGTTGAGTTTGAGCAGAAATAGCTTCTTCTAATGAATACCCTCCGGATAAAATGTCATCGACATACGTTTTTGGGTTAATCTTTTCAGAATCAGATGCTAGCTGGAGAAGCGTCCGGATTGCTAGATATGGAGCACAGTTCACTCCGAATGTTACCGTTTTCAACTGATAATCTTTCGTAGGGCCATCTGTTTCTAATTTAAATAAAATTCTCTGAAAGGGTCTATCAGCCGGGTGAATTAGGATTTGGCGATACATTTTTTGTATGTCGCCATTAAAAACGTATTTGTATTTCCTCCAGTTGAGCACTATAGATATCAATTCATTTTGAAGAGTAGGGCCAGTGTAAAGAATGTCGTTGAGTGAGAAGTTAGACTTCGTTTTCCTAGAGGCATTGAAAACGACTCTTACTTTTGTTGTTTTATGTTCCGGGCGAACAACTGCATGGTGAGGTAAATAAAATGAGTTATATTTACCTTGGGACACAATTTCACATGATGAGGTTTCTTCCATGTGATCCAAAGAAATGTATTCATTTAGAACTTCTTTATATTGTTCTTTTAGATTAGGGTCTTTGGATAGTGTTTTCTCCATGCTTGAGCATTGCGCTAATGCCATAAATCGTGATGAGCCTAGGAAAACCTTTTCGGGATATTCAGCCTTGAATGGTAGACTTACTATATACCATTATTATTTCGTGTTGTTGTTTTGGTATAAAAGTTTTCACAAATTTGTTCTTCTGAGGACTTTGGCTTAACTACAGGAATTTCTTCCTGTTCCCAAAAGCTTTTTAACAGATTGTTGAGTTCAACTGTTTCGGATGGAATAACCGTAGTTGTGAAGGCGTTAATGGTTTGAGTTTTAATGGGACCACTGAGAACCCACCCAAATATGGTATTGTATGCCGATGTGCGCCCACAAATATTTTTTTTAATTCCTTCGTCTACACACGGTATGTGTGTAGACGAAGTTAGATTTTCTTGTGATATGTATGTGTGTATGCTGGGGGAGGGTTTTTTTCAAGACTTACTCCTTCTTTATAATTTTTAATGCTATTAAGTCTTTCTACAGATTCGTACCTATCCACGAGAAATTGTGACATTTGGGACCATTGAGGCAGCTCACGAGGAGACGTAAGTGATTGTTCCCAAAGAGCTAGTGTTTTTTCTGGGAGTTTAGTTGAAATCAGCCGTATGAGAATCGGGTCCCAACTTTCTACTTGAATACCGAGTGTTCTTAGAGTAGCTAGTGAATCACTTACAGACGATTGTATCTTTCTTATTGATTCACTATCTTCGCCTTTGGCTGCCAGAATATTGAACAATATTTTTATCTGGTTGTCAACTAGTACACGTTTGTTCTCATAACGAGTCTTAAGGGCACTCCAGGCAAGCTCAAAATTATCGTTAGTGAGAGGGTATCTTTTAACTATAGCACCTGCTTCACCCCTCGTTTTATGACGAAGATGATATAGTTTTGTGACATTATTGAGTTTTGAGTGGTTAATATACAATGCCGTGAACATGTCGCGAAATGAGGGCCATTGCTCATAGCTGCCATTGAATACTTCCGTATCACAAGGAGGAAGTTTGATGCAGTCATTTGAACTATTTTGCACATATGTCTCGGTTGGAGCATGACGGTTACTTAAATTGCGAGACGTGGACTGAAACCTTGGAACTCCCGGGTTCTCTTGTTGGAGTATTCTTGTAAGATCGAGAATTCGAGAGGAGCAATCATAGTACCTAGTTCTACCTTCTTCGAATCTCTCTTTTACTTCTTGCTTTATTTCTGGTGTGATTCTTGTGTCCTTGGAGAACATAACTTCTTCGTGAGAGAAACTTAATTTGTCCCATCTTGAGTCTAAGTCTCTCAACATGACTTCAAGAATGGTATCAGTATGCTCATCTGTTGGGGTAGCATCAAACCTTTCGCACAGTGCTATTAATTGATCGCAATCAAAGTCAAAGTGTTCCATGGCAGAAGAACTTGAGTTTCGGGATGTGGACTGCATCTTATAAGATTTATTAAGAAATTTAACAACTTGAGCTATGTAACTTTATCAGACTTGATGGGTTTGAGTTTGGATTCTCTGAGTTATATGGTTATTTTAGAAAAGGGATTTTTAATATTACAACTTTTAGTTTCTTTATTGATGACACTTTTGTTCTAACTATTTTTCTTTTGCGGTTTCAATAATATTTTATCTATTTCCTTCGTGAAGATGATATGGAGAATAGCTTTAGGATTAGCTATCTATATCTACAAGGAAAATTGAATTTCAATTAGAGAATTTTATTTTCCTCAGCTTATATTCAATGAATAGGGGCTAAGAGTTTAGCACTAGAAATGGGATTCTAGTATTAAGGGTGAATATAAACTGTTGAATTTGAGTTTTGTGAATGTGATTTGGATTTTGAAATAGAATTGGTGATTAAATAGTACTTTTGAGGTCATCAACCAGTTAAACTTTTTTGGAGAATTGTAAATTAATGGGGAGTTTGACGTTGTGTTTAATTACGGGTTGTATCACTATACCAATAGCCGATGTACTTAACTTCAATAATATTTTTTTATTATGTTTGCTTCATTTCATCTCAATTAAAACGAGTAGTATTCGAGAAAAGTCTTCTAAAATTTATATAAGTATATATGTTTATGTATGTATGTAGTATGTAGTTTTAATAATGCATGAGAAACTTTTGTTTTACTTTTATTTGTGCCTATCCTGATTATTTTGTACTTGACTGTATATAATATGTTCAAGTGGACTGTATATTATTTAAGAGATAGTTTACACACACAATTATTGATTAAATTTGGTGATAATGTAAATTGATGGTAAAAGATTTGCAAAAAAAATGTATGCAGTGAGTTGTTGTGTTAATAAAGCTTAAATAATTTGATAAGCCTGTAATGTATAGATTTTGCTGTAAAAGAGAAATGATATATGTACTCCTAAAATTTGTTGTAAGAGAGATTAAGTAATTTATGTTTACAAGAGCAGGCGATTATGTCTGAGAGCCTTTATATTCACCACACTACGCAAAATGATATTTTTATACAGTACTTCGAATATGTGATGAGTATTTTTAATTTTTGTTTAAAATTTGTAAGCAAAACAAGTATGTATATATGTGATATATGTACATATGTATGGTTTTTGTTTCTATGTTAGAATTTAGGCATAGGTTTGCACTTTGTACCATTATTTATTTTTTATTTTTTGTGGATTTTGTTAAATACCACATATCAATTGTTTAAATACCTTTTTGTTATGTAGAAATATTCCAAATTATTGTGTTCGATGTACATATAAAGTTTATCACTTTTCTCTTTATTTTTTACACTGTCGGGCAAATTAAGTCACAAACTGTTGATAATTTGTATAAGCAATGTATATACATATGTATGTAAAAGTTCTTTTATTTTGTAATTTTAATTTTTTGTTAAAACCACTTTGTGCTTCTTCTTTTCCTATTTACTAATGGCCGTTAACTTTTATATGTAATTTTGTATGTATATATCTATTTAAATATATGTATATGTACGGGAAATATATGTACGAATATATTTTTACAAGGTGAATAAAAAGAATAAGAAATGTAGCGATGAACTTTTTATGTGTAATTTTTTGTAATTTTTTAATTTTATTTTTTACATACATACATACTTAGTATGTATCGCTATTTTTTCACATTTGTGTATTTTGTTTGATTTTTTTTCTTTTTTACACTGTATATCTACTCATATATACATATGTTTGTACATATCTACATACATATGTCCATATGTATGTACTTTTGTTTATAATAAACGCAATTTTTTCCATTCCATTCAATTTCTTTTTTAAATACATATGTATGTACATATGTCATACGAGTACATAGGTATGAAGACAATTTAGATTTTTAGTTAATACCTATGGGATTATGGACTTTTTCACTAGTTTTTTCCTTTTTCTTTAACATTAAGTTTTATGTGATAAACCAATTTTTTTTGCACTTGTTATTTTCCTTTTACGATTTTACTCTTACTGCGTTTATATATTACTTTATTTGTTTGTGTAAATGAGTTAATATTAAAGTAATATTCGACTTACTTTGGATGATGACAATAAATGACTGTCGAGCTTGATGTTTGATAATTTGTAAATTACCTCATTATTTTTGTGGTGAGTAGTCAATTGTTTTTGCTAGTTCTTTTGCTGGATCGAGAGGACCATGAATATTTCTGTAGCAAATATTTTAAATATTCCAACCTTGATGCTTGGAACTATAGGGTTTAAGGGGATAAAAGAAGAAAGAGGGAATTAGTTCCCAATTCTTATATAGGGTGTTTTTTATTGAGGTATAGAACTTTAAGTTGGCATCACTTTTTTAACTGGTGGCCATTTTGTCAGCTGTCAAGTGATTAATATTTAGTTTGGTTTGCCATTTCATCATGAACAGGTTGACAAAAGAACAACGCTTGCAAATCGTGCAAATTTGCTTTATTCGAGCCAGCCGAATTGGCTTTATTCGAGCCAGCCGAATTGGCTTTATTCGAGCCAGCCGCGGCGGCCATATGCCCGAAATCATATTTAAACATTAATGGCATAAAATTATCCTTCCAATAAAGCCAAATTAATGGACATTAAAACGATTTTCTTGTGTTTCATTTCAATTCGAAGTTCTATACCTCTAAAAAAATCGTGCAAATTTGCTTTATTCGAGCCAGCCGAATTGGCTTTATTCGAGCCAGCCGCGGCGGCCACATGCCCGAAATCATATTTAAACATTAATGGCATAAAATTATCCTTCCAATAAAGGCAAATTGATGGACATTAAAACGATTTTCTTGTGTTTTATTTCAATTCGAAGTTATATACCTCTAAAAAAAACACCCGTTATCTAAAGTGGTAATTGGGTGCTTACCGTGTATTAGAAATTATTCCTGGAGAATAAAAATGAACACGTAAAGGGTTTCTTCAACGTTATAATTCAATTATTTATTTATTTTTTATTTTTAACTTTAAATTTAAATTTAATTTAATTTTGAGACTTAGATGTGCTTTGGTTGCTTGTTCGAAAGTAAATCAGTTCACGGAAAAACATATTTAGAACACTTCGGTTTTTTGAAGTCGAATTGATGAAAAAAGATGGCTTTTCCCGCGAAATACTAAGTGTTAACAACTTAAATACATTTAACGATATGCATGGATGGATACTTCAATATATATGAATAAAAAATCAAAAATTTTAGTACATTACAATGTTATGTCCAAGTGAACTTGGACAAATATTAATCATGTTTTGCCGTCGGCATTAGGAAAAAATATTCGTGCATTGCCGCAGGCATTAGGAAAAATAATCATGCATTGCGTAGGCATTAGTAAAAATTAATTTTCACAATTTCCCCATTGGTATTAAGAAAAATCAGTAGTAGGGAACTGCCACTCCGGGGACAATTAAAATTTTGAAATTTTGAAATTTTAATTACCCAAATTTTAAAATTCTTGGAAATTTGTGAAATTTGATACCTTGAGTTTTCGGCGGCACGCTTTGATGTTTTTTGTTTACATTAGGAATTTTTTGTTTACATTAGGAGTTTTGTTTACATTAACTTTGTGTGAACGGGTGATTTTTTTTGAGGTGGCATTAATTGTGTGAACGGGTGATTTTGTTTTTTGTGGGAATACGTTAAGTGGGTTCATAGGTTGGAGGTTTTTCTTTTTGTAATGCATGTATGTATATGCCGACGGGAAAATGATTTTTCATAATTCCGACGGGAAAAACATAAAAGTTATTTCTAATGCTAATACAGGAGTTTAAGGCTGGCTGTGATTTGGGGTGGGTGGGGTTGTTGTCGTAATACATAACTGAGGGACTTTATGGATGTGTCTGTCTGTCTGTCTGCCTGTCTGTCCGTCCGTCTGTCTGTTGTGCGAGGCTGTGATTAGCCGGGGGAGCGTGGTGTAGTTGAGGTAGACGGGTTCAGTGTATGTGTGTATACCTACCTGTCTGTTGGAATTTGTGTGAGGGTGGGATTGACAGGGGGCGGGGTGTAGTTGAGGTAGATCGACTGCGTGTATGCAGGTGTTGCAAGTCTGTAGGAATTTAAGGCTTATAGTGATTTGAGGTAGGTGAGGGTGTTGTTGTACGAGTAATATGTATCCATGGGAATTTGTGGATGTGTCTGTCCGGGGGAATTTAAGCGAGGCTGGGTGTGTGGTGTAGTTGAGGTTGATCGAATGCGTGTATGTATGTCTATATGTTTGTAGGAGCTTAAGGCTGATCGTGATTTAAGAGAGGTGAGGATGGATGTTGTTGTAATATGTATACGTAGGAATCTGTATGTATGTATGTCTGTGAAAATTTAAGGCTGATCATGATTTAGGGTAAGTGAGGTTGGTGTAGTAATATGTCTGTGTGTATGTACATATGTTTGTAGGAGTTTAATGCTATTAGTGATTTGAGGATAGGTGAGGGTGTTGTCGTACGAGTGATATGTATGCGTGGGAATCTGTATGCATGTTCGTAGGAATTTAAGGCTGATCGTGATTTGTGTTGTTGTCAGTGTTGTTTGTAGGAATGACCGTGAGAATTTTTGTATGTATATCTGTAGGAATTTAAGGTTGGCCGTGTTTTGTGAGGGGTGGTGTGTTGTTGAAATAATATGAATTTTTCTTATGTGAAATCTGGTATATGTGTGTGTGTGCGTATGATTTTCTCACGCTAGTAGTTTTATGTACGTAGAAATAAATTGTATTAAATATCGAGATTTGGTTCAATAAAATATTCTCATATATCTGATACATATACATAAGTATATTTTCATACTCAAGGTTGCTGGGTATTTTGTCATGCTTAAAATTGTCCAGCTTTAAAGTCTGCCTGCGAGAAATTTGTTTATATTACAGATTTTGTTTATTTAACTACGTCCGGCTTCTTTCGCTGAACTTCTTTTCATACGATCATGGGAATTTATAGTTTCTCTGTCCATAATAAGGTCGTTTAGCTTGAGCATGTGCTCTGACTGAATGGTTTGCGTTGTTCATATATTTTTATGATGTAGATATGTAAGTGTGATTGTCAAGATCTAATAAATATTTGAATATTGATAAGAAATTTGATATTATGTGTACATACATAATATCTACAAATTGATTTTATGTATGCATGTATGTATGTATATGTATGTGTACATGTATGAATGTGTAATCGGGGGTACTTGTGCGTGGAATATTTTGTAGAATACATATATATTTTGCAAGGTAATCATTTTCTTTGTCTACGATTATTTAAAAGCTGCAAACTAAGTACACTCAGCAGCAGAGAAACAAAAACCAAGCATTTGCAAGTAAGCAAAAAAGTTAACTTCTCCTCCTCCTCCCCACTTCCTTCTCTTTCCTTTATGTAGTTTGTATTTGAAATAAGAAAACACTTGTATATTATTTTATTTTTTATACATTTATTGTTTAAAATTTTATAAAATTTTACACACTCCTATGCTAACTAGTCAAAGAATATGTTTAGAATTAGTAAGCCTTATCTTAGAACAAGCATTATGAGGATTGTGATGAGATAATCTCATCAAATGGTTATATGACTCATGTCAGAACCACAAAATATAAAAACAATTGGCAGCAAGAACGAATCAACGATTTTCTTACTAGAAGAATAATTGACTTAAACGGAAGGATCTAGACATATATCCTACTCAACAAAAATGTGAAGGTATCTTGTTTCCGGAGGACTTTTTCTCATAGTTTAGGGGTTTCATAGTGAAACAAGTTTAATGTTCCTCAAACTTGTACAAGAAACAGAACGAGGGATAGCGACGTCCATAATAAGAGGATCGAGCTTTATCCCTACCACAAAAAATATTGCAGCAAAACATGCATGCATAAATATCAAGAACTCTGATATTTATTGCTTTAAATTGTGTATCATTGCGGCTTTGAACGCAAATAGCAGTCTGAATCCCAAACAATGAAAAACCTATAGAAACTATAATATAACAAACAATTCTGATGAGAATATTAGTATAAGGACAATTGTATTAAATTTCAAAGGCCTAGAGTTTCCACTCCCATTGAAGCAGATTAAACAATTCGAACGTCAAAATAATATGAGCATCAATGTATTTTGTCACAATGGAACATCGCTTATAGTACCATACTACATAACAAAAGGAAAACAACATGATCATATTAATCTGTTATTGCTCCAGTCCGATGAAAACTTCCACTAGTCTCTTACTTTATCTACAATATATTCTCTTCACTTTTTAAAAAGATAGTTGCTATTGTTATATTTATTTACATATTACATATAATATTTTTGAATATATTTATCTAAATTATTTACTTAAAGTTAAGAAAATGGTCATGACCCCAATAGAAATAGCTCAATATAATAATGCAAAAAATTGTCATATATGTAAGAAAATATTAAATAACGATAAAATTAGAGATCATTGTCATCTTACGGGTAATTATCGTGGGGCAGCTCATAGCGACTGTAATTTGAATTATAAAACACCTCATTTTATACCGGTTATCTTGCATAATCTTTCTGCATATGATATACACTTATTTTTCAAAGAACTTTATATTCTCTAACTTTCTATTTCTCTTTCAATTTTCATCAGATTAGATGAAAAGCGTGGATTTCAAATAAGATTTATAGACTCGTTTAGATTTATGGCTTAGAGTTTAGATACATTAGCGAAAAATCTTGATAGCAATGATTTTAATACTATTCGATCATATTTCGTTGATGAAGCTCATTTCAACCTGATTAGAAGAAAGGGTATATTTCCGTACTCTTACATGAATTCCATGACTAAGTTTAAGGAAATTAAACTCCCTGGTAGAGAAGAGTTCTTCAATATTCTAACGAATGAAGAATGTGATGACAGAACACAAGAACAACCACAACTTGCAAAGCGATTAGCTTGTCTGCGGAAAACACCCAGGGTCTATGGTGGGAATCGAACCCACGACCTCTGAACTGAGAGGCTAACATTGCTACCACTCAGCCACAGGGGCACCCAAACCGACGTGTTTGAAAATTTTAGAAAAATCTGTAGAGATATATACGATTTAGAGTCCTACCACTATTATACAGCACCAGGCTTATCTTGGGATGCAATGTTGAAAACCACAGAAGTTTCACTCGAACTGTTCACTGATTCCGAAATGTATATGTTTATGCAAAACGGAATAAGAGGTGGACTAGTTCAATGCTCGCAAAGATATTCGAAGGCAAATAATAAGTATTTGGAAGATTTTGATGCATCAAAACCATCGGAATTTCTAGTCTATTTAGACGCCAACAATTTGTATGGTTGGGCGATGTCGGAATATCTTCCTTGCGGTGAATTTGAGTACGTATGGGTACATTTTGGGAATGGATAAAGAGTATCTCGATTCAGATAAATGTATGTTTGCTCGTATAAGAGGGGTTAGTTCTTCAGTTGAGATATATGCTCCCTCTCCTACTACAAAAAAAAAAAAAAAAAAAAAAAATTATGTAGAGGGAGTGTACATTTTTTAGTGTTGGATCTATGTGTGCTTTTATCAGAGAGGTATAGATATAGTGTTAGAAAGAGATGGATTTTGCGGGAACTTATCCATATTTGATAGCACTTAGTTGTATGCGTACATATTTCTTATTTTTAATATTCTATGTATTGATGTATGCATGCGAATATTAGAGAGGGCTATTTTTTTTCTCGTGCCAGAATTGATGCTGCCCCAGTAAAAAATTTGTATGCTGTGTTCCTTGATCTACATACATACTTCAAGCTACACAAGTCTTATTGCTAGGCTTATCACTTTTTATTCTTTGTACTTGCATCAACGACTCACACAACAAAACAACTCATATTGATAGTACATGTATAGTGTTAACTGGGACTTCTATTATATCTTCTCTTTCGCGTTTGATATAGTTGAATTGCTTGGGTGGTAATTGTATACATGTATGTAAGTAAGCATGGATGTGTATCGATTTGTAAATTCGTCTGCGTAGTTCAATAATTTTTGGGGATCAAAGAAATTGTTCAAATTGATTGAAATTCTCCTAGTTGAAATTTGTTTGCTGATGTTGATTGCTTTTACTGATATTGTTATTTTTATTTTATTTTTTTATTTTTTTTCTTCTCCCATTACTTTGAGTACATACATATGTATGTTCATTCATATGCGTACTTGACAATTTTTGATTTTATGCATATACATACATATATATGTTCATTCTTATGCAAATGTGCTGATATTGCTTTTTCCAGTTTTACAGTATCCAGGGGAACTTTTTTATTCTTTTGTTTTTATCGTTCCTGCTATGTCCAATGGATACGCATGTACATATGTACATGTACATATGTACATGTTCATGTATATTTTGCTTTGCAAATTTAAGCTAGCTCGATCTTGCTAGAATTGAATGTTTTGCAAATTCAGCGATTTGTTTCTATGTAGGTACTACATACATACATACATACATACATACATATTTATCTGCATATGTATGTATGTATGTATATAGAATAAAGCATAAAGTAAAAAATTACTATAAGAAATATACCCCGAAGGAAATGTCAATGGTGACAATGTGCTGACTAGCTTTTGACTAGCTTGTCACCAGTACTACTCTTTAATTATTTGACATGTGCTTATCATTGAAACCCTACTAATAGCACTAAAATAATTGATATAATAATGGTAGCGAATACATGGTTCTTAGGGTAACATGGAGACATACCAATCAGACAGTTAATTACTGATACATTTCTGTAATTTACGTACATACATATTTATGTATATTGACAAGTTGTTGCAAAATCATCTGCATCATCATCATCATCATTTTTAGTATTAGTTTCGTTAAATAAGGTGGTATTATCAAATATTGTTCCTTCTGCTAGTTTCTTTGGTGTACTTGTCTCTATCTTGAGTGATGGTTTTTCAGACTTTAAACTTGTATTATTTTCAAATTCTGTCTTCATTTTATTTTCTTCTTTAATGGGAATTCTTTTAATTTTTTTAGAACTATTTATGAATTCTTTCAGTGGTTCTGTTATAGGTTTAAATGTATCTCTTAGTTGTTCACGTGTATCTATTTCACCAGTTTTTATACTACGAAGCTTTTTCTTCAAGACATTTCTTGTCAACACCAACTGTTTTAAAATTTTCTCATCCATGTTTAATAAATAAAAGGTATCAGCTATTAGATCAGGTATCAGCTATTAGATCAGGTATCAGCTATCAGATCAGCTTTTCAGGACCTGGTCTGGTTTTCAGATCAGCTTTTCAGGACCTGGTCTGGTTTTCAGATCAGCTTTTTAGGACCTGATCTGGTTTTCAGATCAGCTTTTCAGGACCTGGTCTGGTTTTCAGATCAGCTTTTCAGGACCTGGTCTGGTTTTCAGATCAGCTTTTCAGGACCTGGTCTGGTTTTCAGATCAGCTTTTCAGGACCTGGTCTGGTTTTCAGATCAGCTTTTCAGGACCTGGTCTGGTCTTCAGATCAGCTTTTCAGGACCTGGTCTGGTTTTCAGATCAGCTTTTCAGGACCTGGTCTGGTTTTCAGATCAGGTTATCAGGTATCAAATCAGGTTATTAGGTAGCTGGTCTGGTTTTCAGATCAGCTTTTCAGGACCTGGTCTGGTTTTCAGATCAGCTTTTTAGGACCTGATCTGGTTTTCAGATCAGCTTTTCAGGACCTGGTCTGGTTTTCAGATCAGCTTTTCAGGACCTGGTCTGGTTTTCAGATCAGCTTTTCAGGACCTGGTCTGGTTTTCAGATCAGCTTTTCAGGACCTGGTCTGGTTTTCAGATCAGCTTTTCAGGACCTGGTCTGGTTTTCAGATCAGCTTTTCAGGACCTGGTCTGGTTTTCAGATCAGCTTTTCAGGACCTGGTCTGGTTTTCAGATCAGGTTATCAGGTATCAAATCAGGTTATTAGGTAGCTGGTCTGGTTTTCAGATCAGCTTATCAGGTATCAGATGAGGTTATAGCAAATAGATGTATCAAGCTTAAAGTTAGATTAATAACTAAAGTAAATGTTTATGAAGAGTAGTTTATATAGTTATGAAATAGTCAAATTGCTTTCTGTAGCGTCCATCATTTAATTCATTATCTTTGCTAATCACCAAAAATCCATATTTATCCTTCCAACACTCTCGACAAATTTCATGAAACTTTTCATAACTCATATCGCCACCAACATGATCTCTATAAACATGCTTCATATTTGTCTCATCTTGTTTAAACATTATAATAACATTGGCATTGTCTCTTATTAAATGCTTGGGAATTCTAGTATAAGTTTGACACAAGTAGAATGAATCAACATCCCTATGTCGTCCCATACAAAAATATGTACGTATATTATTCTGCTTTTCACATGCAACATCATCAAATATCATAATTGAATTAGTTTTAGCTACGTCAGGTGGAACAACTGATTCATTATCTGTAAATGTATAATATCCCATTCCTTTAATTGGTGAAATTAGTTTCTTCAGGTATTCATATTTGGGTTGATATAGAGATTTTGAGTATAAATAGATGTTTTCAAACTTGAGTCCATTAGGACTTTCTAGTAAGCCAATCATAACATTAGTCTTTCCACAATTGGATGGTTTAACTATTAGAGCACGAATAGAATTTGGTAAGAGGGGGCTATGCTTTATTTTTGAAGTGATGTTGACTGAATCGTCAATATTACGAACTAAAATATTTTTATGTTGTTTCACTAACTGCATTTTTGTAACTAAATACATTTTATAAATGTTACCTCTTATTATAGAAAAAATTAGATAATATGGTTATACGATATCAGAAAACGTTTAGTCATAAAAACACCTTCGTTGGAGGAGGTATAGTAGATAAAATAATAAACTCTCTACCTGTTGAGCTTCATTTTCCGGGGTATCAGTACTGTGGACCTGGAACAAAACTACAAAAACGTTTAAATCGAGGTGACAAAGGTATTAATTTATTGGACTCTGCTTGTAAAAATCACGATATTGCGTATTCAAAAAATAAGGATTTAAGTACTAGACATAAAGCTGATAAAATACTTGAAAATTCAGCTTGGAATCGAGTTTTAGCAAAAGACAGTAGTCTTGCAGAAAAATCATTTGCATATATGGTTACTAACGCAATGAAAGCCAAAACTAAATTTGGTATGGGTGTGGAGAAAAAGAAAAATGCTAAAAAGAACAAGCTAAATGATAAAAAACTATTTAGAACATCAATTAGAGCTACAACAAAAATACTAAAGAAGGAAAAACCATTAGATATTAACTCAGCTATTAAAATTGCACGAAAAACTATTAACAAATCATTAAAAGGAAGAAAGTCTCAAATTGTAGTTCCACGTATAATACGTGGTCCAAAAATCGGTGGTTTTTTACCTCTAATACCGATTTTAACTGCTCTGGGTGCAATTGGTAGTCTAACAACTGGAGGTGCTGCCATAGCTAAAGCTGTAAATGCAACAAAGAATGCAAAAAATCAACTTGATGAAGCAACTAGACATAATAAAGCGATGGAATCTATAGCAGTTGGAAAAGGACTTTACTTAAAACCATATAAAAAAGGTTATGGTTTAGTTCACAAAGAGGAATCAAGAAACTCTTAAAGATGCTGCCCAACAGACCACTATCTGATGTGGACCTAAACCGTTTCTCTATAAAAATTCCATATTTTAGAGGAGTTTTCATGTTGAATACTCTACCAAAACGAACAAAGAAAATTGAATGTGGAATAATCAACTTAGATGTATCAACAGGACCTGGTACACATTGGGTAGCATACTATAAAAACAAGAATGAAAAAGAATATTTCGACAGCTTTGGAAACTTGAAAAAATATGTGAAAAAAAAAAAAAAAAAAAAAAAAAAAAAAAAAAGGGAAAACACAAGTTCATAATAGGAGAAAAAGGAAAAGTGAAAAAACTCGCACGAAATTGTTGTTCATAATTGGGCTGATAGTGAATATGTCTATATGAGGAAATTCTTAGAGAGAAATAGAGAGAAAGAGAGATAGAAAGAAAGAGAGATAGAAAGAAAGAAGGAAAGAAAGAAAGAAAGGAATATAGTATGCTAAAAGGGGAGTAACAATTGATTTGATTCTATTTGTACACTAAACCGTCTCAGTTTTTATACTTTTTTCGAAATTCCTTGATGAACATAGGTTTTCTAAATCTACTATAAAAATCCAAGAATTTTAGTGTATAACAATTAGTAACAACAGAAGCCTCAAAGAACTGTCATCCTTTTATATCAAATAAAAAATGATCGGAATAAGAAGCAGATTCAACCAGTTTTTGTTAGATTTCGAGTGGTTTCAGCTGTACGACCACTGCGAACTTTTCAACTTTTTCCAAAGTATGCTGGACGAAAATGAAGAGATGGGGGTTACAGAGGATGAGGACAACGATGGGGGACACTTCCAATGCTGCCCCTGGTACTACTTTGGTAGTACTGATGGCCGCGACACCTGTAGGTGCTCGGTCTACTTTTTAAGAAAACTAATTATATTGAATATAATAGATATTTATTATAAAACATTATTAAAATAAATAAATGATAATAATAAAATAAATAAATAATAAAACAAATTGAAAATTTTTTGAAAGGTGCTTGATCTACTTTTTAGGGCCTAATCCATAAAAAAATATTTTGATTTTATAAAAGGTTTATTAATCAAATTTTCATACAAAATTTTCATACAAAATTTGATTCATAAACCTCGTATTAAACAGAAATATTTTTTATGAATAAGGCAGTTAATTTGTTTCGAATAGGATGTTAAATAAAAAAGCTCATTTTTGAAATTGTTTTATATTACTAAACTTTGAACATACAACATAGAAAACCCTAACCTCCCCCAACAAAAGTGACAAACAATGAGAAAAGCTATGACGACACTTCTTACAGTTAAAACTATTGAAAAAGTCAAACACATACATCATCACACATAAATTGATCTGCAGTAGGTCATATCATAATAAAATGTGTTGTGATCCTATATTTCTTATATTAAATTTTTTACTTTATGCTTTATTCTATATACATACATATGCATTTAAATATGTATGTAGTATCTACATACATAGAAAACCCTAACCTTCCCCATCAAAAGTGACAAACAATGGCAAAAGCTATGGACACTTCTTAAATTTAAAACTATTAAACAAGTCAAATACATACATGATCACACATAAATTGATCTGGAGTAGATCATACCATAATAAAATGTGCTGTGATCCTACCCTGCAGTCAGACCTGGGGGGAGGTGTCTTTATGTCAACACTAAAATCCTAGTAGTAGTTACATAGTCTTCAAATTCTCTTCTATTCGTCAGTATAAAAGAAAAAAGAAAATAGATGTGGTGTATTTCTGAAGGATTTTGCAACAACTTGTCAATATACATAAATATGTATGTACGTAAATTACAGAAATGTATCAGTAATTAACTGTCTGATTGGTATGTCTCCATGTTACCCTAAGAACCATGTATTCGCTACCATTATTATATCAATTATTTTAGTGCTATTAGTAGGGTTTCAATGATAAGCACATGTCAAATAATTAAAGAGTAGTACTGGTGACAAGCTAGTCAAAAGCTAGTCAGCACATTGTCACCATTGACATTTCCTTCGGGGTATATTTCTTATAGTAATTTTTTACTTTATGCTTTATTCTATATACATACATACATACATATGCAGATAAATATGTATGTATGTATGTATGTATGTATGTAGTACCTACATAGAAACAAATCGCTGAATTTGCAAAACATTCAATTCTAGCAAGATCGAGCTAGCTTAAATTTGCAAAGCAAAATATACATGAACATGTACATATGTACATGTACATATGTACATGCGTATCCATTGGACATAGCAGGAACGATAAAAACAAAAGAATAAAAAAGTTCCCCTGGATACTGTAAAACTGGAAAAAGCAATATCAGCACATTTGCATAAGAATGAACATATATATGTATGTATATGCATAAAATCAAAAATTGTCAAGTACGCATATGAATGAACATACATATGTATGTACTCAAAGTAATGGGAGAAGAAAAAAAATAAAATAAAAATAACAATATCAGTAAAAGCAATCAACATCAGCAAACAAATTTCAACTAGGAGAATTTCAATCAATTTGAACAATTTCTTTGATCCCCAAAAATTATTGAACTACGCAGACGAATTTACAAATCGATACACATCCATGCTTACTTACATACATGTATACAATTACCACCCAAGCAATTCAACTATATCAAACGCGAAAGAGAAGATATAATAGAAGTCCCAGTTAACACTATACATGTACTATCAATATGAGTTGTTTTGTTGTGTGAGTCGTTGATGCAAGTACAAAGAATAAAAAGTGATAAGCCTAGCAATAAGACTTGTGTAGCTTGAAGTATGTATGTAGATCAAGGAACACAGCATACAAATTTTTTACTGGGGCAGCATCAATTCTGGCACGAGAAAAAAAATAGCCCTCTCTAATATTCGCATGCATACATCAATACATAGAATATTAAAAATAAGAAATATGTACGCATACAACTAAGTGCTATCAAATATGGATAAGTTCCCGCAAAATCCATCTCTTTCTAACACTATATCTATACCTCTCTGATAAAAGCACACATAGATCCAACACTAAAAAATGTACACTCCCTCTACATAATTTTTTTTTTTTTTTTTTTTTTTTTTTTTTTTTTTGTAGTAGGAGAGGGAGCATATATCTCAACTGAAGAACTAACCCCTCTTATACGAGCAAACATACATTTATCTGAATCGAGATACTCTTTATCCATTCCCAAAATGTACCCATACGTACTCAAATTCACCGCAAGGAAGATATTCCGACATCGCCCAACCATACAAATTGTTGGCGTCTAAATAGACTAGAAATTCCGATGGTTTTGATGCATCAAAATCTTCCAAATACTTATTATTTGCCTTCGAATATCTTTGCGAGCATTGAACTAGTCCACCTCTTATTCCGTTTTGCATAAACATATACATTTCGGAATCAGTGAACAGTTCGAGTGAAACTTCTGTGGTTTTCAACATTGCATCCCAAGATAAGCCTGGTGCTGTATAATAGTGGTAGGACTCTAAATCGTATATATCTCTACAGATTTTTCTAAAATTTTCAAACACGTCGGTTTGGGTGCCCCTGTGGCTGAGTGGTAGCAATGTTAGCCTCTCAGTTCAGAGGTCGTGGGTTCGATTCCCACCATAGACCCTGGGTGTTTTCCGCAGACAAGCTAATCGCTTTGCAAGTTGTGGTTGTTCTTGTGTTCTGTCATCACATTCTTCATTCGTTAGAATATTGAAGAACTCTTCTCTACCAGGGAGTTTAATTTCCTTAAACTTAGTCATGGAATTCATGTAAGAGTACGGAAATATACCCTTTCTTCTAATCAGGTTGAAATGAGCTTCATCAACGAAATATGATCGAATAGTATTAAAATCATTGCTATCAAGATTTTTCGCTAATGTATCTAAACTCTAAGCCATAAATCTAAACGAGTCTATAAATCTTATTTGAAATCCACGCTTTTCATCTAATCTGATGAAAATTGAAAGAGAAATAGAAAGTTAGAGAATATAAAGTTCTTTGAAAAATAAGTGTATATCATATGCAGAAAGATTATGCAAGATAACCGGTATAAAATGAGGTGTTTTATAATTCAAATTACAGTCGCTATGAGCTGCCCCACGATAATTACCCGTAAGATGACAATGATCTCTAATTTTATCGTTATTTAATATTTTCTTACATATATGACAATTTTTTGCATTATTATATTGAGCTATTTCTATTGGGGTCATGACCATTTTCTTAACTTTAAGTAAATAATTTAGATAAATATATTCAAAAATATTATATGTAATATGTAAATAAATATAACAATAGCAACTATCTTTTTAAAAAGTGAAGAGAATATATTGTAGATAAAGTAAGAGACTAGTGGAAGTTTTCATCGGACTGGAGCAATAACAGATTAATATGATCATGTTGTTTTCCTTTTGTTATGTAGTATGGTACTATAAGCGATGTTCCATTGTGACAAAATACATTGATGCTCATATTATTTTGACGTTCGAATTGTTTAATCTGCTTCAATGGGAGTGGAAACTCTAGGCCTTTGAAATTTAATACAATTGTCCTTATACTAATATTCTCATCAGAATTGTTTGTTATATTATAGTTTCTATAGGTTTTTCATTGTTTGGGATTCAGACTGCTATTTGCGTTCAAAGCCGCAATGATACACAATTTAAAGCAATAAATATCAGAGTTCTTGATATTTATGCATGCATGTTTTGCTGCAATATTTTTTGTGGTAGGGATAAAGCTCGATCCTCTTATTATGGACGTCGCTATCCCTCGTTCTGTTTCTTGTACAAGTTTGAGGAACATTAAACTTGTTTCACTATGAAACCCCTAAACTATGAGAAAAAGTCCTCCGGAAACAAGATACCTTCACATTTTTGTTGAGTAGGATATATGTCTAGATCCTTCCGTTTAAGTCAATTATTCTTCTAGTAAGAAAATCGTTGATTCGTTCTTGCTGCCAATTGTTTTTATATTTTGTGGTTCTGACATGAGTCATATAACCATTTGATGAGATTATCTCATCACAATCCTCATAATGCTTGTTCTAAGATAAGGCTTACTAATTCTAAACATATTCTTTGACTAGTTAGCATAGGAGTGTGTAAAATTTTATAAAATTTTAAACAATAAATGTATAAAAAATAAAATAATATACAAGTGTTTTCTTATTTCAAATACAAACTACATAAAGGAAAGAGAAGGAAGTGGGGAGGAGGAGGAGAAGTTAACTTTTTTGCTTACTTGCAAATGCTTGGTTTTTGTTTCTCTGCTGCTGAGTGTACTTAGTTTGCAGCTTTTAAATAATCGTAGACAAAGAAAATGATTACCTTGCAAAATATATATGTATTCTACAAAATATTCCACGCACAAGTACCCCCGATTACACATTCATACATGTACACATACATATACATACATACATGCATACATAAAATCAATTTGTAGATATTATGTATGTACACATAATATCAAATTTCTTATCAATATTCAAATATTTATTAGATCTTGACAATCACACTTACATATCTACATCATAAAAATATATGAACAACGCAAACCATTCAGTCAGAGCACATGCTCAAGCTAAACGACCTTATTATGGACAGAGAAACTATAAATTCCCATGATCGTATGAAAAGAAGTTCAGCGAAAGAAGCCGGACGTAGTTAAATAAACAAAATCTGTAATATAAACAAATTTCTCGCAGGCAGACTTTAAAGCTGGACAATTTTAAGCATGACAAAATACCCAGCAACCTTGAGTATGAAAATATACTTATGTATATGTATCAGATATATGAGAATATTTTATTGAACCAAATCTCGATATTGAATACAATTTATTTCTACGTACATAAAACTACTAGCGTGAGAAAATCATACGCACACACACACATATACCAGATTTTACATAAGAAAAATTCATATTATTTCAACAACACACCACCCCTCACAAAACACGGCCAACCTTAAATTCCTACAGATATACATACAAAAATTCTCACGGTCATTCCTACAAACAACACTGACAACAACACAAATCACGATCAGCCTTAAATTCCTACGAACATGCATACAGATTCCCACGCATACATATCACTCGTACGACAACACCCTCACCTATCCTCAAATCACTAATAGCATTAAACTTCTACAAACATATGTACATACACACAGACATATTACTACACCAACCTCACTTACCCTAAATCATGATCAGCCTTAAATTTTCACAGACATACATACATACAGATTCCTACGTATACATATTACAACAACATCCATCCTCACCTCTCTTAAATCACGATCAGCCTTAAGCTCCTACAAACATATAGACATACATACACGCATTCGATCAACCTCAACTACACCACACACCCAGCCTCGCTTAAATTCCCCCGGACAGACACATCCACAAATTCCCATGGATACATATTACTCGTACAACAACACCCTCACCTACCCCAAATCACTATAAGCCTTAAATTCCTACAGACTTGCAACACCTGCATACACGCAGTCGATCTACCTCAACTACACCCCGCCCCCTGTCAATCACACCCTCACACAAATTCCAACAGACAGGTAGGTATACACACATACACTGAACCCATCTACCTCAACTACACCACGCTCCCCCGGCTAATCACAGCCTCGCACAACAGACAGACGGACGGACAGACAGGCAGACAGACAGACAGACACATCCATAAAGTCCCTCAGTTATGTATTACGACAACAACCCCACCCACCCCAAATCACAGCCAGCCTTAAACTCCTGTATTAGCATTAGAAATAACTTTTATGTTTTTCCCGTCGGAATTATGAAAAATCATTTTCCCGTCGGCATATACATACATGCATTACAAAAAGAAAAACCTCCAACCTATGAACCCACTTAACGTATTCCCACAAAAAACAAAATCACCCGTTCACACAATTAATGCCACCTCAAAAAAAATCACCCGTTCACACAAAGTTAATGTAAACAAAACTCCTAATGTAAACAAAAAATTCCTAATGTAAACAAAAAACATCAAAGCGTGCCGCCGAAAACTCAAGGGTATCAAATTTCACAAATTTCCAAGAATTTTAAAATTTGGGTAATTAAAATTTCAAAATTTCAAAATTTTAATTGTCCCCGGAGTGGCAGTTCCCTACTACTAAAATCATTTCATGATTTTCCCGTTGGTACTAGGAAAAATCATATTCATGATTTTCCCGTCGCCATACATATATATATATATATAAAGAAAAACCGCCAACCTATGAACCCGCTTAACGTATCCCCACAAACATACACACAAACTCCCACGGTCATAAAAAACCGGACTTATTGAACCACCCTCGTATGTAGTAAACAAACAAAATTCCTTATGTAAACAAAAAACTCCTTATGTAAACAAAACATTTGACGGACTTATTGAACCACCCTCGTAGGTATCAAATTTCCAAGAATTTAAAAATGTTAAAATTTTAGCTACCCAATTTTCACAAGTTCACTACAGTTCACAGTACAGCAGTTCACTACTACTCATATTCTTCGTTCTCATCCAGCATATTTTGGAAAACTTTTATCATCTTCCAGTGATCAAAAAACCTGAAGCTTTCAAAATCTCTTCTAAATTGGTTAAGAGTTCGTCTGATTTGGCTTATTTTATTTGCTGAGGAATGAATGATGATGAATGTTTGAAGGTTCCTTTAAGACTAATTTGCTCTTTAAATTTTTAAAATATCTATATGATCTTTAAAATATCTATACTATCATCTCTATTCCATACTTCTTCTTAGCACTCTATCTCTCTATACCTTTTCTTTCTATAACTATCTCTTTCTGTCTATCACTATCTCCCACTTATATACTATTGCACCATAAATATTCTCAATCTCAAAGTGATAAGAACTAAAATTTGAAATGGATAAACACATAATGTTCTTGCCTAAGCGATATAATACATTAACGGATGATGAAATTAAAGATCGTCGTGTAAAGCACAAACCCGATGAATTTACTCTGCGAATTCCTCTCTTATATTTGATCAAATCTGTTGTTGTGTGTTAGTAATGGCATTAATAAATTGAAATGAAATTGGACCAACAACTTTAAAAAAATTTACTTTTTTCACCTTAATTGCACTAAACTAAGTTTTTTTAGTTCAAATTATATATTTTTATTCGCTTTTATAAAAATAATCGACATTATTCTGATTACCGAATCGTTTTTACAAATTTTCTTGTAAGTTGGGATATTAAAGCATATGGTTGCACCTGCTTAAGTCGAAATCCGAATTTAGAAGAAACATTATTTGGAAATGGACGAGTTACAATTTTTGGATTTTCTCGCTGCGTTTTGCTTTCACAAGACTGTTTTCAAGTGAGAAGAACATAAGTGTCATAGTGAATCAGTCATTGTTGTATTGTACTTTCCCAGTTTGAATAGTACCAAAAAAGGTACAATTGTACCAACTATGCCATCCCTGTTGTGTGTACAAAGACAGTGAGAGAGAGGGAGACAAAAGTGTTTGTCGTCGTTCGTCGGTATACAAAATATTTTTTATGACGAAAGTTCGAAACGAAAAATTCGTCGTTCGTAACAGTTTTGTTCCTAGCATTAAGGTTATGTCAGAATTGAAGCTTTATGTCAAATGCTAAGGTAATTCAGATGTGATTTTCAGGTGGCCGCAATGTCCTTACATGAACTTAAAGGCACAACTATAATATGCACAAGATGGCTTAAGCCAATGTCAGAGTTGAACGATAATCATGACTAAACAATTCAGGTATGACTTTTAGGGCTAATAAATCAGTCAATGATTATATGTATTTTATTTTTAAATCCTATTTAAGCACAAGATATAGTTTTCCACCTGAAAATTAAATGACATTAAACAGCCAACATTGTTCCTTTAAGTATCTTTTCAGTATAAGTTAGTTTGTATAGTTGACCTGTGTAGTTAATATGATGAGATTTTTACTTAGGCTCAAGGTCTTTTCACAAATAAAAACAAGCAAGTACAATTACATAAAACTATTTTATTTTTATTTTAAGTTAAGTTCTTTTTATGACCAATTATAAATAATTTAACTTCTTGTGACAGGGGTTACCTTCGGGCTAAATATGGTCAATCCAAAATGTAAATAAAACAAAACAAATTTATTTTATTTTCAAACACCCAAGGTTTGTTTGTTTATTTCAAACTTCTTCAGGGGTATATTTTTGTTCATAAAATCTAGCAACAAACAATAGTTAATTAGATCTGAGTTCAATATTTAATAGTAATTAATTTTTGACTTACAATTATTTGCTTTACATATTGTCAAAATTATCAGTTATTAATTAAAAATAGAAAAACTGGACTTCACGACACAGAATTTGTATAAATAAAAAATAAATAAATAAATAAAAACAATACAACACAAATTTAATTCGTCAATCTGCGTATATATTTCTAATATATTTAAGTGAGCTTTTTGTACCTGTCAGTCATATTTCTAATATATTTAAGTGAGCTTTTTGTACCTGTCAGACAGAGTGTACGTATCAGTTGGTCAGTCAGTCTCTCTTTTTATTATTAATTTTTTCTTCTAATGTGTCACTACTATTATTCAAATTTTACTAGTTGAAATAGAGAATATTTGTAGAATTTTTAAATGGATGTGTAGAGAAATTAGTTTATATAAAAAGAAATACATGTTTAATAATAAACTATTCTAGAAAATCGATCCCAAATAACACAGTTACCTCTATCATCAATTCACCATCGGTGTTTTCATTAAATATCAGAAACATTAGAATATCTGTGTTTGGGAGAATTTTTACCTCATGTGCTTTTACAAGAGGTTTGCTGGTTTACCCCTTAAAGTTATTGTTGTTAACGTAGGCTGGGTTGTATCGCATTCAGATGTAATCATTTCTCACTGAGAAAAGGTCCTCATCACCATCAATCATACCTGTATACAATACATTCATGAGTTGAGTTGATCCAGATACAATTGCTGTCTACAAATTAATGATTAGAAAAAAGCTTTCTTATCACCTTCTAACAGATTTAATATTTTGCTAACATGCATGCTTTAGCATGCTTCTATCGCTAGTGACGCGAGAGTCCGTCATTTAGTGGTGTTTCAATTAAAAATCTATGCTATTAGAATTACGAATTCACTCTTTTGAATTTTTAACAAAGTATATACATATGTATGTATTTCATTTGCCACAAAGTCTTAAAATTTATTTGCTTATAAAAGCATAACGTGAGGAATTTTTGTAAATTATACATGCTTCGACATGCTTCCAATATTTTTTTGGTAAATTTATTTTATATTCATACAGATATAGATATAAAGTAAGATCTGTTTACAGTTCATTTTACAATTTATGCATGCTTCAGCATGATTCTAGTTGAAGTCTGTATTTATTTAGTAAAGTTTGTTTGATACCCATTCATACACATATACATTGTTAAAGATTGGATATAAAAGTCCAATTTCCTTAGTTTATCTAGAAATGAACAGAATGAATATATATTATAATAACCCCATATTCACAATTTAAAATTTTGTGTGCTAGAGCTTTTGAAATGGAAAATGTACACCTTTTACTATAAAAAGTGAAATATGATGTGTTGCTGAATATTGCACTGTGCTATAGTTCATTTTGAACTCTTAAGTTTTCACAATATTTCATACAGACCATCAAGTTTAGAGAATTCCAGTACATTAGGCTAATTATCTTCCCTGAGACCTAACATTCCTAATCAATCCTTCAAAAAACCAATACAAACTAGATTTTTCCTTTTTAATTTTATTTATATTTTCATTAAATTTCATCATTTTCTACATCTTCAAATTACTGTATACTGTATTTTGCACCTTTTTCTCATTCGTTGAGGTAACTTTAATCGCAAATATTTTAATAATGAGATGAACTTTTCTATTTCATGTACTGAGTAAATCTTTATATATGTATGTATATCATTCCACTTATATGAACCATTAATGCTAAATTCTTAACACATAATTCCTTTTAATGATCTATTAAATCATTCTACTATTGTTGCTTTCATATTAAGTAATTTTTAATCCTCTATTTATGCATGAACTTTGCAGTGTTTATTAAAAAATTCTTTACCATCATCTATTTGTAACTTTTTTGGTACTGGTACCATTTCAAAAATATTTTCCATTGCCTTGGTTTTTTCGAGTGCAGCTTTTATTTTCAACGATACTCACCATATAAACTTTAAGAATGTGTCAGTTACAGTCTACAAAAATCAATAATTTCTATTTTCTGTAGAATAGCTACCCACTTCACCTAAATCAGCTCCATAAAAGATCATCTATTCCATTCATTACATCACTACAATGCACAAACAATTTTAGAAATTTATTATGGAGTTCGTTTACTAAATTTCTTTTTAAAGACATTGAGTTGTTTTACAGTTTTTTGGAGAGTGTTGTGATCTACTTGATACACTTTCAGCTATTTATACTAAAATGTAGTTAATTTTCCAGTCTATAAATTCTATGGTTCAACTGTTCAATTTGTTTGTCAAATAGATGATTTAATTTTTAGAATGCCTTTTTCAATTTAATGACTGTCTTCTACCTATAATTTTATATCATGTTGTAGTCCATTAGTTTGCATTTGTATATATCCTTGAATTATATTAATGCCTTAAGCTTTATTAGTAATTCATCCGTTAGTTTCTCGATTTGAGTTTCTAGAAACAATTTACTGTTAACATTGTTCTCCGTCAGTGAATGCTGATGATTCTGTATGTATGCATTGGTAGAAATTATATATTTTATTTAGTTTTCAAAATCAAATTTGTCATAGTATTTTCACGTTTTATCAATCATTAAAGAAAATAAACCCATTGTTAAACCCCTTATTTGATCATCAACTTGTATTTTATCTTTATTCAGTTTTAGATTTCTATCAGCAAATTTCCTTTCATAATTGAAATCTTTAGGTGAGCCATAGTTTGTATCTAATTCATTTCTTCCTTCCAAGAGTAATAAGTCAATATAAGTGTCTTCGGAATTGGAAGTCTGTGAGTAAAAATCACCTTCATAATCGTCACCACCATTTTCAGTATTAACATCATTAAATAAGATGGTATTATCAAATATTGTTCCTTATGCTAGGTTCTTTGGTGTACTTGTCTCTATCTTGACTAATGGTTTTTCAGGCCTTAAACTTGTATTATTTTCAACTTCTGTCTTCATTTTATTTTCTTCTTTAATGGGCATTATTTACATTTTTTTAGAACTATTTATGAATTATTTGAGTGGTTTAAATGTATTTCTTAGTTGTTCACGTGTATCTATTTCACCAGTTTTTATACTACGAAGCTTTTTCTTCAAGACATTTCTTGTCAACACAAACTGTTTTAAAATTTTCTCATCCATGTTTAATAATAACAAATAATAGGTATCAGCTATTAGATCAGGTATCACTATATTACATCAGGTATGAGCTATGAAATCAGCTTATCAGCTGGTCTGGTTTTCAGATCAGCTTTTCAGGACCTGGTCTGGTTTTCAGATCAGCTTTTCAGGACCTGGTCTGGTTTTCAGATCAGCTTATCAGGACCTGGTCTGGTTTTCAGATCAGGTTATCAGGTATCAGATGAGGTTATAGCAAATAGATGTATCAAGTCTAAAGTTAGATTAATAACTAAAGTAAATGTTTATGAAGAGTAGTTTATATAGTTATGAAATAGTCAGATTGCTTTTTGTAGCGTCCATCATTTAATTCATTATCTTTGCTAATCACCAAAAATCCATATTTATCCTTCCAACACTCTCGACAAATTTCATTAAACTTTTCATAACTCATATCGCTACCAATATGATCTCTATAAACATGCTTCATATTTGTCTCATCTTGTTTAAGCATTGTCTCTTATTAAATGCTTGGGAATTCTAGTATAAGTTTGACACAAGTATAATGAATCAACATCCCTATGTCACCCCATACAAAAATATGTACGTATATTATTCTGCTTCTCACATGCAACATCTTCAAAATCATAATTGAATTAGTTTTAGCTTCGTCAAGTGGAATAACTGATTCATTATCTGTATATGTATAATATCCCATTTCTTTAATTGGTGAAATTAGTTTCTTCAGATATTCATATTTGGGTTGATATAGAGATTTTGAGTATAAATAGATGTTTTCAAACTTGAGTTCATTAGGACTTTCTAGTAAGCCAATCATAACATTAGTCTTTCCACAATTTGATGGTCCAACTATTAGAGTACGAATAGAATTTGGTAAGAGAGGGCTATGCTTTATTTTTGAACTGATGTTCACTGAATCGTGAATATTACGAACTAAAATATTTTTATGTTGTTTCACTAACTGCATTTTTGTAACTAAATACATTTTATAAATGTTACCTCTTATTATAGAAAAAATTAGATAATATGGTTATACGATATCAGAAAACGTTTAGTCATAAAAATATTTTCTACCTGTTGAGCTTCATCTTCCGGGATATCAGTACTGTGGACCTGGAACAAAACTACAAAAACGTTTAAATCGAGGTGACAAAGGTATTAATTTATTGGACTCTGCTTGTAAAAATCACGATATTGCGTATTCAAAACATAAGGATTTAAGTACTAGACATAAAGCTGATAAAATACTTGAAAATTTAGCTTGGAATCGAGTTTTATCAAAAGACAGTAGTCTTGCAGAAAAATCATTTGCATATATGGTTACTAACGCAATGAAAGCCAAAACTAAATTTGGTATGGGTGTGGAGAAAAAGAAAAATGTTAAAAAGAACAAGCTAAATGATAAAAAACTGTTTAAAACATCAATTAGAGCTCCAACTAAAATACTAAAGAAGGAAAAACCATTAGATATTAACTCAGCTATTAAAATTGCACGAAAAACTATCAACAAATCATTAAAAGGAAAGAAAGTCTAAAATTGTAGTAGCACGTGTAATACCTGTTCCAAAAATTGACGGTTTTACCTCTAATATCGATTTCAACTGCTCTGGGTGCAATTGGTAGTTTAACAACTGGAGGTGCTGCCATAGCTAAAGCTGTAAATGCAACAAAGAATGCAAAAAATCAACTTGATGAAGCAACTAGACATAATAGAGCGATGGAATCTATAGCAGTTGGAAAAGGACTTTACTTAAAACCATATAAAAAAGGTTATGGCTTAGTTCACAAAGAGGAATCAAAAAACTCTTAAAGATGCTGGCCAACAGACCACTATCTGATGTGGACCTAAACCGTTTCTCTATAAAATTCCATATTTTAGAGGAGTTTTCATATTGAATACTCTACCAAAACGAACAAAGAAAATTTAATGTGGAATAATCAACTTAGATGTATCAACACGGTCTGGTACACATTGGGTAGCATAATATAAAAACAAGAATGAAAAAGAATATTTCGACAGCTTTGGAAACTTACAACCTCCTTGGGAAGTAGTCAAATATCTTGGTGCAAATATAAAATAGAACTCTAATCAGCATCAGAATTTTAATATATTTACCTGTGGACATTTATGTCTTAAATTTCTTTATGAAATAACTGAAAATATTAAATGAAACACAAGCATCTATATTTTACAAAACTCTTTAATGTCTTTTTATTCATAATTTAAAATCAGGGACATAACAGTTATAAGAGAAATGACAAAATGGTTATATTTAACCATTCAAATTGATGAATTAATAAAATATTGGTTATAATCAACAATTATTGTAAGATATATTTCATTTTGGTTATTGTAACCAATTAAAGTGAGTAATATGTTTTTTTGGTTTCGAATGACTATTATAGCAACCAAAAAATTTTTTTTGATTACCAATAACTATTATCTAAAGAATTTTAATTTTTAGTTATTGCTATAGATGCAAAATAATATTTGGTACGAAAATGCAAAAATATGAGAAAATTATTCAACGGCTTCTACCTGTATCCGAAAACTTTTTCCGAATTTTTGTATGTTTTGCAATATGTGAAACAAATTTTTTTCGAGCATTTATCCTTTTAAAATTTAGGGCTTTAGTATTTGTTTGCAAATTTTAGTAAGTTTTGCAAATCAGGTAATTTTTAATAAATATTATTGCTCATGTGCACAACTTTTACAAATTAGGGGTAACTCAACCCATTCACGTTATTGTCTGATAGAATTATTTTTTTTTTACAGTTTATCCCTTTTTATAGTTCTGCAGACTTTGATTTAATATCAGCCTTTGCTATCATTTTGATGTTAGCAAGTTATTGCAAATTTTCGTAATTTTCGCGAATTTTGCCGAACTTCTGGCATTCCTTATAATTTTACCTAAAGAATTTTAAGGCATGCAGTTTGTCGCCAATTTTCGCGATAAAAGTGATTTTAAACCAAATCTTGCCTTTTTAACATTTTACCGATTTTTAATCCATCTATCTAAGATGTAAGCAATTTGGTGTGCATTTTTATAAATTTGGCAATTTTTCCAATTTTTTGGAATTTCTTATGTCTTTAGGTATTTTTAAGAAATTTTAGGGATTGTTTGCTATTTTGCAATTTATCGCGGATTTTCTCTAATATCGCAATAAAAGTGATTGTTCCCAATTCTTTATTTTCTTTTGCAGTTTTAACTATTTTTAATAAGTATCAGACTTTGATATCTTTTTGATGTTACCAAGTTTTTGCGAATTTTTATCATTGTCGCAAATTTTCCAAGTTTTTTAATTCCTTACAATTTTAAGGGTTTTTAATAAATTCTATCGCATTTTTTCAATTATGAAATTGTTCGCGAATTTTCGCAGTTTTTTGCAAATGAGATTGTTTTTGATTCTTAAAATCTATTGAGTTTTTTTGTTCACAGTTTTTGCGGTTTTGGAAATTTTTTTTTAACATATTCGCATTTTTAGCAAATTTTCGCAAGTTCTTGCCGATTTTGGCGGTCTGTATAATCAGTTTTGGGAGATTATTCGATTATTTTAATCCCTTGCGAATTAGTATATCTTTTGCATTATGTAATGTTTTTAGTAGAAATTTGCAAACATAAAATACCCCGTATTTTGTCGAAAAAGAAAAGTAAAAAGCAAAATAATTAGTTTAAATACCTGAATTATTTTATTATGAAATTGATTAACAAAACGGCCCGTTTTGTCAACTTTGTCAAAGATGTTTAAATTTATTGTCCTGCATACCCTTTACAAATGCATCTTATACATCTAAAATACCGTATTTTAGGTAGCAATAATTGCTACTTATGTAACCAAAAAATTAAAATTCTTTAGATAATTGTTATTGGGATCCAAAAAATTTTTTTGGTTGCTAAAATAGTTATTCGTAACCAAAAAAAATATTTCTCACTTATATTGGTTACAATAACCAAAATAAAATATCTCTTACGATAATGGTTAAAAATAACCCAATCCAAATAAAACACATTTTACAGAAACCTTTTCATTTAAAATAAAAAAATAACAATTATATTCGATCCCTGGTTTATTTCGAAATGATTTTATTTTATTTATGCTGACACTTATAATTAGTTAACATTTTTTTAATTTTCACAGGTTGAAGCGAAACAGAACAGAATGAAAGAGAAAATCTAACGGCTTGGAGTCGGATGATTCGTAGCAGAACAAAAAGTAAAATCTAATTCTGCCTTTAGGCTTATACCCACACAATCCAAATTTGGCATTTAGCTTAGTTAACAAATAAAAGTTACCTGGCTTAGTGGGGCCACCTTATAGATGCGCCTGGGCTGTTATTATGAAATTTTTCTTGTTTTTCTTCGCATCAATAGCAGTGATGCCAATATCGTAGTTAAAAACCGGCTATAGCTCTTAAAAGTATCGAAACCCGATACTCGTAAATAAGAATCGATGTATCGATATATCGGTTTTTGAAATATCGGCGATATATATCGATATTTATTTTTTCATATACCGATATTTCGATATATCGAAATTTTTTGCCCATCCCTACGCTGTAGCACTATATGTTCCACTAATATTATTAACGTAAAAGAATCGCAAAAAAAGAAGAGTAAATTAAAATATAGAAAATCTATGATAACTTCCAATTACGTCTCCTTTTAAACAAAAAAAAAAATAAAATTAAAATCGATCAAGCCGTTTCGGTGCTACGGCGTCAAAGACACACAGATTCTACAGAATATATCTACAAAAGATGTTATATCTTCTAAACGGCTGGACCGATTTCCTTCAAACATAGCTAAGAATCAGGGTAGGAAGAGTGCTCGAATTAATTTCTTTCGGAAACGAATTTAATTCGAACGAAATTTATTTTCCATATTGTAAAGAATTATTTTTTTAATTCGCAAAATTTATAAAAAGGTACTTTTTGGGAAAAGTACTTTTTTTCTATAAAGTACTTTTCTTAAAAAGTACCTTTTTCTAAAAAGTACTTCTCTTAAAAGGTACTTTTTTCTTAAAAGTAGATTTCTTGAAAAGTACCTTTTTCTAAAAAGTAGTTCTCCCAAAAAGCACATTTTTCTAAAAAGTACTTTTCCCAAAAGGTATCTTTTTCTAAAAAGTACTTTTTAACTCTTTAGTGCCAATGCTACGTTCAATAATTTAAAAGATTTTTCAAATGCAAAGAAGGTACCAAAATTCAGTTTTTACCCCCTTTTTACTTTATGTATTAATACATACATACCTCTTTTTAGAAGTTTTATTTACAATGAAATAATATCGTACATACTTACATATATGAAAAACTGCCTTTGCTATCAGAACATTCAAACATGTTTTGAATGTTCTGTGTGAATTTTGATGTTCTATTTAATTTTTTTTTTGAAAGGCTTGGTCTTACTTCAACATTGTTATATTGTAGTTTTGTTCTGTACTTCAGTATTCGTATCGAAAAGCAAACCACATGCCTTTTGGAAGTATTTGTTTTACAATAACGCATCAATGCACACACACACTTTAAACTTAATGAGATTCTTTTATGGCTTGTGCCACACTTTAATATAGACATCACTGAACCATCAGCAAATAAATTTCAAATTAAAATAAACTTCTGACAATATGTCGAATAATAAATTTCTGAAATACAAATGCTCTATTAGCGGACAGCCCTCATAAGCAGACAATTTTTTTAAAACTGGATTAAATATTGGAAATCAAACAAACTATGATCTAACAAACGAACGTTCCCATGACAGGTCGCGGACATGAATTTTTTTTTTTTTTTAATACATATGTTTATTTATTGAATCTTCAAATATGAACTAACAATAAGTATTCAAATCTTAAATCTAAATATAATTAATTAGGCCCGACCAGTGTCGGACATAAACTTAGTGAAAGTTATTAATAATACATAAGTCGTGATAAAGCAGGTCGTACACGACATGTTTTTTACGTCTGACATTTCAACTTTTCAACTCAGATGTAATTCTGCATGTCTGTCAAAATTGTTGTTTTACAGACGGTTTATAATATTTACTCACAAACGTGCATGTACAACAGCCCTGCAGATAAAAGGAGTAGTATGTGGCAGAAACATACTAGTTGCTTTTGAATTCAGACTGGTTGCACATCTGTTTTTTTTCATACAACGAACTATCGACTTTTACATTGGGTTGTCATAGGAGCACAACTAGTTGTTTTGTATAGAGTTGCATACTAGTTGAAGGACTAGTTGCTGTTATACTAGTTTATATCAATGCCTGTTATGGATAGTTTTGTACTATTATTTTTTAAAATAGTTTTATACCAGTATTCTATAAAGTAGTTTAATACTAGTTACGCCCAATGCTGTTTTATACTACTCCAATATATACAGAATTCGGGAAATTATTTTCTACTAATAAAACAATATAATTTTTAAATTAATTTTAAAATTTAATTAAAAATCTCAACTAAAAAGAGAACAATTCATTCGAAACATAAAAACTCAACAATGAAAAATACTTCCTTCGTATTTAAATTTAAATGAAACTTATCCGCCGCCAAAATAAAATATTGTTGAGAGTTGAAAAACACTGATCGATTTGTAATGACACCAGTGTTACCAAAATGTGTATTTAAAATTACACCTCGAAGGAGCCAAAATTACCCGATTTCAACGGAATTGCACCCAATATTAAATAAAAACAAAAAACAAAAATTGCAAAATAAAAAGCAACAGAAAAATCTTAAGCTAATAAGGTCATTGGAACTTGATTTTTTTTACTATTGTTTAGGAGAGGTTTAAAATTATTATTGCCATTTTTCTGTATATGTAGGTACCCTTCTTTAAATAATAAAAGTGCAGCAACGGTATCAGACGGTATTTATTATATTATATATGTATATGTTTATTATATAGAACAAAATCATATCAAATTACCCGTGAACTACACCTGAGAGTAATTACCCACACGCTACACATGAACATAAAATTTACACCTGATTCGGGTAATTACCCGCGATTCAGCAACACTGAATGACGCAGAAGACATTCAAATTCCTTTACAAAAAATTTTACCACATACATACACACACACACTTGCTGCATTCCATTTTACAATGGAAACATTGCACAGGCAAAACATTCATTTTTTTCATGTTGTTTACATGACAAAAAAAAAGGGAGAGAAAGAGACAGCGCGTCGCTTGTAGAGAAGTGCAGCCGATATTTCATCAAGCTTCTTAGTTCTGTCTCTTTATAACTAGTATAGGACTGTTCCAAAACGTAACTACTCCAAAAATTAGCAACAGGGAGAGCCCACCAAACGTGACTGAGCGCTTTTGTGCGCTTGTGTATGTTCTTTCTGCTTTTTATGTGTGTTTGTTGTTCTTTTTGCAGTTCGAGTCATCATCATCACACACACTTTGTCCGAAGTAGCTGACGAAACAGCCAAACACACAACATCACACATACTTTGTACGAAGTATACGTGTGTCACCAAAACGTCGACTGCGCAAGCTTGCAAATTAAATTTTGAGTGGCTATGATGTACAAATACGTCTGACATTGTCTGTGTTTTTTTTTTTTGCTTTTGCACATACCTATGTCGGCCACTGTTTCAAAATGGAGTGTTGCCGGCACAAAAATGTTTCTTTACGCCGTAAAAACTTCAGTCATTTTAAGGAATTTTTCTTTAAATTCGAAGAATCATGTTAGAATATAAAAATGCAACACAATTTTATTGCATTATTGTTATTTAATAGTTAAAAAAAAACATAAATATATAGGTGTTGTAATATATCAACTTCAGCCGGCTAATCCTTCCGTCAATAGCGGAACGCCGCTAACTGTTTCCTCACGGCATAGATTTTTGCCGACATATTTTGCATAACAAAAACAACTGATGTCAGAGGCTTTGTCAGAAGAAAATAGAACACGCTCTAATTGAAATTTTGTCAGAAGACTTTGCGTCTGACTTTTACAGAAGCAAAGTTTTAAAGGTACTACACGACATGTACATGTTTTACACTGGGAAATTTGAAAAGTCAGACGCAAAAAACATGTCGTCTACGGGGCCTTAAGCAAAAACAAAAGTATATTCAAGCAGTTTATTCTGGAGTGTTGAGTATTAGAGCCCTTGTGTCCCTCTTTTTTAAGCGGATGTGTCCAGTAAAATTCAAGATATTACGAGCAAGGGGATTAGGATGGGTCTCGAGTTTTGTTATGTATTTGCCTGCGTATTTTGCGATTTCTTCAGTCACTAGTGGTATATTTAAATCACGATGTATATTTGAATTTTTAATGTACCATGGAGCCGATGTTATTAGTCTTAAAATCTTATTTTGCCTTCGTTGGATTCTCTCTATATTGGATGCTGAAGCAGTGCCCCATAACTGTATTCCGTAGCACCATATTGGTTTCAAAATCGCCTTGTATATTAAAAGTTTACAATCTAGACTGAGTGTTGAATTTCTACCAATCAGCCAATGTATCTGAGTTAATTTCAGTTTCATTTGTGTTAGCTTTGAGTCAATATGGGGCTTCCATGCAAGCCGTCGATCAAGGTGTATACCAACGTATTTTACGTGTGAATGTTGAAGAACAACTTGATTGTTGATTCCAATTGGCGAACAAGTATCTCTTCGCAGGGTAAATGTTACGTGGACACACTTTTGCTCATTTACTTTGATTCTCCATAAATTTAACCATAGTTCCAGTTGTGTAATATGTTCTTGTAGCTAACGGGAAGCCTCGTGAGGGTTTTGTGCATACTAAGGCAAGCTGTATCATCGGCAAACGTAGATGTATGGATATTGCTGCTCAAAGGCATATCACAAGTGTAAATCAAATACAAAACTGGCACCAGTATGCTCCCCTGTGGCACACCGGATGATATAGATTCGGGCACACTCATGAAGTCTCCTTCCACAACCGTAAATTTCCGGGTAGTAATATAACTTTCTAATAGTTGCAGAAAATTTATTGGTAAATATGATTTCAATTTTAAAATAAGACCTTCATGCCACACTTTATCAAATGCCTGAGAAACGTCGATAAACAGCGCAGAATAATACTTCTTTTCTTCAAATGTTCTTCTTATAAATTGAACCAATCTATGAGTTTGTTCGATAGTGCTATGCTGACTTCTAAAACCAAATTGATGGTCCGGTATGCACCCACTACTAACTAAAATTGGGGACAATTTTGTCATGAGCAGTTTTTCGAAAAGTTTTGACATTGTTGATAGCAGACTTATTGGCCTGTATGACTCAGCCTTGGTAAGGTCTTTGCTCGGCTTTGGAGTCATTTTAACTTTGGCAAGCTTCCAGCTATTTGGATAATACTCCAGTCGTAAAATGGCGTTAAAAATAAATAACAGGATTCTAATTGCAATACGAGGCAACTTTATTAGCATCTGGTTACTAATTCCATCAATACCCGGAGCTTTCTTCGGGTTAAGTTCAGCAATTAGTTTTTGTATATCACGCGTTCTAAATTTTATGGGTCGAGGGGGTAGCGCAACTACATTCGGCAAATCAATAACACCAGTACATGTGTTAGGGGTAAATACTGATTTTAAATGCTCAGCAAATATTTTACCTTTTTCAGTATCGCTTCTTGCCCAACCACCGGTAGATGTACGCAGAGGTGGTTTAAACGCAACAGGTGTTTTAAGCTTTCTAGCAGCGCACCACAAAGAGTAATTGGATGCTGGTGTGACATCAAGACCTTCCAGATAGTTTTTAAAAGATGCAGTTTTTTCAAATGCAAGCAAGTCTTGGAGTCGTTTAGTGCACTCTTTAAATCTGATTTTATGTTGGGGCGATCTGTGCTGTTGCCATTCCCTTCTAGCTCTTCTTTTTTCACTTGCGAGACGTTCAATATCCGTAGAGTAAATGCTATTAAATCCAGTCTGCCGGTGGGAGGTAGTCGCATGTTCAGCAGCCTGTTTTATATTTTTGATAAGATTGCCAATGTTAAATTCAATATCTTCGGATATTGCCCCAGCCAATTTGTAGCGTGTTCTAACTATCACTACTATCAAGATTGTATAGTAAACATTTAAAGTCAACTTGACCGCAATATAAATAACATCCAATGCCATTGAAATTATTTTTGCACTGGACATTTGACACTCATGCATTCGACAGACTGCAACGTAAATATGTATTTTGTACAAATGTTATTTGACACTCACCAGTCTGATCGAAGGCCGCAGCATAATGCATTTGAATGAATCATAATTAATAACCACATGTGTTTATATAATAAATGTAAACAATACAAAATCCATGTTTTCCAAATTTCTTATGAGACACACGCCGCACGCCTACTGTGGGAAACTAAAAGGAACAATTTGCTTATTAAGCATATACCTTTATTTTCCCTCTTATGTTAAGATAGGTTAAGCTTTATTCTCATAACTAGTATATAAGACAATGTATTTTTATTTTAAAATCAATTATTAAACAACATTTCTAGAGCTCCTAGCTGAGCTCAGGAAATTATCTTTTATTTAAAATAAAATAAATAAATAAATAAAATAAAACAAATAAAATATTTATTTAAAAAATACTTTTATTACATGGCGATCCTGCCAATTCCTGAGAGTGCTATTTAGCACCCGGAAATAATTTTTTTTTGGGTCCTGGCAGATCAGCCAAAAAACGATCTGCCAGTGGAAGATGTCCGCCTGGCCAAAAGGCAGAATAGATCAAAAGAAGCAAAAACAACTACCGAATCAGTGAGATTACCAGCAGCAGCGAAAGCAACAAGAGAGCAGCTACAGCAATACCCATAGCTTATGGGATGTTTACCAAATTTCGCCATCATTACTTTTATTACATTTGCATCATTAACATTACAATTTGAGGTAAATTATGACCTACTGCAACCTAAATAACCACCAAAGACAAAAAGCCATCACCATAAGGGGAAGACAGCAATATAAATCAACCAAGAAAGATGCCAGCAAAATTTAACAACAAATAAGTATAACAAAAACACTAAAAAAAAACTAATAAAGAAGTGCACTAACTGCGGCGCACTCTTAGGTCAGTAGGCGTTAACCGCCGTTGACAAACATTATAACTACATATTTTTTTTTTACATATTCTCAATACTATTACACTATATTAACACAAATAAATTTTAAGTTAAATAGTACTTTTGTAATTAATTTTTTTTTAATGTAATTAATTTTGTAAGGCCATTATAATGGATAACATAAATAGAAAACAAAACAAAAAACATATTAATGTTATTTTTGAAGAAGAAGGAATTTCCTTAGAACAAGAAATAGAATATTTAGCAAAGATTTGGGGAATAATAGGAATGCCAGGTGTCCCAAATGAGGATGATATTTTAAACAATACTCATGTAGAAGAAATGACACTATATTAACACAAATAAATTTTAAGTTAAATAGTACTTTTGTAATTAATTTTTTTTTAATGTAATTAATTTTGTAAGGCCATTATAATGGATAACATAAATAGAAAACAAAACAAAAAACATATTAATGTTATTTTTGAAGAAGAAGGAATTTCCTTAGAACAAGAAATAGAATATTTAGCAAAGATTTGGGGAATAATAAGAATGCCAGGTGTCCCAAATGAGGATGATATTTTAAAAAATACTCATGTAGAAGAAATGACAGTTCGTGCAATAAGGTGGTCAGAACGCATAGAAAAAGAAATTTAATAGTACCTTTTTATCAATTACGTTTTAACAAGACAAGAAAATGAAGAAAATTAAAAGAAAAGAAAAGAAAAACGTTATTAAAACTTTTTTAATAATAATAGTAATAACTATAACTATAATAGATATACTGTAATAAAAGTAATTTTATTTAATTATTTATATTGGTTTGTTTTGATCAAATTTATTTTATTTATTTCAAAATAAAGATTATTTCCTGAGCTCAGCTAGGAGCTCTAGGAATGTTGTTTAATAATTAATTTTAAAATAAAAATACATTGTCTTATATACTAGTTATGAGAATAAAGCTTAACCTATCTTAACATAAGAGGGAAAAGAAAAGGTATATGCTTAATAAGCAAATTGTTCCTTTTAGTTTCCCACGGTAGGCGTGCGGCGTGTGTCTCATAAGAAATTTGGAAAACATGGATTTTGTATTGTTTATATTTATTATATAAACACATGTGGTTATTAATTATGACAAGGGAAACCAGAAATATGCTCTAAAAAAAGTGTTTTATGCGCATTCAATATGCACTAAAAACTTGAAAATATGCACTTAAAAGTAAAAAAATATGCTCTTAAAAATATAATATATTGGTTTATTTGTAAATGAAAATATATTTTTAATCAAAAATTCAACAACATTTGCATATAAAATAAGACTAAAAAATAAACAAACAAAAAAGGTAACAATATTAACAAAAAATAACTGGATTTGAAGTGCACGTTAAAACAAAATTACCATACAAATGTTTACTAAAACAAATAATACAAATTAATTTTTATTGAATGCATAAGAATTTAACTTCAAAGATCACGATATCAGAAGTAAGGCTTTGGAATTTTTGGGAAAAATAAGACAAGATTTTTATTTATAATTTTTATTGCAATAAATTGTTATTGTTATTTTGTTAAATATTGACCTAGAATTTCAAATAAAAATCTTTTCCGTCTCATCTAAATTAACTTTTATACATTGACAATCTTCCTTCAACGTTTACTCGGGCAGAATCCGTCACAAATAGCAAAACCCAGATAGCGCAGGAAAAATCTTTTCTTTAAAACTTACATTTTTATTTTGAAAATTTAATTTTAATAAGTTTCTCGAAAGAAAAAATTTTATATAATTTTTCCCGAACGGGGGTGTCCTTTTAAAAGGATTGTGGTGCCAAGTGGGTTAAAATAAAAAAAATTTATAAAGTATCAAAATATGCCCCAAAAGCTTAAATTATGCTCTGAAAATTCGAAAATATGCTAAAAATATACGTGTAAAACTCATATATGCATAAACATGCTTTGAAGGGTAAAATATGCAAAAATATGCACTAACAAATCGATGCCAAAATTCATAAAAAGTTCTGAAACGGATAAATATCTTGTCCCCGCATTAACACGTGATACAAGAAAAAACATACAATTGCATATTTGCGGTTTCCGTGATTATGACTCATTCAAATGCATTATGCTGCGGCCTTCGATCAGACTGGTGAGTGTCAAATAACATTTGTACAAAATACATATTTACGCTGCAGTCTGCCGAATGCATTTGCATGAGTGTCAAATGTCCAGCGCAAAAATAATTTCAATGCCATTGGATGTTATGTATATTGCGGTCAAGTTGACTTTAAATGTTTACTACGCAATGTTAGTCGTAGTGATAGTTAGAACACGCTACACCTCCACATTTTATAAGAATGTTCATATAACGTTAAATTTATGGGCATTCTTTTACAAATTTTGTTTTTCTTATGTAAATAATTTTGTGTTATAAATTGTAAAGAAATATTTATTATTATTATTATATATGTATATGTATACGTATTCGTAATCCGGACATACGTGTACATTCATTTTATTTACTTTTATATAACTTTAGCCTATTTTTATGCACTACTTGTGTTTTATTAGTTGTCTTATCAACTATGGTTACATTATTTCTTAAGTCTTTTTTCTTAATTTTGTAAGGTCCTCTATATTGTATTTCTAACTTATGATCTGCTTCATTTTTGAGTAAAACTAGATCTCCTATTTTAAAGTTATAATCAATTATATCCTTATCATAGTTTAATTTTTGCTTAAGTTTATTTTTATCTAATAATTGTTGGGCCCTCTTATATGCTACTTCTAATCTAAATTTTGTTTCTTTGGCATATTCCTCTATATTATATAATGGTGCTACTTTATCTACATTAAAAATCTGAAAACTGTTAGGCGTTTTTGCAAAGACTAACTCATAGGGACAATAATTATATATTGTTGAAGGTGTTGTATTAAAACAATAAGTAAAATATTTTAGCCATTCGTCCCAATCATATTTGTTTATAGATATATAGGAACGTACGTATTCATTGAAAGTTCTATGACTTCTTTCTATTGTGCCTACTGTTTGGTGATGATGAGCTGTCGAAGCTAATTTTTAAATTTTTAGTAGATTTCAAAGTTCTGTTAATATCGAATTTTTATATTCTGTTCCCATGTCCGAAATGAACGTCTTCATTGGACCATAGGTAAGTATAAAATTTTCAAATATTGCCTTAGCGATTGTTTTAGGGCTTTTGTCTTGTATTGGTATAGTTACTAAATATTTAGTTAAATCACATATTATTGTGATTGCGTATTCATTTCCAAATAATGATTTTGGGAATCGTCCTATTGTGTCTACCACTACCGTATCAAATTGTTTTGTTGGCGTTGGTGTCACAGTCATTGGACTTTTGTTATGTTTTAAAGTTTTAGCAGTTTGACATTTATGACATGTTTTTACGTATTTAGATATGTCCTTGGACATATTTTTCCAATAGTAATATCTTTTTATTTTTTCTAATGTTCTATATATTCCACAATGTCCTCCTTCTATTGGATCATCGTGATATTTCAGCATAATTTCAAGAATTGCCTTGGCATTCTTATTATTGATTTGGGTCACCTCATTTAGTAGCGCTACTTTAATTTTATTTAATATTTTATTGCCCATAAGTTTAAATTCATTAATAGAGATAAATTCGAAAATTTTCTCACTACGTGCCACTTGTAAATTATATATATTGTGTTTACCGGCCACTTTTTCGAGCCTAGAGAAAAATTGTCCTAAGTCAAAATTCTCTTTAGTAAACAAATCATTAATATGTATATATGTTACTATAGATTTTCCACGTTTGATATAACATCTTGCGGGGAAATCTTTAGTTTATACTATTTTCTGACGTCAGTGTTTGTTAAAGGTACATATATACTGGGCTTATCATTATTTTTATTTTTATCAAATTTATGCTGTTTATTTAGTGTATTACTATTCTTGTCTTTTGTATTGGTCATCGATCTAGTCATGACTTTTAATATAGAACAAATTTTATTATTCATGCCTTTTAGGTCATTTATTGTAATTCGCGATAAAGCGTCGGCAACATAGTTATCTTTTCCCCTAAGATATTCTACTGTAAAATCATATTCTTCTAAATCTAGTCTAATTCTTGTTAACTTGGAGCTTGGGTTTTTCATTGAAAATAAATAAGAAAGTGGTCAATGATCAGTACGGACAAGAAAATGTTTTCCATATACATATATATGGTCTGAAGTGGGTAATTGCCCAATGAATTGCAGTCAATTCTTGCTCAATTGTTGATTTATTAGTTTCTCCTTTTGTGAATGTTTTTGATGCATAAGCAATAGGTAAATGTTTATCTTCGTGTTGTTGTGTTAAAACAGCACCACAAGCGTGTTTACTTGCATCTGTTGTTATACAAAATTCCTTCGCGAAATCAGGATATTGTAGTAAGGTTGGACTCATTAATGCCTTTTTGAGATATTTAAATGCATAATCACAATCTTTCGTCCATTCAAAGGGTGTATTTTTCTTTTTTATTTTTTTTATTTTTTAAAAAGAGAAGTAACACTCAGGCAATTAATGCCTACTACTATTACTAGGTGTTACCTTCTTTAGGAAAGGGATAGTGAGAGAAGACAGGTGGTGAAGGAAGAGATAGAGGAAAGCTTCATTCTTTTACAACTCTGCTTTTTCGCACGTTTTGAATAATTGCAGTGTTGCAGCGCCTCTCTGATGTTAAATGAGGCGTATTAATTTTTTGAAGCTGTGTCTTGTAGCCATTTTATTGATTATTTTACTTCGCCAATGATTTTGCTACACAACAAAGGAGGGCGCTCTGATGTTACATTAGGATTAGTATCTGCTGAAGTCGGTATAGTTCATTGACCAGTGACTATGCCTTCATCACTTGAACTTTCCTACAACAACTGACACAAAGGGACACTAATGCACATCAGAAAAATGCGTGGTGTTGTTATTTAATGACTGTCGGATACAGGGATTGAACCCAGGACCTTCGGTTTTGTAGTCAACGTGCTAACTACTTCAGCCAACGCCACCCTCTTGGACAATTTTGTTAAATGTCTGGAGTATTCAGAAAAATTTTTAATAAATCTTCGATAGTAGTTACAAAAAGCTACGAATCTTTTTGCACTATCTGCGTTAGTTGGTGTTGGATAGTTTTCAATGATTGAATATTTACTATCGTCTGGTAATATTCCTTTATCTTTACATTTGTGACCTAGGTATGTTACTTCTCTCATGAAGAATGAACATTTTTCAGGATGTAATTTAAGATTGTACTTTCGGCATAGATCGAAAACGTTTTTCAAATTCGAAAGCATGTGCTTTTCGGAGCATCCCAGTATGACTAAGTCATCCATATATAGAAAGGCTTGGTCTGGTTTTCAACCACTGAAAGCAAGTGTCATCATTCGTTGAAAGAAATTGGGTGCTATCTTTAAACCATAAGGTAATCTAGTAAATCTGTATGAACCATTGTTGGTTGAAAAAGCTGTTAAGTCTCTAGAGTTTTTCTCTAAACTGATCTGGTGAAATCCTGACATTAAGTCTAAACATGAAAAATATTTTGCTCTACCTAGTTGGTCTAATATATCATCAATTCTAGGTAATTGGAATTTATCTGCAATTAATTTTTTATTTATTTGTCTGTAATCTATGACAAGTCTCCATCTTTTTTGGTCAGAGTTAGGAAGTGATTTCTTTGGTACTAACAAGACTGGACTGTTGTATTCAGAATAGGAAGGTTCAATAATCTTATCGTCTATTAATTTTTTCACTTGTTTGTCAATTTCTTCTTTATGTGTATGTGGTATACGATAATTTTTAATATATATTGGTTCTTTATCTTTTACTCTTAATTTTTGTTCATTAAAATTATTAGTTGTTATTGTTTCTGATTCCAAACCGAAAATATCACTATATATTGAACATAGTTTTGTTAATGTTGTTTTAAATTGTTGTGGAAAATGTTTCTGTAAAATTTTTAATATTTCTGATTTTCTTTTTGAGTTTTTGCCTAAATTTTCTTTGATAATTTCATAATCAGAGATGTTTTCGGTTTTTATGTTACTTTGTTTGATTTTAGTAATGGTGTTATTAGTGTTTAGAATACGGATAAATGCTTTGTCAGATTTAACTAATGTATTTGGTATAAAAACACCTGGTTCAATTTCTTGATTTGGAATTAATAATTCATTATTTGAATTGGTAAAATTTACTTGACGTTTGACCTCACATCTTGGAGGTATATTAATTTCATTGCAGTTATTCGTAATCGGTATATCTATTGTATGTGGTATATTAAATGGTCTAAGGATAAGGTAATCATTATCTTGGTTGAAATCCAATATACAGTTATAATGTTTCATAAAGTCCATGCCAATTATTCCATCGCATGGTATTGGAAAATTATTATCTACTACTTGGAAGTAATGTGGTATTAAAAAGTTTTTAAATTTTATATCGCAAAATGTATTTCCAATCGATTTTATATTACCCTGTCCTATTCCACTTAAAGTTGTTGTTTTATTAGTGTTAATTTGGTTTTGTTTAAAAAATTTTGATTTTATTAATGAAATATCTGCGCCAGTGTCTACTAAGAGTGTGAGTGTAGTGTTGAATATTTATAAAGAAGCTCAAGTTTAGATTAAGATGGTAAATTTTTACTGATTTGATCCTAGGGGAAGTTCGGAGTTTTCCGAACCATTATCATTTGATTCTGTTGCTCTTACGTAGTTATTGTTCCTATGATTATTATTAAATCTTTGTTGGTTTCTGTAATAATTGTTATTATTATTATTGTTATTATTATTTCTACGTGGGTAATTATTTCTCCCACGTGATCGTGTGTTATTACCACGGTAATTGTTTCCAGATTTGTACTTTTGTCCATAGTACAAAACAAATATACTTACAGCATCGTTCATGCTATTAAATTGTCTTGCCTCCATGATAAGCTTAACTTTATCTATGGTGCAGTTTTTAGTTAATGCCTTTACGGCAGTTTGTGTGGAATACTTTGTAGCTAGGTCGCATGACAATCCATCTGAAATGTAAGCGGTTTCTAATGCCTTGGTTAAATTTTCTATTTCGCTGCAATAAGCGTTAGCAGTTTTATTGTTTTGTTTTATATTTAAAATTTTTGCTGTTAATACTTCCACAGATTCTCCCTTGACGCTAATTTTTAATTTGTTTATTATTTCGGATATAGTTGATTCATTATTTATTAGATTTCTGGCGTTTCCTTTTAATTTTGTTTTTATTAGTGATACTGCAACTGCTTCGTGAGTACCTTTTATTGAATCTACTAGGTATAAGGAGTCAACAAAGGATCGTAAATTTTCTGATTTTCCATCAAAGTCTATAATAAGCTTTGAAGCTGTATTTAAAAAGTCTACTACAGTTTGAGTCATTGTGGATTCAGTTATAGGCATAGAAATATTAAATGTTACACTTTCGTGTATTGAATTTGGTAGTTCGATTTGTATCGATTTTTTATCGGCTAGTTTTGAAATTCTGCTTGTTAAATCAAGGAAAAATGCGTCTGCTGCTCTTTGGTGAGCTACTGTTAGTCTATTGTAATAAACATTAAATAAAACTCTTATTTCTTCTAATTTTTTAAGAATTATTTCAAAATGATGAATAATTATTTCATTTTTAATTGGTCTATCAATATTGATACACTTATATGACCGTTCTAAATCTTCTTTTATAATTCGTGCCTTATTCAAAATATCTTTCCATTCAATCAGTAAATTAAAGAAAATTGCTAAAACGTTTCATTTGGTTATATTTTGTCTAAATCGTTTGCTTTACTGGAATCTTTGCTAAATATTCTATTTCCTGTTCTAAGGAAATTCCTTCCTTTTCAAAAATAACATTAATATGTTTTTTGTTTTGTTTTCTATTTATGTTATCCATTATAATGGCCTTACAAAATTAATTACATTAAAAAAATTAATTACAAAAGTACTATTTAACTTAAAATTTATTTATGTTAATATAGTGTTATAGTATTGAGGATAAGTAAAAATAAATTCAGTAAAGTGCGACTTTGACTCGCGCACGAAGGGTTCCGTACGTTGGGCTTTGAGCATTTTTTAATACAGTGTTTTTTACGTTTTTTCAGCTAAAATAGTGTTTTTTTTTATTATTTTTCTCTTTTTTCTCGTTTTAACGATTTTTTAAATTTTGGCGATTTTTTTAATTTTGGCGATTTTTTTTTTAATTTTGAAAATTTTTTTCATTTTGGCGGTTTTTTTCATTTTGGCGATTTTTTTTTTCATTTTGGCGATTTTTTCATTTTGGCGATTTTTTCATTTAGGCGATTTTTTTCATTTTGGCAATTTTTTCATTTTGGCGATTTTTTCGGTTTTTCGCGATTTATTTTCGATTTAGAAATTTTTTTTAATTTGGTGCTTTTTTTCGTTTTGGCGATTTTTTTTTATTTTAACGATTTTTTTTCGGTTTGGCGATTTTATAATTTTGAGATTTTTTTGTTTTACCGTTTTTGAAAATTTCAGGAAGTTTGCTCTTACGGTTTCCAAGATACAGCAAGTTTTCAAAATTACATAGTCGAAATTACATTAACTGATGGTACACCCTTTAATTAAATTTTTTTAAATTTTAGTGTTAGTTGTTGTAGTCTGTATAAAAATACACGAACTTTACAAATTTCAAGTGCATATACATACAATTGTGTATGTGTGGATTTTAAAATTTTTCGTTGCTCGTTTTGGCACACCCTTTAATTTCCAACTCTCATGTATTTGTTGTTGTAGCGGCCAAGGGTCCCATGTAATATACATACATACAATTGTATGTATATTACATGGGATTTTAAAATTTTTCGTTGCTCGTTTTGGCACACCCTTTAATTTCCAACTCTTATATATTTGTTGTTGTAGCGGCCAAGGGTCCCTTGTAATATACATACATACATACAATTGTATGTATATTACATGGGATTTTAAAATTTTTCGTTGCTCGTTTTGGCACACCCTTTAATTTCCAACTCTCATGTATTTGTTGTTGTAGCGGCCAAGGGTCCCATGTAATATACATAGATACAATTGTATGTATATTACATGGGATTTTAATATTTTTCGTTGCTCGTTTTGGCACACCCTTTAATTTCCAACTCTCATGTATTTGTTGTTGTAGCGGCCAAGGGTCTACACACTCTGTCCAAATTTCAGGTCCGTAGCTCTTACGGTTCTCGAGAAAATACCCTGTGACGGACAGACGGCCAGACGGACAGACGGACAGACGGACAGCGTAGCGAAAACAATAGGGTTTCTTTTTCACCTTTGGTGTACGGAACCCTAAAAAAGCACTTCTTTATTAGTTTTTTTTTAGTGTTTTTGTTATACTTATTTGTTGTTAAATTTTGCTGGCATCTTCCTTGGTTGATTTATATTGCTGTCTTCCCCTTATGGTGGTGGCTTTTTATATTTGTTGGTGGTTATTTAGGTTGTAGTAAGTAATCTAATAACATCCCACAAGCTATGGGTATTGTTGTTGTTGCTCTCTTGTTGCTCTCATATTGCTTTCGCTGCTGCTGGTAATCTAACTGATTTGTTGCGTAGTTGTTTTTACTTCTTTTGATGTATTCTGCCTTTTGGCCAGGCGGACATCTTCCACTGGCAGATCGTTTTTGGCTGATCTGCCAGGACCCAAAAAAATTATTTCCGGGTGCTAAAAGTAGCACTCTCAGGAATTGGCAGGATCGCCATGTAATAAAAGTAATTTTATTTAATTATTTATATTGGTTTGTTTTGATCAAATTTATTTTATTTATTTCAAAATAAAGATTATTTCCTGAGCTCAGCTAGGAGCTCTAGGAATGTTGTTTAATAATTGATTTTAAAATAAAAATACATTGTCTTATATACTAGTTATGAATAAAGCTTAACCTATCTTAACATAAGAGGGAAAATAAAGGTATATGCTTAATAAGCAAATTGTTCCTTTTAGTTTCCCACAGTAGGCGTGCGGCGTGTGTCTCATAAGAAATTTGGAAAACATGGATTTTGTATTGTTTATATTTATTATATAAACACATGTGGTTATTAATTATGATTCATTCAAATGCATTATGCTGCGGCCTTCGATCAGACTGGTGAGTGTCAAATAACATTTGTACAAATTACATATTTACTTTGCAGTCTGCCGAATGCATTTGCATGACTGTCAAATGTCCAGCGCAAAAATAATTTCAATGCCATTGGATGTTATGTATATTGCGGTCAAGTTGACTTTAAATGTTTACTATACAATCTTGATAGTAGTGATAGAACACGCTACACCTCCACGTTTTATAAGAATGTTCATATAACGTTAGTTCTATGGACATTCTTTTACACATAAAAAGTATTTTTGAAGTATAATTAATAATTTAAAATCTTATTGTAAAATATTAGGTTTTATTGGAAATGCGCATACCGTTTTAATTATTTAATATTATATAACTTAAGTCTATTCTTATGAACTATTTGTGTTTTATTTGTTTTCTTATCAAATATAGTTACATTATTTCTTAAGTCTATTTTCTTAATTTTGTAAGGTCCTCTATATTGTATTTCTAACTTATGACCTGCTTCATTTTTCAGTAAAACTAGATCTCCTATTTTAAAGTTATAATCAATTATATCCTTATCATAGTTTAATTTTTGCTTAATAATATTTTCAACGTGTTCATGGCTTGTTAACTAATGCTTGAAGCAGAGTATTTTGCATTCTCAGAATTTCTTGTATGATGCTAGTCATACTTGTTGTAAAATTGTTTATAGTTTGCACCAGATTTTCAATAGTAGCTTCAAGGCGATTAAAATTAAAACCTGAGTTTGTATTTGTTGAAGTATTTGGCCGTGGAACATTCTGTGAGGGAATAGAGCTTGCCTTAGCAGCATCGGCATACGATACGCGTGAATTAACTGGTTGGCTCACTTGCGCAAGAGTGGCGGAGTAAGCGTTTGCTGTTTGTGCTGGAGCTACTTTAGGTTTTTGCCCCATAGTCTTTTTAACGAAAGAATATACAGGACATCCTCTATAATTAGCGGTGTGATTACCTCCACAATTACTGAATTTTTTTCTGATTGATCTTTTAGTTTAGTACAACTAGCAGTACCGTGCAATTCACCGCAAATAACACAAACTGTCGGTAATTTGCAGTAAGTTTTTGTGTGGCCATATTCTTGACAATTATGGTACTGTACGGGTCCAGAACGTTTGTGTGGTTCTTCAACTGTTATTTTTCGGTATAAAAGATATTTTAAATTATAAATTGGGTGCGTCTCATTTTTTCTCAATTTTATATCATTCGGCTCAAGTTCAACGCGAAATAGAGGCTGGGGAATCTTCTCCCTATTTATTATATTGGAAACATTTTTTACCTTGAATCCCTGGAGGACGAATGCAACTTTTATTTCTTCGGGAACAAAATAGATAGGCCTGCAGATCCTTTAGCACTCTTAAGCTGGTATGTGTAGAAACTTGTTTTATTTTTTTCAAATTCAGAAACCATTTTGCGGAAATCTGTTTCGTCATAAATTTGAATTTTCGTTTCATCGATATTGCCACGTTTTATTGGAACAATGTGAAATTAATTCTCACCAATGACCGAAATTAATTTCTTAATAAGAGCGTTTGAATTTTTTTCTCTCAAATATATTGGTGGCGGCTTGGAGGTTTTGTTCGCGGATATATCAGGTATGTCGTTGTCATCTTGCAATATTTGAAAACGATTAGTGGAGGATGCGCTGTTATCCCTAGATACCTTTGAAGCAGATGCAATTTTAGTAGAATTTGGGCTTCGCCCGCGCTTTCCGACAATTATATATCGATCCATTCCGACTTGGACCTTGGGTTTTGGGCTACTCTTATTTATAGTGACACATTGGGTAAGTGATGAATCGGACGATATCGCTGATTTAAATGATGAAGTAGTAGGCAACTGTAATGTTAACGAATCGCTAGTTGGCATTGGACAAAGTGAAGTTGATCGCTGACGAAAAATTGGCTTTGCCGTTAAAAAAAGTCTGTCATCAGGTTTTTTATTTATTTTTTTTAAATTCAGATCATCAGAACTCACAGTAAGTCTATCATCAGATTTTTTATTTTTATTGTTATCATTAAGATCATCAGAGCTCACAGTAAAATAGGCATTTCTGCCGTTATAACTCACTTCACAATTATTTGTTTTTGAGGTACTCATATAGAGTATTCCTCAAGGGCACTTTGTTAGTGTATTCCTCAAGGGCACTTTGAGTTATTTTGTTTACGGTTGTTTTTTTGTTTTAGTTATTACTGGCTATGTAAATTAATATTAGCAAAGCAAAAAAAAGCTTGTTTATCAAAGTTATTGTACAACGAATATTATGTACTACAAATATTATTTTGTATGGTTTTTTTTGTTTAGCATGTACTTATGTATGTAAAAAAAATTCCGCTAATACGTCTGTTCACTATGAAGGTACAACGAGAACTGAGCGGACATGAAATTACCATAAATTCTGACAAAAAATTTCCCATAAGCGGACATTTGCTCTGATAAAAAGTAAAACATTTTATATTTTACCTTTATTACAAATTATTTTGAATGCATAGTTATTTTAAATTCAGAAGAACAATAATTGTTGATGAAAAAACAAAAAAACAGTGTGCGGAGAGTGCTCAAATTAAACTCGCTCGCAAACTAATTCAATTCGATCGAGTTTTATTTTTTGTATTGAAACGAGTTACTCTTGTCTGCTCGCGAGTTAAAAAAATAAACTCGCGAGCGCATTTAATTTTTGAGAATCGAAAATAGGACTCGCGAGAAGAATTTAAATTTAAAAAAAATAAAACTCGACTCTCGAGTCGAGTTAAAAAGAATTATTCGCGAGTTTTATTAATTTTGTTTGCTCAAATTCTGTTCGCTATAGGTCGAAATGTTGAAATTATATTTTATTACTGACAGGTAAGCATTTGCATAACTTTTCATGAAGCAGAAGCCTTAAAACATTTGAAAAATACCTCATGACATGAAAGTAAGAACAAATATTTTTATATATGTATATGCATTTGTAAGTACTATGCTTTTCAAATTCGCATATAAATACATATACTTTTTCGAATAAACAAAAAAAATATTTTGTAATAACTACTCGTTTTGAATTCGTTTATGCTCGTTTTGCACTCTTTTAAAATTTGTGCTTACGAGTTTTAAAATAAAACTCGCGAGTACAAATTTTAAGGCAAGTCATTTAATGCTTACGAGTCGAGCACAAATAGAGTACGAGTCTTATAAAATTTGTGCTCGCGAGTTCTAATTTTAAACTCGCGAGCACACATTTTAAAACGAGCGAGTTAACAAAAATTGTGCTCGCGAGCCGAATTTTTTCCTACCCTGCAAAAAAACGATAAAAGTAAGAAATGGGTAAATTTGTGCGATTCCCATTTTAAGGTCTTTGTTACTACATACAAAATAAAATTCAGTTTCTTAAGTTCTTGTACGATATAAAGGATAAAGTGTTAAAGCAAAGAAGAATTTTGAGATCAAAAGAAAAAATTGATATCAAAATATTTTTGAATATTTTTGTCTGTACAGGATTCAGTAAAAAGGTATATTTTGCCACAAAAATTAAATACAAAACGTTTATTAAATAAATTTCCATACAAAATTCGTTTTCTTAATCTTTTGAAAACCAAAATTCTTTTTTATGAATACTAATGCTCTAAGCGTAAAACTGGCATGAATGGAGTTAGCATAAGTGACGAAATTTTACTTGGTTTTAACGGGTTCCTCCATACAATTTGATATTTAAAATCGGTGCTTAATGTAGTTTTAACAGAAAAAATTTATATTAGGAATATGTAAGTATTTATGATGAAGATAGCATCGTCATTTCACATAAAGGAAATCCCGTAATAATACATCGACTTACAAAGAAGGCCTGCAACAAATTAAGCTGTTAAAAAATTTTGTGACTTATGAGCATGTAAACTATTTTAGAACATCACTACACGGAACAGTGTTTGAAAGAAGAAAAAAAGTAAATTAAAACAAAAAAGTATGAGTAAATTAAAACAAAAAACTATTCGGGACTTTTACCATACCTTGTAATAAGAAATGAAATTTGCAAATAAATCAAAAAAGTTTTGGTTTCATTCTTGTTAACGGACATCTCCATCTGACGGACAAAAATTTGCTCGACGGTGAGTGTCCGCTTATGGGAGCTTTCACTGTATTACATAGAAGAGTTTTTTTTCCATCGGAAACTCATTTTGACCAAATTTGAGTTGACGTATTTTGTGGCTGATACAAAATCATAAGTAGACATTAAACAAGATTTTTGAAATGTGTCAAATATTTATTTTAATATTGTGTGTAATTCCGTTGAAATCGGGTAATTTTGGTTTATACGAGGTGTAATTTTGAACATATATTTTGGTAACACTAATTCAGATATTAAAGTATAATATATCGATGAGTTTAAGGCAGACCAATTATTTTTTAATTCAAAAGTCTTTGACCTCAAGTAACCTTTACATCATACCTCAAATTATACAACAAGGAATAAGCAACAAAAAGCAAATTAAACTAATAGAAATTGTACTCAATCATATCTCGACGTGATTCAAGTTGGCTATTTTTGACGGCTCTCGAGTTTAGAAAAAATGTGGCCCATGGGTTGTACTACATGAACAAAACGCTCGGTGTTTTGAGAATGAGATGGATAAGCTGTGAAAATAATTAGGTTTAGCAAAGAAAACTATGAAATGAAGATATTTTTCTTGCGCTTACCTGGTAATTCGATTACATCTTGCGAACATTGTAATGCTTCCAGATGCTCTTGGGTATAGTTAAAACTGCAAGCATGGCGGCTCTTTCAATTCGAATTTATTCCAATTGATCATGTCGAAGTATTAGTCACTTTCGAAGTTTATAAAATTACCAACTTGTGGACCGAACATTTGACAAATGCATTCAGTTACATCATTACGGGCTAGTAAAACTTTAGTATAGCCATCTGAACGCACTATCGCATCTTTGTCTGTTATCATCGATAACAAAACATTCTCAGGGTGGAAAAAGAACGATTTATTTTGGATAACAGGACGAAGGGTCTGTTGAACGTCTTCCAGCAACTGACGAATCCATGCTATGTATTGGAAAATGTTTCGACTTCCATGAATTGGCAGTGGTTTTCTTTTCACAAGGAACCAGAAAGGAGCATATACTTTTAATTCTTTTTGTATAAGTTGAGATATGATAGGTTGATACTATAGACGTACTTGAGGTCAGACACTTTTTAATTAAAAAAATTTGGTCTGCCACAGACAAACTCATCGATATATTATATTTTAATATCTGAATGTAAATACTGAAGCTATGACAATTTAAAAATGTGACCCCTACGGTCTGCAACAATGAATTTATAAAAGCATTTTTTAAATAGTTGTGCTGTAATTATCGAAATACTTTCTTTGCGAAAGTTTTATGATTTTTTGCGAGCTATAAATTTCTAACATTACGGTGTCACATTAGGAGGGTAAAAATTGAGATTTGGGGGGGTAAGTACTAGAAGGGTACACTTGAGGTCAATGGACCTAAGAGCAAGAAATATATTCCTCAGATAAAAAGAATCGCTATATCAACTTTAAGATCGGACTATAAATATGGAAGATATAACGAAAAAACTAAAAAGGCGACCCCTACGTTCGGCAAAAAAAAATTGTATGTGTTCTGGCTTGCACATCGTTTTCACATTTTTTCTTGTGAAATCGGATGTTAAAACACATCCTACGCCTGTTTAGGTTGAAATTTAGAAAATAAAAATTAATAGTTTGTGTTCTTGCATCCGATTTTAGATGGAAACGATTTTTAAATGGACGATTTCAAATTTTTGGCTTTTTTCGTTTTCACTTTTGGCAAAAAAACTCGTATTCTTTTCACTTGTTAATAGTCTTGTGAAAAGAATACGAGTCAAAAGTGAAAACGAAAAAAGCTAAAAATTTGAAATCGTCAATTTAAAAATCGTTTTCATCTAAAATCGGATGCAAGAACACAAACTATTAATTTTTATTTTCTAAATTTCAACCTAAACAGGCGTAGGATGTGCTTAACATCCGATTTCACAAGAAAAAATGTGAAAACGATGTGAAAGCCAGAACACACACAAAAAAAATTTTTTTTTTAAAAGTCCTTGGAACACTACTTTATATTCGCTGGTGTACGGAGAACTTTTTTTTTGCCTGTTGGGCGAGACGCTCTAAAATACATATTTGTAAATTCATATTCATATTTATTAAAATTACTTTTTTTAAGATTTTAAACATCGAAGTTGTATTTGATGAAACATTTGTTGTATAAATAATTAAAAACGAACTAAAAGACATTTTGTTCATCATTTTAAGAGAAAAGGTGCATCCCAGCTAAAAAAAAATTTATAGAGCATATATGATGTCCAACACGTGGTTCGGATCCGAAAAATGGGGGTATATGGTAATATACCCCATATAATAATATAATATATATTCATACATAATATATATTCATACATTTTCATACATGTACATACATATGTGTAAATTCATATTCATATTTATTAAAATTACTTTTTTAAGATTTTAAACATCCAAGTTGTATTTGATGAAACGTTTGTTTGGATAAATAATTAAAATCGAACTAGAAAACCCATCTTCGTACATAAAATTTAATTTAATAAGAATTTAGATACTAATACAATTAATCATTAAAAAGAATTCCCAGCTAAAAAAATAGGTATGGAGCATATATGATATTCCATATATGGTTTGGATCCGAAAAATGAGGGTACATGGACATATATGATAATATATATTCATATATTTTCATACATGTATATACATACATATGTGTAAATTCATATTCATATTTATTAAAATTACTTTTTTTAAGATTTTACACATCGAAGTTGTATTTCATGAAACATTTGTTTGGATAAATAATTAATAAATTCATTAAAGTGCGACTTTGACTCGCGCACGAAGGCTTCCGTACGTTTGGCTTTGAGCATTTTTTTTAATACAGTGTATTTTTACGTTTTTTCAGCTGAAATAATTTTTTTTTGATTATTTTTCGCTTTTTTCTCGTTTTGGCGATTTTTTTTTTAATTTTGGCGATTTTTTTTATTTTTGGTGATTTTTTTTTATTTTGGGGATTTTTTTCATTTTGGCGATTTTTTTCATTTTGGCGATTTTTTTCATTTTGGCGATTTTTTCATTTTGGCGATTTTTTTTTTCATTTTGGCGATTTTTTCATTTTGGCGATTTTTCGATTTGGAATTTTTTTTTAATTTGGTGCTTTTATTTGTTTTGGCGATTTTTTTTTTATTTTGGCGATTTTTTTTTCGGTTTGGCGATTTTATAATTTTGAGATTTTTTTGTTTTACCGTTTTTGAAAATTTCAAGAAGTTTGCTCTTACTGTTTCCAAGATACAGCAAGTTATCAAAATTACATAGTCGAAATTACATTAACTGATGGTACACCCTTTAATTAAAATTTTTTGAAATTTTGGTGTTAATTGTTGTAGTCTGTATAAAAATACACTAACTTTACTTTAGGCAGTTCTCGTTGTACCTTCATAGTGAACAGACGTAATAGCGGAATTTTTCTTACATACAAACTAAACAAAAAAAAAATCATACAAAAAATATTCGTAGGACTTTTTCCAACTAACATAAATGCACCTACACATTTTAGTTCTTCATGCAATACACTACTCGATATATTTTTTATACCAGACGACTCGAAACTATTACTATATGATCAATTATCTGCACCCTGTTTCTCAAAGCATGATCTTATCTTTATGATTTAGTGACCCCCAAAGGCTTCACAGTATATAGAGCTGATAGAATGAGCTTTCGTGGAGGTGCTGCCATATACGTAAAAAATAATTTAACCTGTAACGTCGTGTGCACGTCGAATATCAGGTGCACACTTTGGATATGATGTAAATAATTATGTCAACAGAGTGGAATATATATATTCATTGAGTTGAATAAAATATTAATTGGCAGTGTATATAGACCATTGATCATCAAAAGGCCGCCCCGTGGGCACTTTGTTATGCTCTTTTTTACACGTATTCGTACAAGCATGCAATTTGCTCTCCTTTACATTACATATGTATGTGTTTGCTTATCATTGATATAGACCTAATAGGCATATTAGTATACATAACTTCATGAACATGCTGGAAACTATGACAAAATCGTATAATGACATAATTATTGCAGGGGACTTCAACTCAAATATCCTAATCGAAAAACATCTAATAAACAACATGAAAGCACTGGGACTTTTTCCAACTAACACAAATGCACCTACACATTTTAGTTCTTCATGCAATACACTACTCGATATATTTTTTATATCAGACGACTAGAAACTATTACTATATGATCAATTATCTGCACCCTGTTTCTCAAAGCATGATCTTATCTTTATGATTTATGATTTTGAAATAAAAAGATTACTCCAAACTATCACTTATCGTGATTATAAAAACATAAGCCTTTCAACATTACACAGAAAAAAATAAGTTTAATTTTTGATAACAAAAATCCCGGTATTGAATCATTTTAATATTCGAATTTCCTGTGATAAAGAAATCCGCCATATCAATAACAAAAATTGTAAAATAATAATGTTTTTTTCTTCAATAATATAAATATTTGAATTAATAAAATATCTTATCAATAATTTTTAATGTGAATGTAATGAATCAAAGAAAAAAGTTGTTGACTGATTTATTTTCAGTGATAATTGTTATTTTATTGTATGTGTGTGTGTTGATGGATAAATGTTAGTTTGTTTTTGCTTTGCTGCGATTAAAACTAAATGTATTTGGGATGAGTCGAACCGGGAATCTCTTGACTAATAGACTAACGTGCTTACCATTCAGCTAAAGTGCAAATGGTTATTGGATTCGCAAATAATGAATACAGGCAAAACATGAGAAATCATGGTTCTTCTATATTTGCTCATTGCGTTTTGATATAATCTAAAAATAACTTTGTTGAGAAAAAAAACAAGCCACGACGACTTTCGGCTACTTGTTGTAATTTACACGTATACAACACGACCAATCAAAAAAACAACAACATCAGCACATAACCATGTCCAGTCAATCAACAAGCAAGATAAACACCAACACAAGCAAAACAAAAGTAAACGATATTTTAAAATGCGGAATTGATAAATGCAATATTCAAGTTAATGACAAATATTATTGAAATTAAAAATTTTATTCATTAACATGATTTTATAGAAAATAATTCTTGTCTATTTTTTTCTGTGTAGAGGAAGAGTTTCGCCAAATAGACTGGAGTCTAATTTATTACGTGGTATGTACTGACGATCAGCTCGACTTTCTCCAACAAAATCTCTTAAGTTTGTTTGACAAAACTGGTACACACAGGAAATAGATAATTTTATTATAGAACGTGATCTCGCGTATAAAAGGTGAAAAAACAACAGAGCTGCACGAAATATTTCGCACTGCTCGAAACAGATTTACTAAAAAAATAAGAGAAGCCAACTCCAACTACTATGCCGAAAAATTTGCCAACTGTGTTGAAAGTAAACAAACCTGGAAAAGTATTCGTGAGATTGGAGTTAGTAAAAGTTGCAATAATAGCGGTAGAAAAATTAGTAATGTTAATGAATTTAACGAAAAATTTATTTACAACCAGAATCATATCGCTGATCCAAGTTATTATGATAATTACCAATCAAGTCAGTCATTCACACCACTTTTTTCTATTGATTGTGTTAGCCAAACCGAAGTACTTTTAAGTTTTTTGTCTATCAAGTCGAATGCAGTTGGATTAGATGGTATGCAACCCAGATTTTTTAAAATATTGCTCCCTTCAATTTTACCAATAGTAAGCCTTTAATAAAATCATTACAACGAGTCAATTTCCTCTAAGATGGAAACAAGCAAAAGTACTACCAATACCTAAAGCAAACAACGAGTTTCGGCCAATCGCTATTCTTCTCTATTTATCAAAGGTCTTTGAAAGAATATTGCATAGCCAGATAACATCATATTTTAGTCAAAACAGACTACTTACTGAGCGACACTCTGGTTTCCGTGCTAAACACAGTTGTATATATATGTATGTGTTCTGACTTTCACATCGTTTTCACATTTTTTCTTGTGAAATCGGATGTTAAAGCACATCCTACGCCTGTTTAGGTTGAAATTTAGAAAATAAAAATTAATAGTATGTGTTCTTGCATCCGATTTTAGATGAAAACGATTTTTAAATGGACGATTTCAAATTTTTAGCTTTTTTCGTTTTCACTTTTGGCAAAAAAACTCGTATTCTTTTCACAAGACTATTAACAAGTTCTATTTTCAAGAAATTATTGTTTGATCATATAGATGAATCATAAGTGAATCCTCTTTCAATCGCCCAAGTGATAAATCCCTATTTAATCATCAAAAGCGATCTGTAGAGAATCATATAAGATATTTCTGCCAAAAATAATCACCCAAATGCTAGCTGGGTACCCAGCTGATCATTTTTTGCATAAATCTCTTTTTGATTCTCCTTAGATCACTTTTGATGATTAAAAACTGATTTATCACTTAGCTGATTGAAAAAGGATTCACTTATGATTCATCTATATGATCAAACAATAATTTCTTGAAAATAGAGAAACAAAATGAAAAGAAACCGCAAAAAGGGCGATTTAATGATTTAATACTACCAAAAAATTGCTCAAAAATTAATCAGCAAATCGTATCATAAATGATTCTTTGGTATGATTCATCTGTAGGGTACCATTTTCTCACAACAGGAGTATCATTTATGATCGAAAAATGAGCTCATATGCGGTTGTTTTTCCCGTCAAGCTGATTCGGAAAAGATTCGATTATGATACAAAATGCTAGCTGGGTATGTGGATGTTTGTATGTGTGCGTGTGTGTATGTGGGTGTGTGTGAGTGTGTGTATGTATGAGTATGTGTTTTTGTATTTACTTGTGTGCAGTGCTGCCACAACTAAAAAATGTTTACAACCAAAATTGGCTTTAAAAGTTACCAAATGAGAAAAAAATAACCAAATTTCAATATGTAGTATTTTTATTAAATAACATTTAAAATTCATACACTTTGCGCGGCACTACAAGAAGAAATCAAGGTACATGAAGCTGACTTGCAAGCAATAGTTCAATGCTCATTTGAAATGCCGGCCATATACTACACAAGTTCAGTGCTCAAGTCTTTCACTGCTTAAAATAAGCTTGTGACACACACTATACAAGTAAACTGTGCATTCTTTATTTTAATTCGCCATAATGCTGGTGATTATTTGTATATTTCTAGGAACTCTGTCCAGAATATTTGTTCGGCGCTCATTTCTTGTTGTGAACTCTTAAAAAATCACGAAAGAACTGAGCGCATGCCACAAACACTACACAAGTTCACTGTACACTTTTCAAACAAAAACATTTTGATATTTACTCAGTTCACTGCGTAAATAGCACAACCACACCCATACACTACACAAATGCACTGTACAGTGCCAGACTTATGCAGTGAACTTGTGTAGTGTATGGCCGGCATAAGGTATATGCCAGTCGGCAGCTGATTAATTTTTTCTCGTTTAGTTTTCCGTTTAATTGTTGAATTTTGTTTTTCTTCACACGTTTAGTTTTTCTATTTGACAGCCGAACAGTATTTTTACACAAACAACAACTTACCTGCATATTCTTTATATAAATTTACTTTGTAAAATCTTTTAATTGAATATTGCCGCCATTACAAAAGAATTGTCATTTCTGTAGTACAGAGTTGCAATCATTTAGTAAAATTAAAAGCTGTTGACAGTGTTATAAAAGTATTGTAAACAAGTAAGTAGCAATCAAGGCGAATTCATAACAGGTGGCTGCGCTAGCGATTTTAGTCACAGCTGTTTTATTTTTAGTTGCCTTGGTAGCAATAATAATAAATTCAGTAAAGTGCGAATTTGACTCGCGCACGAAGGGTTCCGTACGTTGGCTTTGAGCATTTTTTTTAATACAGTGTTTTTTTACGTTTTTTCAGCTGAAATAGTTTTTTTTTTATTATTTTTCCCTTTTTTCTCGTTTTGGCGATTTTTTTTTAATTTTGGCGATTTTTTTTCATTTTGGCGATTTTTTTCATTTTGGCAATTTTTTTAATTTTGGCGATTTTTTTAATTTTGGCAATTTTTTTTTCATTTTGACAATTTTTTAATTTTGGCGATTTTTCCGGTTTTCCGCGATTTATTTTCGATTTAGAAATTTTTTTTAATTTGGTGCTTTTTTTCGTTTTCGCGATTTTTTTTTTTGATTTTGGCGATTTTTTTTTTTTATTTTGGCGATTTTTTTCGGTTTGGCGATTTTATAATTTTGAGATTTTTTTGTTTTACCATTTTTGAAAATTTCAAGAAGTTTGCTCTTACGGTTTCCAAGATACAGCAAGTTATCAAAATTACATAGTCGAAATTACATTAACTGATGGAACACCCTTTAATTAAAATTTTTTAAATTTTAGTGTTAATTGTTGTAGTCTGTATAAAAATACACTTACTTTACAAATTTCAAGTGCATATACAGACAATTGTATGTATATTACATGGGATTTTAACATTTTTCGTTGCTCGTTTTGGCACACCCTTTAATTTCCAATTCTCATGTATTTGTTGTTGTAGCCAAGGGTCTACACACTCTGTCCAAATTTCAGGTCCGTAGCTCTTACGGTTCTCGAGAAAATACCCTGTGACGGACAGACGGCCAGACGGACAGCGTAGCGAAAACAATAGGGTTCCATTTTCACCTTTGGTGTACGGAACCCTAAAAATTTAAGAACATAAAAGCTTAAAAAGTATAACACAAAAAATATGTACATGTGTATCATTATTTTGGCAAAAAATAACCAAAATAAGAAAAATATTCACATCTCCACATTAAAGAAAAAAATAACCACTTTTGGTTAGAAATAACCAAAAACGGCAGAACTGCTTGTGTGTCTACCGGTGTCCGATCCTTTTGTTGTAGTGGCAGACAATCATTAGTGCCTGAGTGTTTAATAGAATTTGATGATGAAATAAACACTAAAGAATATAATCTACCTGAAAGTGATCAGAACCAATACTTGGAATCTATTGCATTCAATAGTCCGTTTCGGAAGATATTTCTTTCAATTTATCATGAAATTGAAAATGACATTAAAGTAATAAACAAGGGACAAGATTTGAATCAATATCGAAACGATGATATGTGTATGTTTACCTAGTAGGAAATGTTGATGGTGAAAATGTGCTGACTAGCTTGCCACCAGTACTACTCTATAATTATCCCCCATACAATACTTTTAAACCATACTATTAAAAATACAATTCACTAGGTAGTGACTACGAAGTTCTTATGGGGTCATGAGACATACTAACCAGACAGTTATTTACTGGTACATTTCTATAATTTACGTACATAAAAATGTGTGTATATTGACAAGTTATTGTCAATTTCACCTCTCTCCTTCTTTTATACTGGCAGATAGTAGAAAAATTATTATACCAAAGTTGTAACTAGAATTGTAGTGTTGACACAAAGACACTTGCTCCCAGTCTGACTGCAGGGTAGTTACAAGGGATCTGTGTATTTGTGTGTATGTAGTGATTGTTATTTGATAGACTTTGGGTTGTTGTTTTGAGTTATCGTTGGTATGCTTATGTAGGGTTATTGTATGTATGCATTTATGTTTGCGATCTCTGGGGAAATAATCTAATAGCTGCAGAGAGTGGCAACCCTGTTGTACATGGAAGTGGATAGGGAATGTATTTGGTAGTGTATCTATATGTTGCTGTATTAATGTATGTGATTGTATCTATTTTTACTTTGAAGAATATCATTGCTTGTGTGGATTGTTTAGCCTTCGAGAGTTTTTCATACATATTTACAAATGAATGTGTATATGCTTTCTAGGCTATTGACAATAGCAACGTCAATAGCCTAGAAAGATAGAAAATATTGTGTTGACATATGGTTTATATGTACAAGTGAATTTCAGATGTTAAATATTTTGAATCAAATCAGGTTGATAAGCAGATTTTTTGAATAGGGGTAATGATATTTTTATTTCAGTATATTTTACTTTAATGTAAAAATTATAGGAAATAGGTTTTGGAGAAATACAGCAAAACTTATAGAAGCATCTACTTTTACATGTCCCAATTTTTCTCGTACCTTTGTATAACAAACTGATGCTCGCGATTTTGTTCTGGGTGTTGCTGTGTATATGAATTTCATCATATATCGTAATACCATCAGATAAATTAGATTTGACGACTACTACACGATTATCATATGAATTGTGGGAATTTGTATGTGTGTATGTATGTGAGTATGTGTGTATGTATGTGAGTATGTGTGTATGTATGTGTGTGTGTGCATGTGTGTGTCTGTGTGTATGAATTTCATAATATTATAAAATTTCATTATGTATGTTTGTGTTTGTGTATTACGTCGTCACCTTTTTGTGTGACATGCCAGACATTTGGTAGTATAAAATATTAGCATATACATAGGTATCAGAACTTTTTTTTAATCCTAGTATGTTTTTATACTTAAGATTGCTTTATATTTTCTAATTCTTAAAATTGGCCAGCATTAAAGTCTGCCTGTGAAAAATTTGTTTATATTACAGATTTTGTTTATTTAACTACATCTGGCTTCTTTGGCTGAACTTCTTTTCATACGATCATAGAAATTTATAGTTTCTCTGTCCATAATAAGTTCGTTTAGCCTTGGCATGTACTTTGAATGTAAGTGTGATTGTTAATATCTAATAAATACTTGAGTATTGATAACAAATTTGATATTATGTGTACATACATATCTACAAATTGATTTTATGTATGTATGTACATACAAATATGTGTTTGACTCCCCTATAGGAACTCAAACCCATTTGTAAGTATGTATATATTCATATATATCTATGTAAATATATAAATACATATATGTCTAGATAAATATTTATTATTATTATATTCACTAAATATAAAAAATTCGTACATACATACATATATATATACATATGTACATAAATATATCCATACATACGAACCGCTCATAGAAAATATTATTGAAATATTATTAATACGATAATGGACAAATGGAATATAATAAAAAGCAACACCACTATCCCACGCACACAATTCTTAGATATATTAAAGTTCTGTCTGTACGAAAACAATTATTTTATTTACAATAAAAAAGTTTACAAACAAGTCTTTAGCATGCCCATGGGAAATCCCCTCTCCCCAACAATTGCCGATATTGTTTTGGATAACTTACTTGACGTAGCACTGACTGAACTATTGAACAAAAACGTTAATATAAAATACATAGCCAAATATGTAGATGATATTTTAGCAATAATCAACATAGACGACAAGGATGAGATATTACGTTCTCTCAACGGATATCATCCGAAAATCAAATTTACCATAGAAGTTGAAACCAAGGGTGAAATCGCTTATCTTGACACAAAATTATACAGGAATATTAATACAATAGAATTCGACTGGTATTCAAAAAATATTTCATCGGGAAGAATTATCAACTTCAACGCTACTCAACCCAAAAGCCAAATAATAAATACAGCAAAAAATTTTATCCAAAGAGTACTTGACATTAGTGACCATCGATTCCACACACAGAATTTTAAAAAAATCACTAATATATTAACAGCCAACAGTTTCCCTATTAATCTAATAGAATTCCTAATAAAAGCATACAAAAAGAAAAATTACGGAGAGCGTGGCAACCCTAAGGAAGATGATAAATGTTTTTACAGTGTAAAGTACATACCTGGTCTCACTGATTCGAAGAATATGAGAAAAATAATAAATAAAAATAACATAAGCTTTGCATATAAACCCAACAAAACATTGAGCGAAATATTTACTAATACTAAAACAGCCATACCAAAGTTACAACAAAACAACCTTGTTTACGAAATTCCTTGTAAAGGGAATGACAACAACAACTGCAATTTAGTTTACATTGGAACCACAAAAAGGAGTTTAGAAACAAGATTAAATGAGCATAAAGGTGATATTAATAAAAATAAAGAGAGCACAGCGTTATCACAACACATATTACAAACTAATCATAAACCTGACTTCGAAAATGTAAAAATACTTAATAAAGAAAACAATGTGAGAAAGAGATTTATAACTGAAAGCTTAAGAATACAACAAAAAATTAACAGAACAATGAACAAAAAAGAAGATACCGACAATTTAAGCGCTAACTACAAAATTATAATAGAGAACAGCTGATCAGTTTGGAAAAAACGTTTAATCGTTTGTGTTAGATACTTTTGTTTTGCTTTATTTATTTAAAATAACATACATACGTACATATACATATATGGATGTATGTAACTTGGAATTTGTTTAAAAAGTTTTAAGCATGTAAATAAAAGTTTTCTTATATATAAATTAATAATTTTTATTTGTAAGTAAACATTATGCTTTTGTTATATATTGTTATAAATTGTTAAACTTACTTATAATTTTTGATGTTTTTGATTTATGTAATAAATAGACGAATCCCTGGAAAAAGTGAACAAAACATTCACGAAACGTCGGGAAATATGAAAAAAAAAATTGCTTTTTTATTGTCATAGAAACACGTTAGGCCTAATTAGCTAAAGGAAATAGTCTTCAACTCAAATAAAAAACTTAAAACTTGGCCAAAGAAAAAAATATATAGCATTATTGAAATTATTTTTTTTCCAACACAAACATTTGGCATTTGTTTTCATGGAATGCTTCTTTTTATTTTTTTTTTATTTTCTTTTCATTTACTTATTTTGCTTTTATTTATTTCTTACGTGTGCTTCTATTTAATATGATTGGTTGATATCTGCATGCTATTTAACCCAATTTGTAGTCACTTGCAAAATAATTACTTTATAAGTTAGTGTTTTTTCTCAACTGAATATTTTATTTACTACAGGGTCCGTGCTTGAATAAATTTTTTTGTTTTTGTTGTTGTTGTTGTTGTAATTATTCGCCGGGTTTTTTATGTATAGATGTGAAATATCTTCATTGTTTTTTTTTAATTAAAAAACGTTGTTTTAATTATTATCTGTATTTACTTAAAAGTTTGTGAAGATTTTCTGTTTTAAGTAAAACTGAATTCCTTAAGATACATACTTTAGAGTAATAGTAACATTTGTTTAAAGTTGATAGTCATTCCTAGAAATATTTTGATATTAAATTTTTTCCAGCCGTAGGCTTTTTTCACCACCTTTTACATTTATTTTAGAACATCTTGCATTGCCTTTTATACATTTACAAAAATTTTTAAATTAAACTAATCCGCAGTCCAGCTTAGGTAATGATATTTTTTTTTGATAGCCAGCTTGCTTCTTTTTTTTAATTTTTATTTTTTTTTGTTGATAAACATTTAAAATCAAAAGGGAGTTTTATATTGAAATTATTATATTCTTAGTTGTTGAAAACAATCGCTTCTTCTTTTCCGAAGAAATTATTTGAATTACTTTTGAAACCTTACGCGGCTATAAAAATTATGTTATTTTTCATATTGCTTAATTTATAAGACTTTTAGAATTTGACCTTTGATAGGTATATACATATTAAACTCTGGTACAGTTGAAAGCGCTTGAGATTCTTTCATATATTACCTTTGTAGGAATCTTAGATACATATAATATATAGAATTACATAACGTTTATTTATAAATTTTATTTTAAGATCAGCATCATATGGATATGAGACTAAACTTAAATGTACTTTTAAATTAGTTAATTCATAATGAACAATTTTATTTTCTTTTTGATTAGCGATCAACAATATAACTTTGTATGTCAGCATTTCTGTCTACTCTTTGTGAGCGTTAGGGATAATTAAATTTTAAACTTTTTATTCTTCAAATTATGTTACTTCATACTCGTAATAAGTTTACATTAATAAGGTACGAGTGTATGTTTATTTTATGAAGAGTAAGCGCCTATGGCTTTTATTTGATGTTCTGTGTTTTTTTCCCATTTTACTAAAGTTTAGCGCATTGCGTATATATTTCTAATATATTTAAGTGAGCTTTTTGTACCTGTCAGACATATTTATCATATATTTAAGTGAACGTTTGTACCTGTCAGACAGAGTGTACGTATCAGTTGGTCAGTAAGTCTCTCTTTTTATTAATTTTTTCTTCTAATGTGTCACTACTATTTTTCAGATTTTACCAGTTGAAATAGAGAATATTTGTATAATTTTTAAATGGATGTGTAGAGAAATTAGTTTATATAAAAAGAAATACAAGTTTAATAATAAACTATTCTAGAAAATCGATCCTAAATAACACAGTTACCTCCATCATCAATTCACCATCGCTGGTTTCCTTAAGTATCAGAAACATTACAATATCTATGTTTGGGGGAATTTTTACCTCTAGTGTTTCTATATAAGGTTTGCTGGTTGAGCCCTTAAAGTTATTGTTGTTAACGTAGGCTGGGTTATATCGCATTCAGATCTAATGATTTCTCACTTACAAAAAGTCCTCATTACCATCAATCATACCTGTATATAATACATTCACGAGTTGAGTTGATCCAGATACAATTGCTGTCTACAAATTAATGATTAGAAAAAAGCTTTCTCATCACCTTCTAACAGGTTTAATATTTTGCTAGCATGCATGCTTTAGCATGCTTCTATCGATAATGACGCGAAATTCCGACATTTAGTGGTGTTTCAATTAAAAATCTATACTATAAGTACGAATTCACTCTTGTGAATTTTTAACAAAGTAGATACATATGTATGTATTTCATTTTCCACAAAGTCTTAAGATTTCTTTGCTTATAAAAGTATGACGTGAGGAATTTTTTTAAATTATACATACAAATTATATATTTTTTTCGGTAAATTTATTTCATACCCATATAGATACAGATATAAAGTAAGATCTGTTTATATTACATTTTACAATTTATGCATGCTTCAGCATTATTCTAGTTGAAGTCTGTATTTATTTAGTAATTTTGTTTGATACCCATTCATGCACTGTACATTCTTAAAGATTGGATATCAAAGTCTAATTTCCTTAGTTTATCTAGAAATGAACAGAGTGAATATCTTTTATATTAACCCCATATTCACAATTTAAAATTTTGTGTGCTTTCGAAATGGAAAATGTACACCTTTACTATAAAAAGTGATAATATGATGTGTTGCTGAACGCTTAAGTTTTCACAATATTTCATACAGACCAACAAGTTTAGAGAATTCCAGTACATTAAGCTAATTATCTTCCCTGAGACTTAACGTTCCTAATCAATCCTTCAAAAACCCCAATGCAAACTAGATTTTTCCTTTTTAATTTTATTTATATTTTCATTAAATTTCAACATTTTGTACATCTTCATATTACTGTATTTTGCATTTGACACGGTTGATCACACGATTCTAAAAATAAAACTTAAAAAACTCATGAACTTTTATCCAACATCCTTTAAGCTGATGTCATCTTACCTAGAAAAACGCATGCAGTGTGTAGAAAGCAATAATATATTATCAACATTTCTACCAAATCAGTTCTCGTTGTACCTTCATAGTGAACAGACGTAATAGCGGAATTTTTCTTACATACAAACTAAACAAAAAAAAAAATCATACAAAAAATATTCGTAGTACATATTAACTTTGATAAATAAGCATTTTTTTTTGCTTTGATAATATTTTTACATATAGAAATAACAAAAACAAAAAAAAACCGTAAACAAAAAAACATACAAAGTACTCTTGAGGAATACTCTTTATGAGTACCCCAAAGGAAAAAAATAGTGAAGTGAGTTCTAACGGCAGAAATGCCTATTTTACTGTGAGTTTTGATGCTCATAATGATAACAATAAAAATAAAAAATCTGATAATAGACTTGCTGTGAGTTCTGAAGCTTTTAATAAAAATAAAAAATCTGATAGACTTTTTCTAACGGCAAAACCACAGTTTCGTCAGCGATCAACTTCGCTCTGTCCAATGCCAACTAGTGAATCGTTGACATTATTGCCTAGTACTTCTACATTTAACTCAGCGATATCATCCGCTTCGGGCTCGTGGTCATCACTTAAACAAGTTGTCACTGAAGATAACAGTAGTTCAAAACCAAAGGTACAAGTAGGAATGGACAGATATATAACTATTTTAAAGCGCGGGCGATGCCCAAATTCTACTAAAATTGGATCCGCCCCAAAGATGTCTAGGGATAACAGCACATCTTCTATCAATCGTCAAAATCGTTTTTCATTATTGCAAGACAAAAACGACAAGCCAGCTGCATCATCGCAAAAGTCTTTTAAGCCACCACCTATTTATCTGAGAGAAAAAAATTCTAACGCGCTTCTAAAAAATCTACTGTCCACCATTGGTGAAAATACTTTTCACATCATTCCAATTAAACGAGGTAATATTGATGAAACTAAAATCCAAATATATGATGAAAAAGATTTCCCAAAAATTGTTAGTGAGTTTGAAAAAAATAAAACAAATTTTTACACATATCAACTTATGTCCGACACTGGTCGGGCCTAATTATATTTTTATATTTAAGATTTGAATACTTATTGTTAGTTCATATATGAAGATACAATAAAAAAAATCATGTATTAAAAAAAAATATCAACTTAAGAGTGCTAAAGGCCTACAAATAGTATTAAAGGGCATAGATTCATATGTTGAGCCCGAAGAAGCAAAATGTGCACTTATCGAACAAGGATTTAAGGTAAAAAATGTTACCAATATAATGAATAGAGAGAAGATTCCGCAGCCTCTATTACGTGTTGAACTGGAGCCGAATGATATACAGTTAAAAAAAAACGAGACGCACCCAATTTATAGTCTAAAATACCTTTTACACCGAAAAATCACAGTTGAAGAGCCACGTAAGCGTTCAGGTCCCGTACAGTCCCATAATTGCCAAGAATATGGCCACACAAAAACTTACTGCAAATTACCTACAGTTTGTGTTATCTGCGGTGAATTGCATGGTACTGCTAACTGTACCAAGCCAAAAATACAAGCAGAAAAAAAATGCAGTAATTGTGGAGGTAATCACACCGCTAACTACAGAGGATGCCCTGTATATTCTTTCGTTAAACAGACTATGGGTCAAAAACCTAAATTAGCTCCAGTTCAATCAGCAAATGCTTACTCCGCCACTCTTCCTCAAACTAGCCAACTAGTTACTTCACGTGTATCGTATGCCGATGCTGCTAAGACTAGTTCTATTCCCACACAAAATGTTCCACCGCCAAGTAATTCAACAAATGCAAACTCTAGCTTTAACTTTAGTCGTCTTGAAGCTACTATTGAGAATCTGGTGCTAACTAGAAACAACTTTACAACAAATATGACTAGCATGATGCAAGAAATGCTGAGAATGCAGAATACTCTGCTTCAAGCATTAGTCAACAAACCATGAACACGTTAAAACTATGTTTCTGGAACGCAAACGACATTCGCCAACATAAAAATGAACTTGAACACTTCCTCATGGAAAAAAATATTGATATAATGTTGGTCTCTGAGACTCACTTGACTTCGAGAAGCTGCTTTAAAATAAATGGTTACACTCTATATGATTCAAAGGACCCGAGAGGGAGAGCATGCGGTGGATCAGCAATTCTAATTAAGTCAAGACTCAAGCACTATATCCTTGAGAACGTTAGTGAAGAATATATGCAAGCTACGAATATTTTCGTAGAAAATTTTTGTGCGAATTTCGTGATATCTTCAATTTACTCACCTCCCAGATTTTCAGTTACCGAAGATCAGTATGAGAAGTTCTACAAATCGCTTGGATCTTGTTTCGTGGCAGCTGGTGACTACAATGCAAAACATACATACTGGGGCTCGCATCTTGTTACACCTAGAGGTAGAGCGTTGAAATAGAGAATATTTGTATAATTTTTAAATGGATGTGTAGAGAAATTAGTTTATATAAAAAGAAATACAAGTTTAATAATAAACTATTCTAGAAAATCGATCCCAAATAACACAGTTACCTCCATCATCAATTCACCATCGATGGTTTCATTAAGTATCAGAAACATTACAATATCTATGTTTGGGGGAATTTTTACCTCTAGTGTTTCTATATAAGGTTTGCTGGTTGAGCCCTTAAAGTTATTGTTGTTAACGTAGGCTGGGTTATATCGCATTCAGATCTAATGATTTCTCACTTACAAAAAGTCCTTATTACCATCAATCATACCTGTATATAATACATTCACGAGTTGAGTTGATCCAGATACAATTGCTGTCTACAAATTAATGATTAGAAAAAAGCTTTCTCATCACCTTCTAACAGGTTTAATATTTTGCTAGCATGCATGCTTTAGCATGCTTCTATCGATAATGACGCGAAATTCCGACATTTAGTGGTGTTTCAATTAAAAATCTATACTATCAGCCCAATTATGAACAACAATTCCGTGCGAGTTTTTTCACTTTTCTGCTTTCTCCTATTATGAACTTGTGTTTTCCATTTTTTTACCAAATGCGGGAATAAAAAAAATTCCCGGGGAAAAAAAGTAGGTATTATGAACGCCGTTGAACTTGTTTTTTTCACTAAAAATCTTTCCCTTGCAAAACAGAAGGGAGTTTACATAAAAACATAGTTAACATACAATTAAAACACAATTTATATACATAAACTTGTATTTTATAGTTTTTGTATATAAAAAAACACAAATAATGCTCAAATAAATCATTTATAAACTTTTTTTCACATATTTTTTCAAGTTTACGAATTTTAATAATTTTGTTTATTCTCTCACTCAAAAAAAAAGGAGAAACAAAATGTCAACAACAAGCAAAACAACGAGCTTCGTAATGCGGTGATGCCACGTATTACTCTTTTTTGTTCACAAGGAATTTATGATTGGAGGAATGTTTTCTCGAGAAAATTATTTTCCGTGAAAAATAAATTCCGAGGGATAATTCATGATTGGGCTGTATAAGTACGAATTCACTCTTGTGAATTTTTTACAAACTAGATACATATGTATGTATTTCATTTTCCACAAAGTCTTAAAATTTCTTTGCTTATAAAAGTATGACGTGAGGAATTTTTTTAAATTATACATGCTTCGGCATGCTTCCAATATTTTTTTCGGTAAATTTATTTCATACCCATATAGATACAGATATAAAGTAAGATCTGTTTATATTACATTTTACAATTTATGCATGCTTCAGCATTATTCTAGTTGAAGTCTGTATTTATTTAGTAATTTTGTTTGATACCCATTCATGCACTGTACATTCTTAAAGATTGGATATCAAAGTCTAATTTCCTTAGTTTATCTAGAAATGAACAGAGTGAATATCTATTATATTAACCCCATATTCACAATTTAAAATTTTGTGTGCTTTCGAAATGGAAAATGTACACCTTTACTATAAAAAGTGATAATATGATGTGTTGCTGAACGCTTAAGTTTTCACAATATTTCATACAGACCAACAAGTTTAGAGAATTCCAGTACATTAAGCTAATTATCTTCCCTGAGACTTAACGTTCCTAATCAATCCTTCAAAAACCCCAATGCAAACTAGATTTTTCCTTTTTAATTTTATTTATATTTTCATTAAATTTCAACATTTTGTACATCTTCAAATTACTGTATTTTGCATTTGACACGGTTGATCACACGATTCTAAAAATAAAACTTAAAAAACTCATTAACTTTTCTCCAACATCCTTTAAGCTGATGTCATCTTACCTAGAAAAACGCATGCAGTGTGTAGAAAGCAATAATATATTATCAACATTTCTACCAAATCAGTTCTCGTTGTACCTTCATAGTGAACAGACGTAATAGCGGAATTTTTCTTACATACAAACTAAACAAAAAAAAATCATACAAAAAATATTCGTAGTTCATATTAACTTTGATAAATAAGCATTTTTTTTGCTTTGATAATATTTTTACATATAGAAATAACAAAAACAAAAAAAAACCGTAAACAAAAAAACATACAAAGTACCCTTGAGGAATACTCTTTATGAGTACCCCAAAGGAAAAAAATAGTGAAGTGAGTTCTAACGGCAGAAATGCCTATTTTACTGTGAGTTTTGATGCTCATAATGATAACAATAAAAATAAAAAATCTGATAATAGACTTGCTGTGAGTTCTGAAGCTTTTAATAAAAATAAAAAATCTGATAGACTTTTTCTAACGGCAAAACCACAGTTTCGTCAGCGATCAACTTCGCTCTGTCCAATGCCAACTAGTGAATCGTTGACATTATTGCCTAGTACTTCTACATTTAACTCAGCGATATCATCCGCTTCGGGCTCGTGGTCATCACTTAAACAAGTTGTCACTGAAGATAACAGTAGTTCAAAACCAAAGGTACAAGTAGGAATGGACAGATATATAACTATTTTAAAGCGCGGGCGAAGCCCAAATTCTACTAAAATTGGATCCGCCCCAAAGATGTCTAGGGATAACAGCACATCTTCTATCAATCATCAAAATCGTTTTTCATTATTGCAAGACAAAAACGACAAGCCAGCTGCATCATCGCAAAAGTCTTTTAAGCCACCACCTATTTATCTGAGGGAAAAAAATTCTAACGCGCTTCTAAAAAATCTACTGTCCACCATTGGTGAAAATACTTTTCACATCATTCCAATTAAACGAGGTAATATTGATGAAACTAAAATCCAAATATATGATGAAAAAGATTTCCCAAAAATTGTTAGTGAGTTTGAAAAAAATAAAACAAATTTTTACACATATCAACTTATGTCCGACACTGGTCGGGCCTAATTATATTTTTATATTTAAGATTTGAATACTTATTGTTAGTTCATATATGAAGATACAATAAAAAAAATCATGTATTAAAAAAAAATATCAACTTAAGAGTGCTAAAGGCCTACAAATAGTATTAAAGGGCATAGATTCATATGTTGAGCCCGAAGAAGCAAAATGTGCACTTATCGAACAAGGATTTAAGGTAAAAAATGTTACCAATATAATGAATAGAGAGAAGATTCCGCAGCCTCTATTACGTGTTGAACTGGAGCCGAATGATATACAGTTAAAAAAAAAACGAGACGCACCCAATTTATAGTCTAAAATACCTTTTACACCGAAAAATCACAGTTGAAGAGCCACGTAAGCGTTCAGGTCCCGTACAGTGCCATAATTGCCAGGAATATGGCCACACAAAAACTTACTGCAAATTACCTACAGTTTGTGTTATCTGCGGTGAATTGCATGGTACTGCTAACTGTACCAAGCCAAAAATACAAGCAGAAAAAAATGCAGTAATTGTGGAGGTAATCACACCGCTAACTACAGAGGATGCCCTGTATATTCTTTCGTTAAACAGACTATGGGTCAAAAACCTAAATTAGCTCCAGTTCAATCAGCAAATGCTTACTCCGCCACTCTTCCTCAAACTAGCCAACTAGTTACTTCACGTGTATCGTATGCCGATGCTGCTAAGACTAGTTCTATTCCCACACAAAATGTTCCACCGCCAAGTAATTCAACAAATGCAAACTCTAGCTTTAACTTTAGTCGTCTTGAAGCTACTATTGAGAATCTGGTGCTAACTAGAAACAACTTTACAACAAATATGACTAGCATGATGCAAGAAATGCTGAGAATGCAGAATACTCTGCTTCAAGCATTAGTCAACAAACCATGAACACGTTAAAACTATGTTTCTGGAACGCAAACGGCATTCGCCAACATAAAAATGAACTTGAACACTTCCTCATGGAAAAAAATATTGATATAATGTTGGTCTCTGAGACTCACTTGACTTCGAGAAGCTGCTTTAAAATAAATGGTTACACTCTATATGATTCAAAGGACCCGAGAGGGAGAGCATGCGGTGGATCAGCAATTCTAATTAAGTCAAGACTCAAGCACTATATCCTTGAGAACGTTAGTGAAGAATATATGCAAGCTACGAATATTTTCGTAGAAAATTTTTGTGCGAATTTTTGAACTGGGGCTCGCATCTTGTTACACCTAGAGGTAGAGCGTTGAAATAGAGAATATTTGTATAATTTTTAAATGGATGTGTAGAGAAATTAGTTTATATAAAAAGAAATACAAGTTTAATAATAAACTATTCTAGAAAATCGATCCCAAATAACACAGTTACCTCCATCATCAATTCACCATCGATGGTTTCATTAAGTATCAGAAACATTACAATATCTATGTTTGGGGGAATTTTTACCTCTAGTGTTTCTATATAAGGTTTGCTGGTTGAGCCCTTAAAGTTATTGTTGTTAACGTAGGCTGGGTTATATCGCATTCAGATCTAATGATTTCTCACTTACAAAAAGTCCTCATTACCATCAATCATACCTGTATATAATACATTCACGAGTTGAGTTGATCCAGATACAATTGCTGTCTACAAATTAATGATTAGAAAAAAGCTTTCTCATCACCTTCTAACAGGTTTAATATTGTGCTAGCATGCATGCTTTAGCATGCTTCTATCGATAATGACGCGAAATTCCGACATTTAGTGGTGTTTCAATTAAAAATCTATACTATAAGTACGAATTCACTCTTGTGAATTTTTAACAAAGTAGATACATATGTATGTATTTCATTTTCCACAAAGTCTTAAAATTTCTTTGCTTATAAAAGTATGACGTGAGGAATTTTTTTAAATTATACATGCTTCGGCATGCTTCCAATATTTTTTTCGGTAAATTTATTTCATACCCATATAGATACAGATATAAAGTAAGATCTGTTTATATTACATTTTACAATTTATGCATGCTTCAGCATGATTCTAGTTGAAGTCTGTATTTATTTAGTAATTTTGTTTGATACCCATTCATGCACTGTACATTCTCAAAGATTGGATATCAAATTCTAATTTCCTTAGTTTATCTAGAAATGAACAGAGTGAATATCTATTATATTAACCCCATATTCACAATTTAAAATTTTGTGTGCTTTCGAAATGGAAAATGTACACCTTTACTATAAAAAGTGATAATATGATGTGTTGCTGAATATTTTGAACGCTTAAGTTTTCACAATATTTCATACAGACCAACAAGTTTAGAGAATTCCATTACATTAAGCTAATTATCTTCCCTGAGACTTAACGTTCCTAATCAATCCTTCAAACACCCCAATGCAAACTAGATTTTTCCTTTTTAATTTTATTTATATTTTCATTAAATTTCAACATTTTGTACATCTTCAAATTACTGTATTTTGCATTTGACACGGTTGATCACACGATTCTAAAAATAAAACTTAAAAAACTCATGAACTTTTCTCCAACATCCTTTAAGCTGATGTCATCTTACCTAGAAAAACGCATGCAGTGTGTAGAAAGCAATAATATATTATCAACATTTCTACCAAATCAGTTCTCGTTGTACCTTCATGGTGAACAGACGTAATAGCGGAATTTTTCTTACATACAAACTAAACAAAAAAAAAATCATACAAAAAATATTCGTAGTACATATTAACTTTGATAAATAAGCATTTTTTTTGCTTTGATAATATTTTTACATATAGAAATAACAAAAACAAAAAAAAACCGTAAACAAAAACATACAAAGTACCCTTGAGGAATACTCTTTATGAGTACCCCAAAGGAAAAAAATAGTGAAGTGAGTTCTAACGGCAGAAATGCCTATTTTACTGTGAGTTTTGATGCTCATAATGATAACAATAAAAATAAAAAATCTAATAATAGACTTGCTGTGAGTTCTGAAGCTCTTAATAAAAATAAAAAATCTGATAGACTTTTTCTAACGGCAAAACCACAGTTTCGTCAGCGATCAACTTCGCTTTGTCCAATGCCAACTAGTGAATCGTTGACATTATTGCCTAGTACTTCTACATTTAACTCAGCGATATCATCCGCTTCGGGCTCGTGGTCATCACTTAAACAAGTTGTCACTGAAGATAACAGTAGTTCAAAACCAAAGGTACAAGTAGGAATGGACAGATATATAACTATTTTAAAGCGCGGGCGAAGCCCAAATTCTACTAAAATTGGATCCGCCCCAAAGATGTCTAGGGATAACAGCACATCTTCTATCAATCGTCAAAATCGTTTTTCATTATTGCAAGACAAAAACGACAAGCCAGCTGCATCATCGCAAAAGTCTTTTAAGCCACCACCTATTTATCTGAGAGAAAAAAATTCTAACGCGCTTCTAAAAAATCTACTGTCGACCATTGGTGAAAATACTTTTCACATCATTCCAATTAAACGAGGTAATATTGATGAAACTAAAATCCAAATATATGATGAAAAAGATTTCCGAAAAATTGTTAGTGAGTTTGAAAAAAATAAAACAAATTTTTACACATATCAACTTATGTCCGACACTGGTCGGGCCTAATTATATTTTTATATTTAAGATTTGAATACTTATTGTTAGTTCATATATGAAGATACAATAAAAAAAATCATGTATTAAAAAAAAATATCAACTTAAGAGTGCTAAAGGCCTACAAATAGTATTAAAGGGCATAGATTCATATGTTGAGCCCGAAGAAGCAAAATGTGCACTTATCGAACAAGGATTTAAGGTAAAAAATGTTACCAATATAATCAATAGAGAGAAGATTCCGCAGCTTCTATTACGTGTTGAACTGGAGCCGAATGATATACAGTTAAAAAAAACGAGACGCACCCAATTTATAGTCTAAAATACCTTTTACACCGAAAAATCACAGTTGAAGAGCCACGTAAGCGTTCAGGTCCCGTACAGTGCCATAATTGCCAAGAATATGGCCACACAAAAACTTACTGCAAATTACCTACAGTTTGTGTTATCTGCGGTGAATTGCATGGTACTGCTAACTGTACCAAGCCAAAAGTACAAGCAGAAAAAAAATGCAGTAATTGTGGAGGTAATCACACCGCTAACTACAGAGGATGCCCTGTATATTCTTTCGTTAAACAGACTATGGGTCAAAAACCTAAATTAGCTCCAGTTCAATCAGCAAATGCTTACTCCGCCACTCTTCCTCAAACTAGCCAACTAGTTACTTCACGTGTATCGTATGCCGATGCTGCTAAGACTAGTTCTATTCCCACACAAAATGTTCCACCGCCAAGTAATTCAACAAATGCAAACTCTAGCTTTAACTTTAGTCGTCTTGGAGCTACTATTGAGAATCTGGTGCTAACTAGAAACAACTTTACAACAAATATGACTAGCATGATGCAAGAAATGCTGAGAATGCAGAATACTCTGCTTCAAGCATTAGTCAACAAACCATGAACACGTTAAAACTATGTTTCTGGAACGCAAACGGCATTCGCCAATATAAAAATGAACTTGAACACTTCCTCTGAGACTCACTTGACTTCGAGAAGCTGCTTTAAAATAAATGGTTACACTCTATATGATTCAAAGGACCCGAGAGGGAGAGCATGCGGTGGATCAGCAATTCTAATTAAGTCAAGACTCAAGCACTATATCCTTGAGAACGTTAGTGAAGAATATATGCAAGCTACGAATATTTTCATAGAAAATTTTTGTGCGAATTTCGTGATATCTTCAATTTACTCACCTCCCAGATTTTCAGTTACCGAAGATCAGTATGAGAAGTTCTACAAATCGCTTGGATCTTTTTTCGTGGCAGCTGGTGACTACAATGCAAAACATACATACTGGGGCTCGCATCTTGTTACACCTAGAGGTACAGCGTTGTTTAATACAATTTCAAAAATGGGCTTAGATGTCATTTCGAGTGGGGAGCCTACTTATTGGCCTACTTACGTAAGAAAAATTCCAGATGTTATAGATTTTGGCGTCACGAAAAATATCCATAGGGACTTAATTCACGTAGAGGGTTCTCTAGATCTGTCCTCCGTTCACTCTCCCACAATAGTTACAATTTTCAACCCACTAAGGAGTGATTTAACTAACTCATATGCGAAAACGATTAATAGGGTCAACTGGCTAGGATTCAAAAAATATATTAGTAGTCACTGCGTAGAAAACATTCAGCTTAGATCACCTGATGATATTGAATTTAATATTGCCAAACTTAACGAATATATTAAACAGGCTGGTGAACATGCCACTACTTCCTATCCGCAGACTGGCTTTAATAGAATTTATTCTACGGAAATTGAACGTCTTGTATGTGAAAAAAGGAGAGCTAGAAGAGAATGGCAACAACACCGATCACCCCTAAATAAAATCAGACTTAAAGAATGTACTAAACGACTCAAAGAGCTGCTATCGTCGGAAAAGACTGCATTACTGGCAAAGTATTAAGAAGGTCTTGATGTAACGTCAACATCTAATTACTCTTTATGGCATGCTACTAGAAATCTTAAAAGACCCGTTGATCTCATATCACCACTGCGTACTTCGACCGGAGGCTGGGCAAGAAGCGATAGTGAGAAAGGTAAGTCATTTTCTGAGCATTTAAAATCTGTATTCACTCCCAATTCATGTACGGGTGCTGCCGGATTACCGAGTGTAGTATCTCTACCCCCTCGTCCCTTAAGGTTTAAGATGCGTGAACTACAAAAAATAGTTGCTGAACTCGACCCTAAGAAAGCTCCAGGTATTGATGGCATTAGTAACAAGATGCTGATGAACTTGCCTCATATTGCAATAAGAATTTTGCTATTTATTTTTAATGCCATTTTACGAATGCAGTATTTTCCACATAACTGGAAACTTGCCAAGATTAAAATGATTCCAAAGCCAGGCAAAGATCTTACCAAGGCTGAGTCATATAGGCCTATAAGCTTACTTTCAACAATTTCAAAGCTTTTCGAAAAGCTGCTCATGACTAAATTGTCCACAATTTTAGCTGATACTGAGTGCATCCCGGACCATCAATTTGGCTTTAGAAGTCAGCATAGCACTATTGAGCAAACGCATAGATTGGTTCAAATTATAAGGAGGACTTTTGAAGAAAAGAAGTATTGTTCTGCCCTTTTTATTGATGTTTCTCAGGCATTTGATAAAGTATGGCACGAAGGCCTAGTTTTAAAATTGAAGACATACCTACCAATAAACATACAAAAGCTTTTGGAAAGTTATATCCTTGATAGGAAATTTACTGTTGTGGAAGGAGACTTCATGAGTGTACCCGAGTCTATATCTTCTGGTGTGCCACAGGGTAGTATTCTAGGGCCAGTCTTGTATCTAATTTATACTTGTGACATGCCTGTGAGCAATAACATCCACACTTCTACATTTGCCGATGATACAGCCTGTTTGAGTATTCACAAAAATCCTGATGAGGCATCCCGCAATCTCCAAGCACACATTACCCAGCTTGAAATATGGTTGAATTTATGGAGAATAAAAGTAAATGAACAAAAGTGTGTTCATATAACGTTTACCCTAAGAAAAGATACCTGTTCCCCCATTCGAATCAACAATCAAAATATTCCTCAACATTCTCAAGTGAAATACCTTGGAATACACCTTGATCGAAGGCTTACATGGAAATATCATATTGACTCTAAGTTAACCCAAATGAAACTTAAATTAACTTAAATATATTGGTTAATTTGCAGAAATTTAACACTCAGCCTAGACTGCAAACTTTTGATATACAAGTCGCTTTTGAAGCCAATATGGTGCTATGGAATTCATCTATGGGGCACTGCTTCAGCTTCAAATATTGAGAAAATCCAACGAAGGCAAAACAAAATTTTACGTTTGATAACATCTGCTCCATGGTACATTAAAAATTCAAATATTCATCGTGATTTAAATATGCCACTAGTGAGTGAAGAAATTGAAAAATACGCAGGCAAATATTTAACTAAACTCGAGTCACATCCTAATCATCTTGCCCGTAATATTTTGAGCTTTACTGGACACATCCGCTTAAAAAAGAGGGACACAAGGGCTCTTATACTGAACACTCCAGATGGGACTGCTTAATACTTCTTTTTTTTCCTTTTTGATTATCACTACTTATGTACTATTTATAACTATCACTATCACTAAGTTTATGTCCGATACTGGTCGGGCCTAATAATTATATTTAGATTTAAGATTACTTATTGTTAGTTCATTTTTGAAGATACAATAAATAAATATATATATAAAAAAAAAACTTTACAAATTTCAAGTGTATATACATACAATTGTATGTATATTACATGGGATTTTAACATTTTTCGTTGCTCGTTTTACACACACACCCTTTAATTTCCAACTCTCATGTATTTGTTGCTGTAGCGGCCAAGGGTCTACACACTGTGTCCAAATTTCAGGTCCGTAGCTCTTACGGTTCTCGACGTACAGACGCCCAGACGGACAGCGCACAGTGAGACAACACCGGCATTAAATACAAGGAGTCATTGTAGAGCTTTGAAATTTTGCACAGGTTATTTTTGAGACAATTCCAGTTTAAAAAAAAAAAATCAACCTTCAAATTTGATATTTACTGTAATGTTGCATGCAAAAATTGCAATAGCACTCCCACTATTACGCCATTGAAGTGAAATAAAAAAGAAAAATTTTTTTTTCATTCTGTCAATAATTTTTTAATAATAATTTTTATTATGTTGTTTAACAAAAAAAAAATTAATAATTAAAAAAAAATAAAAGTAAAGTAAACATGCTAACATACGTATAGCGACAGAATGTGCGCGTTGCGTATTTTTTGTAGTATTTTGTATGTTTAAATTACTTTTGCAAACTTTTGCTATATGTCCTTTACTTCAAATGAAAGCTGATACTTCAATCTTTCATTTGATATAAGTCTGCACCTAGGGCGAGGGGCTGCTCTATATTTCCTAGTCCATTGAAAATGCAAAATGTTAAATTTTTACACCACAATTCTGTTGTTAAGAAATTTTTTGTTTGTGTTTTTTTTTTAAATTTCTTCTTTCGTTTACTCATTCTACAACAACTAAATTAATTAACAAAATACTTTAAAGTTATATTTATTATGTATTTTTTTATTAATAAGCTTTTGAATATTACATATTGAACTAACATATTTCAAGCGCGTTGGCATACCTCAACTTTGACTTGCTCTAGACCAAAAAGTAATGAAGTTATGAGGCTGAAATTTCAGGGAATTGTTACTCATATATCTGTTAATATACTGTGAAAATTTCATTCAAATTGGACGACACGCCAAAAACCATTTTTTGCCGCGGTTACTATAGGGCTGTCTCACTGTGCAGCGTAGCAAAAACAATAGGGTTTCTTTTCACCTTTGGTGTACGAAACCCTAAAAACAAACTAAAAGACATAGGTATAAATTCTGCATAAGATCTGGACATAAACACAATTCGATTTGCCTCTTAAAGCCTTTATGTTCTATATCCACCTTTACTTTTCCTATCATTAAGAGAAAAAGTGCATCGATTATTTAAAAAGAGAAAAAATCGAGTTAATAAAATGCAAGCTTTTTTGATTGCAAATCTTATGTGAGATATGTATGCATACACAGAAAAAAATATCACCAAAATGCACCCAGCAAAACAAGTTGTTCATAATTAATTTAAATTGAAATATATATTTAGTTAATACAAAAAATTAAGTTGTTGATACGACAAACACAGAAATTATTTTCAATAAACTGATCTAACCAAATTTTATGTTGTACATGGCGCAAAAACTCAACAATTTTTTAATATTTTTTTTATTCAAAATGTCAACTAAACTCCACAAAATTATTTGTTAAATTATATCATAACGGAATACGCACATGTAGAAGAACTCGCATTTTGTGTGTATTCATTATTTGCTTATCTAACAACGATTTGCTCTTTAGCTGAGTGGTAAGTACGTCAGTCTATTAGTCAAGAGATCGCCGGTTCGATTCATCCCAAACAACTTAAAAATTTAACACAAAATAAATAGGAAAAAATAAAAAAAAACAAACAAAGAAACAACACATTCGAATTTGAGAAACAAATTCATTAAAAATTTTTGTTTTCTGTTAACAACTCAATTGTGAATAACACAATCATTTTAATTGGAAATAATTGAGTTGATTTTGTTTTCTTATGTTACAAATGCGTGTTTGTATTTACGAAAATCATTGTAGGTGCCTTTTTAAATAGTATTTTAATTGTATTCACAAATAAATTACTTGTATTTACAAATCTTTTTTTTATGTGTACATTTTTATATGGCTCCATATATTACATCTTATTTCTATAAATAGATCCAAAGAGAGCTTTATAATTAAATTTCCATATATGACCTCATATATTATAATACATTTCATATATTAGTCCATATATCAATTCATATATAATACTTTTGCAATATATAATCCTATATATTTCCATACATATAAGCGCATAAGCACTAAAAATATTTTCAAAATTAGCAATTTTCGGACACTGCTGAATGTAGGGTGCATGCCCAAAACACAAAATAATTAGTTCTTAGCATATTCTGAATAGATTGTTTTTAGCGCTATGTGGTTTAAAAGTGAATATGCTAAACAAACTTTTTCACAAAATTGAAAATAATGAACATACTTTTTCTTAAAAAAACGTGCCTTTTTCAGGAAAATTTTAAGATTTTGAATTCTTTGCCTTTTCCCGATTTCACGACTGTAGAAATTAATAATTTGTTTTACACATTTTTATTTAAAATTTTATCGGAAATGTAATGCTGTCTTTTAATTAGGGATGTAACGAATACCAGTTTAGCGAATGCGAAAACGAATAATACATTTTAATTTTCGCGAATGCGAATGCGAATGCGAAAGCGAAAGCGAATGCAAATATTACAACACGTTAAAAAAATCACATGAAAATAAATTTGTCTACGAATATGAAGTTGTGTTGTATACATACATATGTAGATCTACTTGAGTCTTGAATTCAGCAAATATTTAGTAATTTATTAGTAATAAAAATTGTTAAACTGAAAGATATATAAAATCATATTAAAATAAGTATAGGTATTAATTAAAAATAAATTTACAAAATGTTAGGCAATCAACCCATTCGTATTTTGGCCCTAAGACCTTGTACTAAGTTCAACATTTCCTGTAAAATGCTACCAAAATACATATTAAAAAAAATTGGAATGAATTAATTGTTCATGAAATTTTTTTGCAGAAGTAGTACTCTGTTCATCTTGGGAAAAACATATGAAATATATCTTCAACATTTTAAGGTTTCATGCGAATAATATGAGTGGCACTTGTTTCGCAAAAAATTTACAACAAAGAATGATTAGTTCATATTTTTGCATTTACAATTTTTTGTACGAAGTAATGAATGGTGCTTACCATTTTTTAAAAGTTTTAACAGACTAGTCTTAAGTAGAAAATATTTTTGCGCAATTCACAAATGCCTTTTCTTTCCAAAAACTGGAAAATATTTCCAATATTTTTGTCTTTAGTATTCGCTTTATATATTCGCATACATTTTAGCGAATGCAAATAGCAAAAGTAAGCGAATTAATTGCGAATGCGAAAGCGAATGCGAACATTCGTTACATCCCTACTTTTAATTTAAAATCCAACAATAGACTAAAAAGTTGTAGTTGAAATACTAAAAAAAGTCAAGGCAAAAAAAAATTTTTTTTTGTTAAAAGTCGAATATCTTCTAAGTTATGAGAGATGCGAAAACACATCTAAGAACATTATTTCTTAAAAAGAGCTTAGATCAAAACGTTTTATTTCATAAAAATCGGATAATTTTTCAAAAAGTTACAAGCCTTAGAATTTTTTAGAGTCCCATGTTGTCAACTTAGGCCCACAATAACTCCTGTCCAGCTTAAGCCATACGGCTGCCAATACATCTGTTATAAAGCCTCCTCCTCCTCTACCAATGTTCGAAGTTTAATTAATATAAATTCAATCAGTATTTACAGATTTATGACCATTTATTTTGCTAAAGTCCCCACTGTGTAGGGTTCTAAAAGCCAACAATACTAACGCCAGCGTAGCTAAAAAAAATCTTTGCTTTCGGAAGTTAATAGACAGAAGCGTCAGTTATTTGCTGAACTACATAAATTTCAGACTTGGTTTCGGGAACACGATAATATATAGCGACGAAAGTAAATGTATAATTTTTGGGTCAGATAGACGGCGTATGGTCCGGCGCAAGCCAAATAAATCACTATATATTAACCGTCTTATTCATAAACGCTTCATAACAGCTTAATAAGCAAAACTCGAAAAAATACTATTCATTAATGCTTAACAGCCTATTAAACTTTTAATAAATGTTTCATAATTTAGAAATTTTTATTGTAGCCTCTATGCTACTTTAAGCGTTTGACAAATTATTATAAAGAATATTTTCTTGATTTTTTCGTCGCTGATGTGAGATTTTCTGTGGTTTTTCTCTTTTATGTTTCTTGTTTATTCTTATGCATTTCTCCTGAATAATGTTCTAAAGGTACGGTCACATTTGTGAAACATTTGCCCAAAAGTGGCAAATATTTCTTTGTTGTAATGTGACCACAAAATATTTGGTAGGTGCAAACAAGTTTGAGAGCAAACAAATTTGTTTGGTATCAAATAAAAATGCCTCTAATGTGACCATAGTGTGACCACTCCCTGTCAAATATTTGCCACTTTTTTGAGAAAATAATTATTTGATCTTACAAAGTTTTTGTAAGAACAAACAAAGGCAAATAACAGCTGCTGCAAGCAGTGTGGTAATTGTTAAAAATAAATTACCAACATTTCAATAAAATCACCAAAAAACACAAATACTTGAATAGACTTGAAATAAGGTAAAGAATTACAAAAGTAAAATTGTGTATCATGCCACATTTTTTAAATTACTGATGCTATATTTCGCAAATGTTTCCCTATTGTCCATTTTCTGTAAGGAAGTGAAGCAAAAATTAAAGTAAATAAATTGGACAAGTCTCGTTCATATCCAACCCTCATTATGTATGTAAACATAAAAGCCATTTTCAAAAAAAAGCAAAAGACGAAAAAATGTAGAAAGGCTTCTTTTTTAACCGACTTCAAAAAAGGAGGAGGTTATCAATTCGGTTGTATTTTTTTATGTGTGTTCGTCCGAAAAATCGGTTTTTGAATAACTCCGTCATTTATTAACCGATTTTGAAAATGTTTTCTGCTTTTGGAAGAGGCTGGTCAAGCGCTTTAGAACATAAAAAAATTTGTAAGTCGGATATATAAAATTTTTGTCCACAAAATCGGTTTTTTAATAACTTCGCCATTTATAAACCGATTTAAAAAAAAAAACCTTCTTTACTAAAGTCAGAAAAATTCACGTAGAGGGCTCTTTAGATCTGTCCTCCGATCACTCTCCCATAAAAGTTACAAATTTTCAACCCACTAAGGAGTGATTTAACTAACTCATATGTGAAAAGGATTAATAGGATCAACTGGCTAGGATTCAAAAAAATATATTAGTAGTTACTGCGTAGAAAACATTCCGATAAGATCATCTGATGATATTGAATTTAATATTGCCAATCTTAACGAAAATATTAAACAGGCTGCTGAACATGCCACTACCTCCTATCCGCAGACTGTCTTTAATGTAATTTATTCTACGGAAATTGAAAACGTCTTGTATGTGAAAAAATGAGAGCTAGAAGAGAATGGCAACAACACCGATCACCCCTAAATAAAATCAGACTTAAAGAATCTACTAAACGACTCAAAGAGCTGCTATCGTCGGAAAAGACTGCATTACTGGCAAAGTATTAAGAAGGTATTGATGTAACGTCAACATCTAATTACTCTTTATGGCATGCTACTAGAAATCTTAAAAGACCCGTTGATCTCAAATCACCACTGCGTACTTCGACCGGAGGCTGGGCAAGAAGCGATAGTGAGAAAGGTAACTCATTTTCTGAGCATTTAAAATCTGTATTCACTCCCAATTCATGTACGGGTGCTGCCGGATTACCGAGTGTAGTATCTCTACCCCCTCGTCCCTTAAGGTTTAAGATGCGTGAACTACAAAAAATAGTTGCTGAACTCGACCCTAAGAAAGCTCCAGGTATTGATGGCATTAGTAACAAGATGCTGATGAACTTGCCTCATATTGCAATAAGAATTTTGCTATTTATTTTTAATGCCATTTTACGAATGCAGTATTTTCCACATAACTGCAAACTTGCCAAGATTAAAATGATTCCAAAGCCAGGCAAAGATCTTACCAAGGCTGAGTCATATAGGCCTATAAGCTTACTTTCAACAATTTCAAAGCTTTTCGAAAAGCTGCTCATGACTAATGGGTGCATCCCGGACCATCAATTTGGTTTTAGAAATTAGCATAGCACCATTGAACAAACGCATAGATTGGTCCAAGTTGTAAGAAGAACATTTGAAGAAAAGAAGTATTGTTCTGCTCTCTTTAATGATGTTTCTCAGGCATTTGATAAAGTATGGCACGAAGGCCTAGTTTTAAAATTGAAGACATACCTACCCATAAACATACAAAAGCTTTTGGAAAGTTATATTGTTGATAGGAAGTTCACTGTTGTGGAAGGAGAGTTCATGAGTGTGCCCGAATCTATATCTTCCGGTGTACCACAGGGTAGTATTGTGGGGCCAGTTTTGTATTTAATAAAGGGTGTTTTTTTAGAGGTATAGAACTTCGAAATGAAATAAAACACAAGAAAATCGTTTTAATGTCCATCAATTTGGCTTTATTGGAAGGATAATTTTATGCCATTAATGTTTAAATATGATTTCGGGCATGTGGCCGCCGCGGCTGGCTCGAATAAAGCCAATTCGGCTTTTTTAAAGCCAATTCGGCTGGCTCGAATAAAGCAAATTTGCACGATTTTTTAGAGGTATAGAACTTCGAATTGAAATAAAACACAAGAAAATCGTTTTAATGTCCATCAATTTGGCTTTATTGGAAGGATAATTTTATGCCATTAATGTTTAAATATGATTTCGGGCATGTGGCCGCCGCGGCTGGCTCGAATAAAGCCAATTCGGCTGGCTCGAATAAAGCAAATTTGCACGATTTGCAAGCGTTGTTCTTTTGTCAACCTGTTCATGATGAAATGGCAAACCAAACTAAATATTAATCACTTGACAGCTGACAAAATGGCCGCCAGTTAAAAAAGTGATGCCAACTTAAAGTTCTATACCTCAATAAAAAACACCCTATATCAGCGCGATCTTCATTATTTGAATATCGACCTGCATAAATTCTCCATTGGGAATTGGCAAAACTATTTTCGACTCAAATGGTTTCTCATAAAAGTCGGGTATCATTATAACAAATATCAATCTTGAATCTGAAACGGAACCAAAGCTACATTTTATGTTTTTCAATTTTAGACTATCTACTCTATAAAAGTCAATTTCTTCATTCGTAAGCATAATTCTGCTCATCGAATCATGCTTCGATGTCATTATATTTTCCTGAATTCTTTCTATTCTGTCGGCCACCTGGTTTATCAGCAACAAATAATTATTATATTTAGACATTTCTCTACTTTTCATAATTTCTTTAGTATAATTCAGACCAAAAATCTCTCTATGCCATTCAATCACCATGTTAATATCCCGTAAATATTTCTGTATATCATTGTTAATTCTAATCTGCTTATTCATATTACTTATTAAATTTTTCTGATTAATGTCCAAAGACTTAAAGTGCTCGTCAATCATCAATCTGTCCTCATCATCCATATTTCCGAACAACCACCTAACCGCTCTACCACCTATGTTGATCAGAGCTCTCTTTCCTCTAGTATGAAGTGACAATGTCACCAGACTATGCTCTAACTCTAACTAATATTACCACCTACACCTATTTTTATTTTCTGCACTGTATATCTTATTTCTTCGATGTCAACAACATGATATAATCTCGAATAACTCTTAATTACATAAATCAAAATATATCCTCCGGATGTTTCTATCCTACTAACCTCCAAGGTTCCCTGTGCGAATATTAGCATTACCATCAGCACGATCATTATGAATAGGACCTGCAAATGTTTTTAAAGGTCTTTTTATTTGTGTTACGTCAATCTTATTCGGATTGTTACGATTGTATATCGTAAATCTTTTTGCTGTTTTATTTCTTAGAGCCTTAGGATTTTTTATATATATTCTGCGATCGCCAAAGTCCGGAGCAGGCTCCCTGTTGGCGTTAATTCTTGCAATAGCATTTTCTTTATTCTTTTTCATTCTTTCTCTAATTTTATTTAAATTTGTTTCCCTATGATTCATAAAATCCATTGGTTTGATTCCAATGGTGGAATGAATAGTATTGTTATAAAAGCCCACCGCTCTTATGATTAATTCCTCTATATTCATATCATCACTCTCTCGTTTCAATATTCTAACATGTTCCAACAATGACAAGTGAAATCGCTCAATATCCGCATTTCCGGTATGCGAATGCGGGGTGTTAAAATGAGTTAATATGTTTTTTTCTTGACAAAAAAACCTAATCAATGTGTTATTAAATTCGTTATCCATTACTAGGAGCTTTGGCTTTCCAAGATAAGCCATTTTCTCCTCCAGTTTTGATCTAATTGTGACCATATTTTTATCAGACAGTTTGTGCACACTTGCAAGCTTAGTAAATCGGTCAACAGTAGTGAGAATATACATTTTATGCATATGGAATATGTCCATATGAACTATTTCGTTAGGCTCAGATGGTGTATCTGTTATATGAAATTGTTTTTTGATTGGCCTTCTATCATATTTATTCTCTCCGCAAACAGTGCAACTGTTTATATATTTATTAATAAATTTAATGAGATTAGGATGATAGTATTTATTTTTTAAGTTTTCCAAGACTCCTCTATGATTTGTTTCAAGATGAACTCTCTCCACAGTTCTTAACAACTCTTCTTCATCCAACACATTCAGCGCTTTTTTTGTGCACTTCACAAACCTTACATTACGGTCACCACCAAATAATTATACAAGCCTCTGCTGTATAACATGATATTTACTATCCTCTAATTCGGAATGAACACCGATTGTTCCTCTTCTTATATTTCTCTAAACAAGTCGTTCAGGCAATGGTTGTTGTCCAAATCAGATTCTTGTACGTATATAACCCTATACTTTCTTAAAACCACTTCCATTTCTGTCACTTTTGATTTCACTATATGAATCAATCTCTGAGCCTTTAGAATTCTCTGTTCTACTCAGGAAATCCGCAACTCTGTTATCTTTGCCCTTTATATAATCAACGTCAAAGTCAAACTCGCCCAACAAAATTCTCCAACGAATCACTCTTTGATTCGGCTCCTTAAGAGAGCAGAGCCACTTCAGTGGCTGATGATCCGTCAGGATCAAAAACTTTCGCCCATATAAATACGGCCTGAAATATCGCACGGCCCACACAATCGCCAATAACTCCTTTTCCATTGTTGTATAATTTCTTTCATGTCCATTTAGGGTCCGACTTGCGTAGCAAACCGGCCTGTTCTCTTGACTCAAAACGGCTCCCAAAGACACATTACTTGCATCAGTGGTGAGTACAAAATTTTTGTTAAAATTAGAAAAGGACAAAACAGGATAGGTCGTAATCAGAGTCTTTAGTTTTCCAAAAGCATTTTCATACTCAACATCATTTCCAATCTGCTTTAGATTAGAACCCTTTCTCAAATACCTTATCATTGGGTTAGCCACCATTGAATAATTTTGTATAAACTTTCGATAATACCCTGTTAATCCTAGAAAACACTTAATACCCTTCACTGTTTTGGGCATAAGTAAACCCGTAATCGCTCTTATCTTGTTAGGGTTAGGCTTGATTCCTTCAGATGTTATAATATGTCCTAAAAAATCTGTCTGTCTACGCAGAAATTGGCATTTATTAATCTGAATTTTTAAGTTGTATTCATTCAACCTTTCAAATATTTTATTCAATGTCTCGAAATGTTCATTTAAAGATGTAGAAAAAACCAATATATCGTTCATATACACTACACATGATCTGTTAATAAGATCTCGCAAAACAAAATTTATCATCCGCTGAAAAGTGGCGGGTGCATTTTTGAGACCAAAGGGCATTCGAATATACTCGAAATGACCCATCGGTGTTGAAAATGCCGTCTTCTCTATATCGCTTTCGTTCATCAATATTTGATGAAACCCTTTGGCTAAATCCAAAGTTGAAAAATAGTTCGCACGACCCAGTTTATCAAACAAAAACTCAATGTTGGGCATAGGGAACTTATCGTCTATTGTTATCTTATTTAAATTTCTATAGTCTATAACGACCCTCCATTTCTTCTCATTCGTTTCCGATTTTTTCGGCACCAACCATAAAGGTGAGCTATATGGAGATTAACTCTCCCGAATAATTCCCTGTTTAAGCATATCACTAATCTGCTTCTCAATCTCCTCATTATGAACCTGAGGAACCTGAAATTTTGGAATATACCGGTTGGTTTGAATTCGTTACAATCCTATGTCGTACACAATTGGTAGCAGTCAATGTTTGTCCTTCTGCATAAAATGTTCTTCCATTTGTTTTTAAAAATTCAAAAAGTATTTCCTTCTCTTCTCTGTTAAGATCATCACTCAACAAGTCATTTATATTAATATTTCCCTTTTCCAAGTAATTAATTTCCTCATAACGAAATGGTGGTTCCCTTTCTTTATCAATAATTATTTTATTATTATTTATCACTATCCTATTATTCAAAAAATCGAATGTTGCTCCTATAGGAGACAAAATGTTGCAGCCTATAATACAGTCGAAAGGCCTATTTGAAGTCTGTTATTTTCACAGACATCGTTTTTCCTTGTTCATTAAATTCCACTGGTAGGGGCACTATAGCCTCATCAGTCACAGTTGAACATCCGGACAATGTTTTTATAATTATTGGTATTCTCAATTTCTGAATCAATGGGAATCCTGAACAAATTTTATAGTCTCCTAATGTAGTAGCAGCTCCCGTATCCAGAAGGCATTTTATCTTAACATCACTTATGTGAAGATCTACTATGGGTAACTTGCATTTAGGCAAGACCTCTGAAAATTTGTAGTCTCTGTCAAATCAACCTCCATTGGTACTGGGTTAGGGGCTCTATTATTATTGTTTCTAAAATTGCTGTTTCTGAATCCATTATTATTATTATTGTACTGACCAGACCAGTTTGGCTGTCTATAATTATTTTGCCTATACTGATTATTCCTGAAATTTCTATTGCTATTATAGTTATTCCTATATGTGTTACTATGATTATTATTATGAGGATTTTGGCTATTAACAGGTTTAAAATTTCTTGAATTCTCGTATCTATTCTTCAGTACGATATCTTTAATTAAGTTATTCTGAATAAAATAATTATATGCACTACCAATATCCCGAATAGCATTTTGTAGAAGCAAAGCTTTAATATTTAATGGCAGCAAATTCAAGTATGTCATAAATAATTCTTTCGTTATTATCAGGACTATAATCTCTATTTTTTATTAATTCTAAATTATATTTACTATTCATTCTGTTTAATATTTTTTCTAACTTATAGTTTAACTCTTTTATATTACTTGCCTTTACATTCATCGCCTCGCATCTTAGACCAAAGTAGTCCTCCTTCACCCCAAACTCGAATCTTAGCTTAGCCAGAATTTCTTCCCATGTTGGGTCTGTCAGTTGTTCGACCCTTCTAAACGCTTTTCCCAGTAGTTTATTCGCTAGCACCGCTTTAACAGCTACTTGGCTCTCAGGTGCTGTGAATGACAATATGTTGGTGATGTCCCTCAGGTAATTTCCTAGGGTATATTCTGATTCACCCGTGAAGGCAGGGATGCTTCTTGCCTCCCTTAGACACTCCGTTATACTTAAAGTTGCCATTTTAAAATGTTTTAGTAGTTTTCCAAATCTCAAAACTCTTTTGTGGGTATAGGTTTTTATTTTTTTTGTTTGTTGTAGTTTCAAAATTATAAAGTTACACAGTTTCAAATTATTTTGTTGGTATAGCACAGTTTCAAAATTATAAAATTCTTTTTGTTGGTATAGTTTTAATTTTTTGCACAGTTTCAAAATTATAAAGTTCCTTTGTTGGTATAGTTTCAAAAGTAAATCCCTTTATCCTTGCAAGGTTTAAAAAAAAATTATTTTCTTGAGTGCTTTTCAAGATTGGTACAATCATACATTTTATCCTCGTCGCCAGTTTTGTATTTTGTATTTTACTTTATTTACAATCGATCTTTCTTTATTTGTGGCTCAAAATACACTGACTCTTACAATCTAGACTTAAACTATTTAAAGTATATTTTAATAAAGAAGAAGATCTCAAACAAATGAAAAGCGAGATTGCAATTTGTTCAGATTGCTTACTTCAAATTATGCATCTTGATTTTTGTTTACTTTGATTTTTTATCAAAATGCATTTCAATTTTGTTTACTTCTTTTTAATACATTCTTGCAGAAATTCAATATCTTATTTATGCAAGTGCCGCTTGGCTTTGGATCACCAACGGAGAATCATTCATGCTGTTATCAGCAACTTTATATATAACTAGCACACGTATGTTTGTATGGCACTTCATGCTTACATACATATGTACATACAATAATTGAAATTTATTTGCTGGTAGTTTGGCGCCAATGAAATACGTATATAGACATGCTAAACTACCAGCAAATAAATTTCAATTATTATATTAATAAAAAGTTTAAAAACTACATATATTTTAAGTTAGATTTTAATAACATTATGCTAGGAACACAATTGGGACGAACGACGAATTTCGTTCACGTTGACGAATTCGTCGATAAGAATTCCCTGAGTAAATTCGTCGTATGAAGCACAATAACGACGAATTTACTCACCGAATTCTGCTCTCATAATTTATAAAGCTGGTTATTGTGTATGCCAAGAGAGAGAGACAATTGTTTTTTCGTCGTTTGTCGGCGTTCAAAATAGAAATAAACCTATTTCAGAGTTCGTCGTCGTGTTGTGTTCATTTTCATATGCACAAATGTGTTTTATTTTTTATGACGAAAGTTTGCACCGAAATATTCGTCGTTCGTCCCAGTTGTGTTTCTAGCATTATGCGTAATGATTTACTTTTTATTCGACTCTAACAGACTACCTCGTTAATCGTTTCAGCTACGAACACACACAATCAAATTTTGCTATGGAATCAGTGTGGCCACAACTAAAAAAATTTTGAATGCTAAATGAGGCTTAAAATAATGCTAAAAATTCTAAAAAATATTTGAAAATGCTAAAATATAATGCTAAAAATTTGGAATGATTTTTTAATAATTTTACCCTTATAATTACGAATAAATATTTTATTTAACTTTAATAACGCAAACAAAGTTGATTCAAAAGTAAAAACAACCATTCAGTAAAATACAAAATACAATTGCTGAATTCATAAAATCTCTTGTATCTTTGTATGATTGTATTAAATATAATAGTGTAAAATTTGTTGTTGGTAATTTTTATATAAAAATGAAATGCATAAAATATTTTTACACTTTTATTTGATACATTTTAATATATTAGCATGCCATCTATCATCATAATGCGAAAGACATTTTTTTTTTTTTAATAATACATGATATTTATTTATTGTATCTTCATATCTGAACTAACAATAAGTATTCAAATCTTAAATATAAAAATATAATTAGGCCCGACCAATGTCGGACATAAGCTTAGTAATAGTTATATATAATACATAAGTAGTGATAATCAAAAGGAAAAAATATAAAAACTAAAAGTATTTTCAGGAACACCCATCTGGAGTGCTGTGAATAAGAGCCCTTGTGTCCCTCTTTTTTAGGCGGATGTGTCCAGTAAAGTTCAAAATATTACGGGCAAGCGGATTAGGATGTGACTCGAGTTTTGTTAGATATTTGCCTGCGTATTTTGCAATTTCTTCAGTCACTAGTGGCATATTAAAATCACGATGTATATTTGAATTTTTGATGTACCATGGAGCCGATGTTATCATGCGTAAAATTTTGTTTTGCCTGCGTTGAATTTTCTCTACATTTGAAGCTGAAGCAGTGCCCCATAGTTGAATTCCATAGCACCATATTGGTTTTAAAAGCGACTTGTATATTAAAAGTTTACAGTCTAGGCTAAGTGTTGAATTTCGACCAATCAGCCAATGTACCTGAGTTAATTTAAGTTTCATTTGAGTTAACTTAGAGTCAATATGGTGTTTCCATGTAAGTCGTCGGTCAAGGTGTATACCAAGATATTTCACATGTGAATGTTGAGAAACAACTTGATTGTTAATCCGAATGGGGGAACAAGTATCTCTTCGTAAAGTAAATGTTACTTGAACACACTTTTGTTCATTTACCTTGGTTCTCCATAAGTTTAACCAAAGCTCCATCTGGCTAATGTGTTCCTGGAGTTTGCGGGATGCCTCATCAGGGTTTTCATGCATACTAAGGCAGGCTGTATCGTCGGCAAATGTGGAAGTATGGATACTACTGCTCACTGGCATATCACAAGTATAAATTAAATATAAAACTGGTCCCAGTTTACTCCCCTGTGGCACACCAGATAAAATTGTTTCAGGCCTACTTGTAAAGTCTCCTTCCGCAACAGTGAACTTACGGGAAATAATGTAACTTTCCAAAAGATTTAAAATGTTTATTGGTAAGTAAGTCTTCAATTTTAAAATTAGGCCTTCATGCCACACTTTATCAAATGCCTGGGAAACGTCAATAAACAGCGCAGAACAATACTTTTTTTCCTCAAAAGTTGTTCTTATAAATTGAACCAATCTGTGAGTTTGTTCAATGGTGCTATGCTGACTTCTAAAACCAAATTGATGGTCTGGTATGCACCCACTACTAATTAGAATTGGGGACAATTTTGTTTTGAGCAGTTTTTCGAAAAGTTTTGACATTGTAGATAGTAGACTTATTGGCCTATATGACTCAGCCTTGGTTATATCTTTATATCTTTGCCCGGCTTTGGAATCATTTTAACCTTGGCAAGTTTCCAGTTGTGTGGATAATACTCCAGTCGTAAAATAGCATTAAATATGAATAACAGGATTCTCATTGCAATACGAGGCAGGTTCATCAGCATCTGATTACTAATTCCATCAATACCCGGAGCTTTCTTCGGGTTGAGTTCGGCAATTAATTTTTGTAAATCACGCGTCTTAAACTTTATGTGTTGAGGGGGTAGAGCGACTATATTCGGCAAATCAGCAACACCAGTACATATATTTGGCGTAAAAACGGATTTTAAGTGCTCAGCAAATATTTTACCTTTTTCAGTATCGCTTCTTGCCCAACCTCCGGTAGATGTGCGTAGAGGTGGCTTATACTCAACGGGTGTTTTAAGCTTTCTGGCAGCGCGCCGCAAAGAGTAATTAGACGCCGGTGTTTGATGTCACACCGGCGTCTAATTACTCTAGATAATTTTTAAGAAAGACATTTAAAAAATACTTTTTACATTAAAAAATGTATTAAGTTACTTTTTTCAGTTTTATTTTTCAGTGTATGTCCAGGAACTGGATTCCGCAACGATGAATTTTGAAGTGTTCGATAACGAAACAAAACATAATTTTGAATACTTCTTTTCTTTTTATTATTAGTTGTTTGACGTTTAAAATACATTAAAGCGGCTATTAGACAATCATACTCGGTATATGAACATGACAGACTTTCGCACATTACAATAAACACCTTTAACCAAGTCATCAAATTTGCACTGAGTTTGACAGAAGATCTATTAACAAGTATGATGTTATGATGACAAATACAAAAATTGAAAATTTTTTTCAAAACCAAACCAACTTGAAAAACACGAATTTTGCATTAACACAAAATTCTCAAATACCAAGTACGACAGCTTAATAGCTGCTTAAGACATCTTATGCTGTTTACATGGTTTCCATCATTATACATTTGTATAAAAATAACAAAATACATTAATTGACAGAGGTTTTTACTTGCATAAATGGAAAGGAGTATATCAAATCTATAAAATTAAAAATGTTAAAAATGCTAAAAAATTAATACAAAAATGCTGAAAAAAATGCTAAATGCAAAATAAAAAATTCACTGCCAAATCAAAATACATAATGCTAAATTTAGCAGTGAAAATGCTAAAAAGGTCACACTGTGCGGAATGTAGACAATTGAAAACTATGTATTTGGATATAAGGGCTGAAAATATGTTTTTAATTATTGATATTGAGAACTAAATAACTAAGTGTTAAGTTTCGCTTTTAATAAACATTTGATAAAAAAAGTGGAGATATTACAAAACAAATTTTAATAATTATTTTGAAAGTTATGTTATATTCCTTTGAAGACGACATTGCAGATCTTTTAAAAGCTGCTGCATCCATTCAGTACCTGGTTTCTGATAGCACATATTTAAACAAACTGACACCATATCTTGTGCCTTCCCAATAATGCGGCGTCTATTTCCGACAATGAAAAAGTAATATATTGTAAAAGTTCTGTGTTACTACGGGAAATAACTTACTTGGATCTGGACCATATTGCATGAGTATTGTTAGCCAAGATTGTAATCACTCGAATCGATGACTGCACTAGATGCCATTCATTACCTTCATTAGCCCATATACGTTCGTTAATTGAAATCATTCTATAAAGATAAAGAAATTATATGAACATTAGGTATGGCGTAGTTAACGATTTTTCGATTTCGACTTGCAAGAACCCCTCATTTTGTAAGGTTCGGAAAAAGAATATTCGAGCCGAAAAATGGTGGCGGTCAAATGGGTCGCCGCTTCGTGCTCAAAGTTGAGGGTAAGAGCAAAAAAAATACAAAAAATCATATAACTTTCCCGGCATCACCGCTACAAGGGTCAAATGTATGACGAGCACCCATTAATTTTCTGCGCCCAACATAGGTTTTAAGCACACCGACCGCCTAACTCCTCTCCTTAAGGGGGCTCCCATACAAAAAAAATTTTTATAAAATTTACTCGCAGGGCTCTAACTGCCCCTAGGGCATACCCACTGAAGTCAAATGTGTGACTGACCTCCAATATTTTTTCTTTACGAAGATTTTCTCTGAACATACTTATCGTCTATCTTCAACCATTAAGGTGGTCCCCATACAAAAAAATAGTTTTTTGAATAATTTTTTTTAAGAAATCCGCTTTTTCCGCTTTTATGTTGCCTCATAGGGGGGTAAAATGTAAGACCGACCCACAGTAATTTTTCATCTTCAACATTTCCTCCGAACATACCTATGCCCTATCTCGACTTATTAACACTGGGTCTTCACGTAGCAATATCGATTGAGGCAATTGTCAAATTTGATTGCGTCCATGAAATTTTCTACTTGTAGACAGTGATTGCCATAAGTGTCAATCCATTGAGCAATGATTGCTGTGCTGATTGCTCGAGCAATTATTGCCAAGCAATATGCTGTCACTTTTGTTGTATTTTTCATTAATTATTGCAAAACAGTGGAATGGAGGAAAATATAAAAGTACATCATCCAAAAACATAATATAAGAAAAACTAAACATAAATTTTTCGTATTTTTGCATTGGAAGTATATGTTTAAGGCAATACCTGCCCTAAGAATGTGTAAGAATTGTGGAAAAAATTGCGGTGCGTGTTCCCCGCTTCAAGCAAGAAGCAAAAAAAAATAGATTATTCTGCCGACGTTATTGCTTGTTCTCAGCAATGAAATTGCTACGTGAAGACCCAGTGTAAGGGGGCTCCAATACGAAGGCGGAATTTGTACAAAATTTACTCGCAGGGCTATAATTGCCCCTGGCGAGTTCCTATCGAAGTCAAATGTATGACCGACCTTCAATATTTTTTCATTATATTTGATATCAATCAAAATTCCAACAGAAAATAAATGGAAATATCGTTCGATATCGAATGCAGTAATTGGCCCAGTTCTTAAGATATACAAAAAATTAAAGAATACATAAATACATTTTTATAATTTTTGGGACATGGTTCATATCACTTATTTACTTAAACACCAGCATAATTCAATTAATGTATTTAACCTGATAAAGTTTTGATAAAAATTTGAAAATTCGATTTTGATGAGGATAATATTCTTTTTAGACATTATTCATAGTTATTAAATACCTTAAATACCCTTTCTTTGTACATTTGTATTTATTAATAACTTTTTTAATTGGAATCCATTCTTCCAAATCATTTTTAAATATATTTAAAGCAGACAGCATGGACTGACAAGTGGCAACTTTTAGTCTATTTGGTAATTTTTTTCCTAATATGAGTACTAATTCATGTTTATGCTTTATGTGTTTTTTTTTTAATTTTACTTTATATAGATAAAGAAATAAGGTGCAGACTTTGCAACTGGCGAATCTGGATATATTTTTGCATTTACTTTGGCCAATTTGTCCATTTCCTTAAACGGGTTCATCTTATCATCCTTAAAACAAGCTTCATTTCAGCAATATCAACTTTCCTACGAACATCTGTATTTTTTTGTGGTAAAAGCTCGGATATTTTTACTTCATTTGATTTTTGGGATTGGCCACGTGTTTTGCTGTTTTAACATGACATTCAAAGATTCATTCGGCAGATGAGCAACTGATTGCAGAAAACACAAATGGGGTTTTTTGGTATCTGCATCCATCTGAACCCACTAATGCCGTTTCTTCTAATCATTGGAATACTTTCGTGTTGCTTTTTTTACTGGTTTTTACAAGATAATAGGCTCACATGATTAACTAATTTAAATCAATAGCATTACTTGATGATAGCAATTCAGTGTGGTATTTTCCTTAGCCTTTAAAATGATGTACTTTTATCAAATTTGGCTGCGGAAAATACAGTTAGATTTATCTATGAGTGACTGCATGTAATTTCACATTTAAAAATCTTAAAGAAATGAAAAGATTTACGTGTAGTTTCCATATTGCAAGCAAGCGACTTGTCTAGAAAAAATATATGAAAAACACTCAAATTTTTGAGTGATTCCTATACAAATTTTCTAGACAAGTCACTTGCCTGCATTGTAGAAACTACAAATTATACCAAGGCTTTTTAACACCATATACTCCCACAGATAATAATATTGAGCCATACTGTCAATTTCCCAAAAAATATTGTTTTTTTTTCATATATACACATAGGAAATAAAACCTTGTTGTCGAATGTGGTAGAATATGTACAAATTTGCGTACATTTATTTGTAAAAATAAAAATTAAAGTTGACTTTGAACAAAAAGCAAAAAAGGGCATAAAATAAAGCAAATGATACTAAAAGGGGATTTAAAACTAAGGGGCATAAAAAGTGGAGGGCATTCGAAAAAGGGGCAAAATGCGACTTTAGTCGCACAACGGTAGCGCTGGCTGCACATGCTTTGCAACTGCTCAACATCTGTGCTCAGTTGACATTTTTGAACAAACTGCAAAAAATTTTAAAATTGGCAAGTAATTTTATTTAAGAAAATAGTGACAATTTTCTTTTAAATTATAGTAAGCAAAAAATTAAAAAAAAAATCAAAGCGACAATTTCTTATGAGAACAGCCCTTAAAAAGAATACAAGTAAAATAAAAAAACTCCTTTGAAATAATAAAAAAAAACTACCACGATTATGTGTTTCAAAGTTATTTTCGACTTTATCAATTTCCTTTTTTGGTAAGATTCGAAACATGTAATTTAAACATAAAAATACATAGATATATTCAACTTATTGTTCCACTGCAACTTCTTGCATCTTACAATAATTTACTGCGCCATTTGCACAGATTTGCGGCAGGTATGCCGATTAAATGCATTAAAAAACGTTTGACTCTAAACAGTGCTGCCAAGTTATGCATTTTTGATCGTTAGATGTCCGTGATGCTGCAGACGTGCACTATAAATACTTTTACGAACGTAACCATAGTAATTAAGATATTTACACAGTTATTATGCTTTTTACTTTTCCGCTAACTGCAAAAATTTCAAAAATTCGCACCAAATTTCCCTCCCAGAGATATGCGCGTTTTATGAAATCGAAGTCGACGATTCTAAAGTTATGTGAAAAAAATTTCGTACTATCAGAGTGATATTCACGATTTAAAAGAATTATAAATAGGTATTTATTATAATTCACAAATAATAATTTCAGAAAATAAACCTGTATTCGAAAAAGCGCGAGCAAAATTGATGTCAAACTCATGGAAACAGGGCGCTAGGTAGAAAACAGTAAAAACCAACTACACAAAACAAGAGGTAGGGACGACCTACGCGCGTTTTTAAGGTTGACCAACACGTTCCTGACGTCATGAGATGTGTCTCTTTCAAATGAGACCAATACCCACACGCTCAGTGATGGTACACCAAAGAAACACGTATTTAAATCTTTAAAATTACCCTCCTGAACAAAACCAGTTTTTACACTTAGGTCTCTTTCTATTTTGCGCGTCACATATGTAGAATTGAATTTCAAAACTCGCTACATGCAACGTTAAAAAACATATAATAATCTAAGGGTGCCATTTACAGTTTATATATTTTAGTTATTTTGTTGGATAAGCACATATGTATGTACATTAGGTATGGCGTAGTTAACGATTTTTCGATTTCGACTTGCAAGAACCCCTCATTTTGTGAGGTTCGGAAAAATAATATTCGAACCAAAAAATGGTGGCGGTCAGATGGGGCAAAGGTCGTCGCTTCGTACTCAAAGTTGAGGGTAAAAGCAAAAAAAAAAAAAATACAAAAAATCATATAACTTTCCCGGGGTCACCGCTACAAGGGTCAAATGTATGACAAGCACACATTAATTTTCTCCGCCCAACATCTCTTTTAAACACATCGACCGCCTAACTCCTCTCCTTAAGGGGGCTCCCATACAAAGGGGAAATTTTTATAACATTAACTCGCAGGGCTCTAACTGCCCCTAGGGCGTTCCTATCGAAGTCAAATGTATGACTGACCTCCAATATTTTTCCATTATAAAGATTTTCTCTAAACATACTTATCGACTATCTTCAACCATTAAGGTGGCCCCATACAAAAAAATAGTTTTTTGAATAATTTTTTTAAGAAATCCATTTTTTTCGCTTTTATGTTGCCTCCTAGGGGGTAAAATGTAAGACCGACCCACAATAATTTTTCATCTTCAACATTTCCTCCTAACATACCTATGTCCTATCTCGACTCAATAAGGGGCTCCCATACAAAGGCGGAATTTGTACATAATTTACTCGTAGGGCTCTAGTTGCCCCTGGCGAGTTCCTATCGAAGTCAAATGTATGACTGACCTCCAATATTTTTTCAATACAAAGATTTTCTCTCAACATAGTTATCGTCTACCTTCAACCACTAAGGTGGTCCCCACACAAAAAAAAAAGAATTATTTGTCAAATAACTAATTTATTTTTGGCATGTGTTTCATACGCACAGCTATAATCTTCTATTAATTTTACGCCTCTTTCGGCAGCGTCGTTGACAACATGGAGTTTTTGCAATATCTTTAGCGCTTGCTTATAGTCTTCACGTTGTTCCCAGGTTTCTGGATCGCTATTTAAAAAAGTTGTTGGTGATCCAAAGGGTGGAAAAAAGTTTGCTGTCACAGGTGTTACATAGTGGCTCAAATCATTCATTTCTTTTTGTAGTACTTCTGTGGGAGCTAAGGTAATTCGTCGTTCTCGCCAACCAAATGACTGGGCGAGAACGACCTTTCTCTTTACTGGCGCCGCTATTTATTTTGTCGTCTTGCCTCATTATCATATACGCCGTCGGTGTCTTCGTTTGATGATTCGTCCACGTCTTCGTCGGACAACTCTTCCTCATATTTTTCTCTATCTTCTGCAAAAATACGAATATCATTCGCCATTTTCCTTTTGATGTCACAGGTAACATTATGGTCAAATAATGCGAGAGCAACAGGTTCATCACTAAGGTACCAGAGATGTCCACAAAATTTCTTCACCAAACGCTGCGAAACTGTGTTATCAATTGCATCATAATGAGCAATGGCTTTTAAAAAGCTCAAATCGTTATTTGGAGCTTCGATGGCCTTAGTCGCACTAAACCAAGCTTTTAAATAAAGTGTGACGATGAATACTGACCTCGCGGATTCCATCAAATTCATTCTTGGTTAAACCCAGATATTCTCGAAATAAGAAAAATTTAAAGGCAGTATATCCCCTTCACCATCCAACGAGCATGACTGATGGGTCCTGATAGTGCGAAGTGAAACTTTTTTATACCTTCACCTAGAAACAGTAACACCATTGCAAGAAATCACTTGTAGTCGCCTCTGGGTTGCTAAAGATATTGCAAAAACTCCATGTTGTCAACGACGCTGCCGAAAGAGGCGTAAAATTAATAGAAGATTATAGCTTATATTAAAATATTTTTGTATTGAAAAAATATTGGAGGTCGGTCATACATTTGACTTCGATAGGAACGCGCCAGGGGCAATTAGAGCCCTGCGATTAAATTTTGTACAAATTCCGCCTTTGTATTGGAGCCCCCTTAATGAGTCGAGATAGGGCATAGGTATGTTAGGAGGAAATGTTGGAGATGAAAAATTACTGTGGGTCGGTCTTACATTTTACCCCCTAGGAGGAAACATAAAAGTGGAAAAAGCGGATTTCTTAAAAAAAATTATTCAAAAAACAATGTTTTTGTATGGGGACCACCTTAATGGTTGAAGATAGACGATAAGTATGTTCAGAGAAAATCTTCGCAATGAAAAAATATTGGAGGTCAGTCATACATTTGACTTCGATAGGTACGCCCTAGGGGCAGTTAGAGCCCTGCGAGTAAATGTTATAAAAATTTCCCCTTTGTATGGGAGCCCCCTTAAGGAGAGGAGTTAGGCGGTCGATGTGTTTAAAAAATATGTTGGGCGGAGAAAATTAATTGGTGCTCGTCATACATTTGACCCTTGTAGCGGTGACCCCGGGAGAGTTATATGATTTTTGTATTTTTTTTTTGCTTTTACCCTCAACTTTGAGCACGAAGCGGCAACCTTTGCCCCATCTGACCGCCACCATTTTTTGGCTCGAATATGTTTTTCCGATCCTCACAAAATGAGGGGTTCTTGCAAGTCGAAATCTCGTTACTAAGAATTCCCATATAACACTATATTGTGTAGTGCACTATGCCATAGCTAATGAACATACATTTATTTTTTCTTTCAAATTGAAATGATTATAGCAGTGAAGCATAAGATAGGGTTATCTGTTTTGAAATATCCGTCAACATCCCACAGTGGAGACTTTTGCAAAATAAATGGTAAACAATCTGGAACTTCTAAACTACTGATTGGATTTATATGAAACTTGAAACATCTGTAGAGGAGGACTTAAGCTTTATAACAAATGACTTGGCAGCCATCTGGCTTAAGCTGGACAAGAGTTACAGTGGGCCCAAGTTGACAACATGGGACTAAAAAAAAATTCTGAGCCTTGTAACTTTTAGAAAAGTTATCCGATTTTTATGAGATAAAGCGTTTTGATCTAAGCTCAACATTTTTAAGAAATAATGTCCCTAGATGTCTTTTCCTATCTCTCATAACTTAGAAGATATTTGACTTTTAACAAAAAAAAATTTTTTTTGCCTTGACTTTTTTAGTATTTCACCTACAACTTTGTAGTCTATTGCTGGATTTTAAATTAAAGGACAGCATTAAATTTTCGATCAAAAGTTAAATAAAAATAAGTAAAAACTTATTAATATCTGCAGTTTTGAAATCGGGAAAAGGCAAAGAATTCAAAACTTTAAAATTTTCCTGAAAAAGGCATGTTTTTTTAAGAAAAAGTATCTTCATTATTTTTAATTTTGTGAAAAACTTTGTTTAACACATGCACTTTTAAACCACATAGCTCTAAAAACAATCTATTCAGAATATGCTAAAAGCTAATTATTTTGTATTTTGGGCGTGCACCCTACATTCAGCAGTGTCCGAAAATTGCTAATTTTAAAAATATTTTTTGTGCTTATGCGTTTATAAAAAGTTGTGACGGTTGATTTTGAAAGTTTTAACTGTAGCATTTAATTGTTAAGATAGTTTGCAACATGTTTAACTTAAGTTTTTGACAGCCTTTTCATAAATGCGAAAATACGCACAAATTTTCTGAAAAAAGTCAAAATTTTGGAAAAACTTTGTTTTGTACCATAAAAAATATATATAAAAAAATTTTCTTTTCTTATGTTGGCAGTTTTAGCTTTCATATGAGTCTTTCTACTTCGCCTGAAAAAATTATTCGAATATAAGTAACTGATCTAGAGATATTCCGATTGTAGGGTGCAATTCAAAAAATATGTAGCATGCGCTTAACTTTTTTCCCTTTATTCACACATCAGCTGTTTAAAACTTTTATGAATTCTGAAATTCAACCTAAATAGAAAAACAAAAATAAATTTGGAATGTTATCCAATAAGTCTATGTATATTTTTCGCAATAAAAAATATTTATGGTAATTATACCATATGTTTTTCCATGTAAGTGTAGTTAATGTTAATAACAGGTAAGCATTTAACGAATAACAACACACATTTTTAATGGATTAAAAAAAGGTTTTCGCGCATTTTATTACAGCAACATCGGGAGGTGCTACCTGATTATGCTACTACTACTTAATAACACTTCACAGTACTAGGTAATTAGACAAAATTAGCAAAGGTGCTTATAAATTATGCTGTATTGCATAAGAACGCAGGGTTCTTTTATAAGAATAATCACTCTATATTGAACTGTTATGGAGATTAGTATTAAATATAACGCGGTATGTAAATTTCTATGGGAATACGTTCCTGTTAGTTTATTGCGCCAAGAAAAATTTTATAAAATCATAGATATAATTGACAACTCATTTGGATTAAAACTAAATAAAGATGCTACCAAAAAAAATAGAGAACTTTTTGGTAGCGTACGAAAGAAAAATGAAAGAATTAAATTATAACAAAACAAAGTTCCAAAAATAAAATGAACAATGGCTAAAAACCGAGATAGTTACACAATTGGGAAACAATTGGGTAGGCCTAATAAATTATACGAGGAACTTGAACCAAGAAGCCAGAAAAGAAAGCAAGAAGATCTCATTGAAAACCACTCTTTTGGCCTTATAAAAGATACCTTTAGAAGTGCCTTAACCAAAAACAGACCGAAGGAAGTTGGCCAAATTGTAGATGCTCCTCCAAAAGCATCTCCAAAGAGAATACAACGTATCGTTGAAAGCATACCAAATCCTAAATCTAAGACTGATTTTAATAATGAAGATGCATTAGCTCTTATTCTAAACTTGGGTCTAACAAGAAATAAATATGAAATATTAAGAAAAGCTATGACTGAAAAGAAATGGGGAAATTTGCAATCTACAAATTCATTGAAGGCAACAAAGGATGTAATTTTGCCATCGGTTTCGAACGTTAATAGCATGGGCGCCACTATTGAGTTATGCAGTCTCCTCGAAAATACTGCTTCTAGGATAATTTCAACCTTTAGCAAAGAAGACATAAGTAAATGCCACAAGTCCGAGCTAGTATTAATTTGTAAATGGGGTTGTGATGGGACTACTGGATTTTCTGAATATAGACAACAAAGCGAAGATAATATATCTTTTTCATCGATATTTATGTCTACGTTGGTACCTCTTAAAATGAGTTTATATACAAATTCATCATCATCATCCACTATACCTGCATTAGAAGACGTATGGATAAATAGGACGAATGCATCAAAGTTATTATGTCGACCAATAAATTTTAATATATGAAAGAAAATAGAGATGAAACTCAAAATATTGTGGTTTCTATATCAGAAGAAATAAGGAACTTACCAAGCATTGCAGTAAAAATTTCTGACTGCATTATAAATGTCACATTTGATTTACAATTGACTATGATAGATGGAAAAGTTGCCAAGTCATACTGGAAATGCAATATATGTGGAAATAAAGGCTCTGAGTTTGAAGATAAATCTGATGAAGCTATAAAAGAAGAAGGAAATTTGGAATTTGCCCACTTCATGTTCGAATTAGATTTGTGGAGTATTGCTTGCATCTATCATATGATAATATAGAAATAACAAAGGTAATGAAACTGTCTCCTCACGAAACAACAAAGATTTAGCAGAGACACGAAGAACTGAGAAGAAAAGGATACAAGATGAATTTAGAAAGCATGGGATTATAATTGATAAGCCAATTAATGCTTATTGTAGCTCGAATAATGAAAACACTGCTAGACACTTTTTTGAGGATCCTGAGACCACATCCTTGATAACCGGCTTAGATAAAAAATAATAAGGAGCTTCAAAACAATACTGACAACTATTAACAGTAAAAAGCAAATCAATGCAGAAAAATTTGATGCTTTTGCTAATGAAACAATAGTACTGATAAAAAATTTTTATCTATGGGGATTCATGACACCAACTGTACATGAGGTATTATCTCATGGAAAAGAAATCATTGAAACCAACATACCTCTGTGAGAACTTACAGAAGAAGCTCAATAAGCAAGGAACAGAGATGTAAGGCAGTACAGATTATTTAATAGTCGAAAGTGTTCAAAATTAGCAGAAAATTATGATTTAAGGCTTCACTTATTGTTATCCTCAGATACAGTTTTACATGCAACACGATTGAAATGGTTACCAAAGATAACTAAAGAAATAGAGAAAGACGACAGTGAAGCAGTTAAAATAAATAACCCCTTAACCTTCGATATTTCGGATTGTTTTCTTAAAAATAATTGAAATAAATAAATTGTAAAATGATGGTAATTAACATAGCTAAAACATGTAATTTAAAAATAAATACTTTACTTAGTTTTAAAAAGTTTTTCTTAGTTATCGCGTAATATTAAATGGATTAGATATTGGTAAATAATAATAAAAAAACAATACATACAAATAAAACCTTTCAAATTGTTTATACAATACAGCATACTTTATAAGCACCTTTGCTAATTTTGTCTAGTTACCTGGTACTGTGAAGTGTTATTTAAGTAGTAGCATAATCAGGTAGCACCACCCGATGCCACTGTAAAATAACGCGCAAAAACCTTTTTTTAATCCATTAAAAATGTGTTTGGTTATTCGTTAAATGCTTACCTGTTATTAGCATTAACTACACTTACATGGAAAAAAAATATGGTATAATAACCATAAATATTTTTTATTGCGAAAAATATACATATACTTATTGCATAACATTCCAAATTTATTTTTGTTTTTCTAGTTAGGTTGAATTTCAGAATTCATTAAAGTTTTAAACAGCTGATGTGTGAATAAGGGGAAAAAAGTTAAGCGCATTCTATATATTTTTTGAATTGCACCCTACAATCGGAATATCTCAAGATCAGTTAATTATATTGGAACAATTTTTTCAGGTGAAGTAGAAAGACTTATACAGAATTCGAAAAGGCCAACATGCGAAAAGAAAATTATTTTAATATATATTTTTTATGGTACAAAACAAAGTTTTTCCAAAATTTTGACTTTTTTCAGAAAATTTGTGCGTATTTTCGCATTTATGAAAAGGCTGTCAAAAACTTAAGTTAAACATGTTGCAAACTATCTTAACAATTAAATGCTACAGTTAAAACTTTCAAAATCAACCGTCACAACTTTTTATAAACGCATAAGCACAAAAAATATTTTTAAAATTAGCAATTTTCGGACACTGCTGAATGTAGGGTGCACGCCCAAAATACAAAATAATTAGCTTTTAGCATATTCTGAATAGATTGTTTTTAGAGCTATGTGGTTTAAAAGTGCATGTGTTAAACAAAGTTTTTCACAAAATTGAAAATAATAATTTTTTTTTTACTTTTTCTTAAAAAAACATGCCTTTTTCAGGAAAATTTTAAAGTTTTGAATTCTTTGCCTTTTCCCGATTTCACGACTGCAGATATTAATAAGTTTTTTACTTATTTTTATTTAAAATTTAATCGGAAATTTAATGCTTTTGATTTAAATTCCACCAATAGACAAAAAAGTTGTAGGTGAAATAATAAAAAAAGTCAAGGCAAAAAAAAAATTTTTTTTGTTAAAAGTCAAATATCTTCTTAGTTATGAGAGATACCAAAACACATCTGAGGACATTATTTCTTTAAAATTGTGAGATTAGATCAAAACGCTTTATCTCATAAAAATCGGATACCTTTTCTAAAAGTTACAAGCCTCAGAATTTTTTTTGAGTCCCATGTTGTCAACTTAGGCCCACTGTAACTCCTGTCCAGCTTAAGCCAGATGGCTGCCAAGTAATTTGTTGCAAAGCTTAGGTCCTCCTCTACAGATGTTTCAAGTTTCATATAAATCCAATCAGTAGTTTAGAAGTTCCAGATTTATTACCATTTATTTTGCAAAAGTCCCCACTGTGCATCCGTGCATAGTATTGTTTTCAGTAGTGTCTCCCTGCATCGTCCAAACGTGATTTTACTTTTATTCATCTAAAATATGATTTTTAATTGCTAACAACTTGGTAATCATTTTTTTATACACACATATATTTTTTTATTGTATCTTCAAATATAAACTAGCAATAAGTATTCAAATCTTAAATCTTAATATAATTATTATTCCCGACCAGTATCGGACATAAACTTAGTTATAGTAATTAATAATACATAAATTTCGTATTAAGCACAATAATTATTTTTAAGAAGTATCATTTGGGATGCTAATTATTAGAGCCCTTGTGTCCCTATTTTTTAAGTGGATGTGTCCAGTAAAGTTCAAGATATTACGAGCAAGCGGATTAGGATGTGACTCGAGTTTTGTTAAATATTTGCCTGTGTATTTTGCGATTTCTTCAGTCTCTAGTGACATATCTAAATCACGATGTATATTTGAATTTCAGATGTATCATAGAGCCGATGTCATTAACCGTAAAGTTGTATTTTGCCGTCGATGGATTCTCTCCACATTTGAAGCTGAAGCACCATATTGGCTTCAAAAGCGACTTGTATATCAAAAGTTTGCAGTCTAGACTGAGTGTTGAATTTCTGCCAATCAACCAATGTATTTGAGTTAACTTAAGTTTCATTTGAATTAGTTTAGAGTCAATATGATGCTTCCATGTAAGCCTTCGATCAAGGTGTATGCCAAGGTATTTCACTTGAGAATGTTGAGGAATATTTTGATTGTTGATTCGAATGGGGGAACAGGTATCTTTTTTTAGGGTAAACGTTAAGTTCATTTACTTTAATTCTCCATATGTTCAACCATGTTTCCAGCTGAGTAATAGGTTCCTGGAGATTGCGGGATGCCTCATAAGGACTTTCGTGCATACTCATACAGGCTGTATCATCCGCAAATGTAGAGATGTGTATATTATTGCTCACAGGCATATCGCAAGTATATATTAAATACAAGACTTGCCTCAGAATACTACCCTGTGGTACACCAGAAGTTATAGATTCGGGCACAACAGTAAACTTCCTATCAGCAAAAGTTTTTCTATATTGGCAGATATGTCTTCAATTTTAATAATAGGCGTTCGTGCCATACTTTGTCAAATGCCTGAGAAACATCAATAAAAAGGGCAGAACAATACTTCTTTTCTTCAAAAGTCTTCCTTATAACTTGAACCATCTATACGTTTGTTCAATAGTGCTATGCTGATTTCTAAAGCCAAATTTATGGTCCGGGAGGCACCCATTATCAGCTAAAATTGTGAACAATTTAGTCATGAGCAGCTTTTCGAAAAGCTTTGAGATTGTTGAAAGTAAGCTTATAGGCCTATATGACTCAGCCTTTGTAAGATCTTTGCCTGGCTTTGGAATCATTTTGACTTTGGCAAGCTTCCAGCTGTGTGGATAATACTCCAGTCGTAAAATGGCATTAGAAATTAATAACAGGATTCTAGTTGCAATACGAGGCAACTTCATCAGCATCTGGTTACTAATTCCATCAATACCCAGAGTTTTTTTTAGGGTTGAGCACAACAATTAGTTTTTGTACATCACGGTTTTAAGAGATGCAGTTTTTTTCAAATGCAAACAACTATTGGAGTCGTTTAGTGCACACTTTAAATCTAGTTTTATGTTGCGGTGATCTGTGCTGTTGCCATTTCCTTCTAGCTCTTTTTTTCAGATACGAGACGTTCAATATCCGTAGAATAAATTCTATTAAACCCAGTCTGGGGATGGGAGGTAGTAGCAAGTTCAGTAGCCTGTGAAATCATTTCGTTAAAGTTGGCAATGTTAGCTTCAATATCTTCGGCTTTTCTTAGCGTAATGTTTTCCGTGCAATGACTACTAAGATATTTTTTGAATCGCAGCCAATTAACACGACGTACCATCTTCACATATAAGTGAGGTAGAGCACTTCTCAGGGCTACAGATTGTAACGATCGTAGGAGAGTGATCGGACGAGAGCCCTAGGGAAGCTTCAACTTGAATTATTTCCCTAGAAATATTTTTTATGGCTCCAAAATCTATAACATCCGGAATTCTATGTATGTCAGTATGTCAGTAAGTAGGCTCCCCACTCGAAATGACGTCCAATCCCATTTTGGAAATTGTGTTGAACAGCGCTCGACTTTTGGGTGTGATAAGACGCGAACCCCAGAACGTATATTTAGCATTATAGTCGCCAGCTGCTACGAAACAAGGGCCAAGAGATTTGCAGAAATCTTCGTATTGATCTTCAGAAATTGTGAATCTGGGAGGGGAGTAAATTGATGATATCACAAAATCTGTGCAAAAATGTTCGGCACAAATATTCGCTTCTTGTAGATGTTCCTCACAAATGTTGTCAATAATATAATGCTTGAGTCTTGACTTTATTAGAATTGCTGATCCACCACAAGCTCTTCCTCTTGGGGCCTTTAAATCATATAAAGTGAAGCCATTAATTTTGAATAGACTTCTTGAAGTCAAATGAGTCTCAGAAACCAATATTATATCAATATTGTTTTCCGTGTGGAAGTGCTGAAGTTAATTTTTATGTTGGCGAATGCCGTTTGCGTTCCAGAAACATATTTTTAACATGTTCATGGCTTGTTGACTAATGCTTGAAGCAGAGTATTCTGCATTCTTAGCGTTTCTTGCATCATGCTAGTCATATTTGTTGTAGTTTTTTATAGTTAGTGCCAGACTCTCAATAGTAGCTTCAAGGCGACTAAAGTTAAAGCTTGAGTTTGCATTCGTTGAATTATTTGGCAGTGAAACATTTTGTGTGGGAGTAGCACTAGTCTTAGCAGCATCGGCATATGATACACGTGAAGTAACTGGTTGGCTAGTTAGGTGGAGCTAATTTAGGTTTCTGACCCATAGCCTGTTTAACGAAAGAATATACAAGGCATCCTCTGTAGTTGGCTGTGTGATTACCTCCACAATTACTGCATTTTTATAAGTAGAGTGGTAATGATGGCGTTAGACATGTTTTGGAAATTCAAAACCGGGAAAAAGTAAAAACGATGGCAACCCTTTTACAAATGGGGGGATTTTGGCATCTGATTTTTTAACCGTATCCAGACTGGTTCCTTTACCCGAAACTTACTTTCTTTCCATTTCTTAATTGTACTTTTTGGATGAAGCAAAGACAGGTCACTTGAATGGATAGATCAATTGTAGCTTATTAAAAAGAATTTCAATGCATCTTTTGGAGTTTTACCATCTGTCAATTTCTTTAAAGCGTCCTTAAGAGCGAAGAAAACGTTCAGCAGCACCATTGCTTAAAGGGTGGTATGTAGTGTTTTCAAAAAACCGACTTTTTTAAAAACCGGTTAATCGGTTAACCGACCATTTAATAATACAATAAATTCAATGTAAAAAAGAATTCATTTAAATTTAAAAAGCAACAAAAATAACTTAAAAATAGCATTTGTTACACAAAATTTGTAATTTGTGGTAAAAAAAAAAAACAAAAAATAGTGACTAATGGCCTAATTTTGTAAAACTAAACGAATACAGTTCGAAAAATAATAATTAAATTAACTAAACAAATTTTCGTTTTCGTTTCTGGTTGGAGCGAAAACAAAAGTATTTTTAATTTTAAAACGCTACGTTATTTTCGTTTCTTGTCAAAATATTATAATTGAAAAATATATTATTCATTATAAAAAGCTGAATATAAAAATATTATCAAAGCCAAATTTAATTAAATTATGGAATATGCACCAACGAAACAAGAAATTCTAAATCAGCGGCGTTAGTTAAGGGACCATAAATACTTATTGGATGTTTGTGAAACTTTGAAACTTTCAATATTTCAATGCTGGAGTGAAATGTTAATGTAATTTTTCGCCGCATAAAGAAATAAAGAGATATCCGCTATTATCTTCTGTATTATAAAGGTAAAAATATTGCCAAGTATGCAGGTTGCATAAAAATAACATGACACCCTAACGATTATAAATTAATACACATATGTATGTATGTAATATTGTGATAAGTATTGTGCCAAACAAGAACTTTATAAAAAAATTTATCTCACTACTTTTGATGGCCGAAATTTTGAATAGGAACTTGGCCTTTTTTCACATTTATATTTTTGTGAAGATCTAACTACTTTTTGTTTTCTTTAATAAAACATTGCAAATTAAAGATTTCTAGTCTGTTATATTTCTATTAATGATCACGGCGCCACTTTAAAAGGGCAGAATTAAATAATATAATGGGTTAAAGAGAGATACATAATAGTATAAAATCACGTTAAATTTTATGACCACGGACCAGTCTCCCTGGTTTAACAATCGATGCTTTTGAATTTATCTTGTTCGTAACTCACCTAGGCCTACTTGTGTAACAAAATATAGCTCTGTAGTTAGAGCTCAAGCGCTTCACCAATTTGATTACTGTATCAGTGGTTAGTAGAGTTTTTCTTTTCCCGGACTTTTTCATTTCCCGGGAAAGCGGGAAAGATTTTTCGGTTTCCCGGGAAATCCCGGGAATTCCCGCCCAGTACAAAACAATACAAAATATTTTTAAATTTAATTTATTTCAACAAAAACAAATTATAATTCATGAGATCGATTAAATAATAACTTTTTATACACATTTGTCAAAAAATAATACCGTTTGCGTTCTTTATATAATAGTAATACATACACCCAGAGAAAAAACAGTTTAAAATCAATAAAAACCATATTGAATTAATAGGAAACATTAACGAAAGTCTAGTCATGTTGAAAGTTTTTATTTCAATATGCAAAAATATTAATTTACAGTATTAATTTATTAATTTTATTTATTTTTAAGTATCTCAGCATACATTTTCTATTATATTGAAAATTATTGAATTAATGTGACGCGTTTTTGTTTTTAAGTTGCAGCTATTCCCTGACTGTAGATAGCAATATTATAAAAAGAAATTATACGAGTATTATTTAAAAAAAATTACAAAATATCTCCCTTATGAAAAAATTATTGTTAAACTTAAAGTTAGTTTAATAAACGAATTTTGTATGGCAAAACCAGTTTTAACGCATGCTTAACCTTTAACAATCATTTTTGCACAAGAGCATATTTCTTTGGAAATAGAACTTTAGTACAGAATAAGCTGTTAATGCTGTTAACTGTACTATTTACCAAAGATAATCTGTAATTATTTATAATTTTTTTTTATTTCCTTGGTCATTTCTGTTTTTTAATTTTATGAATTGTTGTGGAATTAAATTTTGAACGTCGCGTTCTGCTTTTCCCAAATAAAGGCATCTAAGTCTCAGAACGCATGCGTGCCAGATGTAAACTTCACCTTAGTTGTTGTAAAGCTTAAGCTATTGTGATATTGCCATCACCTTATTATTGCACCATCGCATTCATAAAGTGAATAACGACACTCATCAAGGAATGTGTGAATACAAATTAAGTTGCCATAACAAAATCAAAAATTCCCGGGAATTACCGCACAAATTTCCCGGGATTTCTTTCCCGGAAAATGCGCGGGATCCCGGGAAAATTTTCCCGGGAATTCCCGTATGAAAAACACTATTGGTTAGTGTCAGTGAGTATGTCTTAAGAAATGCAATTTTTGCATCTCCATTTATCAGGAAACTTTTATTACACACTTTCAAACTTCGCATTAAATTTTATCATTTTACTATTGACAGGAACAAAGTAGTTATGAGGGTGTTAAAGCGAATGTATGTGTAAATATAGGCACTACTTACATAGGCCGAGCTCTGGATACGCTATATTTAATAAGAGAAATATGTAAGTATGTATGTATGTACATATGTATGTAAATGTCAGTGTTTTATTTCATTTTTTATAGAAACTATTTCTGAAATTTCAAATGGAATCCAAAAGAAAATTTACAAAGAAAGGAGCGATCCGCTCCCCATTCCCGATAATCAGTTTAAACAAAAATATCGATTTAGCAAAGAAACTGTTTTAAAAATTTTAAACTTAATAAAAGCTGATATATCTGTAGAACGCAGGGGATGCGGGACGTCGCCAGAACTTCAGCTTTTGGTAGCTTTGCGTTGTTGGGGAAGAAGGGAAGTATGTACATACATATATTATGTAAATAAAAGTTTAATATTAAAAAATTGTGCTTCTAGTTTCAGGATGATGCAGGAGACCTGCATGGTCTTTCTCAACCTACAGTAAGCAGGATATGTGCCAAAGTTGCTCGTGCCTTAGCGAAGCACGCTAAAACTTTCATCAAAATGCCATCAACTATTGAAGAGCAATCTAAAATAGCCAAGGATTTTAAGCAGATAACAAGCTTTCCTGGTATTATCGGAGCTATAGATGGAACGCATATAAAAAGTAAAAAAACTGGCGGTGACTTAGCACAATACTACATAAATAGGAATGGATTTTATTCCCTGAATGTGCAGGTAACAAGTAAAATTTATAATATTAGATAAATATGTTTAATTTATTTGTATTATATATGTGTGTAGGTAGTTTGTGACGCCCATCTTAAAATATTGGATATAGTGGCAAGATGGAGGGGCAGTACACATGACTGTCGGATTTTCAATGAATCGAAAATCAAAGAAAGATTTGAAAAAAATGAGTTCAAAGGACGATTGCTTGGTGATTCGGGCTATAAACTGACGCCGTACTTATTTACTCCACTGTACAAACCACAAAATGAAAAAGAGCAGAAATATTATTGCTCATATTGCAACACGTAATGCTGTAGAGCGTTGCTTTGGAGGGTGGAAGCAGCGATTTCGATGCTTACTTGACGGAATGACAGTTAGTTTTCCAAACGTTAAAGTACTCATTGTAGCTTTAGATGACCTCCACAACATTGCCATTGATGAGAATGACACTGCTCCAGGTAAATACCAGCTTGCACACCAATGTATATCATAATGAAAATATTCTATAATATACATAATATAAATTAATTTTTTAAACATATCAATATAATCTGAATTGAAAAAAACGAAAATTTTATAAGTAACAAATGGTCTGTATAAGCTTTATAGTGCCTAGACACGCTCAAATTGTATTGATATGTTCACAAAAGTTGTCCAGCTTTACCCTAGCTACGACTGTTACCAAAAATCAGGAGTCCCTGGAAGTTATTCTGAAAAAACAAAAAATTGTTTTTTGAATAATTTTTTTTGTAGAAATCCGCTTTTTCCGCTTTTATTGTGCCTCCCGGAGGGGTAAAGTGTAAGACCGACCCACAGTAATTATCTTCAACATTTTCTCCGAACATAGGTTTGTCCTATCTCGACTCAATAAGGGGGCTCCCATACAAAGGGGAAATTTTTATAAAATTTACTCGCAGGGCTCTAACTGCCCCTAGGGCGTTCCTATCAAGGCCGAATGTATGACCGACCTCCAATATTTTTTCAATACGAAGATTTTCTCTGAATATACTTGTCGCCTATCTTCAACCAATAAGGTGGTCCCCTCCTGGAGGCACAATAAAAGCGGAAAAAGAGGATATCTTAAAAAAAATTATTCAGAAAACTATTTTTTTGTATGGGAACAACCTTAATGGTTGAAGATAGACGATAAGTATGTTCAGATAAAATCTTTATAATGAAAAAATATTGGAAGTCGGTCATACATTTGACTTCAATAGGTACGCCCTAGGGGCAGTTAGAGCCCTGCGAGTAAATTTTATAAAAATTTCCCCTTTGTATGAGAGCGCCCTTAATGAGTTGAGATAGGACATAGGTATGTTTGGAGGAAATGTTGAAAATGAAAAATTACTGTGGGTCGGTCTTACATTTTACCCCCTAGGAGGCAACATAAAAGCGAAAAAAGAGGATTTCTTAAAAAAAATCATACATGTCTTCAAGTTTTAAAAGTTAATTTATTTTCCTATTACCTATTTCAGACGACTACGAATACAACCTGGTTGAAGACGTTTTCCCTGAAATCTCAGAAAATGTGTTACACAGCAGTGGGAGAACAAGAAGAGAAAACATTATATTAAAAAATTTTATACAAAAATATTTTTAGTATTATATATTTCATTTTATTTTTATTTGTTTTTTCATTTCCAGTCTTTACATTTTTACTTTGTACCTTCATTCATACAGTGAACTAACTTGAGTACAACTTCAAATTTTGTATAATGGTAATAATTGACATAAGCCTAATCGAATCAAATCTTTTTGCCTCAGTAGCTTTTAGAGAGTCCGTTATCTTCATAATAAAACAACATCAAAAAGGTTTTATTATGAAGATAACGGGTTCTCTAAAAGCTACTGAGGCAAACAGATTTGATTCGATTAGGATTATTATGTTAATTATTACCACTGTACAAAATTTGAAGTTGTACTCAAATTTTATTAGTTTAATGTATATATATAGTCTTAAAAATAATTACATTAGTTTTAATATTAGATAAAAAATAAAAATAGTTAAAAAAATTAAATAGAATTTTTCTCTTTATATCTTCTTAGACTTCACTTAATTTCGTTTCATTTCTGTAAAGAATGCCCATTGGAAAGAATATTAACTGAAAAGTATAGCTTAAAATAATCAATATTTGGACTTATGAATTTGCTAAATCTTGTGAGTTCTATTTCATATGTATTTATATACAATTAAACTTGATTAAAATTGTTTAAACAAATATATAAATACATTCCTACACACATACCAAGTAATTTGTTTTCATAAAACATCCTTTTTGCCCGCAACATATCGTGCTCTTCATTCAGATTTATTAGTCTCTTTTTCTCTACCTCTATCTGCAATTCCTTTATTTCTTCTTTTTTCGCTAGAATTCGCTGCTTTCTCTTCTCGCAATCCATTTGGAGCTCATGCAGTTCCCCTTTGCGTTGGATATCTGAATCAGCTAATTTTTTAATGCTATCCTCTGTGAGGTTTTTTTTTGGGTGGTACAATATAATATTTACATATAGGTATAGAATTATTTTATAAACACATAATTTTAAACTGTTTTGTTAATTCAAACCTTTTTAAATATTGGGATGGATTTTGGCGTTAATTCCGATACTTCGCACATATTTTTTGGGTCAATCTCAATTACATCATCAACCACAACCTTATCTTCATCTTCAAGAATCTAAAAATACACATATTTAGTACATACGCATTTAGAAAAAGTGAAATTATTTTTAAGAATACTACAAACTAAATCAATATCAGTCCAGCCGTTTGGTCTGTACATGGACTCGTACAGACACACAGCCACATACTACAAAAGTGTAATATTTTTTACGTATGTACATACCTCGAGATTAAATTCATCCATAATAAAATCGGAATCGAATTTATTTTCATCAATTATGAATTCATTCGGCAACCAAGAAGCTATATCACTACTGCTTGCAGCCACTTCTTGCGGCTGTGGTCCTCCACCAGTTTTAAGTATCTCCTTGCGGTGTTGAGAAACCTCTTTTCTGGCTGATATTTTTGTTGCCGCCCATTGCGTCTTTAAATGCGTCAACTTTCTTTGACCGCCCGTGCACAAGTCATTGAAACTAACACAAAATAGTTATTGATAAAGATTTCCGTACATTACATTAATTTCAAATTACACAAATGTATGTATGTATGTACATACCTGTCTGCTACATCAAGCCAAGCTTTTTTCTTGGCCTGGTTGGTATTTGTGTCGGTGTTTTTGTTCTCTATCCGGCTGACGTTCTGCCTAATAAGATCTTTCAGCAGCATCTCCAAACAAATTTTATGATAAAACCATTAAAAACTATACAATATTCTTTCCAGCACATGTATTTACTTACCTTATCCTCCTCATTCCAATTTTCAGAACGTTTGCGCTTATAAAAATCTTTTTTGTCCATTTTTTCCACTTTTTATATCATTTGTGAGCAAACAACCAATAAAAATAATAGTTCTAGTGCACAATTATCTAGTGATGTATAAACACTCAAAACAAATAAAACAAAACTCGTTATTCTAGTGCTTCTGAATTTGCAATAAAAAAATTTATATAAAAAGCACTTTTTAGTAAGATTCGTTGTGAACTGCTTTAATTTTTTATTAAATACAAGTTGGAACACATTTTTTATTTTATAAAACCAATATTTCTCTGAAAACTGACAAACAAACAATTATAAACACGAGTACTTTGTGAATTAATAATCGCTGTTTTGCAGAACTAAGATGCAAGTGACAAATTAAGAATACAGGGTTGCCACAATATTTATAGAAAATCAAGTTAATTGATTTTTAGTTAAAATACTGATTCTGAATACCAATATTTAAAAAACCTTATTTAGCCTTAAAACGTTTTTTAACTAATAACCTTTTTAAACCTCAATCTACTTTTTTATGAATACGGCTGTAAGCATATTTGTTTTGTGATTAAATTTATAATTTTTTGTTATAGTGCAATTTTTAGTAAGTGACCTCTCGGTTTTTTTCGACTAAAGAATTTGCTTTCTTAAAACAAAATATTTTTAACTGAAAAAAATTTTTTGGCTATTTTTTACCCACATTTTTTTTCAACTTCCAACCCTAAAACAATTCAAATTTTTCTGGTTTTAATACGAGTACAAATTTATTTCTTTCTAAAATATAGAATATATTTAATTGCCAAAGAAATAACTAGTTTTATTTTATTAGTTTTAAATAACAAAAAAGTGTACTTTTTCCAACCCTGAAATTATCCTTTTAAATTTTTTTTGGGTCCTTATACCAATCTTGTTCTTTAAAAAATATATAAAATATCTTAAGTGAACAAAGAAAAAAATAAATAAGGAAAATACTAGTTTTATTTAGTTACTTTAATATCAAATAAATTCAGTAATGTGCGACTTTGACTCGCGCACGAAGGGTTCCGTACGTTCGGTTTTCAGCATTTTTTTAATATGGCGTGTTTTTGGTTTTTTTTTTCAATTTAAATTATTTTTTTTAGATTTGCCGCTTTTTTTTCGTTTTGACGTTTTTTCGGTTTTTGGCGTTTTTTTCATTTTGGCGATTTTTTTTCAGTTTGGCGATTTTGTTTCATTTTGGCGATTTTCCCGGTTTTTCGCGATTTATTTTAGTTTTAGAATTTTTTTTTTAATTTTGCGATTTTTTTTCGACTTGGCGATTCTATAATTTTGGAATTTTTTAGTTGTACCGTTTTTGAAAATTTCAAGAGTTTGGCTCTTACGATTTCCAAGATAAAGCAAGTTGCCCAAATTACATAGTCAAAATTACATTAACTGATATAACACCCTTTAATTTCGATTTTGTAAATTTTAGTGTTAATTGTTGTAGTCTGTATAATAAGGAAAGGAAAAACAATAACAATAAGACAAAAAGAAATAACGAAATAAATATACATACATACATACAAACATTACTTGTGCATTTGTGCAAATCAATAAAATAAAAAAAAATACCAGTGTTGGCACTATGTATCAGTGATGGCACAGTGTTGCCGCTGTGATGACCAGACCAGGGCTTTTATAACCTTTTATGTCATTGTGTTTCCTTTTCCCATTCTCACTCATATCCTAACCTAATTTAATTCTGTGGTACCGGCGCCTTTCCGTTAGCTGCTATGGACTGTTTAGTGATGAAGGTATAACACTGATCACTAAGCAGTCAAATACAACAGTGGTTAACGTGACTGGAATCAGTATCGCAGATAAAACATTCGATTTGAATTTTCGCACGTTGCTATGGGCTGACAAATTCAAAATTGACTTCTGCAACATACGGGGCCTGAGATCGAATTTTTTCTCTGTATATGCACACATTTGTCTCCATCGGTCGGATGTTTTCGCCTTATGTGAGACCCAGGTGTCTGAGAATGCTGATCCACAGGATTTTCAGATACCTGGTTATCACCTACTATCGCTTTTTAACGTTCATCGGGGTCTTGCAATGTACATTCGCAATACAGTTGTGTACCAATGCCAGCAGTCACTAGGCATAGCTGATGCTGAATTTAGCTGTCTCTGGGTTAAATTCAAAATCAGGGCACACTGTTTACATTTCGGATTTGTTTACAGAAGTCCCAACGCAGAAAGGGAAACTACCATTTCCGGCTTCGATACCCTTTCTGACTCCATATCAAAGATCAAGGAGAGTTGTCCGAACAGTGAAATCGTTATTGCTGGAGATTTCAATGTCGACAATTCAACATGGCTTCGCCATTCGAGCCGTACAACTACGGAAGGCCAATATGTTGAGCTGTTCGCAGAGCATAACCACCTAGCGCTACTCGTGAATGAACCAACCCACTTTCCGTGTGTTGAAGGGCACCAACAGAATACACTCGACCTTTTTCTCACTTCACACCCTGATAAGTATGAAGTGAATGTTAATGCACCTCTCGGTAATTCAGATCACTGTACCATTTCGGCCTCCTTTTCGCTCTCAGCACTTCATAGCGTTTCACATGCAGCAACGAAACGACTAAAATACATCTACGAAAAGGCTCGTTGGGCTGAGCTCAACGATTTTTTTCGGTATTTTAATTGGAAGCTATGTTTCCTTGACAATGATGTCAATGCAATGGCCAAAATGGTCGAAAGTATAATTTTGATGGGAATGAAAGCTTTCATACCATCAAAACAAATTCCGATTAAGCCCAGAGAGGAACTGTGGTTTAATCAGACATGCAAAAATGCAGTCAGATCTAGAGAGGAAGCATTCAGTATTTGGCGAAATAACCAAAACTCCGATACTGATTTGCTACGCAAAAGGGCGAGATCTTCGTGTGCCAAAGTACTGAGGCGTGAAAAGGCTCTCTACGAGCAACTCCTCCGTGCTAAAGTTCTTGCTGCCCCTCGGGATAGTAAGACATTTTGGTCATTCGTTAAAAGAGTAAAGAATAATGCTAGTTCTTCAATTCTGACTCTTTTAAAGGATGAACTAATATTCACTGACCCGGCTGATAAAGCTACTACTACTAGCTGAAATATTTGCAAGTAATTCCTGCTTGCCGGAAAGCAATCAGCCAAAGCCTGTGCTAGAGAGAGTATCCACTACTATGCCTAAGATATTCTTTCCAGCTCGGGCAGTAAAAAAGGTTTTATCGGAACTCAACATAAACAAGTCCCTCGGCCCGGATGGCATTCCAGCACTGGTCTTGAAGCAGTGTTCCTCGACTCTAGCATGTCCATTAACTAACCTCTTCAGCACATTGTACCATGCTGGTGAGTTCCTAGTGTGTTGGAAGGTTGCTAATGTTACGCCAATCCCTAAAAATTATTGCCCAATCGCAATATGTTCTGCACTTTCCAAAGTGATGGAAAGTATGGTGAATTTCCATCTTGTAAGGTATCTGTAGTCCAACAGCTTACTCAACGACCGACAGTATGGATTTCGTAGAGGCCGCTCTACGGGAGACCTACTTGCCCTCCTCTCGGAGAAATGGTGTAAGTCAATCCACCATTTTGGCGAAAGTAAGGTGGTGGCTCTAGATATCTCCAAGGCGTTTGATAGAGTGTGGCATGGTGCACTTTTATCAAAATGTATTGCCCTTGGTGTCAGTGATAACTTCTCTCGATTCTTATCGAGTTTCCTCAGGGATCGCACTATAAAAGTTGTTATAGATGGGATCTCATCAAATGAGTTCAAGTTAAATTCAGGGGTACCGCAAGGTTCTGTTCTTTCACCAACTCTATTTCTATTTTTTGTAAAACTTTCAACCCTATTTATTCTTTCGCGGCTGACAGCAGCATTTGCCATTCTTTCTCATTCAGCAATAGACTTAGCCTTCCGGAGGTTGAGGCTATGCGACAAACAATGAATGAGACATTAAACTACGATTTAGAAAAAATTTCTGAATGGGGTCATGCGAATAGGGTAGATTTTAACGCCCGTAAGACCCAATGCTGTACGATTACTCACAGACGCATGACCGTAAATGCTGCTGCCTCTGTAACTATGGGTGGTATAAATATTAAGGAATCGGAAGCTCTTGATGTTCTTGGCATGAAAATTCAGTGTGATGTTCGTTGGACTGAACACATTTTTCAGGTCTCAAAGAAGCATTCAAGTGCCTAGGATTTTTAAAACGGTGCAAGCAATACTTCACTCCATCTGATCTTCTTACTATTTATACCACTTATATCCGACCGAAAATGGAATACAACTCTCATGTATGGGCCGGCGCTTCAAAGTCTATTTTGGGGTTGCTCGACCACGTACAGGAGAGGGCGAAGAAGCTCATTGGTGACAGTAGGGTATCCAACTCAATTGACTCATTGGAGCATCGACGCAATGTGGGGTGCATTTCCTTGTTCTATCGCTACTACAATGGAATGTGTTCTAATGAAATTAGGGAACTTGCTCCTGAAACCCGAACATTTTTACGCACAACATGAGCTTCATTCAGGGCACATCCTTTTGTGGTCGATTGGCCAATAAATCGCACTACGCATTACAGAGAAAATTCCTTTTTGAGCCGTACTATTCGTATGTGGAATAATCTACCTGCGGAAGTGTTTCTTGTCACTTTCGAAGTGGGAAAGTGTAAATCGAATGTCCACAGACACTACTCCCTCTATCCTCCTCTCCATAACCTATTTTCCTAGTTCTAGCGCAATGCATTGCATAAGTAGGGGTTATCCCCTGAGTGCTGGTCCTACCTAAAAAAAAAAATACACTAACTTTACAAATTTCACCTTCAGTGTACGGAACCCTAAAAAGTTTAAATTTTCCAGCTGTGGAGCTGTGGTTTTTATTTTTCTAATTTTCTATGCCCATATTTTCTTTTTAAGACATAAAAAATATATGTATATAGAAATTAAAATATAAAAAAAATTATTAGACCTGGTTTATTTTATATATCACAAAAAATGTACGCTTCCCAAACCTGGAAACATAATTTAAAATTTTTTGGATTTCTTACATCAATATATTTCTCTTAAGAATGTAAGATATGTTTAATTTATAGATAAAAAAGAAAAATTAGTTTGAGTAGGTTATTTTTATATAACAAAAAAAATTAAAGTTCCCAACCCTGGAAACGTCTTTTTTTATTTTATATTTTTAATACAAATTTTATTCGTACTGAAATATAAAATAAGTTTATTTAACAAAAAAATAAAAAAATTTGTGTTATCTAGTTACTTTTATATGGAAAAATCAAGTTTAAGTTTTCCAGCTCTGAAACTGCCTGTTCGATTTTGCTGATTTTCAATACCAATCTATTTTAGACCATTCGTGACACACCAGTCAAAGACCGAAGTCTCTAGTTTTTCTGGGAGCTTCGGAAAAGCGATTTCACCTACACCAGACGGACGGACAGACGGAAACCGCTTATTCATCTTCCCTATTCATGAGGACCCAGAATATACATATATATTTTATGGGTCGCATATGAATATTATCAAAATTACACACGAATGACAAACCTATATATACCGTTTTCCATTTTTGGTAAAGGGTATAAAATGATAGTAAAATGCATGATTGTACGAATGTGCGTGTAAAAAATATCATAACGAAGTACTCACAGGCGGCCTTTTGCTTATGTTTGACCTACATACTAATTTACTCATTATTGCAGCAAAACTAATGCAATAATGTAGTTAAAACTTTTATACGCAATCTAATAGTGTTTTCACACTGCAAGTTAAAACCTGGTTTTAACGTTAAAAGCATAAACAGCTGATTTTGCATTCACACTGCAAGTTTGTTAAATTCAGGTTTTATCTCACAGACTGTGTAATAACTTTGCTCAAAATAAAATAAATCTCCTGCAGAAATGCGTGTGTTTGTTGCTGTATTTTTGTCTGCTTTTTATAACACTTATTTGACAAACTGTACAATTGTTTTTATTTGTATGAAAAACTAAGAAACCTTACAATGCGCTCTAAAATGGAGATTATTGTATATTTTGTAAGTTAATATTTTAAAATTATGGCACTAGTAATACAAAGTAAAGAAGTGCTTGGAAATCAAGTTATTGTATATAAAAAATTCACAAATAAATCACAAAATAAAACTTTTTTATCGGTGGATCGATATATCATATCGTTTATTTTCACTTTCCAGAGGTCAATGAAAATATTTTTGTTGTTTTCCTTTCAAAAAACTCTTATTTTTCCTTAATTTTTTACTTATTGTTGCTGCTGCATCCATTTTTAAGTAGAAAATCTTGCCAGCGACATCTCTTGTTATTCACTGGCATAAACATTATCAGCTGCTTCCGGTCATTTTAACTTGGCAGCACTGAATTTACCACAGCGAAAACAGGGTTGCATTTCATAAAACCAAAATAAAACCAATTCAGAAATGGTTTTAAGTTGGATTAAACAAAAACAATTTGTATGGTAAAATCAGGTTTTAACAGTTGGTTTTAACATTAAATCCTCTCACATAGACAAAGTAGTAGAGTTTGTGCGAAACTGCTATATGATTTTCCAATTGTGTTGAACACAAATTTTAAAATTGCTCACTGCGAAATAATAACCACAGCTGATAACAGTGAGGTACACACCAGAGAACAGTGATGCCAACTTAGCCCTTTTCGGGCTAGATTCAGCCCGTTTTCAGTCACTCAAAACGCGAAACAAATTTTTTGGCCCGAAACTATAAAACGCGTTTATCTAGCACTTTTTACAATTATCTTTCAGACCTTTTAGCTCATTTTAACTTTTTTGCTCGATATGTCTACATTTAACTTTTTACGAACTTTTTTCTTCCTTTAATATAACAATATCAACTTATGAAATAACGTGACAGCATTGTTTTACTAATTTTCTTCTCTTATTTTGCTTTACCAATTTAAAAAAGAAGAAACAATATGGAAAAATTTTCTATTTCTTCAAAATTTTTTGTGCTTTCAAAGATTTTCAGTATAGCCTAAAAACAGATTTTTTATTTATTTATTTTTTATTATATATGTAGTTTTATTTCAAAGTTTTATATACAAGCATTAATTTTCGCCCCAACGCCCATTTGGCTTTATAGAGGCTTATAAAAAAGTTAACAACAAAATATGTAAACATGAATGTATATATTCATGTGTATATAAATAAAAGTATTTATGTTAAGATATAAAAAAAAAAGAAAAAAATTAAATTATATGTATGTACATATGTTCTTAAATATATGCATATTTCAAAATGTAAGAAGTATTTCAATATTATCTAGTAAGTATTGCTTTAGGTTGCGCTTGAACGTAGATAATAAGGGAATATATTTTAAATAGCTTGGCAATTGATTAAATTCCATCGGTCCAGCATATGTGACTTTTTGTTTTGTTAATTCCAGACGACATCTTATTACATTTAGGTTCATTGACTGTCTTGTATCTCTATAAGTGTGGTTTACGTTATGATGAAATTGAACCGTGTGAGTTCCATATCCTCTTATACATTTAAATACATACATCAATAATTGCTGTTTGTACAGTCCTCGTAAAGGGAGTATATTTTTTGCAAAATTTTTATATAGATCGATTGTATTGTACCTAGAGTTTTTCTTTTCCCGGACTTTTTCATTTCCCGGGAAAGCGGGAAAGATTTTTCGGTTTCCCGGGAAATCCCGGGAATTCCCGCCCAGTGCAAAGCAATACAAAATATTTTTAAATTTAATTTATTTCAACAAAAACAAATTATAATTCATGAGATCGATTAAATAATAACGTTTTATACACACATTATTCAAAAATTAATACCGTTTCCATTCTTTATATAATAGAAATACATATATACCAATATTATAAAAAAGAAATTATACGAGTATTATTAAAAAAAATATTACAAAATATCCCCCTTATGAAAAAATCATTGTTAAACTTAAAATTATTTTAACAAACGAATTTTGTATGGCAAAACCAGTTTTAACGCATGCTTTAACTTTTACAATCGTTTTTGCATAAGGGCATATTTCTCTGGAAATAGGACTTTAGTACAGAATAAGCTCTTAATGCTGTTAACCGTACTATTTACCAAAGAGAATCTGTAATTATTTGTAATTTTCTTTTATTTCCTTGCTCATTTCTGTTTGCTTTAGCTATTGTGATATTGTCATCACCTTACTATTGCACCATCGCATTAATAAAGTGAATAACGACACTCATCAAGGAATGTGTACATACAAATTAAGTTGCCATAACAAAATCAAAAAATCCCGGGAATTCCCGCACAAATTTCCCGGGATTTCTTTCCCGGAAAATGTGCGGGATCCCGGGAAATTCTTCCCGCGAAATCCCGTATGAAAAACACTAATTGTACCTTAACGGTAAGTTAAAAACAATTTTTAAGGCTTTATTCTGAGCTGACTGAAGAGTTTTTATTGCCCTTTGATTTTTCCAAGCATAAATCATTGGGAGATATGTAAGGTGTGAGTGTATTAAAGATTGATATAACAGCAATTTCGTTTCAGTCTTCAATTTATTTTTAAATTTATAAAGTATTCCCATACCGGCTGATACTTTACTCTTCAGTTTATTTATATGACTCTCCCATGTAAGATTATGATTTAAGCTCATTCCCAAATATTTAACGCATTCCGATTCCTCTATTAATTTACCATCGACGTGAATATTCATAGGTTCCTCATTCCTTAAAACATAAGGTTTAAATCTTACAAATTTTGTTTTTTCAGCGTTCAAAACTAGCTTATGGAGTCTTAGAAATTCAGACAGTATTGCGGCATCGTATTCGATTTGTGTTTGTAGGACTTTAGCATGTTTATAATTATATAAAAGGCAAACATCATCAGCGTACATAAATAATTTTCCAAAAAACTGTATGTTTTTCATGTCATTAATATAAATTTTAAACAATAGGGGGCCAAGAACACTGCCTTGGGGAACTCCACAGGAAACATCTAGCATGTTACTTCTTGATTCACCAACCTGAACAAATTGCCTTCTGTTTCGTAAATAATTCTTAAAAACACCAACTGCATTACGAGAAAAACCAAGAAATCTCAGTTTTTTTATTAGAATATCGTGATCCACCAGATCAAATGCTTTGGACAAATCATAAAACACACCTGCAACTCCATTGTTTCCAGCATCAATTCCTTTACAAATGTACTCCATCACATTAACTAAGGCTTCATCGGTTCCTGATCCTTTTTTAAAACCATATTGACGATCAAATAATATATTATTATTTTCTAAATAATTTGATAGCTGCTCACACAGAATTTTCTCATATATTTTGTCAATAAGTGGTAACACAGAGATCGGACGATAATTTTCGACAAAGTTGGACATATTGTTTTTAGGTATGGGAACAATTTTATGAACCTTTAAAACATTAGGATACGTGGCTTCCATAATCATTTTATTAAATATAACTTTAATTATATCAGACACAAGTGTTTTGCGAACTAACAACATTTTTGACGTAATATTGTCATAACCTGGACTTTTATTGTAGTCCAGATTTTCTAACAGATCATTAATTTTTGACTGTCTATCGGTTGTAGGTGAAAGCTTCCTGAAACAATAGATATTGTATTGAACATATTCATATCATCTGTCGAAAGTAATGGTATATTACTGCGCAAATCCTGAACTGAGTTAGAGAAAAAAGCGTTAAAAACTGAAGCTTTTTCATCATCCTGCCTGACAATTGTACCATCAGTAGTTATTAATTCCTTGGAAAAGTTCTGTTTTTTTCCAATCTGTTTATTTAAGAAAGAAACTCCAAGTTTTTTTAGGATCTCCGTTACATTTACTAATATTATCAGAGTAGTAACTATTCATTAATTTTTTATTGCAGTATTTAATAACATTACTTATTCTCTTAAGTCTGTTCGAAATAGTTATATTCTCCCTGTTTTTTCTTCGAGCTTTTAACAATTTGTTTTTGTAGTTCAGCAACGCAATAAATTGTTCAGACATCCACGGGCTAATTTTCTGTCTAATATTGAAATGTTTAATACTTGATGTATAGCTTTGTGATGCAGCTGATGAGAGAATGTCGATAAAGGTTTGACATATTTGCTCAGAATTGTTACCATTAATAATTTCAATGCTTAAATTGTCATCCAGAAATAACCCAAATTTCAGATAATCCGTATGAATTTTTTTGACTGAAAATATCTCTCTGTGTAAAAAATTTTTCCTAATACGACAGAAGATAAAGGTGTGATCTGAGATTGTATTCTCGACTGAGTTAACCAATAGTGGATTTGAAAAATTTTTAAATACACAATCAATGCAGGATTCACTTAATGGCCTAGTTATTAAGTTGTGACATGAATCGAAGTTAAACTCATTAAAAATATCCAGAAGCGAACGACTTAAGTTATCAATATTTCTTAAATTAATGTTAAAGTCGCCTATATAGACACATGACGCATTTTTGTTACTTATAAGTGAATTTTCTAACAATCTGTCGAAAGATTGGATTCTACATTTTTGCGATTTATAAAGTGAATTAATTACTAAAGGCTTATTATCAATAACAATATCAGGCAACGATATAGAAATCAGGTCTACAAAGTCCATACTACAGTTCGTTAAAACGGTGTATTTGATTTGTTTATTAATGTAAATAGATGTTCCTCCATATGAGTCACTTCGGCAGCAATGTATCACATCATAGCCATCTATAAAATACAGACCAAGTTGATTTTTTCCAAACCAAGTTTCTTGTACTGCTATAATCTCAGGGACAACTGACATTTTGCATATTTCATATTTAAATCTATTGAATTTATTTAACGACGAAATACTTCTTACATTGATGGATAAAACATTAAGAAGATTTGCATTAGATTCATTTTCACAGTATGAATTGAAAGAGCTTAGATTTTTAAAATATAAATTATCCATTATTTAGAAAATATTTATTTATATAATGTTATAAAATAGAATAATTAAATTGAATATTCCTCACTGAAGGCTATTTAGGCGACTCATATTGGCTGTCTTCATCCTCATCTTCATCTTCATCATCCTCATCGTAATTTTCAATAGAAACCATTAAATTACGTTTGCGTCCGCCTGCAGATTTACATAGCAAACCGTCCACATGTTCCTTAGTTTACAGACGGTGCTGTCTTGATTTTTCATCCTTCTTAGCAAAAACATTTCCTTCTTTGACATAAATAAATTTAAACCCTACTGCTTTTAGCGATCTGGCGTGTGTTAATAACTCCATAGTCTCTTTGCAAAGAAAGTCATTGACATAAACATTTTTAAACTCCTCAATTTGTTTCAATTTCGACTTTTCTTGCATAAACTTTTGTTTACTTATCTTGTTGGAGAATTTAACAACCAATGATGACTTAAAGTTTTCTTTTTTATCATTTTGTTTGCGGTTCTTTAAGAAATAGGATTCCTGAATATCATTTTCACCTATATTTGCTCCTGCTGCCTTGGCCACATCTAATGCAACTTGCAGAGCAGATTTGTTTTGTTCGACTTTAACACCATTTATAACTACATCTTTCTCAACCCTGGTGTCATTTAAAAACTTTACAGTAGCTTTTAAACTGTTAACTTCTCCACGCAAATTATCATTATTTTTTTTTAATGTTTTTATTTCTTTTGTATTCTTACTAACACCTTTTAATATCTCATCATATTGCGATGACATAAAACGAATTGTCTCTTTAATCTCAGATAACTGAGTAAGTTGAGTTTTTATCTCTGCCAAATCACCAACTACAGAAATGTCAATTGGCACACAAAAATGGCATTTGTAGTCAAGAGAGGGATTTTCAACAAGGTGACTATACTGTTTTTTATCCAATTTAGTACACATGGATTTGTATTTAATAAATTTAAAATTTACTTACGTAGCCATATGTATGTATACTACTACTGTATGTATATATACTACTACTGTATGTATGTATACTACTACTGTATGTATGTATACTACTACTGTATGTATGTATACTACTACTGTATATATACATATACACTATTTAATCTACATATGTCCCTTATTGAAATGTAGTATGAAATGTAAATGAAATATGTATGTATGTACCTTATTGAAATGTTATATATCAAGCTATGAGTTCATCTCATGGTAGTTATTTATTTTCTAACAAATAACTTTATTTTGGCTTTGATTTTCAAAAGAAACATATAACACTAACCCCTTTTCCCGCTTTTTTCAAAAATTTTACTTTATGTTGCATTAAATGTATATTTTTTCAGTCTAGCCCTTTTAAACCCTTTTTTAAAAATTTTTTACGCGTTTTGAGTCTAAAAAGTTGGCATCACAGCCAGAGAATGACAAAAGGATCGTTTTTGAGTGTTGGCCGTCAAACTACTACGACTGGGTGCAACTAAAAATAAAAAATACGCAAAATACAAACAACACCCATCAACCATGTGTATACACATTTTTTAAATTACCCGACACAAACGAAAACAACTAAAATGTATAGACTGTGTGAATATAAAAATATTCTTAATACAAAAATATTCTGAATATTAAACCGAATACACATGAATAATACAGAGTTATTTTATTTACACACACACATAAAGCATGTTTTCAAACAGCCACACATTTTCCATTCCATTTTATGTACACAAATGATTGTATACAATGGCGAATGATCAATAAATATTCCGAGTATGACTGTATTAATTTTTTTACCGAATAAATATTAATATTCTGTGTGTGAAAACATTCAGAATGAAAGTACATAGTTATGAGAGAGAATCAATTAAAGGGTCCGCCAGATAACTTTTTTTTTGAAAATGCTATGCAAAACATCGAATGTAGCTTCGGCTGTGTGGCACGTAGCGCCGTCCCGTTGAAACCAAATGTTGCCAATATTCTCCTCTTCAATTTTTGTGAACAAAAATTCGTTTAACAAATGCGACAATTTTGCATGTTTACATACCCGCCAAGATCAAAAAGAGCTTCATCTGAAAAGATGATTTTTTTGACAAAATCGGCTTCTTCTGTAAGCAATATTTCCCAGCGTTGTTCAAGCGTATACACAACCATATTCGTTCAGCGGAAGGATAAAACTAATTATCTGTTAAATCAGACATGAGCTAAGTGTTACCATTCACGAAATAAGCACTAGTTGAAAAAAAACGTTAGATGGCGGACCCTTTAGTTTAATACGCATGTGCCTTTTTATTTGTAGTTGTAGCGTAGTTTCGTTTTTTTTTCATGCAAAAAGTAGAGATGCTCTTTTATGTTGGAATCGGCTTAAGTCATAATTGTTTGAGAGAAAATATGTGAGCGTACAAATTGTTTGTGCTACAATCAGTGCTGCCACAACCTAAAAATTTTTACAACCAAAATTCGCTTTAAAAGTTACCAAATGAGAAAAAAATAACCAAATTTCAATATGTAGTGTTTTTATTAAATAACATTCAAAATGCATACACTTTGTGCCGCACTACAACAAGAAATCAAGGTACATGAAGCTGACTTGCAAGCAATAGTTCAATGCTCATTTGTAAGGTATATGCCAGTCAGCAGCTGATTAATTTTTTCTCGTTTATTTTTCCGTTTTATTGTTGAATATTGATTTTCTTCACACGTTTAGTTTTTGTATTTGACAGCCGAACAGTATTTTTACACAAACAACAACTTACGTGCATATTCTTTATATAAATTTACTTTGTAAAATCTTTTAATTGAATGTTGCCGCCATTACAAAAGACATGTCATTTCTGTAGTACAGAGTTGCGATCATTTAGTAAATTTAAAAGCTGTTGACAGTGTTGTAAAAGTATTGTAAACAAGTGAGTAGCAATCAAGGCGAATTCATAACAGGTGGCTGCACTAGCGATTATAGTCACAGCTGTTTTAGTTGCCTTGGTAGCAATACTAAAAATTGAAGAACATAAAAGCTTAAAAAGTATAACATAAAAAATATGTACATGTGTATCATTATTTTGGCAAAAAAATAACATAAAAAATATGTACATGTGTATCATTATTTTGGCAAAAAAAAAAAACCAAAATGAGAAAAATATTCACACCTCCACATTAAAGAAATAAATTCAGTAAAGTGCGACTTTGACTCGCGCACGAAGGGTTCCGTACGTTGGCTTTGAGCATTTTTTTAAATACAGTGTTTTTTACGTTTTTTCAGCTGAAATAATTTTTTTTTTTATTATTTTTCGCTTTTTTCTCGTTTTGGCGATTTTTTTTCATTTGGCGATTTTTTTCATGTTGGCGATTTTTTTCATTTCGGCGATTTTTTAATTTTGGCGATTTTTTTAATTTTGGCGATTTTTTCATTTTGGCGATTTTTTTCATTTTGACGATTTTTTCATTTTGGCGATTTTTCCGGTTTTACGCGATTTATTTTCGATTTAGAAATTTTTTTTAATTTGGTGCTTTTTTCCGTTTTGGCGATTTTTTTTTTTTGATTTTGGCGATTTTTTTTCGGTTTGGCGATTTTATAGTTTTGAGATTTTTTTTGTTTTGCCGGTTTTGAAAATTTCAAGAAGTTTGCTCTTACGGTTTCCAAGATACAGCAAGTTATCAAAATTACATAGTCAAAATTACATTAACTGATGGTACACCCTCTAATTAAAATTTTTTAAATTTTAGTGTTAATTGTTGTAGTCTGTATAAAAATACACTAACTTTACAAATTTCAAGTGTATATACATACAATTGTATGTATATTACATGGGATTTTAACATTTTTCGTTGCTCGTTTTGGCACACCCTTTAATTTCCAACTCTCATGTATTTGTTGTTGTAGCGGCCAAGGGTCTACATACTCTGTCCATACTCAGGTCCGTAGCTCTTACGGTTCTCGAGAAAATACCCTGTGACGGACAGACGGACGGACGGACAGACGGACAGCGTAGCGAAAACAATAGGGTTCCTTTTTCACCTTTGGTGTACGGAACCCTAAAAAGTAACCAATTTTGGTTAGAAATAACCAAAAACGGCAGCCCTGGCTACAATTAGAATTATACGCAGTTGCTAAAATTAAGACTATTTGTTTATGTATATTATTTTTGAGTACTTATTGTCATTCTCATTCTCAATTGTCAATAATAAAAAAAGGAAACTTTACGATTTTTACAGATATAAAAAATCGGTTAACCGGGTAGGAAACCCCCATTTATAAAAACCGGAAATGTGCCCAAAGACCGGGTTTTCGGTTAACTGAAAATGAAAACATTAGTGGTATGGTGCTGTGGTTATATGTCAGTGTCCCGCAAAATAAAATATGTTTATATTGGTGAGAAAAATGAGAGTAAAATAAAGTTCCACTTGAAGAAAACTTTTGTAATTTGAAATACATGCTGTTGTTATTAATTGTTTCAATATTTTTTTTAAATAAGCAATTTAATAAAAATTTAAGTAAAAAGTAAAAAATCTAATAATCCATTCAATAAAGCAGTGCATAAATTCCAAATCAAATTTATTCGCGGCGCTTCGACAATTATTAAAATGGCTTTTTAAGCTATCTTGCCATTATTTTTCAATGTTTCATAGCATAAAATACATTGCATATTGGCAAAAGCATTTTTTATCACAAAATATTTTTTAGCTTCCATAATTTTTTTGCTGTACAAATTTATGAAATTTTCAACTTTAATTTCGTTCCGTGTGCTCAAAAAAACTAAGCAAAAAATCAGAAAAAAATTCATACATCCGTGCACAACTTCATTCGTCGCTTGCTCAGTGACGACTAAAGGCAGAATTACCCGCCCAGCGGCGAACGCTGCATACCACATTACATCTCTTTAATGATGTTTGTCATACTTTGTGTTCAATGAATGCTAGCTTACAAAGTGTACAAAAGTAAGCTAGATTGCATTCGAATTGCCCACTGCCAACTTACAATGTATGTTAGGCAATACTGAGCTTTTATGTTGATTGGACGAACACTTCCGTATCTCGCTTACTTTGTGTGCAAGTGAAAGGCATTCACTCCACAAATGCGGCAATGCATTTGAAAATGTATACTAGGTACGTATATGAGGCGGTGTGCATTAAGGCAGAATTACCCGACTGTATATGTAGAACTGTAAATGTAAATGTGTCAGCTGATCGAATCTGTTGCATGAAAAGCTATGCAAATGCTTACCTGACTGAAATGTCACGTAAATGTAACGTCTGAACCTGCAGAAAATAGAATTTCATGACGACGTTACGTGACATTTGTAGACAGTGATGGGATGTATGTATATTGAATGAGAGTGTTGCACAATAGCCCTATTTTGGTACTTTTGTTTCTTTTGATAGTTTAAGCTTTTGAGTTGCTAGATTTGTATACGTACATGACATAGGTATTTAATAAATTTAGTTTTCTAATAAAGTTTTTTTCTTTATAAAATCTAACCACAGACTGCCAATCGTATTTGTTTATTTTGTTGTTAATATATGTACATATACATATATGTATGAATATGTAACATACATATAGTACATTTGTGCGAACAAACAGCATACAAGCGCACAAAAACTATTTTTATTTAATAATACCAAAACAAATTATAATATGTGCGTTTAATCATAACAATTATAATGATAATAAAAATATAAGTCAGCCAATGTAGCAATGGTAAAGTAAGAAAATAAAAAAACATGTTGATTATTGAGTTCTTGTTTCAACTTTGTTATTTGTTGTTAGGCTTCTCATTTGCTTAAATCAAAGTTTATAATATAATAACTCTAGTTGTTCTAAGAAATTTGGGTAAAGGTTGCCTGATGATCTGCATTAGCAACAGTGAAATGCGCATAAGATCCAGCTAAACCCCTCAATAATCAATTTCAATGTATTTTTAATAAAAAAATATTTTACTTAATAAGTAAAATAATAATTTGGGATTATTAGTGCGTTAAAAATTTTAAACTTAAAAAATATAAATATTTTTATAATTATAATACGTTGTAATGTATGTATACATATGAAGCTAAAATTGTAATTTCACTAAATATCAAAGTCATAACATTGTTTGTAAGTATAAAGTAATGATTTGATACCATTTAAATAATTTTCGTACTTTTTGTACACAATCAAAAATAATGTGAAGATTTTGAACTCCCATCAATGTTTCGAACAGCTGTTGCGCATTTTATTTGAATTTGTTATACTAATAAACACCCAGCAAACAAAAAGTACTATACATGTGTTCTTGTTCAAAAATATACATATGTAAATGTATATTGTTTGTGATTAAAATTAATTATTATTAGTAGGTACGAACATTAATAAGAAAATGATAAAACGACAAACTGGATATATAATAAGGTTTTTATATGATGGAGGTGCTACTGAAACCATAGGCATTCCTGGAAATTAACGAGTCAAGCACTTCGTCTTTCCGATGAAATTGCTCAAAATCTGTTTTGCTACTTCTAGTTATATGCAAATATTACGGTTAGAGGCTTAAGCGTTACAGCTGCTATTAAAATTATTACAATTGAGTTCTTTTACATAAAATAATAATTTTTAAAATCTCTAGGCACATTTTCATTATAAAAGATGTCTTATTTAAAAAACTCCCTTACTTTTTTCCAACAGTATAAAACTTGCCATCAAAAGAAAGTAAATTATAATAGCTTCAGCGAAATTATTAAAGAAATCTTGGATTAATTGAAACATTACCATTTTATATATTATTAACTTATAAGCAGTAATGCATACATAGTACATATGTATGTATGATCACACAATCCATATACATTTCAATCAAAATGAATTCCATGAATTTAAATATTATATGAACTTTCACGTTTGACATCAAATAACTCGCAATTTAAAATCAAAAATGAGTGTTTGGTGGGCACAAAGCAATTAGCATGTATGGTTGTGTGCACAAGGAAGTTTTTTTGTTTTTGTCGAAAACACATGACACGTTTTTAAGCATTAAACATTTACATTTACATTACATCTACGATTTCTACAGTCGGCTAACGAGGCCTTTACTGTCTTACATGTGTGCATCGAATCATCGCTTCTGTAATCGACATTTTCGCCGCTGGGCGACTGTAAATGTAGAACTGTAAATGTAAATGTGTCAGCTGTTCGAATCTGTTGCATGAAAAGCTATGCAAATGCTTACCTGACTGATATGTCACGTAAATGTAACGTCTGAACCTGCAGAAAATAGAATTTCATGACGACGTTACGCGACATTTGTAGACAGTGATGGGATGTATGTAAATTGAATGAGAGTGTGGCACAATAGCTGTTGGTACTTTTGTTTCTTTTGATAATTTAAGCTATTGAGTTGCTAAATTTGTATACGTACATGACATATTTAATAAATTTAGTTTTCTAATAAAAGGCCCTATTATGAGTTGCATTCGATTTTCGATCTTCGCTGGGTATCGAACATCGAAAAACTAATGTCAAATTCATATTATGAGCATCGAAAATTTCGTTGAGCAACGAATTTTCTATCGAACAGAATTTAGCTTTCGATGAATTTTTTCAATGAGAAATTTTGTTTAAAAATCTAAATGTTAAACAAGTTTTATTTTTAAGTACACAAACAAGAATTATAATCAATTTTTTGTCCATTTTATTCACAATAACGACATTCTTTGTCGAATGCTCGTCATAATACCAAATGACAATTCGTTCGATCAGTACTTTCGACTACAGTCGAAGATCGAAAGTTGCTAATAATAGGGGCCAAAGTTTTTTCTTTATAAAATTTAACCACAGACTGCCAATCGTATTTGTTTATTTTTTTGTTAATATACATATACATATACATATGTATGAATATGTAACATACATATATAGTACATTTGTGCGAACAAAAAAAAATTATAATATGTGCGTTTAATCATAACAATTATAATGATAATAAAAATATAAATATTTTTATAATTTAATACGTTATAATGTATGTAGGTATACATATGAAGCTAAAATTGTAATTTCACTAAATATCAAAGTCATAACATTGTTTGTAAGTATAAAATAATGATTTGATACCATTTAAATAATTTTCGTACTTTTTCCACACAATCAAAAATAATGTGAAGATATTGAACTCCCATCAATGTTTCGAACAGCTATTGCGCATTTTATTTGAATTTGTTATACTGATAAAGTCCCAGCAAACAAAAAGTAGTATATATGTGTTCTTGTTCAAAAATATACTTATGTAAATATATATTGATTGTGATTAAAATTAATTATTATTAGTAGGTACGGACATTAATAAGAAAAGTATAAAACGATAAAGTGGATATATAATAATATTTTTATATGATTGAGGTGCTACTGAAACCATAGACATTGCTGGAAATTAAGGAGTCAAGCACTTCGTTGTTCCGATGAAATTGCTCAAAATCTGTTTTACTACTTGTAGTTATATGCAAATATTACGGTTAGAGGTTTAAGCGTTACAGTTGCTATTAAAATTATTACAATTGAGTTTTTTTACATAATATAATAATTTTTAAAACCTCTCGGCACATTTTCGTTATAAAAGATGTCTTATTTCAAAAACTCCATTACTTTTTTCCAACAGTATAAAACTTGCCATCAAAAGAAAGTAAATTATAATAGCTTCAGCGAAATTATTAAAGAAATCTTGGATTAATTGAAACATTACCATTTTATATATTATTAACTTATAAGCAGTAATGCATACATACATATGTATGTATGATCACACAATCCATATACATTTCAATCACAATGAATTCCATGAATTTAAATATTATATGAACTTTCACGTTTGACTTCACATAACTCGCAATTTAGACTCAAAAATGAGTGTTTGCTGGGCACAAAGCAATTAGCATATATGTATGTGTGCACAAGGAAGTTTTTTTGTTTTTGTCGAAAACACATGACACGTTTTTAAGCATTCTATAAGCGTTCAAACATTTACATTTACATTTACATTACATCTACGATTTCTACTTACATATGAGCTAGCATTATAGCATAGACAGACGGCAGCGTTAATTTGCATTAACTGCCTTAATTCAAATTAACTTGTGAATTATCCCCATGCCAATGCGCATTTGATTTGAAGTAAATGCACTAAATGAAAGTGAATTAATACTGAATTTACCTATTTCAATATGGCAGCACCGTCAACAATCAATCAAATACTGGTTGATGAGTGAATTAGATACGTACTGCTTGAAAAGGTGTGCGACTTGGCTACGAGTACATTCAGTTAATGGGGTTTGTTTTGGATAAAACAAATCATCGGTTGGTTATTGGTTTGCTGCAATAATAATGTATTTTGAATATCCTGTACCGCAAACCAATAACTAACCGACGATTTACTTAATGCAAATACTGTCGTCTGTCAGGGTAAATTTTTAATTCACATTAGTTAGCTTTTAATGCAAATTAACGCTGTCGTCTGTCTACGCTATTACATAAGTAGACACATAATTACTTACTTACTCTCATCATTCTTCTATACATAATGAAAAGAATTTTTATATTTATTTATCTAATTTTTATTGTAATAATATATATTTATTTTTTTAACTAAATATAAAATTTACATTATTTTTCTTATTTCGTTTGTAAGAGGTATATATTCAAACATCTTATCATGTATAATCAAACAATATGCAGCTGTATTCGACGGAATATTTTTCAAGGTTTTTAATTCAATGCGAATATCGATAGGTCCAGTTTTAACTGATTCATTTTGATGAGTAACGTCTAAAACTATTATTGGCGCCATAGTTTTGAAATTTTCCGGGGTTAATAATGGTTGGGAATCACGTGAATAATAACTTTGTTGAAATTTTAAATACATATCGTATAGAATTGCAAAACGATTTCTGTCAAATTTTAGATTTAAATCATCATATGGATATGTGACAGAGTTAAGATGCACTTTAATATCACTTAAATCGCAATGTTGAAACTTGTTATCAACATTTCGAAGACCCAATAATAAAAAAAACGCAGTCTCTCGTTTTCGGTAGCTAGCTTAACATTCCATAATACTGTTGTACTTTCTGGAAGTAGAGGATAGTAATACATATCCCAACTTCTAAAACATATACTTAATGGATGGCGATTGTTTATTGTTTTAAACATCTGCAATTTGTACGCATCAGCAAGTTGAACGTGTGGTACTTTCCAAGTAATATTTAAAATTGATAACTTTATTTTTTCTGCTATCGTTTGAGATTTAAGAACTTGTCCATCATCTTTAGATCGTGAAATAGGGTTTCTAATTTCCCGGCCTTTTCCAATTCCCGGGAATCGAGAAGTTAAATGTTTTATTCCCGGGAATTCCCGGGAATTTCAAAACCATATGAATTGAATTAAATGACCTCAATAAAAAATATAATTTTATGAAAAAATATACAACATTCAAATTAAAAACATAACAACTTTATTCGTTCATTTCATGAACAACAATATTTAAAAAACAAAACAAAAACAAATAAATTCATATGCTTTGAGTTATAGCATGGATGGAAATTCTATCTACATCTGCCAATCTAGATACTTGTACTACTTTTTAGGTTGAAAATATTTCGTAACGCTTGAAGTTGTTGGAGTCAACTCGTAAACCTCTATTACATTAACTTTCATGCTTATATTATGCATCGTTACAGAGTTGTATTTTGAAGTTATAAAACAGCGAACAGTAATGTAAATAATGCAAATTCCAAAAACGTGTATATTAAATTCCCGAAAATTCCCGTTGAAAATTTCCCGGGATTTGTAAAAAAATAATTCCCGGGATTTCCCGGGATTTTTTTCCCGCGTAGAAACTCTATCGTGAAAGTATCAGCTCATGTTTGGAATTAACTATAATTTTATTAAAATCTTCAGCAAATCCGAGTAAATATTTATTGGTACACAAAAATTTAAATAACCCTTTTCAAGTGTAAGATCATCAATATTAAAAGGAGACCATCCTGCATTTAGTAGACTATCACTTTCAGATTTATTCAGCGAGACATAGTTTTTTAATTCTGTTGCAATACCCAAATGACGTGTGCGGTCAATTTCTATACCATTAATTTCATAACGAATTTCATCAAATAGATGTGCCATACAATTGTTTAAGAGCCGTATGGATGTAGAAACTGATGAGTCCTCTTTCGTAGCAAGTCCTTCTATATATAGAAGACTTTCACTTGGTAAAACATACAAATCTTGATTTTGAATTGATATACGAATTTCATAATTATTTTTAAATGAATGTAAATATGATGTGTAGCTGTGGTACTCTTTTTTGACAATGGAGTTATCAAATAGCGATTTTTGTAAAATGTTAATAATGTTGCTCATTGTTCCTTTATCTTTATGGTTTTACTTTAGATGAAACTCCAAATTGTTTAAAAACTCCTTATTATCCTCACGAAGAATAATGTTTTGTTTCTGTTGTACTAGTTTTTTAATTTGTTGTTTTTTCTGTTTTTTTGATTTATTGCAATACGATGGCTTTCCGGTTTCGTCTTCCGTTGATAAGGTTAGAATGAATGCTGAATGCTTTTGCAAGTCAGTTTTATTGTATATAATCATTCTCTCATGGGCTTTAAATGCAATCGTATTGTTAATTTTTCACCACGAAAATTTATTAATTTTCCGTCTTGATCAACAACTTTCAAAATAAGACTATTTATTCCCAGTAAAAAAAATTGGAAGTCATTCTAAAGGAAGTACATTTTCATTGCTTCCAAAAAATCGATATTTTTAATTTGCCGATAGTTAGCAGAAAACCAAGTAGAAGTTTATTTTAGTCATACAAAACCTTGTAATTCCTCTCTAGTTTTAGAAACTACTCACCAGAATTTTTAAAAAATCGATTTTTTTGAAGAAACTTATGAACTAATTTTGGTCTAAAATTTTAAAGTTATTTGCTTAAATTTACATTAAATTACTGTTTCGCGTTTAAATTCCTATAAAAAGAAACTAATTGTTAAAATAGGTAACTATTAGCCATTTTTCCTAGACGAAAATATTATCATAGAACACAAAAAAGGAAATTTTTCTTAAAATCGCTTCCAAATCGGTGACCAGGCAGCGAAAAAGAGAACTTCTTGCAATGACAACCCTATGTAAAAATCATTAGATCGGATCGAAATTTGCACTACTTCCAGATCGCAAACTCTACATTTTCATGACTTTTTTGGAGTGTCTTTTTTTACTGGGTTGCTATTGAACTTACAGGTAATTATATTACATTAGTTGGAGCCTCAGTTATTTTATATCCTGGACTGACGTTGAGTGAAAACTAATGCAAAATATGGGCAGACATATTATTTATATATGATCCGCATACAATGTTACATTCAACGATTATTGTATTGATTTTGGTTATATCTATTGTTTTATCAGAGTAATGTTCCACGCCAGGCTGTAATACTTTTGTACTGAACCCTAATAAGGATCCGATTGATCTCTTCTTATTAAAATAAATTGAATCTGTAGTACTTTTTATACATGTTTGTAGAGTATTATAATTTGGTCGTACATCAAGACATTAGACAAATTTCTATTTTTGTTAGCGACAATTAGTAAATACAGCAAATATAAAACAAAATGTAAAATTAATTATAAATTGAAATTATTGTACAATATTATTTAATAGAAAGAAAATCTTAAAACGCATATACATATGTGAAGGTCTACATTATATATATGTACATATATATATTGATTAATTTTTATACTTTTACGTGATATAAGAACAATTTAAATGAGTAATTTTATTTTTATACATGTGAAGTATTTGAATGTGTATATATTTCAATATATACACATACATACATATATTGCTGCCGCTTTCAAAATAATTAAGTTGCTGCCCATATGGCTATAACTTCATAATTTGCACAATACTGCGATTTCAGATAGTTAAAAAATTGCAACAACAAAAATTGCAAGTGTGGAGGAGGACTAAGTTTTCCTGGTATATTTGCAACCTGTCTAGCTTTTATTAATTTCCAAGTACAACAATTTCATTCATTTATTGTCACCCAAAATTTATGTTAAAAATTTTAACAGCCTTGTTTATAAAATATATGTACCTACTTACATTTTAATAAAGGTCTTTCGACAACTATCGTAAAGAAAGTTGTTAAATCAGCTCTAAATAAGCATCAAATATTTTTTTAAAACAAGAAGGTTAAACTTCAAGAGGTATAAAACAGGTTAAATGAGTTCCCCTTATGAAAGTTCTTTTGAAGATTTACCGCCATATTCATAAAAAAATATTTTAGGTTTATTACAGGTTTATTTGGCAAATTTCCCATAGAATTACGTCAAATAAGCGCTTCATAAACCTAAAATATTTTTTATGAATATGCCAGTTAGTTGTTAATACTTAAAAAAATTTTGCACCTTTTTTATAATTGGAACAAATACAAACCTCCAATTTTCCATCCCTGTTTGACACGTTTATGTATGTGTGTTTTAAAATAAATTGAACGAACTTTACTACTTTGATTTTATTCAACGTCATCGCTTGTTCACGTAGAAGTTTGAATAAAACCAGTTCGAACACTCCACTTACAATTATTCAAACGATGCGTTCGTTTGTACGATGCTGATTAAATTCAACATTGAGTTTTAGGCCCCTTTCAGATTAGGCAATTTTACTTGCGCAAGTCTTGTGTTTGTGGGTGTGAGAGGAAAGGTCGGTTTGAAGGGGAAAGAGTTGCCGAGACTTGAGTACAGACTTGCTTGTACTTGGCAATTCTATACATGTACTTGGCAATTATGTATATTCAAGTATATCTTTAACTAAATCAGTTTTTTCTTCAACTTCCATTGTATACACAATATTTAAAATCACTTTCACAATTACAATGAATACAGAAATGAAAAAAAACGTCAACAAATTAAGAAAATTCGAGCATAAGAAAATTAAACTTGCTCAACAAAGTTGCTGAATGTGAACATAAAAGCAAGTTCAAAAGAAAATAAATAAAAGTGAAAATTATACTTGCGCAATTAAAGTTGCCTAATCTGAAAGGGGCCTTGTTGCATGATTAAATGTGAATAAAACATTTCTGGTATGGTGAGTGAATTGATTTAAACATGTTCGATCGCTACACTCACAATTAGACTTGTGTCTAGACTTGTGTCCAACAGTTCTTTTTGAACTAGTTTGAGAGCGTTTGAATCAAAAGTTGCATCAAACCCATTTAAAATACATTGATGTTTTTGGCCGAACTTGTGTCCAACTGAACGAACTAGTTCAAAATGAACTGTTGGACACAAGTCTACTCACAATCACTCCAATGAACAGATATTACTACGACGCACAGTGGGGCCTTTTGACTTTTTTCGTTGCAAAAATCATAACTTTTGAACTGATAAAGATATTTAAAAATTTTAAAGAGCATTTGAAAGGAAACTCCTTTAGCTTTAATATACATGATTTGCACGGTCATAGGTTAGGCGCTGCACTGTGCACAGTGTCTGCTTTCGACTGTTTTTATTACAAACATCATAACTTTTAAGGTAAGAATAAATATTTAAGAAATTTATAATTCGACATATTGTCAAAAGTATTTTAATTTAAAATTTATTTGCTGGTGGTTCAGCGATGTCTATATGCATTTCATTGTTGCTTTAACAAATCGTCAGTAGACTTCAACCACAAATCTTGAACAGTCACAAACCTCTTATCTTATGTACAGACTTCCAAAAACTATTTGAGAGTTCACAAATAATAATATTTTTGAAAATCACAAAAAAAAATAAGCATAGTAGGCTTAGAAACTTATACAAAAACCCAGCAAATAATTTATTTTCGATATGAATCTATTCTATTTCTCTACACCTTTATACAATTAGAAATCCTTTGGATAACAATAAAAGTAATTATAAGGCAAAATGAAAAATAAAATCTAAATTTAACATTTAAGAAATTTATAATTCGACATATTGTCAAAAGTATTTTAATTTAAAATTTATTTGCTGGTGGTTCAGCGATGTCTATATGCATTTCATTGTTGCTTTAACAAATCGTCAGTATACTTCAACCACAAATCTTGAACAGTCACAAACCTCTTATCTTATGTACAGACTTCCAAAAACTATTTGAGAGTTCACATATAATAATATTTTTGAAAATCACAAAAAAAATAAGCATAGTAGGCTTAGAAACTTATACAAAACCCAGCAAATTAAGACTTTGCCATCAATCATTGTAAGAGAAAATTCATAATTAATGACAACCTTTTTTCCATTCTTCACTTCAATAACAGAAGGCTTTAGTTCGGAAATTTGCTTTTTTATATCGTTTACTGTAGACTTGATTATTTCTGAAGACTCCTTTGCATATTTAAAAAATATCGGACGGCAAAAATGGACTGACGATGGGCGAGAATTTTTCCAATGCTCAGAGATTTCACTTCTAAATCGTAAAGGAACTATAGAAGCCATAAACATATTTGCATCTGTAGTCAGTTGTCGATATTGTTTGTTTGTAAGCACTTTGACCAGATGATCCATCACATCCCCACTTGTTTATCAATGTAAGCCTATCTGGAAGTAATGCTCTTTCTTCTTCAGGAAAACTTTGAACTAACCGTTTAGATGTATGATCCATTAAGTCTTGCAGTTCAACTTCTGCTGATACTTCAGTAACTTTTACATTAGATGGTACTGCTTCTTTTTTGGCAGAGGAAACTTTTTTATATCCAGGAAGAACATTCACATTATGATTCTTTAAAGAGCTTCGTAAAATATTATATTTCTCCTTTGACAATCCCAAGTCCATAAATAACGCTAAGGCTTCTTCTATGCTATACTTTGTGGGTAATGCATTCAGAGGATTTGGAATACTTTCTTTAATCCTTCGTAGTCGATCTGGGCTGGCAAGCTCCACAGCTTTTGTAATATCAGACCTTGATTTATCTTTTACGTACTTAAGACATAATGCTTCTGACAGATTCGATGTAGATATATCTTTTGTAGCATTTTGAAGTTTACGTTTTTTTGTGTATTAAAGAAAATTAAGAATTAAAGAAAAATGTAGGTAGAAAGTTACTGCGAAAATTTCGTATTAACGAGAATCAATAAGTATTAGTAACAAGTGATGCAGTAAAAACAATTTTATAGAGAGAATAATTTCTTTTCATATTTGGAACGCATCTTTGTTACATATATAAAATAATTTTTTTATCTTTTAGTAATAAAATACATTATATAACACAAAGTACAAGTTATTTTTCTTTTATTTTTGTTAAAAAAAGAAAACTAAGATTTGATCTTTCTATACGATTATATATATTTCAATGAAATAAGGCTACATACATATTTCTAAGTAGGCACATATGCATACATTAACAAAAATATGTCAATCAGTTCCACTTATATTTACATTTTTGTGCTGTAAGATAACATAAAATATAAAATATATTAAAATTTTTGTAGCTTTTTTCCTTATTTGGCAATTTTTTTTTATATTTTGGTTGCAAAAATATCTTGGCTATGGCAGCGCTGGCTATAAGATTGTAACATCTTTCTTCAAATTTCAAGAAAACCTGTAATTTTTTGTGGACCAATTTAGCTTAATTATTTAAAGTACTGTGTAGTAAATATGCTAAAAAAATATGGGCGTGACCATTTTTGCCCATTTTTAGATATTCTCTATTTTATTTGTAAAAAGTACCTAAATATAGGGTGTCTGAAAAACGGCAACTGCCGAAAAAGTAGGGTATCTGGTGCATATTTTCTTACTTTTTTTAATAAACAATAAATATACCTTTAAAACAATACCAAAAAAGTAGTGATCACATGGCAATATTTCTGACACTTCAATTCTAAAATGTTTTTTTTTTCTCAAAATCACATTTTTTTGGACTTTCCAAAAAACTGTCGACTTTAACCAGCTCCACCAGCTATAATTCTTATCCAATTAAGAAAAATGTTTTTGAATTCTGATCAGTAAAATGGTCTTTATACGATGTGTTCATTCATTTTACAAAAATTTGTCATCAAATTTTGTATTTTTGCCACTGTTTTTGGGAAAAGGCGCCACAGTGCGACGCTGATTTTATTGAACGTTGAATGTTTTGTACGTGATTAAATGTGAATAAAAATTGTAATGTATGAGTAAATCATCAATAAGCATGCAATTTTCAGGTCTCTGATATATATATATATATGTATATATATTAAGAAAGAGATAGACTAATTTAATATTATCACTCAAGTATATGTTTACCTCTCTCTCATATGAGATTAATATATAATTTCACTTATATAATACGTAGAAAGATAGATATGTAGTTGGAAAGATAACACGTAAATATTAGTTTCTAACTTTCATATCTAATTACAAAGCATGAAAGAGATGCACTGACATTAACCTGAAATAATTGTGTGGTAGAAACCTGATTTGAGTATTTGAGCTGGGCTATAAAATTTCAAAATCTGAAGAGAACGAAGAAGGGGGTAGAAAGGAAAACATATATCAAGAATATAATTATTTCACTCACACATCAATTTTTAGATTGTTTGTATTATTATTGGGATATCTACGACTATCTTTAATATTGAAGTAGCTACGACTATAAAAAGCAAACATTTAAGGGATGTTGCTTATTAATGAAAATGAATTCCCTAAATTACAAGTGTGAGCTCTGCTTAGAGCTCAAAGGGAAATTAATAAAATTTTCTAATAAAAATAAAAAACGACATTTTTTAAATAAACACAACTTTGAATACTGTAAAGCGAAGAGTTACAAGCGAATTTCATCAACACCATCATCGTCATCATCGACATCATCATCAACATCAGCATTGTTATCATCAACATCATCACCGTCATCATCAAAATCAGCGTCCTCCGCCTCAACATCATCATCAACACCGTCATCATCAACACCGTCATCATCAAAGTCAGCGTCCTCCGCATCAACATCACCATCAACAATAAAAAACAGGGACCGTAACTGTTATAACTTTTATCGTAAAAGTCAGAAAATAAAAGTTATTTTTTGACTTTTATTTTTTCGAGCAGAAATAAAAGTTATTTTTTGACTTTTATTTTTTCGATAAAAAATAAAAGTTATTTTTGACTTTTATTTTTTCAAGCAAAAATTAAAGTTATTTTTTGACTTTTATTTTTTTGAGCAAAAATAACATTTATTTTTGACTTTTATTTTTTCGAGCAGAAATAAAAGTTATTTTTGACTTTTATTTTTTCAAGCAAAATTAAGTTATTTTTTTACTTTAATTTTTTTGAGCAGAAATAAAAGTTATTTTGTGATAAATTCATTATATTTATTATAAATTTTGGCGCGTTTGCAATAGTGAATTGTTAAATTTACTTATTTAGAAAAGAATATTTGGAATATTAAATAATAATTTCTTTGTCAAAGGGGTTGAAAACACAAAAATATCTTTTATTTCTGCTCAAAAAAATAAAAGTCAAAAAATAACTTTTATTTCTACTCGAAAAAATAAAAGTCAAAAAATAACTTTTATTCATGCTCGAAATAATAAAAGTCAAAAATAACTGTTATTTTTGCTAGAAAAAATAAAAGTCAAAAAATAACTTTTATTTCTGCTCGAAAAAATAAAAGTCAAAAATAACTGTTATTTTTGCTCAAAAAAATAAAAGTAAAAAAATAACTTTTATTTTTGCTTGAAAAAATAAAAGTCAGATTTTTAAAAAGCATCGTATTTTCTGACAATTTGGTCCAAGACTTGCAAAATGGTATACTTGGTTTCATTCTCCGACATTTCCTTGAGGTTGCTTTTTTTAATCAAAAATTCAAAAATAACAGTTATTTTCGGTCCCTGATAAAAAACCAAATTTATAGCATTTAATGAGAACAAACAAACGCACAATTAATACACAAGGCTTGTTAAAATAAAAATCGTCCTTCAATTTTTATATTTTCATCCTAAAATAAAACAAAAGAATACTCTTTTCCCTTTTTCTTCTTACCAGCCAACAGCAATAAAAAAGCAATTTTATAAACGTACAGATAACAGCATTTGCAAAATGATAAGCAACCGATATTTCAAACTAAAGCCAGTGTTTATAATTACAAAAAACAAAAAGGTTTCTATTGACGATTTCGAGTGATTTAAGAGACAGAAATAGGTACAACTATTATTAAAGAGACAAACCAACAGACAAACATAAAGGCTCGTTAAACAAAAAGTCATCCCTAAAATGTTTCATCACATCAAGTGTGCAATGAAAATAAAAAAATTCTATTCAACAGCAAGAAACATTTTCTTATGCACTTGCATTTCACAAAAAAAAAAATCATCCCAAATTTTTTTTTCATTTCTAAAATCATCCAAATAAAAATCATTCCAAAAAATTCATCCCAAAAAGATTATTTTTTTTTACCTTCTCCATTTCCCTACTACTAATAAAGTCATATAGACTTATTCTAGAATTGATTGAAAAATAAGGACACTTGCTAGATTGACATGCATTTTTTATTTTCTAGTACGGCTCTTTTTTATAAAACTTTTCCTCGTGTTTATCTTAAACATAAACTATTTTAGTTTAAAATTTTTAAACGCACTAATAATCCCAAATTATTATTTTACTTATTAAGTAAAATATTTTTTATTAAAAATACCTTGAAATTGATTATTGAGGGGTTTAGCTGGATCCTATGCGCATTTCACTGTTGCTAATGCAGATCATCAGGGAACCTTTACCCAAATTTCTTAGAACAACTAGAGTTATTATGTTATAAACTTTCATTTAAACAAATGAGAAGCCTAACAACAAATAACAAAGTTGAAACAAGAACTCAATAATCAACATGTTTTTTTATTTTCTTACTTTACCATTGCTACATTGGCTGACTTTTTTTCAGCTTCAAATTGTAGTTGTAAGAGTATGTAAAAGAAAATAAATGTAAATAACAACAACAGCTATTAAAGAATAGAGTGTTGCCACACAAGTATTTTTGACCGGGTGCAGTCAAGTTAATAATTAGTGTTTTTATGGGAATTGTTAAAATTTAAGTTTAAAATTTTTAAACGCACTAATAATCCCAAATTATTATTTTACTTATTAAGTAAAATATTTTTTATTAAAAATACCTTGAAATTGATTATTGAGGGGTTTAGCTGGATCCTATGCGCATTTCACTGTTGCTAATGCAGATCATCAGGGAACCTTTACCCAAATTTCTTAGAACAACTAGAGTTATTATGTTATAAACTTTCATTTAAACAAATGAGAAGCCTAACAACAAATAACAAAGTTGAAACAAGAACTCAATAATCAACATGTTTTTTTATTTTCTTACTTTACCATTGCTACATTGGCTGACTTTTTTTCAGCTTCAAATTGTAGTTGTAAGAGTATGTAAAAGAAAATAAATGTAAATAACAACAACAGATATTAAAGAATAGAGTGTTGCCACACAAGTATTTTTGACCGGGTGCAGTCAAGTTAATAATTAGTGTTTTTATGGGAATTGTTAAAATTTAAGTTTAAAATTTTTAAACGCACTAATAATCCCAAATTATTATTTTACTTATTAAGTAAAATATTTTTTATTAAAAATACCTTGAAATTGATTATTGAGGGGTTTAGCTGGATCCTATGCGCATTTCACTGTTGCTAATGCAGATCATCAGGGAACCTTTACCCAAATTTCTTAGAACAACTAGAGTTATTATGTTATAAACTTTCATTTAAACAAATGAGAAGCCTAACAACAAATAACAAAGTTGAAACAAGAACTCAATAATCAACATGTTTTTTTATTTTCTTACTTTACCATTGCTACATTGGCTGACTTTTTTTCAGCTTCAAATTGTAGTTGTAAGAGTATGTAAAAGAAAATAAATGTAAATAACAACAACAGCTATTAAAGAATAGAGTGTTGCCACACAAGTATTTTTGACCGGGTGCAGTCAAGTTAATAATTAGTGTTTTTATGGGAATTGTTAAAATTTAAGTTTAAAATTTTTAAACGCACTAATAATCCCAAATTATTATTTTACTTATTAAGTAAAATATTTTTTATTAAAAATACCTTGAAATTGATTATTGAGGGGTTTAGCTGGATCCTATGCGCATTTCACTGTTGCTAATGCAGATCATCAGGGAACCTTTACCCAAATTTCTTAGAACAACTAGAGTTATTATGTTATAAACTTTCATTTAAACAAATGAGAAGCCTAACAACAAATAACAAAGTTGAAACAAGAACTCAATAATCAACATGTTTTTTTATTTTCTTACTTTACCATTGCTACATTGGCTGACTTTTTTTCAGCTTCAAATTGTAGTTGTAAGAGTATGTAAAAGAAAATAAATGTAAATAACAACAACAGATATTAAAGAATAGAGTGTTGCCACACAAGTATTTTTGACCGGGTGCAGTCAAGTTAATAATTAGTGTTTTTATGGGAATTGTTAAAATTTAAGTTTAAAATTTTTAAACGCACTAATAATCCCAAATTATTATTTTACTTATTAAGTAAAATATTTTTTATTAAAAATACCTTGAAATTGATTATTGAGGGGTTTAGCTGGATCCTATGCGCATTTCACTGTTGCTAATGCAGATCATCAGGGAACCTTTACCCAAATTTCTTAGAACAACTAGAGTTATTATGTTATAAACTTTCATTTAAACAAATGAGAAGCTTAACAACAAATAACAAAGTTGAAACAAGAACTCAATAATCAACATGTTTTTTTATTTTCTTACTTTACCATTGCTACATTGGCTGACTTTTTTTCAGCTTCAAATTGTAGTTGTAAGAGTATGTAAAAGAAAATAAATGTAAATAACAACAACAGCTATTAAAGAATAGAGTGTTGCCACACAAGTATTTTTGACCGGGTGCAGTCAAGTTAATAATTAGTGTTTTTATGGGAATTGTTAAAATTTAAGTTTAAAATTTTTAAACGCACTAATAATCCCAAATTATTATTTTACTTATTAAGTAAAATATTTTTTATTAAAAATACCTTGAAATTGATTATTGAGGGGTTTAGCTGGATCCTATGCGCATTTCACTGTTGCTAATGCAGATCATCAGGGAACCTTTACCCAAATTTCTTAGAACAACTAGAGTTATTATGTTATAAACTTTCATTTAAACAAATGAGAAGCCTAACAACAAATAACAAAGTTGAAACAAGAACTCAATAATCAACATGTTTTTTTATTTTCTTACTTTACCATTGCTACATTGGCTGACTTTTTTTCAGCTTCAAATTGTAGTTGTAAGAGTATGTAAAAGAAAATAAATGTAAATAACAACAACAGCTATTAAAGAATAGAGTGTTGCCACACAAGTATTTTTGACCGGGTGCAGTTAAGTTAATAATTAGTGTTTTTATGGGAATTGTTAAAATTTAAGTTTAAAATTTTTAAACGCACTAATAATCCCAAATTATTATTTTACTTATTAAGTAAAATATTTTTTATTAAAAATACCTTGACTGCACCCGGTCAAAAATACTTGTGTGGCAACACTCTATTCTTTAATAGCTGTTGTTGTTATTTACATTTATTTTCTTTTACATACTCTTACAACTACAATTTGAAGCTGAAAAAAAGTCAGCCAATGTAGCAATGGTAAAGTAAGAAAATAAAAAAACATGTTGATTATTGAGTTCTTGTTTCAACTTTGTTATTTGTTGTTAGGCTTCTCATTTGTTTAAATGAAAGTTTATAACATAATAACTCTAGTTGTTCTAAGAAATTTGGGTAAAGGTTCCCTGATGATCTGCATTAGCAACAGTGAAATGCGCATAGGATCCAGCTAAACCCCTCAATAATCAATTTCAAGGTATTTTTAATAAAAAATATTTTACTTAATAAGTAAAATAATAATTTGGGATTATTAGTGCGTTTAAAAATTTTAAACTTAAATTTTAACAATTCCCATAAAAACACTAATTATTAACTTGACTGCACCCGGTCAAAAATACTTGTGTGGCAACACTCTATTCTTTAATAGCTGTTGTTGTTATTTACATTTATTTTCTTTTACATACTCTTACAACTACAATTTGAAGCTGAAAAAAAGTCAGCCAATGTAGCAATGGTAAAGTAAGAAAATAAAAAAACATGTTGATTATTGAGTTCTTGTTTCAACTTTGTTATTTGTTGTTAGGCTTCTCATTTGTTTAAATGAAAGTTTATAACATAATAACTCTAGTTGTTCTAAGAAATTTGGGTAAAGGTTCCCTGATGATCTGCATTAGCAACAGTGAAATGCGCATAGGATCCAGCTAAACCCCTCAATAATCAATTTCAAGGTATTTTTAATAAAAAATATTTTACTTAATAAGTAAAATAATAATTTGGGATTATTAGTGCGTTTAAAAATTTTAAACTTAAATTTTAACAATTCCCATAAAAACACTAATTATAAACTATTTTATTTATTTGTTTTAAGTATTTTAAAAAATGTCCATGCAAAAAATATCAGTTTGTGGAGCATTGGTGACACAATTTTACACGACGCATAGCTTACACAACACAAGACCTTTTCTTTTTATTTTGTGACTGTCTGTCAAAAAAACTCAATATATACAAACATTAAAACATTATTATTGCGATTTGTCATATTTAGCTATATACATATGTGTGGATATTGCAATTGATTTTCAGATTGTTAGAATTCATAATGTAGGGTTTCTGCAAAAAATTTTTAAGTTATGTGAAAAATTTCACCTCTTAAATAAAAATCCTCCAAATATTTTTGCATTTTATGTCTAAAAAATTGAAAAAGCAATAATTGTAAAAATTCCCTACATTTTGCTCAAAATAAAAAATCTGTACTTTTCTCCCTACGCTTAAAATTTTACAGAAAAATCCCTACAAAAAGGGAAAACTCCCTACTTTTGGCATCACTGGCTCCGAGTCTGACTACAGGGTAGTTACAAGGGATCTGTATATTTGTATGTATAAAGTGATTGTTATTTGATAGACTTTGGGTTGCTGTTTTGAGTTATCGTTGGTATGCTTATGTAGGGTTATTGTATGTATACATTTATGTTTGCGATCTCTGGGGAAATAATCTAATAGCTGCAGAGAGTGGCAACCCTGTTGTGAATTGAAGTGGATAGGAGATGTATTTGGTAGTGTATGTATATGTTGTTGTATTAATGTATGTGATCGTATATATTTTTACTTTGAAGAATATCATTGCTTGTGTGTATTGTTTGGCCTTCGAGAGTTTTTCATACATATTTACAAATGAATGTGTATATGTTTTCTAGGCTATTGACGTTGCTATTCTTATGGAGATAGAAAATATTATGTTGACATATGGTTTATATGTACAAGTGAATTTCAGATGTTAAATATTTTGAATCAAATCAGGTTGATAAGCAGATTTTTTTAATAGGGGTAATGATATTTTTATTTCAGAATATTTTACTTTAATGTAGCAATTATAGGAAATAGCTTTTAAAGACATGCACCAAAACTTATAGAAGCATCTACTTTTACGTGTCCCGATTTTTCTCGTACCTTTGTAGTACAAACTGATGCTAGCGATTTTGATCTGGGTGTTGCTGTGTATATGAATTTCATCATATATCGTAATACCATCAGATAAATTATATTTGACGACTGCTACACGATTATCATATGAATTGTGGGAATTTGTATGTGTGTGTATATGTGAGTATGTATGTATGTGTGTGTATGTGTGTATGAATTTCATCATATATCGTAATAAATTAGAATTGATGACTACTACGCGATTCTCATATAAAGTATACAAGTATAAGAAATAATGTAGATTGTCATCAGTCTGCTTTGATATCTCAACAAGTGACAACCTATTTTCCCAACCAAAATTTAAAGTGTTTAAAATCCAAAAACTATAAAAGTGCTAGAACTAATTACTGTTTGTTAAACAAGTTTATAGTGTATAAAAAATAATTAAATAAATTGTTTATAACTAAAATAAATTGTTAATAATTAAAATAATTAAATAAATTATTTATAAATAAAATAATTATATTAATTAATAAACAAATATATAAAATGAATACTAAAAGTTGTGCAATCTGCAATAAAGTCTATATGACTCAAACAAAACTAAATCAGCATATGGAAACGCACTCATATGGAACTAGTAAGCTTGATCTTCAAAAAAAAATTTTTTGTGAGGACTGTGATGAGATGATCCCATCAAATGGTTACATGGCTCATGTCAGAACCACAAAACATAAAAACAGTTGTCACCTAGATCGAGACATATATCCTCCTCAACAAAAATGAGGATTTTATGTTTCCAGAGCAGTTTCTGAAATCTGCCAAGAGCTCTATACTACAACAGCTAATTGAATGTAGTAGGATACATACTACATTTAAATTTAATATGGAGCTCACATGCGATTATATGAAGACGGTGAATGATGAGATGAATGTTTCCCAACTGGTACATATTTCTAAAATTATGTTGGTGATTTTGTCTGATGTCATAGAGGATATATACAAGAAACAGGCCGAGGAGCTAAGAGCTAAAATGGAATAATTTCAAGAGAGGGATAGCGGATGGACCTTGATTTCAATAAATTCCCTTGAATTTAATATAAACAAGGCGTCCATAATAAGAGGATCGAGCTTTATCCCTCTCCAAAAAAAATATTGCAGTGAAATGTGCATGCATAAATGTCGAGAACAATGATATTTATTGCTTTAAATGATGTATCATTGCGGCTTTGAACACAAATAGCACTTTAGATCGAAGACAACAGAAAAACTATAGAAACTATAATATAACAAACATTTCTGATGAGAATATTAATATAGGGGCAATTGTATTAAATTTCGAAGGCGTAGAGTTTCCACTCCAATTGAAGCAGATTAAGCAATTCGAACGTGAAAATAATATGAGTATCAATGTATTTGGTCACAATGGAACATCGCTTATAGGACCATACTACATAACAAAAGGAGAACAACATGTTCATATTAATCTGTTATTGCTCCAGTCCGACGAAAACTTCCACTATGTGCTCATCACGGATATATCAAAGTAAGTTTAATTTTTGCATATAAGAGAAATATGTTTTCATATCTATTTAAAAAGTTACTTCTTATTGGTATATTTATTTATTTCTTATTTTAATATCCTCTTTTCCTTAGACTCCTTCGTTCCAGCATAACATCTCACGTAAATAAGATACATATTTGCAACACCTGCCTATTTTATGCACAGGATGATTATGTGTATAATCACCACAAAAATGTTTGTGGGAAAAAAAGTCATCAGAATGCCCGAAGATAAATCTATCATCAAGTTTCAAAACTACTACAAACAGTTAGATGTACCATTTGTAATCTACGCAGACTTTGAGTCTATTTTGGAAAAAGTTGATAATCCTGTAAGTAAAAGCACTACAAATGTACAGAAACATCATGCGTGTGCATTCGCCTATTTTATTAATTATAGCTTTAAGAGCGAAAATAATTTATATAGACATTATTTTGGTGAAGATTCGGCGAACATATTTATCAAAAAAATAGTTGAAGATTGTACAGATATTTATCTAAATTATTTACTTAAAGTTAAGAAAATGTTCATGACCCCAATAGAAATAACTCAATATAATAATGCACAAAATTGTCATATATGTAAGAAAATATTAAATAATGATAAAGTTAGAGATCATTGTCCTCTTACGGGTAATTATCGTGGGGCAGCTCATAGCGACTGTAATTTGAATTATAAAACTCCTCATTTTATACCGGTTATCTTGCATAATCTTTCTGCATACGATATGCACTTATTTTTCAAAGAACTTTCTACTATAAAAAATTCCACAATAAAAGTGATTCCCCAGAAAACAGAGCGTTATATTTCTCTTACAATTTCCATCAGTTTAGATGCAAAACATGGATTCCAAATAAGATTTATAGACTCGTTTAGATTTATGGCTTCGAGTTTAGATACGTTAGCGAAAAATCTTGATAGCAATGATTTTAATACTATTCGATCATGTTTAGTTGCTGAAGCTCATTTCAACCTGATTAGAAGAAAGGGTATATTTTCGTACTCTTACATGGATTCCAAGACTAAGTTTAAGGAAATTAAACTCCCTAGTAGAGAAGAATTCTACAATATTCTAACGAATGAAAAATGTGATGTAGTCGAGTATGAACATGCTCAACAAAAATGGAGTAAGTTTAACTGTAAAACCCTCCTTGACTATACTGAACTCTATTTAAAGACATATGTTCTTCTTTAACCGACGTGTTTGAAAATTTTAGGAAAATTTGTAAAGATATATACGATTTGGACCCCTGCCACTATTATACAGCACCAGGCTTATCTTGGGATGCAATGTTGAAAACCACAGAAGTTTCACGCGAGCTGTTCACTGATTCCGAAATGTATATGTTTATGCAAAACGGAATAAGAGGTGAACTAGTTCAATACTCACAAAGATATTCGAAGGCGAATAATAAGTATTTGCAAGATTTTGATGCATCAAAACCATCAGAATTTCTTGTCTATTTAGACGCTATCAATTTGTATGGTTGGGCGATGTCGGAATATCTTCCTTGCGGTGAATTTGAGTGGGTATGTGATACTGATTTTGATGTTATCAAAATTTCTGATACTGCAGAGTATGGGTACATTTTGGAGGTGGATATAGATTATCCCGATTCAGTGCATGATCTACATGATTTACCATTTTGTCCTCAAACTAAGCCCGTGGGAGGATCCAAAATAAAAAAATTAGTTGCAGACTTACACTCAAAAACAAATTACATCATACACTTTAGAATTTTAAAACAAGCCAATTCAAATGGCCTCATCTTAAAACAAATTCATAGAATACTCAGATTTAAGTAATCCCCTTGGCTTAAAAAATATATTGACTTAAACACATTTCATAGGACAAAAGCTAAAAATAATTTTGAAAAAGATTTCTTCAAACTTTTAAACAATGGAAAACATTGAAAAACGTAGGGACATTAGAATTGCCTCTTCTTGGGAAACAACAAACAGGAATTATTTATGTCTCAGAGCATTAATTGCGAAACCAAATTTTAAGCTGTTAACAAAATTTTCTGACGATATGTATGCGGTAGAGTTAGAAAAAATGGAACCACTATATGATAAACCTATATATGTTTGTTTCACAGTACTGGAGTGTGGATAATGTATGACTTCCATTATGGCTTCATGAAGCCTAAATTTGGAGAGAACATTTCTCTCAACTATATGGATACTGACTCATTTATTTATTCAATTAAAACTGATGATTTTTACGATGACATCCGTAATGATATTAGTTGGAATAGAATATCCTATAGATAACCAATTTCATTTGCCGCTACTCAATAAGAAGGTTTTGGGAATGATGAAAGATGAAAACAATGGGGATATAATGACAGAGTTTGTTGGTTTAAGAGCAAAAATGTATTCTCTGCAACTATTCGCTCGGAAGCTGTTAAAAAATCTAAAGGGGTCAAAAAGTCTGTAATTAAAAAGTTGTCCATTAATGACTACAAAAGTTGCTTATTTGAATCCAAAATTATCTCGGATGAAATGTTTTTGTTTAGATCTAAAACACATAACTATATACCCAAAAACTACATAAAATAGCACTTAGCTTTTCTGATGATAAAAGAAATATAATGAAAGATAAAATTAAAACGCGCGCGGGGGGACATTACATAGACCGAAACAATGAAAAAATGGAGGTAGAATAGAATGCTTCCTACTAAATTGCATGGAAGATGACAACGAAAATTTAATTTTGTACTAATTGTATTTATTTATTAATGTATTTCTTTATGTATTTATTATTTATTTATTTGTTTTCTCGTTGTACCTTCATAGTGAACAGAAGTATTAGCGGAATTTCTTTTTACATACTAAACCAAAAAAACCATACAAAAAAAAATATTTGTAGTACATAATATTTGTTGTACATTAACTTTGATAAACAAGCTATTTTTGCTTTGCTAATATTTTTTTTTTACATAGACAGTAATAACTAAAACAAAAAAAAAACAAAAACAACCGTAAACAAAATAACTTAAAGTGCCCTTGAGGAATACTTTATATGAGTACCTCGAAAACAAATAATTGTGAAGTGAGTGATAACGGCAGAAATGCCTATCTTACTGTGAGCTCTGATGATCTTAATGATAACAATAAAATTAACAAATTTGATGATAGACTTACTGGGAGTTCTGATGATCTTAATTTAAAAAAAATAAATAAAAAACTTGATGACAGACTTTTTTTAACGGCTAAGCCAATTTTTCGTCAGCGATCAACTTCGCTTTGTCCAATGTCAACTGATTCGTTAACATTACAGTTGCCCACTACTTCGTCATTTAAATCAGCGATATCATCCGATTCATCACTTACCCAATTAGTCACTGAAAATAAAAAAAGCCCAAAACCCAAGGTCCAAATTGGAATGGACCGATATATTATTGTGGGAAAGCGCGGGCGAAGCCCAAATTCTACTAAAATTGCATCTGCTTCAAAGGTATCTAGGGATAACAGCGCATCCTCCACTAATCGTTTTCAAATATTGCAAGATGACAACGACATACCTGATATATCCGCGAACAAAACCTCCAAGCCGCCACCAATCTATTTTAGAGAAAAAAATTCAAACGCTCTTATTAAGAAATTAATTTCGGTCATTGGTGAGAATAAATTTCACATTGTTCCAATAAAACGTGGCAATATCGATGAAACGAAAATTCAAATTTATGACGAAACAGATTTCCGCAAAATGGTTTCTGAATTTGAAAAAAATAAAACAAGTTTCTAGACATACCAGCTTAAGAGTGCTAAAGGCCTGCAGATCGTATCTTATGTTGTTCCCGAAGAAATAAAAGATGCACTCGTCCTCCAGGGATTCAAGGTAAAAAATGTTTCCAATATAATAAATAGGGAGAAGATTCCCCAGCCTCTATTTCGCGTAGAACTTGAGCCGAATGATATAAAATTGAGAAAAAATGAGACGCACCCAATTTATAATTTAAAATATCTTTTATACCGAAAAATAACAGTTGAAGAACCACACAAACGTTCTGGACCCGTACAGTGCCATAATTGTCAAGAATATGGCCACACAAAAACTTACTGCAAATTACCTACAGTTTGTGTTATTTGCGGTGAATTGCACGGTACTGCTAGTTGTACTAAACCAAAAGATCAATCAGAAAAAAAATGCATTAATTGTGGAGGTAATCACACCGCTAATTATACAGGATGTCCTGTATATTCTTTCGTTAAAAAGACTATGGGGCAAAAACCTAAAGTAGCTCCAGCACAAACAGCAAACGCTTACTCCGCCACTCTTGCGCAAGTGAGCCAACCAGTTAATTCACGTGTATCGTATGCCGATGCTGCTAAGGCAAGCTCTATTCCCTCACAATATGTTCCACGGCCAAATACTTCAACAAATACAAACTCAGGCTTTAATTTTAATCGCCTTGAAGCTACTATTGAAAATCTGGTGCAAACTATAAATAATTTTACAACAAATATGACTAGCATGATGCAAGAAATGCTGAGAATGCAGAATACTCTGCTTCAAGCATTAGTCAACAAACCATGAACACGTTAAAAATATGTTTCTGGAACGCAAACGGCATTCGCCAACACAAAACGAACTTGAGCACTTCCTCACGGAAAAAAATATTGATATAATGTTAGTCTCTGAGACTCATTTGACTTCGAGAAGCCTGTTTAAAATTTATGGCTACACTTTATATGATTCATGCACTGAATTGAGATAATCTATATCCACTTCCGAAATGTACCCGTATTCTGCAGTATCAGAAATTTTTTAACATCAAAATCAGTATCGCCCAACCATACAAATTGCTAGCGTCTAAATAGACAACAAATTTCGATGGTTTTGATGCATAAAAATCTTCTAAATACTTATTATTCGCCTTCGAATATCTTTGTGAGCATTGAACTAGTCCACCTCTTATTCCGTTTTACATAAACAATAACATTTCGGAATCAGTGAACAGCTGGAGTGAAACTTCTGTGGTTTTCAACATTGCATCCCAAGATAAGCTTGGTGCTGTATAATAGTGGCAGGGGTCCAAATCGTATATATCTTTACAAATTTTCCTAAAATTTTCAAACACGTCGGTTAAAGAAGAACATATGTCTTTAAATAGAGTTCAGTATAGTCAAGGAGGGTTTTACAGTTAAACTTACTCCATTTTTGTTGAGCATGTTCATACTCGACTACATCACATTTTTCATTCGTTAGAATATTGTAGAATTCTTCTCTACTAGGGAGTTTAATTTCCTTAAACTTAGTCTTGGAATCCATGTAAGAGTACGAAAATATACCCTTTCTTCTAATCAGGTTGAAATGAGCTTCAGCAACTAAACATGATCGAATAGTATTAAAATCATTGCTATCAAGATTTTTCGCTAACGTATCTAAACTCGAAGCCATAAATCTAAACGAGTCTATAAATCTTATTTGGAATCCATGTTTTGCATCTAAACTGATGGAAATTGTAAGAGAAATATAACGCTCTGTTTTCTGGGGAATCACTTTTATTGTGGAATTTTTTATAGTAGAAAGTTCTTTGAAAAATAAGTGCATATCGTATGCAGAAAGATTATGCAAGATAACCGGTATAAAATGAGGAGTTTTATAATTCAAATTACAGTCGCTATGAGCTGCCCCACGATAATTACCCGTAAGAGGACAATGATCTCTAACTTTATCATTATTTAATATTTTCTTACATATATGACAATTTTGTGCATTATTATATTGAGTTATTTCTATTGGGGTCATGAACATTTTCTTAACTTTAAGTAAATAATTTAGATAAATATCTGTACAATCTTCAACTATTTTTTTGATAAATATGTTCGCCGAATCTTCACCAAAATAATGTCTATATAAATTATTTTCGCTCTTAAAGCTATAATTAATAAAATAGGCGAATGCACACGCATGATGTTTCTGTACATTTGTAGTGCTTTTACTTACAGGATTATCAACTTTTTCCAAAATAGACTCAAAGTCTGCGTAGATTACAAATGGTACATCTAACTGTTTGTAGTAGTTTTGAAACTTGATGATAGATTTATCTTCGGGCATTCTGATGACTTTTTTTCCCACAAACATTTTTGTGGTGATTATACACATAATCATCCTGTGCATAAAATAGGCAGGTGTTGCAAATATGTATCTTATTTACGTGAGATGTTATGCTGGAACGAAGGAGTCTAAGGAAAAGAGGATATTAAAATAAGAAATAAATAAATATACCAATAAGAAGTAACTTTTTAAATAGATATGAAAACATATTTCTCTTATATGCAAAAATTAAACTTACTTTGATATATCCGTGATGAGCACATAGTGGAAGTTTTCGTCGGACTGGAGCAATAACAGATTAATATGAACATGTTGTTCTCCTTTTGTTATGTAGTATGGTCCTATAAGCGATGTTCCATTGTGACCAAATACATTGATACTCATATTATTTTCACGTTCGAATTGCTTAATCTGCTTCAATTGGAGTGGAAACTCTACGCCTTCGAAATTTAATACAATTGCCCCTATATTAATATTCTCATCAGAAATGTTTGTTATATTATAGTTTCTATAGTTTTTCTGTTGTCTTCGATCTAAAGTGCTATTTGTGTTCAAAGCCGCAATGATACATCATTTAAAGCAATAAATATCATTGTTCTCGACATTTATGCATGCACATTTCACTGCAATATTTTTTTTGGAGAGGGATAAAGCTCGATCCTCTTATTATGGACGCCTTGTTTATATTAAATTCAAGGGAATTTATTGAAATCAAGGTCCATCCGCTATCCCTCTCTTGAAATTATTCCATTTTAGCTCTTAGCTCCTCGGCCTGTTTCTTGTATATATCCTCTATGACATCAGACAAAATCACCAACATCATTTTAGAAATATGTACCAGTTGGGAAACATTCATCTCATCATTCACCGTCTTCATATAATCGCATGTGAGCTCCATATTAAATTTAAATGTAGTATGTATCCTACTACATTCAATTAGCTGTTGTAGTATAGAGCTCTTGGCAGATTTCAGAAACTGCTCTGGAAACATAAAATCCTCATTTTTGTTGAGGAGGATATATGTCTCGATCTAGGTGACAACTGTTTTTATGTTTTGTGGTTCTGACATGAGCCATGTAACCATTTGATGGGATCATCTCATCACAGTCCTCACAAAAAATTTTTTTTTGAAGATCAAGCTTACTAGTTCCATATGAGTGCGTTTCCATATGCTGATTTAGTTTTGTTTGAGTCATATAGACTTTATTGCAGATTGCACAACTTTTAGTATTCATTTTATATATTTGTTTATTAATTAATATAATTATTTTATTTATAAATAATTTATTTAATTATTTTAATTATTAACAATTTATTTTAGTTATAAACAATTTATTTAATTATTTTTTATACACTATAAACTTGTTTAACAAACAGTAATTAGTTCTAGCACTTTTATAGTTTTTGGATTTTAAACACTTTAAATTTTGGTTGGGAAAATAGGTTGTCACTTGTTGAGATATCAAAGCAGACTGATGACAATCTACATTATTTCTTATACTTGTATACTTTATATGAGAATCGCGTAGTAGTCATCAATTCTAATTTATTACGATATATGATGAAATTCATACACACATACACACACATACATACATACTCACATATACACACACATACAAATTCCCACAATTCATATGATAATCGTGTAGCAGTCGTCAAATATAATTTATCTGATGGTATTACGATATATGATGAAATTCATATACACAGCAACACCCAGATCAAAATCGCTAGCATCAGTTTGTACTACAAAGGTACGAGAAAAATCGGGACACGTAAAAGTAGATGCTTCTATAAATTTTGGTGTATGTCTTTAAAAGCTATTTCCTATAATTGCTACATTAAAGTAAAATATACTGAAATAAAAATATCATTACCCCTATTAAAAAAATCTGCTTATCAACCTGATTTGATTCAAAATATTTAACATCTGAAATTCACTTGTACATATAAACCATATGTCAACACAATATTTTCTATCTCCATAAGAAAAGCAACGTCAATAGCCTAGAAAACATATACACATTCATTTGTAAATATGTATGAAAAACTCTCGAAGGCTAAACAATACACACAAGCAATGATATTCTTCAAAGTAAAAATAGATACGATCACATACATTAATACAGCAACATGTAGATACATTACCAAATACATTCCCTATCCACTTCCATGTACAACAGGGTTGCCACTCTCTGTAGCTATTAGATTATTTCCCCAGAGATCGCAAACATAAATGCCTACATATAATAACCCTACATAAGCATACCAACGATAACTCAAAACAACAACCCAAAGTCTATCAAATAACAATCACTACATACACACAAATGCACAGATCCCTTGTCACTACCCTGCAGTCAGACTGGATGCAAGTGTCTTAGTGTCAACACTAAAATTCTAGTAACAATTTTGGTATAATAAGTTTTCTACTATCCACCAGTATAAAAGAAGGAGAGAGGTTGAATTGACAATAACTTGTCAATATACATACATTTGTATGTACTGAGTTCTCGTTGTAGCTTCATAGTGAACAGACGTAATAGCGGAATTTTTCTCACATACAAACTAAACAAAAAAAAATCATACAAAAAATATTCGTAGTACATATTAAATTTGATAAATAAGCTTTTTTTGCTTTGCTAATATTTTTATATATAGAAATAACAAAATCAAAAAAGAACCGTAAACAAAAAAACATACAAAGTACCCTTGAGGAATACTCTTTATGGGTACCGCAAAAGAAAAAATAGTGAAGTGAGTTCTAACGGCAGAAATGCCTATTTTACTGTGAGTTTTGATGCTCATAATGATAACAATAAAAATAAAAAATCTGATAATAGACTTGCTGTGAGTTCTGAAGCTATTAATAAAAATCAAAAATCTGATAGACTTTTTCTAACGGCAAAACCACAGTTTCGTCAGCGATCAACTTCGCTTTGTCCAATGCCAACTAGTGAATCGTTGATATTATTGCCTAGTACTGCCACATTTAACTCAACGATATCACCCGCTTCGGGCTCGGGGTCACCACTTAACCAAGTTGTCACTGAAAATAAGAGTAGCCCAAAACCCAAGGTCCAAGTCGGAATGGACAGATACATTACAATTTTAAAGCGCGGGCGAAGCCCTAATTCTACTAAAATTGCATCTGCTCCAAAGATGTCTAGGGATAACAGCGCATCCTCAACTAATCGCCAAAACCGCTTTAAAATTCTTCAAGATGACAACGACAAACCCGAGGTATCCTCGAACAAAACATCCAAGCCGCCACCAATCTATTTGAGACAAAAAAATTCAAATGCCCTTATTAAAAAATTAATTTCGGACATTGGTGAGAATAAATTTCACATTGTTCCAATAAAACGTGGCAACATAGATGAAACTAAAATCCAAATTTATGACGAAAAAGATTTCCGCCAAATGGTTGCTGAATTTGAAAAAAGTAAAACAAGCTTCTACACATACAAACTTAAGAGCGCTAAAGGCATGCAGATCGTATTGAAGGGCATAGATTCTTATGTTGTCCCCGAAGAAATAAAAGATGCACTCGTCCTCCAGGAGTTCAAGGTAAAAAATGTGTCCAATATAATAAATAGAGAAAAGATTCCCCAACCCCTATTTCGTGTTGAACTTGAGCCTAATGATATAAAATTGAAAAAAAATGAGACGCATCCAATTTATAATTTAAAATACCTCTTGTACCAAAAAATCACAGTTGAAGAGCCACATAAGCGTTCAGGTCCTGTACAGTGCCATAATTGCCAAGAATATGGCCATACAAAAACATACTGCAATTTACCCTCTGTTTGTGTTGTGTGTGGCGAATTACACGGCACCGCTAGCTGCAACAAACCAAAAGATCAAAGTGATAAAAAATGCAGTAATTGTGGACGTAATCACACCGCTAACTACAGAGGTTGTCCTGTGTACTCTTTTGTAAAGAAGACTATGGTGCAAAAACCTAAATTAGCTCCAGCTCAATCAGCAAACTCTTACTCTGCCACTTTTCTGCAAATGAGCCAACCAGTTACTTCCCGTGTATCGTATGCAGATGCTGCTAAGGCTAGTTCTATTCCGACACAAAATGTTTCACCGCAAAATAATTCAACAAATACAAACTCAAACTTTAATTTTAATCGCCTTGAAGCCACTATTGAAAATCTTGTGCAAACTATAAACAATTTTACAAAAAATATGACTAGCATGATGCAAGAAATGTTGCGAATGCAGAATACTCTGCTTCAAGCAATACTTAATAAGCCATGAACACGTTAACAATATGTTTCTGGAACGCAAACGGCCTTCGCCAACATAAAAATGAACTTGAGCACTTCCTGACGGAGAAAAATATTGATATAATGTTAGTATCTGAGACTCATTTGACTTCGAGAAGTCTTTTTAAAATTTATGGCTACACTATATATGATACAAAGGACCCTAGAGGAAGGGCTTGCGGTGGATCAGCAATTCTAATAAAGTCAAGACTCAAGCACTATGTTCTTGATAACATTTGTGAAGAATACCTACAAGCAACAAATATTGGCATTGAAAGTTTTTGTTCAAATTTCGTTATATCATCAATTTACTCCCCTCCCAGATTTTCAATCACTGAGAATCAATATGAGGATTTCTACAAATCTCTTGGACCTTGTTTTGTATCAGCTGGAGACTACAATGCGAAACATACGTTCTGGGGTTCGCGCCTTGTTACACCCAGAGGTCGAGCATTGTTCAACACTATTTCAAAAATGGGCTTGGATGTCATTTCGAGTGGGGAGCCCACTTATTGGCCTACTGACATACAAAAAATTCCGGATGTTATAGATTTTGGAGTCATAAAAAATATCTCTAGGGATTTAATTCAAGTTCAAGCTTCTCTTGATCTCTCGTCCGATCACTCCCCGACGATCATTACAATTTGTAGCCCATTAAGAAGTAACTTACATGACCCATATGTGAAGATGATCAATCGTGTTAATTGGCTGGGGTTCAAAAAATATCTCAGCAGTCATTGTACGGAAAACATTACGCTTAGAACACCCGATGATATTGAATCGAACATTGCCAATCTCAGCGAGAATATTAAACAGGCTGCTGAACATGCCACTATCTCCCATCCGCAGATTGGGTTTAATAAAATTTATTCTACAGACATTGAACGTCTCGTACGTGAAAAAAGAAGGGCTAGAAGGGAATGGCAACAGCACAGATCACCACAAAATAAAATCAGATTTAAAGAGTGCACTAAACGACTCCAACAGTTGCTTGCATCTGAAAAAATTGCATCTCTTAAAAATTATCTGGAGGGTCTTGATGTTACACCGGCGTCTAATTACTCCTTGTGGCGCGCTGCTAGAAAGCTTAAAACACCCGTCGAGTATAAGCCACCTCTACGCACATATACCGGAGGTTGGGCAAGAAGCGATACTGAAAAAGGTAAAATATTTGCTGAGCACTTAAAATCCGTTTTTACGCAAAATATATGTACTGGTGTTGCTGATTTGCCGAATGCATATAGTCGCTCTACCCCCTCAACACATAAAGTTTAAGACGCGTGATTTACAAAAATTAATTGCCGAACTCAACCCGAAAAAAGCTCCGGGTATTGATGAAATTAGTAACCAGATGCTGATAATGTTGCCTCGTATAGCTATTAGCATCCTGCTATTCATTTTTAATGCCATTTTACGATATTATCCAAACAGCTGGAAGCTTGCCAAGGTTAAAATGATTCCAAAGCCGGGCAAAGATCTTACCAAAGCTGAGTCATATAGGCCAATAAGTTTACTGTCAACAATGTCAAAGCTTTTCGAAAAACTGCTCATGACAAAATTGTCCCCAATTCTAGTTAGTAGTGGGTGCATACCGGACCACCAATTTGGTTTTAGAAGTCAGCATAGCACCATTGAACAAACTCATAGATTGGTTCAATTTATAAGAAAAACTTTTGAAGAAAAAAAGTATTGCTCTGCGCTGTTTATAGACATTTCCCAGGCATTTGATAAAGTGTGGCATGAAGGCCTAATATTAAAATTGAAGACTTACTTACCAATAAACATTTTAAATCTTTTGGAAAGTTACATTATTTCCCGTAAGTTCACTGTTGCGGAAGGAGACTTTACAAGTAGGCCTGAAACAATTTCATCTGGTGTGCCACAGGGGAGTATACTGGGACCAGTTTTATATTTAATTTATACTTGTGATATGCCTGTGAGCAGTAGTATCCATACTTCCACATTTGCCGACGATACAGCCTGCCTTAGTATGCATGAAAACCCTGATGAGGCATCCCGCAAACTCCAGGAACACATTAGCCAGATGGAGCTTTGGTTAAACTTATGGAGAATCAAGGTAAATGAACAAAAGTGTGTTCAAGTAACATTTACTTTACGAAGAGATACTTGTTCCCCCATTCGGATTAACAATCAAGTTGTTTCTCAACATTCACAAGTGAAATATCTTGGTATACACCCTGATCGACGACTTACATGGAAACACCACATTGACTCTAAGTTAACTCAAATGAAACTTAAATTAACTCAGGTACATTGGCTGATTGGTCGAAATTCAACACTTAGCCTAGACTGTAAACTTTTAATATACAAGTCGCTTTTAAAGCCAATATGGTGCTACGGAATTCAACTATGGGGCACTGCTTCAGCTTAAAATGTAGAGAAAATTCAACGCAGGCAAAACAAAATTTTACGCATGATAACATCGGCTCCATGGTACATCAAAAATTCAAATATATATGGTGATTTGAATATGCCTCTAGTGACTGAAGAAATTGCAAAATACGCAGGCAAATATCTAACAAAACTCGAATCACATCCTAATCCGCTTGCTCGTAATATTTTGAACTTTACTGGACACATCCGCCTAAAAAAGAGGGATACAAGGGCTCTTATTCACAGCACTCCAGATGGGACTGCTTGAAAATACTTCTGATTTGATTATCACTACTTATGTATTATTTATAACTATCACTAAGTTTATGTCCGATACTCGTCGGGCCTAATAATTATACCCAGCTAAAAAAATATGTATGGTCCATATATTTTTAATATATGAATGTATATAAATATATATGAATATGTATGAATTAATGTATGGAAATATAAAGGATTATACATTGCAAAAGTGTTATATACGAATTGATATATGGACTAGTGTATGAAATTTATTATAATATATGAGGTCATATATGGAAATTTAATTATGAAGCTCTTCATATGTGGATCCATATAAAAATTTATGCATACATGATATCTCACATAAGATAGTTTTTGCAATCAAAAAAGCTTGCATTTTATTAACTCGAATTTTTTCTCTCTTTTGTACCACTGGTGAATTGAAAATCTATTAGATAATACATACGGTTTGAAAAGTGTATATGCGTACAGCCTTAACGTTTAAAAAATAAACCCCATTCTTGTACGATTTTATACATTGCGGCCGTATTAAATAAACGAAATAATCCAAAGGATATTTCAGTCATTAATTTTATAGAAACAAAGTTCATATTACTGCAAAAAAATGATTGAAAACTAGTGCTGATATAAAATTGATAATTTTTTTTAATGATTAATTGCATTAGTTTTTAATCTAAATTCTTATTAAATTAAATTTTATGTACGCAGATAAGTTTTGTGTTTTTTAAGTAATCGATGCACCTCTTCTATTAAAATTATGAAAAATGTCCTTAAGTTCGTTTTTAATTATTTATCCACCAATCAAATGTTTCATCAAATACAACTTTGATGTTTAAAATCTTAAAAAAAGTAATTTTAATAAATACGAATATGAATTTACACATATGTATGTATGTACTTATGTACGAAAATGTATGTACGAAAATGTATGAATATATATTATCATATATGGTCATATACCCTCATTTTTCGGATCCGAACCATATATGGGATATCATATATGCTCCATACATATTTTTTTAGCTGGGTATTTAGATTTAAGATTTGATTACTTATTGTTAGTTAATTTTTGAAGATACAATAAATAAATATATATGAAAAAAATAAAACTTCAATGTTTAGAATCTTAAAAAAAGTAATTTTAATAAATATGTATTTACAAATATGTACACGTATGAAAATTTATGAATATATTATCATATGTATATGGTCATATCAAAGTTCTCGTTGTACCTTCATAGTGAACAGACGTAATAGCGGAATTTTTCTTACATACAAACTAAACAAAAAAAATAATACAAAAAATATTCGTAGTACATATTGACTTTAATAAATAAGCTTTATTTGCTTTGCAAATATTTTTTACATATAGAAACAACAAAAACAAAAAAAAACCGTAAACAAAAAAAGCAAACAAAGTGCCTTTGAGGAATACTCTATATGAGTACCTCAAAGGAAAAATATAGTGAAGTGAGTTCTAACGGCAGAAATGCCTATTTTACTGTGAGTTTTGATGCTCATAATGATAACTATAAAAATAAAAAATCTGATAATAGACTTGCTGTGAGTTCTGAAGCTCTTAATAAAAATCAAAAATCTGATAATAGACTTTTTCTAACGGCAAAACCACAGTTTCGTCAGCGATCAACTTCGCTTTGTCCAATACCAACTAGTGAATCGTTGACATTATTGCCTAGTACTTCTACATTTAACTCAGCGATATCACCCGCTTCGGGCTCGAGGTTATCACTTAACCAAGTTGTCACTGAATATAAGATTAGCCCAAAACCCAAAGTCTAAGTCGGAATGGACAGATATATCACAATTTTAAAGCGCGGGCCAAGCCCAAATTCATCAAAAATTTCATCGGTTCCCAAGATATCCAGGGATAACGTCGCCGCAGCAGTTAACCGTCAAAATCGTTTTTCAATATTGCAAGCAAATAACGACCAAGATGCTGTTTCATCAAAAAAAAACTTCCAAGCCACCACCAATATACCTGAGAGAAAAAAATTCGAATGCCCTTATTAAAAAATTAGTCTCGGCAGTTGGTGAGAACGCATTTCACGTTATTCCAATAAAACGTGGTAAAATTGATGAAACGAAAATTCAAATATACGAAGAAAAAGATTTCCGCAAAATTATTACTGATTTCGAAAAAAATAAAACAAATTTATTAATTAAAAGTGCTAAAGGTATGCAGATCGTATTGAAGGGCATTGATGTTTATGTTAATCCCGACGAAATAAAAGATGCACTCAACATACAAGGATTTAAGGTAAAAAGTGTTACTAATATAATCAATAGAGAGAAGATCCCCCAGCCTCTATTTCGTGTTGAACTGGAGCCAAATGATATACAGTTGAAAAAGAACGAGACACATCCAATTTATAGCCTAAAATACCTTTTATACCGAAAAATTACAGTTGAAGAGCCATATAAGCGTTCAGGTCCCGTACAGTGCCACAATTGCCAAGAATATGGTCAATATGTAAATTGCAATTTACTTACAGTTTGTGTTATCTGCGGTGAATTGCATGGTACTGATAGCTGCACGAAGCCAAAAGATCAAGCAGAAAAAAAATGTAGTAATTGTGGAGGTAATCACACCGCTAACTACAGAGGATGCCCTGTATATTCTTTTGTTAAACAGGTCATGGCTCAAAAACCTAAACTAGCTCCACCTCAAGGAGCAAACGCTTACTACACCACTCTTCCTCAAACAAGCCAACCAGTTAGTTCACGTGTATCGTATGCCGATGCTGCTAAGACTAGTTCTATTCCCACACAAAATGTTCCACCGCCAAATAACTCAACGAATGCAAACTCAAGCTTTAACTTTAGTCGCCTTGAAGCTACTATTGAGAATCTGGTGATAACTATTAATAGTTTTACAACAAATATGACTAGCATGATGCAAGAAATGCTGCGAATGCAGAATACACTGTTTCAGGCATTAGTTAAGAAGCCAGGAAACGTTAAAAATATGTTTCTGGAACGCAAACGGCATTCGCCAACATAAAAATGAACTTGAGCACTCCTCACGGAAAAAAATATTGATATAATGTTGGTCTCTGAGACTCATTCGACTTCGAGAAGCCTTTTAAGGTGGCTACACCTTATATGTTTCAAAAGACCCGAGAGGAAGAGCATGCGGTAGATCAGCAATTCTAATAAAGTCTAGACTTAAACATTATATTATTGACAACATTTGTGAGGAATATCTACAAGCAACGAATATTTGTGTTGAAAATTTTTGCACAAATTTTGTGATATCATCAATTTACTCCCCTCCCAGATTCGCAATTACTGAGAATCAATACGAGGATTTCTATAAATCTCTTGGCCCTTGTTTCGTAGCAGCTGACGACTACAATGCCAAACATACGTTCTGGGGTTCTCGTCATATCACACAGAGGTCGAGCATTGTTCAACACAATTTCAAAAATGGGCTTGGACGTTATTTCGAGTGGGGAGCCTACTTACTGGCCTACTGACATAAATAAAATTCCGGATGTTATAGATTTTGGCGTCATGAAAAAATTTCTAGAGAATTAATTAACGTTGAAGCTTCTTTAGATCTCTCGTCCGATGACTCTCCCACGATCGTTACAATCTGTAGCCCACAGAGAAGTGATTTACCTCACTCGTATGTGAAGATGATGAGTCGTGTAAATTGGCTGCGATTCAAAAAATATCTTAGTAGTCATTGCACGGAAACCATTACGCTAAGAACACCCGAGGATATTGAAGCTAACATCGCCAACATAAACGAAATGATTAAACAGGCTGCTGAACATGTTACTACCTCCCATCCGCAGACTCGATTTAATAAAATTTATTCTACCGATATTGAACGTGCCTTATGTGAAAAAAGAAGAGCTAGAAGGGAATGGCAACAGCACAGATCACCACAACTTAAAATCAGATTTAAAGAGTGCACTAAACGACTCCAAGAGTTACTTGCAATTGAAAAAACTGCATCTCTTGAAAATTATCTGGAAGGTATTGATGTCACACCAGCATCTAATTACTCTTTGTGGCGCGCTGCTAGAAAGCTGAAAACCCCCGTTGAGCTTAAACCACCTCTGCGCACATCTACCGGAGGTTGGGCAAGAAGCGATACTGAAAAAGGTAACATATTTGCTAATCATTTAAAATACGTATTTACCCCAAACACATGTACTGGTGTTGCTGATTTACCAAGTGTAGTTGCTCTACCCCCGCGACCCATAAAGTTTAAGATGCGCGATGTACAAAAAGTAATTGCTGAACTTAATCCGAAGAAAGCTCCAGGTATTGACGGAATTAGTAACAAGATGCTGACGAACTTGCCTCATATTGCAATAAGAATACTGTTATTTATTTTTAATGCCATTTTACGACTGGAGTATTATCCACTCAGCTGGAAGCTTGCCAAAGTCAAAATGATATCAAAAAAAATTTTTTTTTATATGAATTGTAATGAAGTTTTCTTTCAAAAACATTAAAACATACTGATTTTTGCCAAGTAATAAAGAAGTTATGTACTAACGAATAAAAAAAGTCAGGGCCAAAAATTAAAAAATAAATTTTTCAAGTCAAATAACTTGGAAACTGAAAGAGATGAAATGGTACTCTCAGCATGTTTTATTTTTATTTCTTAACGTAGATTGTCCCGCTGAAAAAATTATTGAAATCGGTCCCTATTTACAAAAGTTACAAGCTCCGAAAGAATTTCGATACCCGCACTTTCCCACTTTGAGGCTGTTTGGAGCTACCCTGTCTTACAACAGGGTGCCTCAAAATATGCTTTCTAAAAATTTCAACACTTCTACTTTCCAAAACAGTTGGTTTCATCGAAATCGGTTAACTAGTTCAAAAGTTGCGGACTTTTTACCACTTTTTTTTTAATTCACGCCACTGTGCAAAGCCAGGCAAAGATCTTACCAAGGCTGAGTCATATAGGCCTATAAGCTTACTATCAACAGTCTCAAAACTTTTCGAAAAGCTGCTCATGACTAAATTGTCCACAATTTTAGCTGATAATGGATGCATCCCGGACCATCAATTTGGCTTTAGAAGTCAGCATAGCACTATTGAGCAAACGCATAGATTGGTTCAAGTTATAAGGAGGACTTTTGAAGAAAAGAAGTATTGTTCTGCCCTTTTTATTGATGTTTCTCAGGCATTTGACAAAGTATGGCACAAAGGCCTATTTTTAAAATTGAAGACATATTTTCCAATAAATATAGAACAACTTTTGGAAAGTTATATTGTTGATAGGAAGTTTACTGTTGTGGAAGGAGACTTCATGAGTGTGCCCGAATCTATATCTTCTGGTGTGCCACAGGGTAGTATTTTGGGGCCAGTCTTGTATTTAATATATACCTGTGATATGCCTGTGAGCAATAATATCCACACTTCTACATTTGCCGATGATACAGCCTGTATGAGTATGCACAAAAACCCTGATGAGGCATCCCGCAATCTCCAAGCACACATTACCCAGCTTGAAAGATGGTTGAACTTATGGAGAATTAAAGTAAATGAACAAAAGTGTGTTCATATAACGTTTACCCTAAGAAAAGATACCTGTTCCCCCATTCGAATCAATAATCTAAATATTCCTCAACATTCTCAAGTGAAATACCTTGGCATACACCTTGATCGAAGGCTTACATGGCAACATCATATTGACGCTAAACTAATTCAAATGAAACTTAAGTTAACTCAAATACATTGGTTGATTGGCAGAAATTCAACACTCAGTCTAGACTGCAAACTTTTGATATACAAGTCGTTTTTAAAACCAATATGGTGCTACGGAATTCAGCTATGGGGCACTGCTTCAGCTTCAAATGTGGATAGAATCCAACGACGGCAAAATAAAATTTTACGTTTGATAACAGCGGCTCCATGGTACATCAAAAATTCAAATATACATCGAGTTTTAAATATGCCACTAGTGAGTAAAGAAATTGCAAAATACGCAGGTAAATATTTAACAAAACTCGAGTCACATCCTAATCCGCTTGCTCGTAGTATCTTGAACTTTACTGGACACATCCGCTTAAAAAAGAGAAACACAAGGGCCCTAATACTCAGCACCCCAAATGATAATTCTTGAAAATAATTATTGTGCTTAATACGAAATTTATGTATTATTAATTACTATCACTAAGTTTATGTCCGATACTGGTCGGGCTTAATAATTATATTTAGATTTAAGATTTGAATACTTATTGTTAGTTCATATTTGAAGATACAATAAATAAATATATGTGTGTATAAAAAAAAAAAAAATTTGTATGTACGTAAATTATAGAAATGTACCAGTAAATAACTGTCTGGTTAGTATGTCTCATGACCCCATAAGAACAACGTTGTCACTACCTAATCAATTGTTTTAGTGTGACTAGTATATTTTCAATGACAAGCACATGCTCAATGTCTATAGTACAAAGTATTGTATGCGGTATAATTATATAGCAGTACTGATGACAACCTAGTCAAAAGCTAGTCAGCACATTTTCACCATCAACATTTCCTACTGGGTATAATGATTGTCTGGTACTACACCAAAAGTATCAGACACCATCAAACACACAAGTAAATACAAAAACGCATACTCATACATACACACACACACACACACCCATACACACATCCCCATATGCATACATGAACATAATCAAAGAAGCAAACTCACACACACACACACAGACACAGCCTTACGAAATCTCAGCATTAAAATCCCCAAAATCCCCCCATTTGTAACAGGGTTGCCACCCTTTTTGATTTTTCCCGGTTTTGAATTTCCAAAACATGTCGTCCTCCACCATTACTACACCACTTATTTTGTATTTTAAATACATAGCCTGAAAGTATTTTGTATTTTAAATACATGACGAGCAAGTATTTTGTATTTTGTATTTTAAATACCGCAAGCCATGTATTTTGCCAAACTCTGACTACATACAACAGTGAGGTCGGATAAATGCATTTCTTAAGGTATTTAAGCGTTTTGTCATAATTACCTCTATGAGGTAATTAAACGTCTTCGCTTTAATACCTTTCTCGGATAATTACCCCAAAAATCATGAAATTTTTGATGAGGTAATTAACCGATGTTTACTGTACATCAATTCATACTAAAAATTATTAATATTTGTACAAAATTTCATCTATTTACATTTTAGATGCGTTTATTGAAAATATATAATAATAATTATTACAACGCACAGTACCACACAGACAACTGGACCTCAATCCAATTGAGAACTTGTGAAATGATGTTGAGGAGGATATAGGACGAGAAAAACCAAAAAAAATTTTGCGATTTATGGGAAGAAATCCAACAAGCTTGGTATAACATTCCAAAAGAACATTGTATGGCATTATTTGAAAGTTAACCCAGGGGATGCACTGTTGTGATCACAAATAAAGGATTTTCCACCAAATATTAAGATTATTTTATGCAACTGACCTTTACTTTAGTGAATTAACCTTTATTTTGCCTATGTCTTAAATTCATGACCAGACTAAAACTTAAGTTGATCTGTATAATATGTAAATATAAATTCTACGGAAAATAAATCTAACAAACTATTGTTAATTTTGTTTCATACCATTTCTAGGATCTTGGAAAAAATAACAGGGATCTAAAAATTTTTCGATAAGATGTGAAAATTATCAGAAATATATAAGTGCAATGTCGTGTCTTAAATTCGTGACTACCACTGTAGCATTAAATGCATTGCATATTGCCAAAAGCATTTTTTAGCACAAAATATTTCTTAGCTTTCATAATTAATTTTTATTTATTTTTTTGCTGTAGAAATTTATTAAATTTGAACTCTAATTTCGTTCCGTGTGCTCAAAAAAGCTAAGCAAAAACCACGACGACTAAATGAAAGAGCATAAGCAGGTATGTGTATGTATCAGGGAAAAAAATGACTTCTTGTATTTTGTACCAACTGTGAAAACAAAATGTACTTTTTGGACCATGACGGTACCATTTTAATATTTATTATTAAGAACGGAAACGTAAACATATGTGTACAAATTCAGATCTAAACAATAAAAAACATAAACTTAACAAAAATGTGTATAAAAATTCAATATAAAAAATAACATAAAAAATATTAAATATAACATTCATTCGTGGATTAGACTGGTTAGAGATCGGTTATTTTACAAATTTTGCTTATTAACAGGCCTGTTATTTTCATGCACTATAAAATCTAAGTTATACGCAAAAAAAAATGCGCGATAAGACCTAAAACACACTATTGAAGCGAAATGTAGTTAACAAAAATAAATATAACCACAGCCAAGGCGAGTTCCTGTACGAGGTGCTGTCAAGTTAACAGGTACAGTTAGTCCTAGTTTAGACGGGCGAACATTTGGAAGGAAAACATCTGGAATTCTCTTTTGTTGTTTCCTTCGCATTCACACGGAAGAAAATGTTTGCCGGCGAAATTCCAATATTATTGTATAATACCAACCATACATTCATGTATATGTGTGTATATGTAGCAACGAATATGAAAACAAAGCGTGTCCGCGAGTACCGAACACAAAAATGAAACTAAATGTTTCCCTTCCAAATATTTTCGTGTATAAATGCTGACTTAAGGTACTAGACAGATTTTTTTGTTGCAGACTTGACACCACCTGGTACATGAATTTGCCTTGACAACAGCATTGCAACAAAAACAGAGAAGCTGATAGTCTAAAATAAAACACACACAAAAAAAATTAAAGACAACATAGGCAAAATTATTGTTACCATATAGTGAAACATTGGTATTTTTAAATTGTACCAAGTAACTCGCGGTAGTACCACGGTACCAACGAAGTCAAAAATGTACCATAAAAAGTATAATTGTACCATGATTTCCATCCGTGGTATGTAGTGTCCCAGGCTTGCCATTTTAGCACTTTTAGTGCTAGATTTAGCAATTTTTTTCTTCGTTTAGAACTAACGATTTTGAAAATAATGGTAAGTGCTAGTTTAGCACTTTCTTAAAACGATTTGGCATTTTTTTTGCACTTTTTTATTTCATTAAATTTATAAACTTTCCATATATAATTCCTTAAGACAAATTGCGATATAATTAATATTCGCCCAGGTTCTACATTCCACTACAAAGTGAAAATGAAAACGTTTTTATTTAATTGCGGAAAGACGATATCACTGTGTTCTAGAAAAGTAATGAAACTTTTTTCCCGATTTCATTCCCAGTTTATTTCAAATAAATATTTCAAACAACATGGAAAAATACCATATTATGCTATAAACACAATTGCTACGACCGGCGAACTTCGCATAGTTCGATGAACTTGCCTTCAAGAATTCGTTGCGTAAATTCGTCTTTTGAAACGCAATTAAATTTTACGACCTATCTGTGTTGCTATGGATATTTTTGTGGCCCATGAACACCAAATTATGCAAATATTCATTGCTCCAAAAATTACTTGCATATACATATGTATATTCAAGCCAAAAAATATATGGTTATTTACTTGCAATAAAAATAAATGCAAAAATCTATATATAAAGTCTTGAACTTGATTAAAAGTCGAATAAATCAAGCCTATCGTGAAAATGTTGAAAATTCGCAATATTGGAAACAAGCCCTGAATTAAAAATATATTAAACTCTCTAAAACTGTAAGGTGAGTCATTAGCTCGGGGAAAGCGCAAAACATTCTGAAAATTCGCCAAAGCTTGCGAAAAAATTTAATTTTAAGTCCCTAAATAAAAACAAATAAATAAAGCCAAAAACTTTGCAAAAATTATCTTCGCAAATATAATATAAATTCGCGAAAAATTGCAAATTTTTAAATACTCGAAAAAAATTCAATAAAAATCGCGAAAATTCGCAAAATCACTAAAATCACAAGCTCACAAAAAAATTCTAAACGCATTGAAGATATCACTTACAGACCTTTTAGCTAATTATGCAAATATTCACTGCGGAAAAAAATCAATTGTATATACATACATACGAGTATATTCACACCAAAAAAATTATGATTATGTAGTTGCAATAGAAATAAATGCAAAAATCTATATCAAGTCATGAATTTGATTAAAACTCAAATATAGCACACATCTCGAAAATGTTAAAAATTTGCAATATTGGAAACAAGCTGTAACGTAAATCATTAACTTAGAAAGCGCAAACATTATGAAAATTCATCAAAGCTTGCAAAAAAATTTAATTTTGAGACCCCAAATAAAAATAAATAAAGAAAGCAAAAACTCAGCCAAAATTACATCTTTCGCAAAAATAACAGAAATTTGCGAAAAATTGCAAATTTTTAAATAAGTGATAATTTCTATTATAAATCGCTTAATTTTTAAGAAATGCTAAAAATTCGCGAAAAATCGCGAAAATTCGCAAAAACTTGTTATCTGTTATAAAGAATAATGCCAATGTCTAATACTGTATACTTGCAACAACAACTTCTCGTGAACAATTCCAAAATTCGCGAGAAGTTGCTAAATTGGAAACGAGCCTTGAAATTTATTAGAAATCGCCAAAACTGTTAAAAATAAAATAAACTGGGGGAAAAACGCGAAAAAATCGCATGTTCTTAGCGCATTGGAGAAATCACTAATACTAATTCCGGATTTTTATCCATATATCTTAGCAGTTTCTTCTTGTTCAAGGTTTTTGTGCTTACCCCTTTAAAACACAAATAAAATTGATACAAAAAGAAGATTTTATATAAAAGTGTTATTTATTTGCTTAAATTTTCGTATTTTTGCAACTATTTGTTACAAAAATTTTATTTTTACTAAAAAGTATTTTCTTTCACAATGTTGTTTGCTGCCGGTTTCAAATTACTTTTTTTGTAGTGAAATTGGATTGCAGAACACTTCAATTCGTTTGAAACAAACTGAAAATGAAATTTTACTTTTCAAATCACTTTTATGAAATTGAGAACACAAACCAAGAGAAAATTTCACTACCTAGAACCTAGGCGATTATGTACATATATTACCTAATTTACACTAAGAATTTTTTCATGAAATTCATGAATTTTGTTGAAAACATGAAACTTTTTCTATTTGCCAACTGCAGCGCTATAATAGAGAATAGTGTATAAAAAAGGATGTATCATGAATATCTGATGCGTTTTTGACAACTATTTTGATCTGAGTTGCTTCTCCAGGCCTTCTATTGAGAAATGAACAATTTTCATGCAACTAATTTCATGAAACAAATGCTTAATTTAAATAAGGTATATGTGTTTATATATGTTTATCAAATTTATTTATCTTCATTAAATATATAGAACTCATATAACTGAAACGCTTGATATACATACACAACATATGCGTACAAATATATTAAAGTGCATCATTTGAAATATCAAATTAATATAACTTGTTTTAAGTTTTATTTTTTTAAGAGCTTATAGTGTTAATAAGGTTATTGATCAGCTGAGCTAAAAGCACAGTCAAAGGTAAAGTGAGCTCAAGACTTAAGTTGTCGGTTATACGATTATGTTTCAGTAAACTATACAACGTATGCAATTAGTATACCTATCTGTTAATTAAATCGGTGCAACTGATTTATCTATGTAGAAAATAAATATATATGTATATAATTTTACTTAACTACTCCTTTTAACACTCCTAAAGATTTTTTCTTTCTTGGTATTCCTTTCGCTGCTGGATTCAAAATTTATTAATTAAATATTTCAAGCAAACATATTGAATATGCTATTGTTCACATCTTTGGGGTTACGTCAAAAGGTAAAATCTCGCACAATTTACGCAACACCATCGATATTATTTTCGGTTTGACCTATACTGTGAAATGATTGATACAAATCTTTCAAAAAATATGGCGAAATTTTTCTCACAGTAAAAAAGTTATCGTAATACTATATAACTTTGCCAAAACATAACGCAATATAATTCTATTTTCTTTATGAAAAAATTTATTGTGCTATGCTACGAATGTGATATACAGTTAGCGATGATATAAAATACAGGTATATGGGCCGCTTAAAAGATAAGAGAAACTAAATTTGTCACAACAAATTTAATTATTTTTAAAGTAAGTGTTTATTCTAAGAACTGCTTACAACAAGTCGTATTGCATTTTGTTACGTATTTTTGTTTTAGTAGTGTTCATTATTGGTTAATCTGCCTTGATACTTCTTCTTTATTAGAAACCATTCACTATGAACACACATTTTTAGACTTTCCAGACTCATATTTCTTAGTTAAAAAATCATTCTTGTTATCATCAGTTATAAAAAAAATTCCTATAAAGTCTACTAAAATTTGGTTATCATTCCCAATAAATCCCCAGCTGGCAACACTGGCGCATTTATTACTCTGGCAAAAACTAAAAATATTTAAAATGTTTTGTGATGGCTACTAGGTTTCAAAAAACATAGCACATAGTGTTTTCACACTGCAAGTTAAAACCTGGTTTTAACGTTAAAACCATAAACAGCTAATTTTGCATTCACACTGCAAGTTTGTTAAATTCAGGTTTTAACTCACAGACGTTGCTCAAAATAAAATAAATCTCCTGAAAAAATGCGTGTGTTTGTTGGTGTATTTTTTCTGCTTTTATAACACTTATTTGACAAACTGTACAACGGTTGTTTGTATGAAAAACTAAGATTCAGATACAATAATATTGTATTCTTTAACTTCGCCTATTTGCAATGCCTTCTAAAATCTAAATTATTTTATATTTTGTAAATTAATATTTTAAAATTATGGAACTAGTAATATAAAGTGAGGAAGTGCTTGGAAATCAAGTTACTGTATATAAAAAAAAGCATAAATAAATCTCAAAATACAACTTTTTTATCGGTGGATCGATATGTCATATCGTTTAATTTCACTTTCCAGAGGTCAATGAAAATATTTTTGTTGTTTCCCTTCTCTTATTTTTCCATAATTTTTTACTTATTGTTGCTGCTGTATCCATTTTTAAGTCGAAAATCTTTCAAACGACATCTCTTGTTATTCAACATAACATAAACATTATCAGCTGCTGCCGGTCATTTTAACTTGGCAGCACTGAATTTACCACAGCGCAAACAGGGTTGCATTTCATAAAACCAAAATAAAACCAATTCAGAAATGGTTTTAAGTTGGATTTAATAAAAACAATTTGTATGGTAAAACCAGGTTTTAACATTAAAACCAACTTTTATTAAAACCAAGTCAGTGTGAAAACACTAATAGATAGGAACCTTTTCTTTTCAAGCAATGTTTCGAAGACAACTAAAATTAATCGTAACTTGGAATGCCAATCGGGACTGATTTTTACGATCCCGGGATTTAGGATTTCAAAAAATCAAATCCGGGGATTTTGTGATCCCACATTTTTTGAGATTCAGGGATTTTCCCGACTCTGGGTTTTTGAACATTAAAAGATATATGCTTTTTATAGGAATTTATTAAAAAACGTTATTGAAAGAGGTTCACAAACAAAAGTTTTATAATTAATTTCATATTCGTATTACATACTTAAATATAGTTATCTTATATAGATATTTAAATATAACAAAAATATTTATTATTCATAAAAAGGCAAAGGTACAAAACAAAATTATTTTAATATTAAACGTACTCACGTCCAAAGTTGCGATATTGTGGAAAAGCAAAATTACAAAATTAAAAAAAAAGAATTATCACAGCAACCTCATAAAAAATTATTTTGCAAAATTGATGCAATTATTAAGATCTGAATAAGTGCAAGATTATAAAACTTCAATTTTGCAAGATTGTGCAACTTTTATTGGCATTGCCAAGCCCAAAAAATGGACAAAAAGTACTTATAAAAACAGATATACACGAAATTATAATGCAGAAATCCCTGTTTTAGGTATATGTTGAACAAAATGAACAAAAACAATTGGTTGAAGGTGCGTTCTACATAAATTAATTAATTAAAAATTATAAAATTCATGATATTTAAAAAAATCCTAAATAAAATCGATTTTAGGATAACAAACACGTAATTTTATTATTTTCAAAAAAATATGTTATTAGAAAGTGCAATTATGCATTTTACAAAGTTGCAAGAGTTGATGTGAATACTTTTATTGTTTAATATATTATTATTAATGCTGTTAAAAATTGCTTATTATCATCCAATAGATTGCAATTAATAAGGGAATGGAGAAAACATATCATTGGAAATATTAACAGGTTGAAACAGCCAAATATAAGAGATCAATATTGTGTTGCCACGGTTACTATTTTCACATGGTGGAAGACATGATGAATTCATTTTTATAAAAAAAAACTTAGTAAACAATTTCGGGATTGACTTAATCCCGAAAATCCCAGGATTAAAAAATTAAAATCCCGGGATTCGGGATTTCCTGAGTCCCGAAAATCCCAGGGTGGGCATCTCTAGTCGTAACTCAGAATAAAAAAAAGTTAAGTTGTTTTAATTTCATTTCAACTTAACTGAGTTGTAAATCTTAATAGGGGAATCATTTTTTTGAGGTTTTACAAACGAACAACAAAATCAAAACGAGCTTTCCAAACCTTCCGAGCAAGCTCGATATTCTTAATTGCATCTTCTCGTTTTGTAGATATAAGCGTTTCATCAGGAATCATATCATCATGAAGACCAGCAAAAATTTTATTGCCACTGATATCCCGGATAGGAAAATCAAATATTAAATCCATTGCTTTGTACTGTTTACAGTTGTGTAAACGTCTAACCTCCGAATCCCAAGCCTTTGCATTATTTACTGATGCTTTGAGAAAACGAAAAATTGATCCATTGACTCGTTCCGCCAATCCATTCGCTCGAAGTGAACGAACAGCAATCTTTATGTGCTGAACATCGTTATCACTGCAATAATCTTCAAATGAGGTCGATGTAAATGCTGTACCTCTGTCCGTAACAAACCTCTTAGGCATATCAAAGAAAATTGTTAATCGGTTTAACGTGTCAATGACATGCTTAGTCTTAGTTGATTTGACTGGGCATGTGACTGCCCACATCTACAATAACCAATACATGTTCATTACCTTGACTAGACCGTATGAATGCCCCAATTGCAAAACTTCAAAAGGCACTGTTGGGATTTCCATTCCGTACAATTGACATTCTTTAACTTTCGGCTCACGTCTAAAACACCATTCAACACCTGACTTTATATATCCTTTAATAAAGTTCCTTCGATTCCTGAATGGCCAGCATCATCATGACACAGGCCCCTATTATGAGCAACTTTCGATCTTCGACTGTAGTCGAAAGTACTGATCGAACGAATTGTCATTTGATATTATGACGAGCATTCGACAAAGAATGTCGTTATTGTGAATAAAATCGACAAAAAATAGATTATAATTCTTGATTGTGTACTTAAAAATAAAACATTTAGATTTTTAAACAAAATTTCTTATTAAAAAAATTCATCGAAAGCTAAATTCTGTTCGATAGAAAATTCGTTGCTCAACGAAATTTTCGATGCTCATAATATGAATTTAACATTCGATTTTCGATGTTCGATACCCAGCGAAGATCGAAAATCGAATGCAACTCATAATAGGGCATATAATTTTGCAATGCGCCATCTCATTCCTTTCGGCACTACTAATAAGAGTTTATTGTTTATTGTTTTAATTTAAATTGAAATTAAATTTTATTCTTTTGATCAGATGTTTTTTGACCATTCAGTACTTTAAAAATTTCCTGAATTTTGTCGTCCTGCAGTTGCATCGTAAACAACCAGTCTGTTGTAGATATATTCATTACACACGTACTGATATCTGTTGGATCAATTGCTGGTTCTGCTGGAGCTCGCCTCATAGCGTCTACATGCTTCATGGACAATGCTGAACGATGTACAGGGTGTTTTTTTAGAGGTATAGAACTTCGAATTGAAATAAAACACAAGAAAATCGTTTTAATGTCCATCAATTTGGCTTTATTGGAAGGATAATTTTATGCCATTAATGTTTAAATATGATTTCGGGCATGTGGCCGCCGCGGCTGGCTCGAATAAAGAAAATTCTACAGGTCCAATTTTCAACCACTTTTTCGAGCATATGGGGCCGTATGTTGGCAATAACGCCACGAATGTTGGCTTCCAAGTCCCCTAACGTTTCTGGTTTGTTGGCGTAGACGAGCGACTTCACATATCCCCAAAGAAAATAATCCAATGGTGTCAAATCACACGATCTTGGTGGCCAATTGACAGGTCCATTCCGCGAAATTATGCGCTCATCGAATGTTTCCTTCAATAAATCGATTGTGACGTGCGCTGTGTGGCATATAGCGCCGTCTTGTTGGAACCACAACTCATCCACATTCATGCCATCCAATTCGGGAACAAAATAGTCGGTTATCATGGCTCCAATTGCTGTGCACGGTGGCCAGTCGATTCATTCGGGTCCCCTTCAACACTTTGCTCTACAGCGGCAATTGTTTCTTCGGTGCGCACTGTTCGACGTCTCTGCGGATGCGTATTATCACATAGAGTAAACGTAGTGCGAAAACGATCCATGGTTAACCGAATTAATTGCTCTGATGGACGATTATGTCGACCATAAAATGGACGGAGCTTGCGGTAAACTTCGCGAACTGAACCATTATTTTCGAAATAAATTTGCACGATTTGCAAGCGTTGTTCTTTTGTCAACCTGTTCATGATGAAATGGCAAACCAAACTAAATATTAATCACTTGACAGCTGACAAAATTACTTTATAATTGTATTCCAAAAGTTTCATAAACCATCTTGCTACCCTTGGATTCGATGATTTCAAGCTTGATATTGCTGAGCAATCCGTATTAATTGTAAACTGCTTTCCTAAAATGTACATTTTGAAACACTCACATGCTTCGACTACAGCCATCACATCCAATTCATATGTATGGTATTTACTTTGAACATCGGTACATGCACGACTGAAATAAACAATCGGCTTCCAAGCATTATTTAATTCGCGCTGCAGCAACATTCCACCAATACCAATACTACTTGCATCTGTATGGACCTGATGATCTTTGTATTATAAATAGCAAGGATTGGGTCATTTGTCAATAAATTAATAAATTGCTTATACGCCTCAAAACATTCTGAGGACCATTCGAAGTCAACATCTTTTCTACTTAATTTGGTTAATGGGGCTGCTAATAACGCACACTTTTCAATGAATTTGCGGAAAAATCCAATAAGCCCAAGAAATCTTCGTACATCAGCTGCGTTTCTTGGTGTCTGAAAATCTGTTACAGCTTTTGTTTCAATTCTCCCTGGTTTCAATCCACCCACATCAACTTCATGCCCCAAAAATGCTACAGATTCTTTCATAAAACTGCATTTTGATAGTCGTAATGTCAGTCCTTCATACTTAATTATCTTCAGAAATTCTTCAAGATTATGTAAACCTTGCCCAAAAGTATCCGACGTAATAATTAATTCATCAACATAATTAATGACTTTGCCTTTCATTGGTTCAATTATTTTGGCCATCATTTTCTGGAAAGCACACGGGGCATTGCTGGCTTAGTTGATGTTAACTAGATATCCATTTTAACCTTACTACATTTTCCAAGTTCACTCAAGTTTTCTCCAAAGCATGCACTATAATTGCCTAACAATCTTTCAAGCTAATTTTTTTCACTTGTTGATAGCTTTTCGCAACTCTAAACATCTGTATGATCAATTGGTTTAACTTCACATTCTCTATTTTCAATTATCACACGGGCTTTTGATAAAATATCTACTGTGAGAGTCAAAAGAAACTGTACACCTGGTTCTCTTATATCAAAAGTTTTATTTCGGTATTAAAAGATGAAAGTTTTTGAAACTTTTTTGTCATCTATAAAACATTAAATAATGCTCTTACAATAAATGAATAAAAATTCAAAATTCCTTAACACCAACAACAACAATTGAAACAAAACCAAAAACACTGCAATTTTAATGCGTCAAAAGAAATTGTGCAGTCTTACAATATGGAAAAACAAATAATGGCTAATACTTTGTTTGATTTCCATTTGCTTTTAGAACTGCTTGAAGCCTTCTAGACATAATTCCATAAATTTATTTATAGCTTCCATTGAAATTTTTGCCCACTCTCCCCGCAAAATTTCCTTGATTAAGGTTTTTGATGGTTATGTTTCTTTTTCTGAAGTGTCTGCCGAAATTCTTTCATAAATGTTCAATTACCAAACAGTGAAAAATCTTGACATTCAAGGAAAAAATTCTTGATTTGCAAAAAAAAAGCTTGACAATAATTTAAAATATTTTTAAAACGTCAAAAACTCAATGGTTTTTAACTAAAAAATATATTTATTCAAAAAATAGTTGCAAGGCCATACATGTATACATATTTATAAACTATGTTGCAGCTATTGCTACATTATTTATATACAACCAGCATATCGACATTAACCAAAGCTATATTTAAATTAATTTTTAGCTTGGCAAATAGCTTTTAAGCTTGAATCTTAACAAGCCTTGAAGAAGCTTTACAATCCAGCCAAATCAAGCCCGTCTGGCAAGCCCACTCTCAAAATATACCAGTTATTGCGTCATATGTCATAACACAATTTCTCGTTGTACCTTCATAGTGAACAGACGTCTTAGCGGTGCTTTTTTTACATACATACTAAACAAAAAAAATACAAAAAAATATTCGTAATACATATTGACTTTAATAAATAAGCTTTATTTGCTTTGACTATATTTTTTTACATAGAAATAACAAAAACAAAAAAACCGCAAACAAAAAACACAAACAAAGTGCCCTTGAGGAATATGTAAATAAAAAATCTGATGATAGACTTGCTGTGAGTTCTGAAACAAAAAATCTGATGAAAACTTTTTCGAACTGCAGTCACTTTTTCGTCAGCGATCAACTTCGCTTTGTCCAATGCCAAATAGTGATTCGTTGCCTAGTACCTCGTCATATAAGTCAGTAACATCATTCGCTTCGGGCTCCTATTCATCACCAAACCCAGTTATCTCAACAGATAACAGTAGCCCAAAACCGAAGGTACAAGTCGGAATAAACAGATATATAACTGTTTTAAAGCGCTGGAGAAACCCAAGTTATACTAAAATTGCATCTGCTCCAAAGATGTCTATGGATAACAGCGCATCATCCACCAATCATCAAAATCGTTTTTCAGTATTGCAAGTCAATGACGACAAGCCCGCTACATCATCACAAAAGTCTTTTAAGCCACCACCTATCTATCTGAGAGAAAAAATTTTAACGCACTTTTAAAAAGCAATTGTCGACCATTGGTGAAAATACTTTTCACATTATTTCAAATAAACGAGGAAATATTGACGAAACTAAAATCCAAATATATGGAGAAAAAGATTTCCGAAAAATTGTTAATGAATTTGAAAAAAATAAGACAAATTTTTATACATACCAACAACTTAACGAGTGCTAATGGCCCACAGATCGTAGTAAAGGGCATAGATTCATATGTTGAGCCCGAGAAGTAAAATGTGCACTTATCGACAGAGGATTTAAAGTAAAAAATGTTACCAATATAATCAATAGAGAGAAGATTACCCAGCCTCTATTTCGTGTTGAACTGGAGCCGAATGATATAAAATTGAAAACAAATTAAACCCATACAATTTATAGTCTAAAGTTTCTCTTACACCGAAAAATCACAGTTGAAGAGCCTCGTAAGAGTTCAGGTCCCGTACAGTGCCATAATTGCAAGGAATATGGCCATACAAAATCTTACTACAATTTACCTACAGTTTGTGTTCTGGGGTGAATTGCATGGTACTGCTATCTGTACTAAGCCAAAAAATCAAGCAGAAAAAAATGCAGTAATTGTGGAGGTAATCACACCGCTAACTACAGAGGATGCCCTGTATATTCTTTCGTTAAACAGGCTATGAGTCAAAATCCAGCTCAATCAGCGAACTCTAACTCCGCCACTTTTCCTTAAACTAGCCAACTAGCGTCTTGTTACACCTAGAGGTATAGCGTTGTATAATACAATTTCAAAAATGGGCTTAGATGTCATTTGGAAACGGGAGCCTACTTACTGGCCTACTGACGTAAAAAAAATTCCAGATGTTATAGATTTTGGCGTCACGAAAAATAGGGACTAAATTCACGTTGGGTGCTCTCTAGATCTGTCCTCCGATCACTCTCCCACAATAGTTACAATTTTCAACCCACTAAGGAGTGATTTAACTAACTCATATGTGAAAATGATTAATGGTTTCAACTGGCTAGGATACAAAAAATATTTTAGTAGTCACTGCGTAGAAAAAATTCAGCTAAGATCATCTGATGATATTGAATTTACCATTGCCAATCTTAACGAAAATATTAAACAGGCTGCTGAATATGCCACTACCTCCTATCCGCAGAGTGGCTTTAATAGAATTTAATCTACGGAAATTTAACGTCTTGTATGTGAAGAGAATGGCAACAACACAGGTCACCCTTAAATAAAATCTGACTTAAAGAATGTACTAAACGACTCATAGAGCTGCTATCGTCGGAAAAAACTGCATTACTGGATTACTGAATTACTTAATGGCGCGCTACTAGATAGAAGTCCCGTTGATCTTAAATCACCACTGCGTACTTCGACCGGCGGCTGGGCAAGAAGCGATATTGAGAAAGGTAACATATTTTCTGAGCATTTAAAATCTGTATTCACTCCCAATTCATGTTAGGTGCTTCCGATTTACCGAGTGTAGTCTCTCTACCCCCTCGTCCCATAAAGTTTAAGATGCGCGATATACAAAAACTAATTGCTGAACTAAATCCGAAGAAAGCTCCAGGTATTGATGGAATTAGTAACAAGATGCTGATGAACTTGCCTCATATTGCAATACGAATTCTGCTATTTATTTTTAATGCCATTTTAAGAATGCAGTATTTTCCACATAACTGGAAACTTGCCAAGATTAAAATGATTCCGAAGCCGGGAAAAGATCTTACCAAGGGTGAGTCATATAGGCCTATAAGCATACTATCAACAATATCAAAACTTTTCGAAAAGCTGCTCATGAGTAAATTGTCCACAATTTTAGGTGATAATGGGTGCATCGCGGGCCATCAATTTGGCTTTAGAAGTCAGCATAGCACCATTGAAGAAACAAATAGATTGGTCCAAGTAGTAAGAAGAACATTTGAGGAAAAGAAGTATTGTTCTGCTCTCTTTATTGATGTTTCTCAGGAATTTGATAAAGTATGGCACGAGGGCTTAGTTTTAAAATTGGAGACATACCTACCAATAAACATACAAAAGCTTTTGGAAAGTTATATTATTGATATGAAGTTCACTGTTGTGGAAGGAGTGTTCACGAGTGTGCCCGAATCTATATCTTCCGGTGCGCCACAGGGTAGTATTCTGGGGCCAGTTTTGTATTTAATATACACTTGTGATATGCCTGTGAGCAATAACATCCTTACTTCTACATTTGCCGATGATACAGCCTGTATGAGTATGCACAAAAACCCTGATGAGGGATCCCGCAATCTCCAAGAACACATTACCCAGCTTGAAATATGGTTGAACTTATGGAGAATTAAAGTAAATGAACAAAAGTGTGTCCATATAACGTTTACCCTAAGAATAGATACTTGTTCTCCCATGCGAATCAACAATCAAAATATTCCTCAACATTCTCAATTGAAATAACTTGGTATACACCTTGATCGAAGGCTTATATGGAAACACCACATTGACTCTAAGTTAACCCAAATGAAACTTAAATTAACTCAAATATATTGGTTAATTGGCAGCAATTCAACACTCAGCCTAGACTGCAAACTTTTAATATACAAGTCGCTTCTGAAGCCAATATGGTGTAATGGAATTCAGCTATGGGACACTGCTTCAGCTTCAAATGTTGAGAAAATCCAACGAAGGCAAAACCAAATTTTACGTTTGATAACATCGGCTCCATGGTATATAAAAAATTAAAATATACATCTTGATTTAAATATGCCACTAGTGACTAAAGAAATTGCAAAATACGCAGGTAAATATTTACCTAAACTCGAGTCACATCCTAATCCGCTCGCCCGTAATATTCTGAGCTTTACTGGACACATCCGCCTAACAAAGAGGGACACAAGGGCTCTTATACTCAACACTCCAGATGGTACTGCTTGAAAATACTTCTGATTTGATTATCACTACTTATGTATTATTTATAACTATCACTAAGTTTATGTCCGATACTCGTCGGGCCTAATAATTATACCCAGCTAAAAAAATATGTATGGTCCATATATTTTTAATATATGAATGTATATAAATATATATGAATATGTATGAATTAATATATGGAAATATAAAGGATTATACATTGCAAAAGTGTTATATACGAATTGATATATGGACTAATGTATGAAATTTATTATAATATATGAGGTCATATATGGAAATTTAATTATGAAGCTCTTCATATGTGGATCCATATAAAAATGTATGCATACATGATATCTCACATAAGATAGTTTTTGCAATCAAAAAAGCTTGCATTTTATTAACTCGAATTTTTTCTCTCTTTTTTACCACTGGTGAATTGAAAATCTATTAGATAATACATACGGTTTGAAAAGTGTATATGCGTACAGCCTTAACGTTTAAAAAATAAACCCCATTTTTGTACGATTTTATACATTGCGGCCGTATTAAATAAACGAAATAATTCAAAGGATATTTCAGTCATTCATTTTATAGAAACAAAGTTCATATTACTGCAAAAAAATGATTGAAAACTAGTGCTGATATAAAATTGATAATTTTTTTTAATGATTAATTGCATTAGTTTTTAATCTAAATTCTTATTAAATTAAATTTTATGTACGCAGATAAGTTTTGTGTTTTTTAAGTAATCGATGCACCTCTTCTATTAAAATTATGAAAAATGTCCTTAAGTTCGTTTTTAATTATTTATCCACCAATCAAATGTTTCATCAAATACAACTTTGATGTTTAAATCTTAAAAAAAGTAATTTTAATAAATACGAATATGAATTTACACATATGTATGTATGTACTTATGTACGAAAATGTATGTACGAAAATGTATGAATATATATTATCATATATGGTCATATACCCTCATTTTTCGGATCCGAACCATATATGGGATATCAAATATGCTCCATACATATTTTTTTAGCTGGGTATTTAGATTTAAGATTTGATTACTTATTGTTAGTTAATTTTTGAAGATACAATAAATAAATATATATGAAAAAAATAAAACTTCAATGTTTAGAATCTTAAAAAAAGTAATTTTAATAAATATGTATTTACAAATATGTACACGTATGAAAATTTATGAATATATTATCATATATGGTCATATCAAAGTTCTCGTTGTACCTTCATAGTGAACAGACGTAATAGCGGAATTTTTCTTACATACAAACTAAACAAAAAAAATAATACAAAAAATATTCGTAGTACATATTGACTTTAATAAATAAGCTTTATTTGCTTTGCAAATATTTTTTACATATAGAAACAACAAAAACAAAAAAAAACCGTAAACAAAAAAAGCAAACAAAGTGCCTTTGAGGAATACTCTATATGAGTACCTCAAAGGAAAAAAATAGTGAAGTGAGTTCTAACGGCAGAAATGCCTATTTTACTGTGAGTTTTGATGCTCATAATGATAACTATAAAAATAAAAAATCTGATAATAGACTTGCTGTGAGTTCTGAAGCTCTTAATAAAAATCAAAAATCTGATAATAGACTTTTTCTAACGGCAAAACCACAGTTTCGTCAGCGATCAACTTCGCTTTGTCCAATACCAACTAGTGAATCGTTGACATTATTGCCTAGTACTTCTACATTTAACTCAGCGATATCACCCGCTTCGGGCTCGGGGTCATCACTTAAACAAGTCACTGAAGATAAGAGTAGCCCAAAACCCAAGGTCCAAGTCGGAATGGACAGATATATCACAATTTTAAAGCGCGGGCCAAGCCCAAATTCATCAAAAATTTCATCGGTTCCCAAGATATCCAGGGATAACGACGTCGCAGCAGTTAACCGTCAAAATCGTTTTTCAATATTGCAAGCAAATAACGACCAACCCGCTGTTTCATCCAAAAAAACTTCCAAGCCACCACCAATATACCTGAGAGAAAAAAATTCGAACGCCCTTATTAAAAAATTAGTCTCGGCAGTTGGTGAGAACGCATTTCACGTTATTCCAATAAAACGTGGTAAAATTGATGAAACGAAAATTCAAATATACGAAGAAAAAGATTTCCGCAAAATTATTACTGATTTCGAAAAAAATAAAACAAATTTTTATACTTATCAGCTTAAAAGTGCTAAAGGTATGCAGATCGTATTGAAGGGCATTGATGCTTATGTTAATCCCGACGAAATAAAAGATGCACTCATCATACAAGGATTTAAAGTAAAAAGTGTTACTAATATAATCAATAGAGAGAAGATCCCCCAGCCTCTATTTCGTGTTGAACTGGAGCCAAATGATATACAGTTGAAAAAAAACGAGACACATCCAATTTATAGCCTAAAATACCTTTTATACCGAAAAATTACAGTTGAAGAGCCACATAAGCGTTCAGGTCCCGTACAGTGCCACAATTGCCAAGAATATAGTCATACAAAAACTTACTGCAATTTACCTACAGTTTGTGTTATCTGCGGTGAATTGCACGGTACTGCTAGCTGCACGAAGCCAAAAGATCAAGCAGAAAAAAATGCAGTAATTGTGGAGGTAACCATACCGCTAACTACAGAGGATGTCCTGTATATTCATTTGTTAAACAGGCTATGGGTCAAAAACCTAAACTAGCTCCAGCTCAATCAGCAAACGCTTACTCCGCCACTCTTCCTCAAACAAGCCAACCAGTTAGTTCACGTCTATCGTATGCCGATGCTGCTAAGACTAGTTCTATTCCCATACAAAATGTTCCACCGCCAAATAATTCAACGAATGCAAACTCAAGCTTTAACTTTAGTCGCCTTGAAGCTACTATTGAGAATTTGGTGCAAACTATAAACAATTTTACAACAAGTATGACTAGCATGATGCAAGAAATGCTGCGAATGCAGAATACATTGCTTCAAGCTTTAGTTAACAAACCATGAACACGTTAAAAATATGTTTCTGGAACGCAAACGGCATTCGCCAACATAAAAATGAACTTGAGCACTTCCTTACGGAAAAAAATATTGATATAATGTTGGTCTCTGAGACTCATTCGACTTCGAGAAGCCTTTTTAAAATTTCTGGCTACACCTTATATGATTCAAAGGACCCGAGAGGAAGAGCGTGCGGTGGATCAGCAATTCTTATAAAGTCAAGACTCAAACATTATATTATTGACAACATTTGTGAGGAACATCTACAAGCAACGAATATTTGTGTTGAAAATTTTTGCAAAAATTTTGTGATATCATCAATTTACTCCCCTCCCAGATTCGGAGAATCAATACGAGGATTTCTATAGATCTCTTGGCCCTTGTTTCGTGGCAGCTGGCGACTATAATGCTAAACATACGTTCTGGGGTTCGCGTCATATTACACCCAGAGGTCGAGCATTGTTCAAGACAATTTCAAAAATGGGCTTGGACGTCATTTCGAGTGGGGAGCCTACTTACTGGCCAACTGACATAAATAAAATTCCGGATGTAATAGATTTTGGCGTTATGAAAAATATCTCTAGGGATTTAATTCAAATTGAAGCTTCTTTAATCTCTCGTCCGATCACTCTCCCACGATCGTTACAATCTGTAGCCCACAGAGAAGTGATTTACCTCACTCGTATGTGAAGATGATCAATCGTGTAAATTGGCTGCGATTCAAAAAATATCCTAGTAGTCATTGCACGGAAAACATTACGCTAAGAACACCCGAGGATATTGAAGGTAACATCGCCAACCTTAACGAAATGATTGCACAGGCTGCTGAACATGCTACTACCTCCCATCCGCAGACTGGATTTAATAAAATTTATTCTACCGATATTGAACGTGTCGTGTGTGAAAAAAGTAGAGCTAGAAGGGAATGGCAACAGCACAGATCACCACATTTTAAAATCAGATTTAAAGAGTGCACTAAACGACTCCAAGAGTTACTTGCAATTGAAAAACCTGCATCTCTTAAAAGTTATCTGGAAGGTCTTGATGTCACTCCAGCATCTAATTACTCTTTGTGGCGCGCTGCTAGAAAGCTGAAAACCCCCGTTGAGTTTAAAACACCTCTACGCACATCTACCGGAGGTTGGGCAAGAAGTGATACTGAAAAAGCTAACATATTTGCAAATCATTTAAAATACGTATTTACCCCAAAAACATGTACTGGTGTTGCTGATTTGCCGAGTGTAGTTGCTCTACCCCCGCGACCCATAAAGTTTAAGATGCGCGATGTTCATAAACTAATTGCTGAACTTAATCCGAAGAAAGCTCCAGGTATTGATGGAATTAGCAACAAGATGCTGATGAACTTGCCTCATATTGCAATAAGAATCCTGCTATTTATTTTTAATGCCATTTTACGAATGCAGTATTTTCCACATAACTGGAAACTTGCCAAGATTAAAATGATTCCGAAGCCGGGCAAAGATCTTACCAAGGCTGAGTCATATAGGCCTATAAGCTTACTTTCAACAATCTCAAAGCTTTTCGAAAAGCTGCTCATGACTAAATTGTTCACAATTTTAGCTGATAATGGGTGCATCCCGGACCATCAATTTGGCTTTAGAAGTCAGCATAGCACTATTGAGCAAACGCACAGATTGGTTCAAGTTATAAGGAGGACTTTTGAAGAAAAGAAGTATTGTTCTGCGCTTTTTATTGATGTTTCTCAGGCATTTGACAAAGTATGGCACAAAGGCCTATTTTTAAAATTGAAGACATATTTTCCAATAAATATAGAACAACTTTTGGAAAGTTATATTGTTGATAGGAAGTTTACTGTTGTGGAAGGAGACTTCATGAGTGTGCCCGAATCTATATCTTCTGGTGTGCCACAGGGTAGTATTTTGGGGCCAGTCTTGTATTTAATATATACCTGTGATATGCTTGTGAGCAATAACATCCACACTTCTACATTTGCCGATGATACAGCCTGTATGAGTATGCACAAAAACCCTGATGAGGCATCCCGCAATCTCCAAGCACACATTACCCAGCTTGAAAGATGGTTGAACTTATGGAGCATTAAAGTAAATGAACAAAAGTGTGTTCATATAACGTTTACCCTAAGAAAAGATACCTGTTCCCCCATTCGAATCAATAATCAAAATATTCCTCAACATTCTGAAGTGAAATACCTTGGCATACACCTTGATCGAAGGCTTACATGGCAACATCATATTGACGCTAAACTAATTCAAATGAAACTTAAGTTAACTCAAATACATTGGTTGATTGGCAGAAATTCAACACTCAGTCTAGACTGCAAACTTTTGATATACAAGTCGCTTTTGAAGCCAATATGGTGCTTCAGCTTCAAATGTGGAGAGAATCCATCGACGGCAAAATACAACTTTACGGTTAATGACATCGGCTCTATGATACATCTGAAATTCAAATATACATCGTGATTTAGATATGTCACTAGAGACTGAAGAAATCGCAAAATACACAGGCAAATATTTAACAAAACTCGAGTCTCATCCTAATCCGCTTGCTCGTAATATCTTGAACTTTACTGGACACATCCGCCTAAAAAAGAGGGACACAAGGGCTCTAATAGTCAGCACCCCAAATGATACTTCTTGAAAATATTTATTGTGCTTAATACGAAATTTATGTATTATTAGTTACTATCACTAAGTTTATGTCCGATACTGGTCGGGCCTAATAATTATATATAGATTTAAGATTTGAATACTTATTGTTAGTTCATATTTTGAAGATACAATAAATAAATATATGTGTGTAAAAAAAAAAAAAATATGGTCATTTAACCTCATTTTTCGGATCCGAATAGGGTTGGCATTTCCCGGACTTTTGCACTTCCCGGGAAACGGAAATGAAAAAATCATGTTCCCGGGAATCCCGGGAGAAGCTAAATTTCTAAATTAAGTACATTTATTAAATGAAATTTTGCGAAATTTAGATTCCTAGCTAAAAAAATTATGTATGGTCCATATATTTTTAATATATGAATGTATATAAATATATATGAATATGTATGAATTCATGTATGGACATATATAGGATTATACATGGCAAAAGTATTATATATGAATTGATATATGGACTAATATATGAAATGTATTATTATGTATGAGGTCATATATGGAAATTTAATTATGAAACTCTTCATATATATATAAATTAGATGTAATATATGGAGACATAAAAATGTATGCATACATGATATCTCACATAAGATTGTTTTTGCAATCAGAAAATCTTGCATTTTATTAACTCGAACTTTTTCTCTGGCGGTATTCCATGTTTGATGCAAATGTTTTGTAGCTTTTCTTTGGATTGTGTGTGTATTTTATTGTTGTATTTTAAAGAAAAGCATTTGCACTAACGCAAGAACATTTGCATCAAACATCGAATACCGCCTCTGTTTTCTTATCACTGGTGAATTGCAAATCTATTAGAAAATACAAAGTAAATAAAATAATCAAAAGGATACTTCCTTCATTAATTTTATAGAAAATACTCTAGATATTTTTAAGAAACAAAGTTCATATTACTGCCAAAAATTGTATTGAAAACTAGTGTTGGTATAAAAACGGATAATTTTTTTAATGATTAATTGCATTAGTTTTTAATCTAAATTCTTATTAAATTAAATTTTGTGTGCAAAGATGAGTTTTAAAATTGTGTTTTTTAAATAATCGATGTACCTGTTCTCTTAAAATGATGAATTAAATGTATTTTAGTTCGTTTTTAATTATTTATGCAACAAATGTTTCATCAAATACAACTTAGATGTTGAAAATCTTAAAAAAAAGTAATTTTTGTAAATATGAATATGAATTTAGAAATATCTATATGTATGAAAATGTATGAATATATATTATCATATATGGTCATATACCCTCATTTTTCGGATCTGAACCATATATGAAACATCATATATGATCCATACATATTTTTTAGCTGGGTTGTTTTATTAGTGTAAGCATTCTTTTGAAATAAAAGGTAATACAAAAGCAATTTTGAGACAAATTTAAGAATTTTTAATTGAATTTAAGCAAATGGAATAAAGTGATTGCACCGAAAAAGATTATATAAAAACCAATTGACGACTGTTACCACAATTAGTAGACAATTTTATAATAAGACCTACATTCATATTAATAAGAATTTGCCTTGCTTGTTTCTCATTCTTTTTGAAAATATTCCAGGCGGTTTATTATCGTTAAGTACAAGCAGGTTACAGTACCATACTCAACCGCGCCGAATTTTAAATACCCTGAGCCACAGTCTGTCTAAATGTCTTACATTTTTCATTTTATTTTTCCTAAAATATTTTTTCCAGTAATTCAATAATAGCGTCTACTTGTAATAAATTTAAGTTTTGTCAATTTGGATTAGTACATATAAACTTTGATAAATAAGCCTTTTTTTGCTTTGATAATATTTTTACATATAGAAATAACAAAAACAAAAAAAACCGTAAACAAAAAAACATACAAAGTACCCTTGAGGAATACTCTATATGAGTACCGCAAAGGAAAAAATAGTGAAGTGAGTTCTAACGGCAGAAATGCCTATTTTACTGTGAGTTTTGATGCTCATAATGATAACTATAAAAATAAAAAATCTGATAATAGACTTGCTGTGAGTTCTGAAGCTCTTAATAAAAATCAAAAATCTTATAATAGACTTTTTCTAACGGCAAAACCACAGTTTCGTCAGCGATCAACTTCGCTTTGTCCAATGCCAACTAGTGAATCGTTGACATTATTGCCTAGTACTTATACATTTAACTCAGCGATATCATCCGCTTCGGGCTCGTGGTCATCACTTAAACAAGTTGTCACTGAAGATAAGAGCAGCCCAAAACCCAAGGTCCAAGTTGGAATGGACAGATACATTACAATTTTAAAGCGCGGGCGAAGCCCAAATTCTTCTAAAATTGCATCTGCTCCAAAGATGTCCAGCGATAACAGCGCATCCTCTACTAATCGGCAAAACCGTTTTAAAATATTGCAAGATGACAATGACAAACCCGCTGATTCTGCGAACAAAACCTCCAAGCCGCCACCAATATATTTAAGAGAAAAAAGCTCAAACGCTCTTAATAAAAAATTAATTTCGGTCATTGGTGAGAATAAATTTCACATTGTTCCAATAAAACGTGGCAATATCGATGAAACGAAAATTCAAATTTATGACGAAACAGATTTCCGCAAAATGGTTTCTAAATTTGAAAAAAATAAAACAAGTTTCTACACATACCAGGGGGTCGATTCTCGTTCTGTGAAACTATGAAATGAAAAGTTTTTTCACGATTTCATAGCATTTCTGATTCCCGTTCAGTGAAAAATTAAAAGAATTTAAATACATTTTCATATATGAAAAAAATGGGGAACGGAACAAAACTCTTCACAGTTACATAACTCTGTCGATTCTTGTTTAGTGTAACTGTGAAAAAAAACTTAAAAAACTTTTCATATGATCAATTATTTTACACAAAAAATATTTAGGTGAAAACAGTAGAGAAGCTAGAAAAAACACGCGTAACAGCGAAAATCAAATCTTTTTGATTGTAAATTATTTAGAGGATGTCGAAATTGTTAACAACAAGTCCAAAATTTAAGTACATAATCAAAAATAATATCTTATGAATTATTTAGGGGTGGATGTCGAAATTGCAAGCGACAAGTCAGAAATTCAGTTAATAAAATAAAATAAAATAACAGATGTGTCTGCAGACAGTGAGCAGGGCTGTCAGATATGGCGATTTCTCGCCAAACGTGGCGATTTTTCAACTTGTTTGGCGTCTAAATTTTTGGTTTGGCGACATGGCGATTTTTCTGGCGATAAATAAATTTCTTGGCGATTTTCGTGGCTTTTTTAACAAAATTGAAACTCAAAATTTTTGTAATTCAGCAAAATTAGTTTGTTGAAGGAGTAGTTTAAAAAAAGAAATCCCACCAAAACTCTTTTGTAAGAAATAAAATCGGCTGGATTTTGATGATTTTTCTTATATTAATTACTTCGATTTGAATTTGGATGAGAAAAACTTGTAAAAAAATTATTTTTGGCGATTTTATTTCTACTTTTGGCGATTTTCTGCTAAATTTTTATACGATTATTTTGTAAAAATTTATATTAAAAAAGTTTTATATAAAATCAAAGTTATTATCAAATATTTATTAAGAAAAACTACATAATATTGATTTTGGCGATTTTTAAAATCAATTTGGCGAAATAGGCCAGAAAAAATCTGACAACCCTGACAGTGAGTGCCAAGTTCAGAGAAGAAAAGTGCAGAGAGGTACAAATAGGTCATTCCTTTGGGTCATCCTAAAATTTAAGATGCTAGAATGTTGAAAATGAATTGGGGTGGTTTCAGATGTGGGTGGTAGCATTTAAAAAATTAAATAATAATGTCCATGAAGTTGCTTTCATTTTTGACGATGGACATCATGTGCTTTTTGCAAGGACATAACATTTTACGAGCATACCAAAAACAGTAGCATCAAGATGTTTTTTGCCTTCAAAACTGTCGGTCGAACTAAAGGGGTTTCTCCCCTAAGTATATCGAATAACGGCTTTGTTGAGTAAATACTTATCCTTATCCAGCCTTCTGCAGAACTTAATGGCTGGCAAAGATGTTCTTCATTAAAGGCTATCGGAAGATAAAAAGGAAACCTTTACTCGACACAGCCACTGTTCGATATTCAAGCCCGACAGAAGACGTGCACATTTCCCTATTCCTGCAGAAGAAGCTAATAATAACACCTAGTGGTTGAAATAACGTTTGTCCTAAATTCTGCTTATGACGCTAATTCGTAACAAAGAACAGACCTTGCAGTTGGAAGCGTAAATTTTGCCCAATCTGTAATAAAGAAGAGAAAAATATTAAGTTTAATTAAGTAGCGATAATCTTTTCAACACCTTTACCTATGCTCATACCGAGTTCCTTGCAATATTTTTATAAATAATAATTAATATTATTTATTTACATGACATATTTCAATAGCATAAAAACAAAAGTTTCATAGGCACAACGGAATAAAACAATGTTTTCATAATAGCAACGAGAATCGCATTTTATGTAATTGTGAAAAGTATTATGAAAAAGGGTTGTGAAAATGAATATGAAATTTTTTTTTTCATTTCACATTATCACAGAACCAGAATCGACCCCCAGCTCAAGAGTGCTAAAGGCCTGCAGATCGTATTGAAGGGAATAGATTCTTATGTTGTTCCCGAAGAAATAAAAGACGCACTCGTCCTCCAGGGATTCAAGGTAAAAAATGTTTCAAATATATAAAATTGAGAAAAAATTATATAAAATTGAGAAAAAATGAGACGCACCCAATTTACAATTTAAAATATCTTTTATACCGAAAAAAACAGTTGAAGAACCACACAAGCGTTCTGGACCCGTACAGTGCCATAATTGTCAAGAATATGGCCACACAAAAACTTACTGCAAATTACCTACTGTTTGTGTTGTGTGCGGCGACTTACACGGCACTGCTAGGTGCAGTAAACCAAAAAATCAAAGTGACAAAAAATACAGTAATTGTGGAGGTAATCACACGGCTAACTACAGAGGTTGTCCTGTGTACTCTTTCGTCAAACAGACTATGAGGCAAACACCTAAATTAGCCCCAGCCCAATCAGCAAACGCTTTATCAGCCACTATTGCGCAAGTGAGCCAACCAGTTAGTTCCCGTGTATCGTAAGCCGATGCTGCTAAGACAAATTCTATTCATACACAAAATGTTTCACCACCAAATAATTCAACAAAAACAAACTCGAACTTTTATTTCAATCGCCTTGAAGCTACTATTGATAATCTGGTGCAAACTATAAATAATTTTACAACAAATATGACTAGCATGATACAAGAAATGCTGCGAATGCAGAATACTCTGCTTCAAGCTTTAGTTAATAAACCATGAACACGTTAAAAATAATTTTCTGGAACGCAAACGGCATTCGCCAACATAAAAATTAACTTGAGCACTTCCTCACGGAAAAAATATTGATATAATGTTGATCTCTGAGACTCATTTGACTTCGAGAAGCCTTTTTAAAATTTATGGCTACACCTTATATGATTCAAAGGACCCGAGAGGAATAGCATGCGGTGGATCAGCAATTTTAATAAAGTCAAGACTCAAGCATTATATTATTGATAAAATTTGTGAAGAACATTTACAAGTGAATTTGGCCAGTCGTGTAAATTGGCTGCGATTCAAAAAATATTTTAGTAGTCATTGCACGCAAAACATTACACTAAGAACACCTGATGATGTTGAATCTAACATTGCCAATCTTAACGAAAATATTAAGCAGGCAGGTAAACATGCCACTACCTCCCATCAGCAGACTGGGTTTAATAGACTATATTCTACAGATATTGAACGTCTCGTATGTAAAAAAAGAAGAGCTAGAAGGGAATAGCAACAGCACAGATCACCCCAGAATAAAATTAGATTTAAAGAGTGCACTAAACGACTCCAAGAGCTGCTTGCACATGAAAAAACTGCATCTCTTAAAAACTATCTGGAAAATCTTGATGTCACACCAGCATCTAATTACTCTTTATGGCGCGTTGCTAGAAAGCTTAAAACACCTGTTGAGTTTAAACCACCTCTGCGCACATCTACCGGAGGTTGGGCAAGAAGCGATACTGAAAAAGGTAACATATTTGCTGACCATTTAAAATACGTATTTACCCCAAACACATGTACTGGTGTAATTGATTTGCCAAATGTAGTCGCTCTACCCCCTCAACAAATAAATTTTAAGACGCGTGATGTGCAAAAACTAATTGCTGAACTCAACCCGAAGAAAGCTCCGGGTTTTGATAGAATTAGTAACCAGATGCTGATGAAGTTGCCTCGTATTGCAATTAGAATACTGTTATTTATTTTTAATGTCATTTTACGACTGGAGTATTATCCACACAGCTGGAAACTTGCCAAAGTTAAAATGATTCCAAAGCCGGGCAAAGATCTTACCAAGGCTGAGTCATATAGGCCAATAAGTCTCCTATCAATAATGTCAAAGCTTTTCGAAAAACTGTTCATGACAAAATTGTCCCCAATTCTAGTTAGTAGTGGGTGCATACCGGACCATCAATTTGGTTTTAGAAGTCAGCATAGCACCATTGAACAAACTCATAGATTGGTCCAATTTATAAGAAGAACATTTGAAGAAAAGAAGTATTGTTCTGCGCTGTTTATCGACGTTTCTCAGGCATTTGATAAAGTGTGGCATGAAGGCCTAATTTTAAAATTAAAAACATACCTGCCAATTAACGTTGTAAGTCTTTTGGAAAGTTACATTACTGCCCGGAAGTTCACTGTTGTGGAAGGAGACTTTATGAGCATGCCTGAAACTATCTCATCCGGTGTGCCACAGGGGAGTATACTGGGGCCAGTTTTGTATTTGATTTATACTTGTGATATGCCCCTGAGCAGCAATATCCACACTTCCTCATTTGCTGATGATACAGCCTGCCTTAGTATGCATGAAAATCCTTACGAGGCATCCCGATATCTTCAAGAACACATTACCCAGCTGGAACTATGGTTAAACTTATGGAGAATGCTTTTGACTAAAATATCCCGTTGATTTAATTTGAGTTTCAAAATGTTCCAAAAACAACAACAACAACTCAGCATGTTAGAGTTTTATTTACCACAAAAGTATTAACACTTGTATTATACTCGGAAACGGCCTTTACTAAATGCATCTTGCAATAGAACAATAATTTTTTTCCTAGATGCATTAGGAGATATGGTATGGCCTCAATTTTATGGAATTTTTATGAAATTTCAGTGTGAATTTAAATAGCTCTCATTTTTATTTTATGAACATTTTACTGCTTGTTTATCGGCGTCGAAGGAATTCTTTCTTTCTTAGAGTTACATGTGAAACAAAAACACAATTTTAGAATTTGTTTAAATTTTAAGAATAAAAAATTTCCTTTGAATAGGGTATATGTATGTAAGTGTTTAAACAGACAATGAAAAACGTATCAAATGTCGTGTAAATTTAGTCATACAATCATTCAAACGAATTTTTGTAATATATAAATGAAATGAAATTTTATATTAAAGTAAAATAGGATTATAAATATGTGTGCCACAAAATTGTATATATTTATGAAATAACATGTAATTTTAATATTAGACAGACGTTTCCCAAACACTAGATCATATATGGATCATATATAATATCGCATATATGCTCCGGATCAGAAAAATGAGGGTACATGGACATGTATGAAAATGTACGAATATATATTATCATATACATATGTTCATACGTGTAAATTCCTATTCATATTTATTAAAATTACTCTTTTAAGATTTTAAGCATCTAAGTTGTATTTAATGACACATTTGTTTGGATAAATAATTAAAAGCGAACTAAAAGACATTTTATTCAGCATTTTAAGAGAAAAGGTATCGATTATTTAAAAAACACAAAACTCATCTTCGTACATAAAATTTAAAGTAATAAGAATTTAGATTAAAAACTAATCATTAAAAAAATTATTCCGTTATTTTCTATAAAATTAATGACTAAAATATCCTTTTGATTATTTAATTTATTTAATAGGGCCGCAATGTAAAAAATCGTAAAAGAATTGGGTTTATTTTTTAAACGCCGAGGCTGTACGAATATAAACTTTGCAAACTGTTGGTATTTTCTAATAGATTTGCAATTCAACAGTGATAAAAAAGAGAGAAAAAGATCGAGTTAATAAAATGCAAACTTTTTTTATTGCAAAAACGATCTTATGTGAGATATCATGTATGTATAATTTTTTTTTATATGGTTCGACATATTACATCTTATTTCTATATATGGAACCACATATGAAGAGCTTCATAATTAAGGCCCCTTTTATGATTTAAAACTAAATGGATAGTTTAGTTGTAGTTGTAAAATTTTTATTATAGATTACAACTTTTTTCACCATTAGACAACTGCTTTTTATCAGTTGTATTTGCGTTTTTATTTCGAGTCTTGTATTAGTTTTGCTTCATCCAGACGCCAACCAATCCCATTTGTCAACCAATATTGTTGCCACGTTCATAAGACATGAAATCTAAAAAAATACAATGCCAAAACAAAAAACATTTAAAATGTTATCTGGTGGCAACTACAGTTTCAAAAAAGATAGCATAGATAAAAACCTTTTCTTTTTGAAAATTTTTTCGAATAGAACTAAAATTATTAGTGTTTTTATGGGAAATGTTAAAATTTAAGTTTAAAATTTTTAAACGCAATAATAATCCTAAATTATTATTTTACTTATTAAGTAAAATATTTTTTATTAAAAATACATTGAAATTGATTATTGAGGGGTATAGCTGGATCATATTCGCATTTCACTGTTGCTAATGCAGATCATCAGGGAACCTTTACCCAAATTTCTTAGAACAACTAGAGTTATTATGTTATAAACTTTCATTTAACAAACTTTCATTATACAAACGAATGCTATTTATCAATATTTTAGACTGAAAATTCTCTCTTAGGTGGAAAATTATGCAATTAATACTCAAAAAGTAAAAACAAATAGAATTTGGTTTTGAGTTCCCGGCAATTCCCAAAAAGATTTCATAAAATCCCAAAAATCCTATTTTTGGGATTTTATGAAATCTTTATTTCTGCTGTATTTTTCTTATCTTTCGCCGGGCGCAGATAATATTTTAGGAAATATTTCAAAACTTATTATGTCTTAAGGTAATATAACATTATTTTTGTTATAGCTTTGGAATTTGAGAAAAAATTGCCTTACATTTTATATTTATAACTAAAATAGGTCTATTTCGAAACGATCTGGCACCTTTAATCACGAAAATTTTGAACAAAAAAGTTCTACGTAATAATTCTTATATATACTTCTTTTGAATAAATAAAAATATAGGGTTGGTATTCCTGCAATATTTTTTAATAATAACGATATAATTAATTAACACACTTTTTTCTGCAAGAAACGGCAAAAATTCGACTTTTTTCAAATATTTCATTTAAATTGCGTATAACTTTTGACTTCGGTGTGCTTTTGATACGAAATTTTTGTAAATGTTAAAAATGTTGTTCTTAACCCATATTTAGTTTTCTTTTTGAAATCGAATAAGTTTTGACTTCTCCACTACCAGAACAGTGCAAAAACGTTGGCAAAAAAGCAAAAATTTAATTTTTTTTTCTCGAATATTTCCTAAACTGTACGCGGAACTGCATAAATGTAGCAGACCATTTTTTTAGCTCTTGGATAGTGAAATCCACTTGCAAAAAATCTTTTTTGGCAGATCACAAACATCAGCTTGGCATCAGTATGAATTTTTTATTAACCTGAGTTCGCCCATTTTCGGGCCTTGTGGCCCCTCCCCCTTTTGAGATATACAGTCTAAATTTCAGACTTAAGCTTGGCAACACCTCTTTAAATGTTGTATGACATTTCATAACACTCGGACGGCTCGTTTAGAAACTGCACTTGGAATCGTCATCGTTACATGCGATGGAGCAAGCAATATTCTGAACATTTGGATATCTTGTTTGGTTCGACGATGAAAGAACTGTCTGCAATTGTTGGGTTAACAACTCTACGGTACCTCGGAGAGCATCTACATCACCCCGCAACTTTTCCACGGCAGCATCACCTTTCGCTGAAATTTGATTGTTTTCTATCGTAAGCTCTGTTTCAGACGGCGTATTGCTAATTTCATCCAAAGGAAAACTAATTCCATTCTCGTGCAAATGCGAAATTAATTTCATTTTAGTTCCAGATGTTTTCAAATTATGCTTACGCAAAACATCCTTCAATTCTATCGTCGTTAAATCATTAAATTCCATCCCACTTCTGTCACAGTATGACCAAAATGAAATAATATTTCATTTCCAATAAAAACAATTTTAATAATAAAAAATTAATGTTTATTTAATGACAACTAATTCAAGACTCCTCTAATAGAAATAATTTTTATATTCTACAATTATCAAAGGTTACTATGTTCCATTAATAAAATCTTTTAAGACAGTGGTATAACAAAGTAAACAATAAAAAAATTTATTACAAATGTTAAACTTTTGTTTTTTATAACAAATGTGAGTATGAATACGAAAACTCTTAACCTATCGAATGACTCGTTGCATACTCGTATGCAAATGCATGTTTTCACTGGGCATCATAAAACGGAAACGGTTAAGTTATCTTTGCGAATCTTGAAATTTCCTTTAAAATGGCATTCAATCGTTTTTGCATATTTTGCATATTTTGCTAAAAATACTCGTTTTTGCATATTTTTGCTCATATTTTTCAATAAATGCATGTGTTTTTTGCATATTTTTGCTATTTTGGTTAGCATCCATTTGAAAAAGTAAGACGCTCCTGATACTTAGTGCGACATCTTCTGGTAAAAGTTGACACATAATTTGTTAGCAAATATTTACCTGAATCACCCTGTTGAACTCTAAATTTTTATATTTACACAAAATTTTTATTGTTTTGTTTGGGAATTCGCTGAAAATTTGTAACTTTACACAACATAACACATTTTATATGGAAAGTGAGTTGGTTTTTAGATTTTTTCTGCAAAATTATGGAAATTAACGGCCTGGCTCACAATGTCACGAGAAATCGTTCGATCGACAACTTGTATTGCAAAAAAAAATAAATTTTCTAAAGTTATTGTTGTTTGCAATACAAGTTTTCGATCGAACGATATCTGGTGACATCGTAGGCCAGGCCGTTAATTTAACTTAATTTTTTGTTGTTGAATTTATTGTTTTGTTTTTCTTTATACTAATTTTATATGTAGATACATATGTACATATGTATATTAAATGAATGGTTTTCTGCCTTTTTTTTGTAAAATTGTTTTTAAATAAAATATTAAAAAAATATTTTTAATTGCATATTTTCTGTGTTTTTAGTGCATATTTTCAAATTTTAAGTGCATGTTTTATGCGCATATTTTCGATTTTTTAGTGCATGAGATTCCTTGCCCTAGTCATAAGTAAAGTAAAACGTCAATACAAGCTATTCGATATCGAATACGGCAATCTCTAAAAGAAAAATTTCGATTAAAGTCATTCGATCACGAATGCGGCGATTTTGGCCCCTGGCTTATAACAAATTGTAGGAGTGAGAATATTACAAAAAATGCGCATACGTACGAATATCACTTCTGTACTTATCATAAAGCAACTTACCTGGAATAGTACTCCATAAGTAATTCTGCATCTATGTTCATAGCAACCAATTTATCTGGCACAGTTCCTTCTAATAAATGTAATTGGCATGCCTTTATTTCTAATTCTCTAATAATAAAGGCAAGTGGAAAGCAGTGGCCTGATTCTCCAAACTCTTTAAAAAGACTTTCAATTTTCGAAAACAACCTTGCACTTCTTTCTTGTACAGAACCACTACCATCGATACATTTATCAATAATCTGTCCCCATACTGATTCAATAAGCAAAGGGTCGTTATGATGAGAACAGTTTAGAATAGTTAACTTGCACTCCCACAGATCTAATGGATCAGCAAAACCTTCGTACAATTCTGTAATATCATACAAAATTTTATTCAAGCTTTCAACTGTCTTATTAACTTCACTATTCGAAAGTGGTAGAACGGAAACTGCATCTAAGACTTTCTGTTGGACCCGAGCGATTTCCAACTGAAATTAAAAAACAAACAAATATTTTGTTTTTTTTCTGGAAATTTATCCTATGTAACAAACCTTATCCTCTAGTTCTTTAAGTAATACTCCATTTGTTAGAGAGTAGCCAACTGCATCATTTCGCATACACATCACTGCTCTAGTCAAATATTCAATTCTCTGTGTCAGTGGAATATTATCACTGTGAGTCGATGCTAAATTATCCAAAATGCGTGCGGCTTGTGCGTGGTGGCCATTTTTTTCGTAATACTTCCACAATAAGTCAATTAAATTTAAATTATCTGGATTTCGAAGAACGTTTCGTCGCAAAAATTCAGTTAATGTTTGTTCCTTTAAGGATAATAATTCAGAAAGCATATCATGCACCATTAACCATTCATACACACAAACGTGTAAAACCGGGTCATTTATTTGCATCGCAATATTTACTATTTTCATAATTTGATTACTGACGCTTATTTCTTGTTTACTGCAAAATTGTTGTGTAAATTCTTGACTTGCGTTGACATTACAAAGAGACTGGTAGACATGATCCAACATAAGTTTAACTTCTTTATAGCAATTAAGACTAGGATTTTTTTACGCGAATAGAGATTACTATTTTTTAATAATGTAACTTAAGCGTGCTACTTACCGTGCAGCGTATGCCGCGTATCCTTCGCGGTCCTCCTCTGGTTCATCGCTTTGATAGAAATGAAATGCAAATAGTTCTGGATCAATTTTAGATGCGCACGTTGCTGTTAACTCCACTACACCTTCGAAAAATCCACTCAGTGTAAACTAAATTTTAGAAATTTATTCAGAACGTTATTATTTTAAAGATATGAACATATAAGAATTTGGGAACGGGAATTAACTTGAAGACACACTCCATTTACAGTGAAATTTAGATTTAAATTCTCAGTATTCGAGAAGTACTAAATTAACTTTAAGAATTAATTACATCGCATTTCTATTTTTTTTGCTATTCCTGCACTCTATTATTTTCTTTTCAAACCTAAAATAATTTTCAGCAGTCGTTATTTAGCACTTATGGTGAAAGGAAGTATTTTCTCATATATTTTTTGTTTGTTTATTCAATCTTAAAATATAAGTACTTAATAAAGAGCAAAGGCCAAAGCAAAATTTTATCATTCAGCTTTTCAATTTATTTTTCAAAAGATGATTTAATTTTTAGAACGTCTTTGAAGTTTATAATTGTCTTATATCTATAATTTTATTTCGCGATGCAATAAATTTATGTCATTAAACTTTCCATTAATTACTTAAACACAAATATGCCAATACAGCCAATTTAAACACAATAATTAAAAATAGGTCCATAAGAAATTTACTCGTTGGTTAAGCATTTTATTTTTTGTTATTATAAAGTTAATTTACGCAATTTATTATTAAGTTAAATTAAGCAATTTATTAAATTAATCTATATATATAAAAATGAAACGGTCCATGTATGTAATCGCATAACATGAGCTGGAGCGATTTTGCTGATTTTTTTTTTATTCGATTAGAAATTTTCAGGACATGGTTTGTAAAGAAAAAAAATTTAAAAAATGCCTACTATTCAATTCTCATTTTTTCTACGCACAAACTAACAAACATAACATAACTCAAGAACTACTGCACCGATGTTGACAAAACTTTATATACATGCTCTATGGGGCGTGAGGAGTGTTTCTGTGTAGTTTGAAGTTCGTTCGACAGATGGCGCCATTTTTAGTTTTTCATATTTAGTTTCTTTTGTGATTTTGCACCGTAACTCAAGAACTACTGCACCGATTTAGACCAAACTTTATATACATGCTCTATGGGGCGTGAGGAGTGTTTCTGTGTAGTTTGAAGTTCGTCTGACAGATGGCGCCATATTTATTTTTTTTTTGTGATTTTGCACCGTAACTCAAAACTACTGCACCGATTTAGACCAAACTTTATATACAGGAGTGTTTCTGTGTAGTTTGAAGTTCGTCCGGCAGATGGCGCAATATTTAGTTTATTCGTGGGCAAAATCCAATTTTCATATTGTGCCACCAATGCCATATACAACACTAATGTTTGCTTAGGGCCAGCAACGCGGACCGGGGTCAGCTAGTTTAGTATAAAAACAATAATTAAAATAAAGAATTTGTCAATCTTCTTAAGACATTTTAAGTGTTTTATTGATTGATCTTTACTACGTTTTTCAAGTTCAAGTGCTTCAAGGACATGCCGGCAAACAAACATAGTGTCAATACAAGTTTACCAGTTCTTGTTGTACCTTCATAGTGAACAGACGTATTAGCGGAATTTTTCTTACATACATACTAAACAATAAAAAAAATCATAAAAAAAATGTTTCCTAGCACATAATAACTTTGATACATAAGCTTTTTTTTGCTTTGCTAATATTTTTACATATAGAAATAACAAAAACAAAAAAAACCGTAAACAAAAAAAACAAACAAAATACCCTTGAGGAATACTCTATATGAGTACCTCGAAAACAAATAATTGTGAAAAATAACAAAAACAAAAAAAACCGTAAACAAACCAAAAAAACACGAAGTGCCCTTGAGGAATACTCTATATGAGTACCTCGAAAACAAATAATTGTGAAGTGAGTTATAACGGCAGAAATGCCTATTTTACTGTGAGTTCAGATGCTCTCAATGATAACAAAAATAAAAAATCTGATTATAGACTTACTGTGAGTTCTGAAGCTCTTAATAAAAACAATAAAAATAAAAAAACTGATGATCGATTTTTTCTAACGGCAAAACCACAGTTTCGTCAGCGATCAACTTCGCTTTATCTAATGCCAACTAGTGAATCGTTAAAATTACCGTTGCCTAGTACTTCTAAATTTAACTCAGCGATATCATCCGCTTCCGGCTCGTGGTCATCACTTAACCAAGTTGTCACTGAAGATAAGAGTAGCCCAAAACACAAGATCCAAGTCGGAATGCACAGATACATCGCAATTGTAAAGCACGGGCGAAGCCCAAATTCTACTCAAATTGCATCTGCTCCAAAGATCTCTAGGGATAAGAGCGCATCATCTACCAATCGTCAAAACCGTTTTCAAATATTTAAAGATGACAACAACAAACCCCATGTAACCACGAACAAAGCATCCAAGCCGTCACCAATCTATTTGAGAGAAAAAAATACAAACGCTCTTATTAAAAACTTAATCTCGTTCATTGGTGAGAATAAATTTCATATTGTTCCAATAAAACGTGGTAATATTGATGAAACGAAAATTTAAATTTATGAAGATAAAGATTTTCTCAAAATTATTACTGAATTTGAAAAAGGTAAAAAAAGTTTCTACACATATCAGCTTAAGAGTGCTAAAGGCCTGCAGATCGTATTGAAGGGCATAGATTCTTATGTTGTTCCCGAGGAAATAAAAGATGCACTCGTCCTCCAGGGATTTAAGGTAAAAAATGTATCTATCATAATAAATAGGAAGAAGAATCCTTAACCTCTATTTCGCGTCGAACTTGAGCCAAACGATATAAAATTAAAAAAAAGAGACTCATCCAATTTATAATTTAAAATATCTCTTGTACCGAAAAATAACAGTTGAAGAACCACACAAGCGTTCTGGACCCGTACAGTGCCATAATTGTCAAGAATATGGCCACACAAAAACTTACTGCAACTTACCTTCAGTTTGTGTTATCTGCGGTGAATTGCACGGTACTGCTGGTTGTACTAAGCCTAAAGATCTAGCAGAAAAAAATGTTGTAATCGTGGAGGTAATCACAGCGCTAACTACAAAAACTGCGAAAAACTAAATTAGCTCCAGCACACTTTTGCTAAAATGAGCCAACCAGTCAGTTCATATGTATCGTATGCAGATGCAGCTAAAACTAGTTCTATTCCCACACAAAATGTTCCACCTCCAAATAATTCCACGAATGCAAACTCAAGCTTTAACTTTAGTCGCCTTGAAGCTACTATTGAGAATCTGGTGGTAACTATAAATAATTTTACAACAAATATGACTAGCATGATGCAAGAAATGCTGCGAATGCAGAATACTCTGCTTCAAGCATTAGTCAACAAACCATGAACACGTTAAAACTATGTTTCTGGAACGCAAACAGCATTCGCCAACATAAAAATTAACTTGAGCACTTCCTCAGGAAAAAAATCTGTATTCCACGTGAAATTAAAAGGTGTGGAATTGCCATAGAATTGTTGTTATAGATACATATTTCCAGCAACAATTCTATAGCAATTCCACACCTTTTAATTTCACGTGGAATACAAAACATACCTGATAATGTTGGTTTCTGAGACTGATTTGACTTCAAGAAATCTATTCAAAATTAATGGCTACAATTTATGTGATTCAAAGGAACCAAGAGGAAGAGCTTGCAGGGTATCAGCAATTTTAATAAAGTCAAGACTCAAGCATTATATTATTGAGAACAGTTGTGAAGAACATTTACAAGCAACGAACATTTGTGTCGAAAATTTTTGCACTAAATTTTGTCATATCATCAATTTACTCCCCTAATAGATTCGCAATTACTGAGGATCAATACGAGGATTTCTACAAATCTCTCGGCCCTTGTTTCGTAGCCGCTGGCGAATATAATGCTAAACATACGTTCTGGGGTTCGCGTCTTATTACACCTAGAGGTCGAGCGTTATTCAATACAATTCCAAAATGGGCTTGGAAGTCATTTCGAGTGGAGAGCCCACTTATTGGCCTACTGACATACATAAAATTCCGGATGTTATAGATTTTGGAGTCATAAAAAATATCTCTAGGGATTTAATTCAAGTTCAAGCTTCTCTTGATCTCTCGTCCGATCACTCCCCGACGATCATTACAATTTGTAGCCCATTAAGAAGTAACTTACCTGACCCATATGTGAAGATGATCAATCGTGTAAATTGGCTGGGGTTCAAAAAATATCTCAGCAGTCATTGTACGGAAAACATTACGCTTAGAACACCCGATGATATTGAATCGAACATTGCCAATCTCAGCGAGAATATTAAACAGGCTGCTGAACATGCCACTATCTCCCATCCGCAGATTGGGTTTAATAAAATTTATTCTACAGACATTGAACGTCTCGTACGTGAAAAAAGAAGGGCTAGAAGGGAATGGCAACAGCACAGATCACCACATTTTAAAATCAGATTTAAATAGTGCACTAAAAGACTCCAAAAGCTGCTGGCATATGAAAAAACTGTATTTCTTAAAAACTATCTGGAAAATCTCGATGTCACACCAGCATCTAATTACTCTTTGTGGCGAGCTGCGAAAAGGATTAAAAAACCCGTTGAGTTTAAACCACCTCTGCACACTTCTACCGGAGGTTAGACAAGGAGTGATACTGAAAAAGGTAACTTGTTTGCAAATCATTTAAAATACGTATTTACCCCAAAAACATGTACTGGTGTTGCTGATTTGCCGAGTGTAGTTGCTCTACCCCCGCGACCCATAAAGTTTAAGATGCGCGATGTTCATAAACTAATTGCTGAACTAAATCCGAAGGAAGCTCCAGGTATTGACGGAATTAGTAACGAGATGCTGATGAACGTGCCTGATGTTGCAATAAGAATCCTGCTATTTATTTTTAATGCCATTTTAAGAATGCAGTATTTTCCACATAACTGCAAACTTGCCAAGATGAAAATGATTCCAAATATTTTACCAAGGCTGAGTCATATAGGCCTATAAGCTTACTATCAACAATAACAAAGCTTTTCGAAAAGCTGCTCATGATAAAATTGTCCCCAATTCTAAATGATAATGGTTGCATACCGGATCATCAATTTGGATTTAGAAGTCAGCATATCACTATTGAACAAACTCATAGATTGATTCAATTTATAAGAACAACTTTTGAAGAAAAAAAGTATTGCTCTGCGCTGTTTATTGACGTTTCTGAGGCATTTGATAAAGTATGGCATGAAGTCCTAATTTTTAAATTAAATACTTACCTACCAATCAACGTTCTTAATCTGTAGGAAAGTTATATTATTGATAGTAAGTTCACTGTTGTGGAAGGAGACTTTATGAGTAAGCCTGAAACAATCTCATCCGGTTTGATTTATACTTGTGATATGCAATTGAGCAGTAATATTCACACATCTACATTTGGCGATGATACAGCCTGCCTAAGTATGCACGAAAACCCTCAAGAGGCTTCCCGATACCTTCAGCAACATATTACCCAGCTAGAACTATAGTTAAACTTATGGCGAATAAAGGTAAACGAACAGAAGTGTACTCAGGTAACATTTACCCTACGAAAAGAGAATTGTTCCCCCATTAGAATCAATAATCAAATTGTTCCTCAACATTCACATGTGAAATACCTTGCTATACACCTTGATAGAAGGCTTACATGGAAACACCACATTGACTTTAAGCTAACACAAATGAAACTAAAATTTACTCAGGTAAATTAGCTGATTGGTAGAAATTCATCCCTCAGTCTAGATTGCAAACTTTTGATATACAAGTCACTTTTGAAACCTATATGGTGCTATGGAATTCAACTATGGGGCACTGCTTCAGCTTCCAATGTCGAGAGAATCCAACGAAGGCAAAACAAAATTTTACGGTTAATAACATCGGCTCCATGGTTATAAAAAAATTCAAATATACATCGTGATTTAAATATGCCACTAGTGACTAAAGAAATTGCAAAATACGCAAGCAAATAAATATTTAACAAAATTCGAGTCACATCCTAATCCGCTTGCTCGTAATATTTTGAACTTTACTGGACACATCCGCCTAAAAAAGAGGGACACAAGGACTCTTACTCACATCACTCCAGAAGAAAATTCTTGAAAATACTTTTTTCCCCCTTTTTTATTGTCACTACTTATGTATTATTTATAACTACCACTAAGTTTATGTCCGACACTGGTCGGGCCTAATAATTATATTTTAGATTTAAGATTTGAATACTTATTGTTAGTTCATATTTGAAGAAAGCTTAAAACACCCGTTGAGTTTAAACCACCTCTGCGCACATCTACAGGAGGTTGGGCAAGAAGCGATACTGAAAAAGGTAAAATATTTGGTGACACATGTACTGGTGCTGTTGATTTGCCAAATATAGTTGCGCTACCCCCTCGACCAATCAAATTTAAGACGCATGATGTACAAAAACTAATTGCTGAACTTAACCCGAAAAAAGTTCCGGGTATTGATGAAATTAGTAATCAGATGCTGATGAAGTTGCATCGTATTGCTATTAGTATCCTGTTATTCATTTTTAATGCCATTTTACTGGAGTATTATCCAAACAGCTGGAAGCTTGCCAAGGTTAAAATGATACCAAAGCCGGGCAAAGATCTTACCAACGCTGAGTCATATAGGCCAATAAGTTTACTGACAACAATGTCAAAGCTCTTTGAAAAGTTAGTCATGATAAAATTGTCCCCAATTCTAACTGATAATGAGTGTATACCGGATCATCAATTTGGATTTAGAAGTCAGAATAGCACCATTGAACAAACTCATAGATTGGTTCAATTTATAAGAAACATTTTTGAAGAAAGGAAGTATTGCTCTGCGCTCCTTATTGACGTTTCTCAGGCATTTGATAAAGTGTGGCATGAAGGCCTAATTTTAAAATTAAGAACTTACCTACCAATCAAAATTCTAAATCTGTTGGAAAGTTACATTATTGCCCGAAAGTTCACTGTTGTAGAAGGAGATTTTATGAGTACGCCTGAAATAATCTCATCCGGTGTGCCACAGGGGAGTATACTGGGGCCAGTTTTGTATTTGATTTATACTTGTGATATGCCATTGAGCAGTAATATTCACACATCTACATTTGCCGATGATACAGCCTGCCTTAGTATGCACGAAACCCCTCAAGAGGCTTCCCGATATATTCAGCAACATATTACTCAGCTAGAACTATCGTTAAACATGTGGAGAATAAAGGTAAATGAACAGAAGTGTACTTAGGTAACATTTACCTTAAGAAATGACACAAGTTCCCCCATTACAATCAATAATCAAAAATTTACATGTGAAATACCTTGGTATACATCTTGATCGAAGGCTCACATGGAAACATCACATTGACCCTAAGCCAACACTAATGAAACTTAAACTAACCCAGATACATTGACTGGTTGGTAGCAATTAAACCGTCAGCCTAGATTGTAAGCTTTTAATATGAAGCCGCTCTTAAAACCTATATAGTGCTACGGATTTCAGCTATGCGGTACTGCTTCAGCTTCCAATGTCGAGAGAATCCAACGAAGGCAAAACAAAATTTTACGGTTAATAACATCGGCTCCATGGTATATAAAAAATTCAAATATACATCGTGATTTAAATATGCCAGTAGTAACTGAAGAAATTGCAAAATACGCAGGCAAATATTTATCAAAACTCGAGTCACATCCTTATCCGCTTGCTCGTAATATTTTGAACTTTACTAGACACATCCGCCTAAAAAAGAGGGACACAAGGGCTCTTATTCACAACACTCCAGATGGGGCTTCTTGAAAATACTTTTCTTTTTTTTTCTTTTGATTATCACTACTTATGTATTATATATAACTATTACTATGTTTATGTCTGCCACTGGTCGGGACTAATTATATTTTAGATTTAAGATTTGAATACTTATTGTTAGTTCATATATGAAGATACAATAACTAAAAATCATGTATTAATAATAAAAAAAATATTTGAAGATACAATAAATAATTACAACCCTTAAAAATAAAATACAAGTTTATGTGCTTGGATTTAAAGTACTATTGCCACAACATTCATTGGTGACCCCTAATATTTTCTAAATTCAGTGAGATTCCCCCCACCAGTGGTAAGGATTTCTTTAGAATTTTAAGGAAATAAACGCGCACTGAAAACTCACAATTACAAACCGTAGCACAGGGCTACGTAGAAAACTCATAAGAAACCACAAACAGTAGCACAGGGCCACAATATCCAACTTTTCAAACCCAACACAAACAATTACACAAGATGTCATCAGTACAGGAACTTATGAAACATCAAGTGGCGACTGCAAGCGAGATTGGAACAGTCATTTCAACCATAAAAAAAGCTCCGCTAGACAGAAGAACAGAGGTATTTTACAAGGCAAAGCAAGATGAATTAGTTACCCTATGGTAATGGTTCGAAAAAACTGAAAACAAAATTCGGAATGATGCTACCTTATCAGAGGAGGATCCCTATATTATAAAGGACATTTACAAATCCATTGGCGAACAATACAGTTCAACAATTGAACATATTGAATGTCAACTAAAAAAAATGCATGACACCATATACCATCCGTAAGAACACCAGTAAAGCTATGTACAGACGGTTGTCAGATCTTACAATATTGCCAGTAAAATGTGCTCAAAATTTCTTACAACCGTGTGAACTGGCAATTTTTGTCAAACGCCGTTGCCAGAAAAATCATTGTCAGTCCATTGCAAGACTAGCAGCTGACAACAAATTGTCAGACATCTTACAATCGTGTGAACACATTGTAAAATTATTGCCAGCTATTTGTCAGACATTTTAATATTGTCAGATGCGCGAAGTTCGTGCATCTGACAATGGCGTCATTGTAAGAGAATTATTTCTATGGGCAACACTGTACACGCTTGATTTTAAAGAAAATATATTTAATAAAATATATGCAGCCAAAATCATTGAAGTTGCTTCTTTATGGTCCATAATAATTAATATTTTCACTTTTTACATTTAACACCACCACAAACGATTGATATTTAACAATTTCTAACAAGCGCTTTGAGTCTGGCAACGCATAATAATGTCTGGCAATTTTTGCATATGACAACCGTGTGAACTTACAATTTTTTTGCTGACGATTTTGTCAGCTGATTTTATTGTCATACAATCATCTAGCAATAAATTGTAAGATTTCCTGACAAATTTGATACAACCGTGTGAACTGTCAATCTGCCATACACTTGCAATTTTTGATTGTCAGTACAATGTCAGCACATTGCCAGATCTAACAATATTGTAAGATCTGACAACCGTGTGTACATAGCTTAACCAAATCAGTCAACCAGGGTGAATCAGAGGAAGTACGAACACCAGGACTAGCCAGGTTAATAACTGCACGCATGACAGCACTAACACGTTTGTTGCAATGTTTTGAAACACTAACAGAAGAGCAGTCAAAACAATTTTATAAACTAAAATCAGAGACTATAAAAAAGTTATGGTTTCAAATCAAAACTTTGTATGACGACAACAAATCGAAGATCCATCAAGCCAAGGTTGATGGATGACTACAATAACCTCGAAGACGCAGTTCACCAACATTTAGTTAAACTCGCTGTGCTCGCAGATGAACACAAACAGCCTACAAATGACGAAGCAATTCAGCTATACATAGCCCACTGCGTCTTCCAAAGGTTACGATACCGAAATTCAATGGCAACCATCTTTTGATATGTTCAATGAAATGATTCACAAAAAGCTATGCCCGCCATACCAAAAATGTGGTTTTTGAAAACAAACACCACAGGTGAGGCAGCTAGGCTAATACAAAATTTAGCCTTAGCCGAAACCAACTATGAAACAGCTGGGAAAATGCTTCAAGACCGCTTCAGTAATCCACGAATATTAACAAATAACATCATAAATAGACTACTAGCCAACCAAAAATAGCTGATAATCCCTCTGCTATAGCCATAAAACGATTACATAACACAATACGTGAATGCATCTCAGCACTAAATAATTTGAATATCAACACATCAACATGGGACCCGACGTTAGTTAATTTATTAATCAAAAAACTGGATCAAGGCACACGCTTATTTTACGAGCAATCATTGCCAGCATTAGAAGAACTGTTGGGCTTCCTGGAAAGCAGGTTCCAATCGTTAGAACCAGTCGGACGAATACAAACAACGTCAAAGAGAACTTTAGCTGCAAACTCTGTAGCAATGGAATTCATCAATTATACTATTGCAAAAAATTTTTATCGATGTCAGTACCTAATCGACTGAAGTGGATACAGCAACAAAAACTCTGTGTTAACTGCTTTAAGAGTGACCATATGTCAAAACATTGCACAGCAAGTTCCTGTAGAAAATGTAAGAAAACTCACAACACACTCGTACATTTGGAAAGGCATCCACAGAACACCAACGCCTGGACCTTACCATCATACAACTCTTACACTGAAAGTAAGGCATCAACATCAACGGTAGCTTCACCTCATTGTGTTGGAACAGGGAAAGACTACGTACTGATAGCCACAGCTCGGGTAAAAATTACAGGCAATAATGGACGGTCTGGAGTCTTCAAAGCAATCTTAGACTCAGGATCACAAATAAACATTGTGACTAAACGGCTACTAAATCGTCTATCACTCAAACCATCGCAGGCATCCCTATGTATCGAAGGAATCGGCAATCAGTCCAGAAATACAAATAAACGCATTAATGTTAATCTTCAGTCTACAACAAGTAATTACAACACAAGACTTCTGCCTTTGTTCTTCCCAACATAATTCCGGCCCAACCTTCAACAGAGTTCAACTGTATCTTCTGGCCAATTCCAGAATATATTCAACTGGCCGATCCTGAATTCAACAACACTGGTCATATTGACGTTCTACTAGAAGCCGAATATTACCTCGAATTGTTTACCACCGGAAAATTTCACCTCTCACCAGAATTGCCAAATTTTAAATAATACAAGGCTGGATTGGATTGTAAGTGGAACGACAAGGGAAAAGAATAGCAACTCAGCAGTATATGCAGTATACAGTGAAAACGAAACAACCACAGAAGAACTTGTCCAAAGATTCTGGAAACTAGACGAATTTGAGTCAGACAGCACTCTCACCATCGAAGAGAGAAGGTATGAGCTACAGTTCATCCAAACAACGACAAGAAATTCTGAGGGCCAATTCGTAGTTCGGCTCCCCTTTTCAGAAAACCCAAGCTGCCTAGGAGAGACAAAAAAATAGCATTTTCAAGATTGATGGCCCTAGAAAGGAGTTTATTGATGAACATAGACCTTAAGCAACAATACATTGAATTTATGAAACAATATGAAGAATTGGGTCACATGATCCGAATAAATAAATAAAATATTCCACATCACTGCATAATCAAACCTGAAAGTAAAACCACCAAACTTCGAGTAGTGTTTGATGCATCGGCAAAATCCTCAACAGGAATATCTCTCAATGACATCTTGTGCGTGGGTCCTCCGACACAAGGAGATGTCTTTGGACTGCTACTGCGATTCCAAATGCCACGATTTGTTTTTTGTACTGATATTGAAAAAATGTATCGTCAAATTCTTGTTCATTCAGCAGACCATCACATGCAACTAATATATTGGATAAATACACCAAATGAAGTAGTGGAAACCTACACACTTAACACTGTAACATATGGAACATCCGCAGCCCCATACTTGGCAACAAAATGTTTGCAGCAGTTAGCAGATAAAAACATGAAAAATTATCCATTAGGTGCAACAACATTAAGAGAAGATTTTTATATGGATGACGGTATGAGTGGATCTGATAGCCTTACAACAGCAATTGAAAAACAACAACAGTTGACTACCTTGTTACAAGGAGCTGGCTTCAAACTAACAAAGTGGTGTGCAAATCATTCAAGGCTACTATCTGGCATTTCTCCTAAAGATGTAGAACTAAATCTAGATTTTTATAATCAACCAACAAAAATTTTGGAATTAACATTTAATCCCAAGCCTGATATTTTTTGTCTCAGATCAGACATACAAGACAATGACAAAATAAACAAGCGAACTATAAGATCAGATATAGCATGAATAGTCGATCCGTTAGGAATCGCCGGACCTGTTGTCGTCTCTGCTAAAATATTCATACAAGAACTATGGCAATTACAACTTTCATGAGACGAACCGCTTCCAGCAGATCTTAACAACCAATGGGTAATGTTTCCTCAAAATTTTAAACACCTTAACAATATAAGAGTAGATGTTAATGGGGGCCTGAGACATGTTTTGGGAATTAAAAACCGGGAAAATCAAAAAGGGTGGCAACCCTGTTACAAATGAGGGGATTTTCATGCTGAGATGTTCTGGGCTATATGTGTGTGTGTGTGTGAGTTGAATTTTATGTTTATGTATGTACACTTGTGTGTACAGCTTTTGTTGTTATTGTAGAGAAGCGTTGTGCTTACAGTGTATGGATGTACGTGAGTGTGTGTGTGTGTGTGTGCGTATATGACTGTGTATGTGTTTTTGTATTTACTTGTGTGTCTGCCGGTGTCCGATACTTTGGTTGTAGTAGCAGACAATCATTATACCCAGTAGGAAATGTTGATGGTGAAAATGTAATGACTAGCTTTTGACTAGCTTGTCACCAGTGCTACTCTATAATTATTCCCCATACAATACTTTGAAACGCTACTAATAAAAATACAATTGATTAGGTAGTGACCACGTAGTTGTTATGGGGTCATGAGACATACTAACCAGACAGCTAGTTACCGATACATTTCTGTAATTTACGTGCATACAAATGTATGTATATTGACAAGTTATTGTCAATTCCACCTCTCTCCTTCTTTTATACTGACGGATAGTAGAAAACTTATTATACCAAAGTTGTAACTAGAATTTTAGTGTTGACACAAAGACACTTGCTCCGAGTCTGACTACAGGGTAGTTACAAGGGATCTGTGTATTTGTGTGTATGTAGTGATTGTTATTTGATAGACTTTGGGTTGCTGTTTAGAGTTATCGTTGGTATGCTTATGTAGGGTTATTGTATGTATGCATTTATGTTTGCGATCTCTGGGGAAATAATCTAATAGCTGCAGAGAGTGGCAACCCTGTTGTGAATGGAAGTGGATAGGGAATGTATTTGGTAATGTATCTACATGTTGCTGTATTAATGTATGTGATCGTATATATTTTTACTTTGAAGAATATCATTGCTTGTGTGTATTGTTTGGCCTTCGAGAGTTTTTCATACATATTTACAAATGAATGTGTATATGCTTTCAAGGCTATTGAAGTTGCTTTTCTTATGGAGATAGAAAATATTGTGTTGGCATAGGTTTTATATGTACAAGTGAATTTCAGATGTTAAATATTTTGAATCAAATATGGTTGATAAGCAGAGCTTTTGAATAAGGGTAATGATATTTTTATTTCAGTATATTACACTTTAATGTAACAATTATAGGAAGTATCAATTTTTACAATTTTTTTGCTGACGATTTTGTCAGCTGATTTTATTGTCATACAATCATCTAGCAATAAATTGTAAGATTTCCTGACAAATTTGATACAACCGTGTGAACTGTCAATCTGCCATACACTTGCAATTTTTGATTGTCAGTACAATGTCAGCACATTGCCAGATCTAACAATATTGTAAGATCTGACAACCGTGTGTACATAGCTTAACCAAATCAGTCAACCAGGGTGAATCAGAGGAAGTACGAACACCAGGACTAGCCAGGTTAATAACTGCACGCATGACAGCACTAACACGTTTGTTGCAATGTTTTGAAACACTAACAGAAGAGCAGTCAAAACAATTTTATAAACTAAAATCAGAGACTATAAAAAAGTTATGGTTTCAAATCAAAACTTTGTATGACGACAACAAATCGAAGATCCATCAAGCCAAGGTTGATGGATGACTACAATAACCTCGAAGACGCAGTTCACCAACATTTAGTTAAACTCGCTGTGCTCGCAGATGAACACAAACAGCCTACAAATGACGAAGCAATTCAGCTATACATAGCCCACTGCGTCTTCCAAAGGTTACGATACCGAAATTCAATGGGGACTATCTGAATTGGCAACCATTTTTTGATATGTTCAATGAAATGATTCACAAAAAGCTATGCCCGCCATACCAAAAATGTGGTTTTTGAAAACAAACACCACAGGTGAGGCAGCTAGGCTAATACAAAATTTAGCCTTAGCCGAAACCAACTATGAAACAGCTGGGAAAATGCTTCAAGACCGCTTCAGTAATCCACGAATATTAACAAATAACATCATAAATAGACTACTAGCCAACCAAAAATAGCTGATAATCCCTCTGCTATAGCCATAAAACGATTACATGACACAATACGTGAATGCATCTCAGCACTAAATAATTTGAATATCAACACATCAACATGGGACCCGACGTTAGTTAATTTATTAATCAAAAAACTGGATCAAGGCACACGCTTATTTTACGAGCAATCATTGCCAGCATTAGAAGAACTGTTGGGCTTCCTGGAAAGCAGGTTCCAATCGTTAGAACCAGTCGGACGAATACAAACAACGTCAAAGAGAACTTTAGCTGCAAACTCTGTAGCAATGGAATTCATCAATTATACTATTGCAAAAAATTTTTATCGATGTCAGTACCTAATCGACTGAAGTGGATACAGCAACAAAAACTCTGTGTTAACTGCTTTAAGAGTGACCATATGTCAAAACATTGCACAGCAAGTTCCTGTAGAAAATGTAAGAAAACTCACAACACACTCGTACATTTGGAAAGGCATCCACAGAACACCAACGCCTGGACCTTACCATCATACAACTCTTACACTGAAAGTAAGGCATCAACATCAACGGTAGCTTCACCTCATTGTGTTGGAACAGGGAAAGACTACGTACTGATAGCCACAGCTCGGGTAAAAATTACAGGCAATAATGGACGGTCTGGAGTCTTCAAAGCAATCTTAGACTCAGGATCACAAATAAACATTGTGACTAAACGGCTACTAAATCGTCTATCACTCAAACCATCGCAGGCATCCCTATGTATCGAAGGAATCGGCAATCAGTCCAGAAATACAAATAAACGCATTAATGTTAATCTTCAGTCTACAACAAGTAATTACAACACAAGACTTCTGCCTTTGTTCTTCCCAACATAATTCCGGCCCAACCTTCAACAGAGTTCAACTGTATCTTCTGGCCAATTCCAGAATATATTCAACTGGCCGATCCTGAATTCAACAACACTGGTCATATTGACGTTCTACTAGAAGCCGAATATTACCTCGAATTGTTTACCACCGGAAAATTTCACCTCTCACCAGAATTGCCAAATTTTAAATAATACAAGGCTGGATTGGATTGTAAGTGGAACGACAAGGGAAAAGAATAGCAACTCAGCAGTATATGCAGTATACAGTGAAAACGAAACAACCACAGAAGAACTTGTCCAAAGATTCTGGAAACTAGACGAATTTGAGTCAGACAGCACTCTCACCATCGAAGAGAGAAGGTATGAGCTAAAGTTCATCCAAACAACGACAAGAAATTCTGAGGGCCAATTCGTAGTTCGGCTCCCCTTTTCAGAAAACCCAAGCTGCCTAGGAGAGACAAAAAAATAGCATTTTCAAGATTGATGGCCCTAGAAAGGAGTTTATTGATGAACATAGACCTTAAGCAACAATACATTGAATTTATGAAACAATATGAAGAATTGGGTCACATGATCCGAATAAATAAATAAAATATTCCACATCACTGCATAATCAAACCTGAAAGTAAAACCACCAAACTTCGAGTAGTGTTTGATGCATCGGCAAAATCCTCAACAGGAATATCTCTCAATGACATCTTGTGCGTGGGTCCTCCGACACAAGGAGATGTCTTTGGACTGCTACTGCGATTCCAAATGCCACGATTTGTTTTTTGTACTGATATTGAAAAAATGTATCGTCAAATTCTTGTTCATTCAGCAGACCATCACATGCAACTAATATATTGGATAAATACACCAAATGAAGTAGTGGAAACCTACACACTTAACACTGTAACATATGGAACATCCGCAGCCCCATACTTGGCAACAAAATGTTTGCAGCAGTTAGCAGATAAAAACATGAAAAATTATCCATTAGGTGCAACAACATTAAGAGAAGATTTTTATATGGATGACGGTATGAGTGGATCTGATAGCCTTACAACAGCAATTGAAAAACAACAACAGTTGACTACCTTGTTACAAGGAGCTGGCTTCAAACTAACAAAGTGGTGTGCAAATCATTCAAGGCTACTATCTGGCATTTCTCCTAAAGATGTAGAACTAAATCTATATTTTTATAATCAACCAACAAAAATTTTGGAATTAACATTTAATCCCAAGCCTGATATTTTTTGTCTCAGATCAGACATACAAGACAATGACAAAATAAACAAGCGAACTATAAGATCAGATATAGCATGAATAGTCGATCCGTTAGGAATCGCCGGACCTGTTGTCGTCTCTGCTAAAATATTCATACAAGAACTATGGCAATTACAACTTTCATGAGACGAACCGCTTCCAGCAGATCTTAACAACCAATGGGTAATGTTTCCTCAAAATTTTAAACACCTTAACAATATAAGAGTAGATGTTAATGGGGGCCTGAGACATGTTTTGGGAATTAAAAACCGGGAAAATCAAAAAGGGTGGCAACCCTGTTACAAATGAGGGGATTTTCATGCTGAGATGTTCTGGGCTATATGTGTGTGTGTGTGAGTTGAATTTTATGTTTATGTATGTACACTTGTGTGTACAGCTTTTGTTGTTATTGTAGAGAAGCGTTGTGCTTACAGTGTATGGATGTACGTGAGTGTGTGTGTGTGTGTGTGCGTATATGACTGTGTATGTGTTTTTGTATTTACTTGTGTGTCTGCCGGTGTCCGATACTTTTGTTGTAGTAGCAGACAATCATTATACCCAGTAGGAAATGTTGATGGTGAAAATGTAATGACTAGCTTTTGACTAGCTTGTCACCAGTGCTACTCTATAATTATTCCCCATACAATACTTTGAAACGCTACTAATAAAAATACAATTGATTAGGTAGTGACCACGTAGTTGTTATGGGGTCATGAGACATACTAACCAGACAGCTAGTTACCGATACATTTCTGTAATTTACGTGCATACAAATGTATGTATATTGACAAGTTATTGTCAATTCCACCTCTCTCCTTCTTTTATACTGACGGATAGTAGAAAACTTATTATACCAAAGTTGTAACTAGAATTTTAGTGTTGACACAAAAACACTTGCTCCGAGTCTGACTACAGGGTAGTTACAAGGGATCTGTGTATTTGTGTGTATGTAGTGATTGTTATTTGATAGACTTTGGGTTGCTGTTTAGAGTTATCGTTGGTATGCTTATGTAGGGTTATTGTATGTATGCATTTATGTTTGCGATCTCTGGGGAAATAATCTAATAGCTGCAGAGAGTGGCAACCCTGTTGTGAATGGAAGTGGATAGGGAATGTATTTGGTAATGTATCTACATGTTGCTGTATTAATGTATGTGATCGTATATATTTTTACTTTGAAGAATATCATTGCTTGTGTGTATTGTTTGGCCTTCGAGAGTTTTTCATACATATTTACAAATGAATGTGTATATGCTTTCAAGGCTATTGAAGTTGCTTTTCTTATGGAGATAGAAAATATTGTGTTGGCATAGGTTTTATATGTACAAGTGAATTTCAGATGTTAAATATTTTGAATCAAATATGGTTGATAAGCAGAGCTTTTGAATAAGGGTAATGATATTTTTATTTCAGTATATTACACTTTAATGTAACAATTATAGGAAGTAGCTTTTGGAGAAATACCGCAAAAATTTTACTCATACCTTTGTATTACAAACTGATGCTAGAGATATTGTTCTTGGTGTTGCTGTGTATATGAATTTCACCATATATCGTAATACCAACAGAGAATTGTGGGAATTTGTATGTGTGCGTGTGTGTGTATGTGAGTATGTATGTGTGTGTGTGTATGAATTTCATAATATTATAAAATTTCATTATGAATTTTTGTGTTTGTGTGTCATGCCAGACATTTGGACATCTGATATATTAACATATATCAGAACTTTTTTTATCCTAGTATGTTTTTATACTTAAGACTGCTTTATATTTTCTCATTCTTAAAATTGTCCAGCTTTAAATTCTGCCTGTGAAAAATTTGTTTATATCACAGATTTTGTTTATTTAACTACGTCCGGCTTCTTTGGCTGAACGTCTTTTCATACGATCATGGGAATTTATAGTTTTTCTGTCTATAATAAGTTCGTTTAGCTTTGGCATATGCTTTGAATGTAAGTGTGATTGTCAAGATCTAATAAATACTTGAGTATTGATAAGAAATTTGATATTATGTGTCATACATATCTACAAATTGATTTTATGTATGTATGCGGTCTTTTGTTGATGTTGTAAATATTCGCCTGGTCTTTTATGTATAGATGTGAACTATCTTCATAGTTTTTTTTTATTTGAAATTAAAAAGCGTTGCTTTAATTTTTATCTGTATTTACTTAAAAGTTTGTGAGGATTTTCTGTTTTAATAAAACTGAATTCCTAAAGATATATACTTTAGAGTAATAGTAACTATAATAGAAATATTTCCTATATTTAATTTACATTTGTTTAAAGTTGATTCACCTTATTTTTATTCATTCTTAGAAATATTTTGATTTTAAATTTTTTCCAGGCATACGCTTTTTTCACCACCTTTTACATTTATTTTAGAACATCTTGCATTACCTTTTATACATTTACAAAAATTTTTAAATTAAACTAATCCGGCAGTCCAGCTTAGGTAATGATATATACTTTTTTTTTGTTAGTTAGTTTGCTTCTCTTTGCTTTTTTATTGATAAGCATTTGACATCAAATGGGAGTCTTATATTGAAATTATTATATTCGTAATTGTTTAAAACAATCGCTACTTCTTTTCCAATGAATTCATTTGAGTTATTTTTGAAACCTTGTACGTGTATAAAAATTATGTTATTTGCCATATTGCTTAATTTATAAGACTTTTAGAATTTGACCTTTGATGGGTATATATTCTAGTATATGATCATGAATAATAATGCTGTAAGCTGATGTCTTTGCTTACTGTTTTAAATTGAAATTTTATTCAATTAGCCCACTATTTAATAAAAGGAGATTTTATCTTAAACTCTGGTACAGGTAGAAACGCTTGAGATTCTTTCATATACTACCTTTGCTGGAATCTTAGATACATATGTATAATAACTATATAGAATTGCATAACGCTTATTTTTAAATTTTATGTTAGGATCATCATCATATGGATATGAGACTGAACTTAAATGTACTTTTAAATTAGTTAATTCATAATGAACAATCTTATTTTCTTCTTGAATAGCGATCAACAGAAAACGAAGTCGTTTACTTACAATTTAGGTCTGACCTCTCAAATGCTCCTCTAGTATACAAGATGACTTTGTCTGTCAGCATTTCTGTCTACTCTTTGTCAGCGTTAGGGATAATTAAATTTTAAACATTTTATTCTTCAAATTTTGTTACTTCATACTGATAATATCTTTAAGTACATTAATAATGTACGAGTATATGTTTATTTTATGACGGGTGAACATCTATGGCTTTTATTTGATGTTCTATTTTTTTTTTTTTTTTTTATTACATGATATTTTATTTATTGTGTCTTCATATATGAACTAACAATAACTATTCAAATCTTAAATATAAAAATATAATTAGGGCCGACCAGTGTCGGGCATAAGCTTGGTAGTAGTTATATATGATACATAAGTATTGATAATCAAAAGGAAAAAATATAAAAAATAAAAGAATTTTCAGGAAGTCCCATCTGGAGTGCTGTGAATAAGAGCCCTTGTATCCCTCTTTTTTAGGCGAATGTGTCCAGTAAAGTCCAAAATATTACGAGCAAGCGGATTAGGACGTGATTCGAGTTTTGTTAGATATTGCCTGCGTATTTTGCAATTTCTTCAGTCACTAGAGGCATATTCAAATCACGATGTATATTTGAATTTTTGATGTACCATGGAGCCGATGTTATCATGCGTAAAATTTTGTTTTGCCTGCGTTGAATTTTCTCTACATTTGAAGCTGAAGCAGTGCCCCATAGTTGAATTCCGTAGCACCATATTGGCTTTAAAAGCGACTTGTATATTAAAAGTTTACAGCCTAGGCTAAGTGTTGAATTTCGACCAATCAGCCAATGTACCTGAGTTAATTTAAGTTTCATTTAAGTTAACTTAGAGTCAATGTGGTGTTTCCATGTAAGTCGTCGATCAAGGTGTATACCAAGATATTTCACATGTGAATGTTCAGAAACAACTTGATTGTTAATCCGAATGGGGGAACAAGTATCTCTTCGTAAAGTAAATGTTACTTGAACACACTTTTGTTCATTTACCTTGGTTCTCCATAAGTTTAACCAAAGCTCCATCTGGCTAATGTGTTCCTGGAGTTTGCGGGATGCCTCATCAGGGTTTTCATGCATACTAAGGCAGGCTGTATCGTCGGCAAATGTGGAAGTATGGATACTACTGCTCACAGGTATATCACAAGTATAAATTAAATATAAAACTGGTCCCAGTATACTCCCTGTGGCACACCAGATGAAATTGTTTCAGGCCTACTTGTAAAGTCTCCTTCCGCAACAGTAAACTTACGGGAAATATTGTAACTTTCCAAAAGATTTAAAATGTTTATTGGTAAGTAAGTCTTCAATTTTAATATTAGGCCTTCATGCCACACTTTATCAAATGCCTGGGAAACGTCTATAAACAGCGCAGAACAATACTTTTTTTCCTCAAAAGTTCTTCTTATAAATTGAACCAATCTGTGAGTTTGTTCAATGGTGCTATGCTGACTTCTAAAACCAAATTGATGGTCTGGTATGCACCCACTACTAATTAGAATTGGGGACAATTTTGTTTTGAGCAGTTTTTCGAAAAGCTTTGACATTGTAGATAGTAGACTTATTGGCCTATATGACTCAGCCTTTGCTATATCTTTGCCCGGCTTTGGAATCATTTTAACCTTGGCAAGTTTCCAGTTGTGTGGATAATACTCCAGTCGTAAAATAGCATTAAATATGAATAACAGGATTTTCATTACAATACGAGGCAAGTTCATCAGCATCTGATTACTAATTCCATCAATACCCGGAGCTTTCTTCGGGTTTGTAAATCACGCGTCTTAAACTTTATGTGTTGAGGGGGTAGAGCGACTATATTCGGCAAATCAGCAACACCAGTACATATATTTGGCGTAAAAACGGATTTTAAGTGCTCAGCAAATATTTTACCTTTTTCAGTATCGCATCTTGCCCAACCTCCGGTAGATGTGCGTAGAGGTGGCTTATACTCAACGGGTGTTTTAAGCTTTCTGGCAGCGCGCCACAAGGAGTAATTAGACGCCGGTGTAACATCAAGACCCTCCAGATAATTTTTAAGAGATGCAATTTTTTCAGATGCAAGCAACTCTTGGAGTCGTTTAGTGCACTCTTTAAATCTGATTTTATTTTGTGGTGATCTGTGCTGTTGCCATTCCCTTCTAGCCCTTCTTTTTTCACGTACGAGACGTTCAATGTCTGTAGAATAAATTTTATTAAACCCAATCTGCGGATGGGAGATAGTGGCATGTTCAGCAGCCTGTTTAATATTCTCGCTGAGATTGGCAATGTTCGATTCAATATCATCGGGTGTTCTAAGCGTAATGTTTTCCGTACAATGACTGCTGAGATATTTTTTGAACCCCAGCCAATTTACACGATTGATCATCTTCACATATGGGTCAGGTAAGTTACTTCTTAATGGGCTACAAATTGTGATGATCGTCGGGGAGTGATCGGTCGAGAGATCAAGAGAAGCTTGAACTTGAATTAAATCCCTAGAGATATTTTTTATGACGCCAAAATCTATAACATCCGGAATTTTTTGTATGTCAGTAGGCCAATAAGTGGGCTCCCCACTCGAAATGACATCCAAGCCCATTTTTGAAATAGTGTTGAACAATGCTCGACCTCTGGGTGTAACAAGGCGCGAACCCCAGAACGTATGTTTCGCATTGTAGTCTCTAGCTGCTACAAAACAAGGTCCAAGAGATTTGTAGAAATCCTCATATTGATTCTCAGTGATTGAAAATCTGGGAGGGGAGTAAATTGATGATATAACGAAATTTGAACAAAAACTTTCAATGCCAATATTTGTTGCTTGTAGGTATTCTTCACAAATGTTATCAAGAACATGTTGCTTGAGTCTTGACTTTATTAGAATTGCTGATCCACCGCAAGCCCTTCCTCTAGGGTCCTTTGTATCATATATAGTGTAGCCATAAATTTTAAAAAGACTTCTCGAAGTCAAATGAGTCTCAGATACTAACATTATATCAATATTTTTCTCCGTCAGGAAGTGCTCAAGTTCATTTTTATGTTGGCGAAGGCCGTTTGCGTTCCAGAAACATATTGTTAACGTGTTCATGGCTTATTAAGTATTGCTTGAAGCAGAGTATTCTGCATTCGCAACATTTCTTGCATCATGCTAGTCATATTTGTTGTAAAATTGTTTATAGTTTGCACAAGATTTTCAATAGTGGCTTCAAGGCGATTAAAATTAAAGTTTGAGTTTGTATATGTTGAATTATTTTGCGGTGAAACATTTTGTGTCGGAATAGAACTAGCCTTAGCAGCATCTGCATACGATACACGGGAAGTAACTGGTTGGCTCATTTGCAGAAAAGTGGCAGAGTAAGCGTTTGCTGATTGAGCTGGAGCTAATTTAGGTTTTTGCACCATAGTCTTCTTTACAAAAGAGTACACAGGACAACCTCTGTAGTTAGCGGTGTGATTACGTCCACAATTACTGCATTTTTTATCACTTTGATCTTTTGGTTTGTTGCAGCTAGCGGTGCCGTGTAATTCGCCGCACACAACACAAACAGAGGGTAAATTGCAGTAAGTTTTTGTGTGGCCATATTCTTGGCAATTATGGTACTGTACGGGACCTGAACGCTTACGTGGCTTTTCAACTGTGATTTTTCGGTGTAAAAGGTATTTTAGACTATAAATTGGGTGCGTATCGTTTTTTTTTTAACTGTATATCATTCGGCTCCAGTTCAACACGTAATAGAAGCTGCGGAATCTTCTCTCTATTGATTATATTGGTAACATTTTTTACCTTAAATCCTTGTTCGATAAGTGCACATTTTGCTTCTTCGGGCTCAACATATGAATCTAAGTAGTAGTGGAATCCCACTCCGGCGACAATTACAATTTTGAAATTTTAAAATTTTAATTACCCAAATTTTAAAATTCTTGGGAATTTGTGAAATTTGATACCTTGAGTTTTCGGCGGCACGCTTTGATGTTTTTTTGTTTACATTAGGAATTTTTTGTTTACATTAGGAGTTTTTTTGTTTACATTAACTTTGTGTGAACGGGTGATTTTTTTTTGAGGTGGCATTAATTGTGTGAACGGGTGATTTTGTTTTTTGTGGGAATACGTTAAGTGGGTTCATAGGTTGGAGGTTTTTCTTTTTGTAATGTATGTATGTATATGACGACGGGAAAATCATGAATATGATTTTTCCTAGTACCAACGGGAAAATCATGAATATGATTTTTCCTATTACTAATGGGGGTGAAATAGTGAAAATTATTTTTTCCTAATGCCGACGGCAATGCATGAATATTTTTCCTAATGCCGACGGCAAAACATGATTATTATTTTTTTCAAATGCCGACGGGAAAATGATTTTTCATAATTCCGACGGGAATTATTATTGCTAATGCTAATATAGGAGTTGAAGACAGGCCGTGATTTGGGTGGGTGGAGTTGTTGTTGTAATATATAACCGAGGGAGTTTATGGATGTGTCTGTCTGTCTGTCTGTTGTGCGAGGCTGTGATTAGCCGGGGGAGCGTGGTGTAGTTGAGGTAGATAGATTCGGTGTATATGTGTATACCTGTCTGTTGGAATTTGTGTGAGGGTACGATTGACAGGGGGCGGGGTGTAGTTGAGGTAGATCGACTGCGTGTATGCAGGTGTTGCAAGTCTGTAGGAATTTAAGGCTTATAGTGATTTGGGGTAGGTGAGGATGTTGTTGTACGAGTAGTATGTATCCATGGGAATTTGTGGATGTGTCTGTCCGGAGGAATTTAAGCGAGGCTGTTATTGGGAGTGGGTGTGGTGTAGTTGAGGTTGATCAACTGCGTGTATGTATGTCTATATGTTTGTAGGAGCTTAAGGCTGATCGTGATTTGGGAGAGGTGAGGGTGTTGTTGTAATATGTATACGTAGGAATCTGTATGTATGTATGTCTGTAAAAAATTAAGGCTGATCATGATTTAGGGTAGGTGAGGTTGGTGTAGTAATATGTCTGTGTGTATGTACATATGTTTGTAGAAGTTTAATGCTATTAGTGATTTGAGGATAGGCGAGGGTGTTGTCGTACGAGTGATATGTACCCGTGGGAATCTGTATGCATGTTCGTAGGAGTTTAAGGCTGATCGTGATTTGTGTTGTTGTCAGTGTTGTTTGTAGGAATGACCGTGAGAATTTTTGTATGCATATCTGTAGGAATTTAAGGTTGGCCGTGTTTTGTGAGGGGTGGTGTGTTGTTGAAATAATTTGAATTTTTCTTAGATGAAATCTGGTATATATGTGTGTGTGTGTGTGTGCGTGTGTGTGCGTATGATTTTCTCACGCTAGTAGTTTTATGTACGTAGAAATAAATTGTATTCAATATCGAGATTTGGTTCTATAAAATATTTTCATATATCTGATACATATACATAAGTATATTTTCATACTCAAGGTTGCTGGGTATTTTGTCATGCTTAAAATTGTGTATATTTTCATACTCAAGGTTGCTGGGTATTTTGTCATGCTTAAAATTGTCCAGCTTTAAAGTCTGCCTACGAGAAATTTGTTTATATTACAGATTTTGTTTATTTAACTACGTCCGGCTTCTTTCCCTGAACTTCTTTTCATACGATCATGGGAATTTATAGTTTCTCTGTCCATAATAAGGTCGTTTAGCTTGGGCATGTGCTCTGACTGAATGGTTTGCGTTATTCATATATTTTTATGATGTAGATATGTAAGTGTGATTGTCAAGATCTAATAAATATTTGAGTATTGATAAGAAATTTGATATTATGTGTACATACATATCTACAAATTGATTTTATGTATGTATGTACATATGTATGTACATACAAATAAGTGTTTGCCTCCGTGTTTGAATACATTTTTTTTGTTTTTGTTGTTGTTCTAAATATTCGCCTGGTCTTTTATATATAGATGTCAAATATCTTCATAGTTTTTTTTTTATTTGAAATTAAAAAACGTTGATTTAATTTTTATCTGTATTTACTTCAAAGTTTGTGAGGATTTGCTGTTTTAAGTAAAACTAAATTCCTTAAGATACATACTTTAGAATAATAGTAACTATAATAGAAATATTTCCTATATTTAATTTACATTTGTTTAAAGTTGATGCAGCTTATCTTCATTCTTAGAAATATTTTGATACAAAATTTTTTCCAGCCGTAGGCTTTTTTCATCACCTTTTACATTTATTTTAGAATATCTTGCATTGCCTTTTATACATTTATAAACATTTTTAAATGAAACTGATCCAGCAGTCCAGCTTATGTAATGATAGTTTTTTTGTTAGCCAGCTTGCTTCTTTTTTTTATTTTTTATTGATTATTGAGTTTATAATGAAATTATTATATTCGTAATTGTTGAAAACAATCGCTACTTCTTTTGCGATGAAATCATTTGAATTACTTTTGAAACCTTGTACGTATATAAAAATTATGTTGTTTTCCATATTACTCAATTTATAAGACTTTTCGAATTTGACCTTTGATAGGTATATATATTCTAGTATATGATCATGAATAAGAATACAGTAAGCTGATTTCTTTGCTTACTATTTCAAATTAAAATTTTATTCAATTAGCCCGATATTGAATAAAAGGAGCTTTTTTATCTTAAACTCTGGTACAGGTAGAAACGCATGAGATTCTTTCATATACTACCTTTGCTGGAATCTTAGATACATGTAATAACTATATAGAATTGCATTACGTTTATTTTTAAATTTTATGTTAGGATTATCATCATATGGATATGAGACTGAACTTAAATGTACTTTTAAATTAGTTAATTCATAATGAATAATCTTATTTTCTTCTTGAATAGCGAACAACAGAAAACGAAGTCGTTTTCTTACAATTTAGGTCTAACCTCTCAACTGGTCCTCTAGTATACAATATGACTTTATATGTCAACATTTCTGACTCCTCTTTGTCAGCGTTAGGGATAATTAATTTTAAACTTTTTATTCTTCAAATTGTGTTACTTCATACTGATAATATGTTTAAGTACATTAATAATGTACGAGTATATGTTTATTTTATGACGGGTCCCTATAGCTTTTATTTGATGTTCTAGATGAAGTGTTTTTTTTTTCTAATTTTATTAAAGTTTAGCGTATTGCGTATATATTTCTAATATATTTAAGTGAGCTTTTTGTACCTGTCAGACAGAGTGTACGTATCAGTTGATCAGTCAGTCTCTCTTTTTATTTTATTAATTTTTTCTTCTAATGTGTCACTACTATTTTTTCAGATTTTACTACTTGAAATAGAAAATATTTATATAATTTTAAAAGTATTAATATATACATACATATAGGTAAATATATGTATGTACGTAAAAATTAGTTCATATACAAAGAAATACATCTTTAATAATCAACTATTCTAGAAAATCGATCTAAAATAACACATTTACCTCCATCATCATTTCACCGTCAGTGTTTTCATAAAGTGTTAGAAACATTGGAATATCTATGTTTAGGAGAATTTTTACTTCAAGTGTTTCTATATAAGATTTGGTGTTTGACCCCTTGACGTTATTGTGGTTAACGTAGGCTGCGTTGTATCGCATTCAGATGTAATAATTTCTCACTTAGAAAAGGTCCTCATTACCATCAATCATACCTGTATATAATACATTCATGAGTTGAGTTGATTTAGATACAATTGCTGTCTACAAATTAATGATTAGAAAAAAGCTTTCTCATCACATTCTAACAGGTTTTAATATTTTGCTAGCATGCATGCTTTAGCATGCTATTCTATCAATAGTGAGGCGAGAGTCCGACATATAGTGGTGTTTCAATTAAAAATCTATACAATTAGAATTACGAATTCACTCTTTTGAATTTTTGACAAAGTAGATACATATGTATGTATGTATTTCACTTCCCACAAACTCTTAAAATTTCTGTACTTATAAAAATATGATGTCAGGAATTTTTTTAAATCATACATGCTTCGGCATGCTTCCAATATTTTTCTCGGTAAATTTATTTCATACTCATACAGATACAGATATAAAGTAAGATCTGTTTACATTCCATTTTACAATTTATGCATGCTTCAGCATGATTCTAGTTGAAGTCTGTATTTATTTAGTAAGTTTGTTTGATACCCATTCATACACATGTACATTGTTAAAGATTGGATATCAAAATCCAATTTTCTTAGTTTATCTAGAAATGAACAAAGTGAATATCTTTTATAATAACCATATTCACACTTTAAAATTTTGTGTGCTAGAGCTTTCGAAATGGAAAATGTACACCTTTTACTACAAAAATTGATAATATGATGTGTTGCTGAATATTTTGAACTCTTAAGTTTTCACAATATTTCATACAGACCATCAAGTTTAGAGAATTGTAGTATATTAAGCTATTTATCTTCCCTGAGACCTAACATTCCTAATCAATCCTTCAAAAAACCAATACAAACTAGATTTTTCCTTTTTAATTTTATTTATATTTTCATTGAATTTCAACATTTTGTACCTCTTCAAATTACTGTATACTGTATTTTGCACCTTTTTCTCATTCGTTGAGTTAACTTTAATCGCAAATATTTCAATGATGAGATGAACTTTTCTATTGTAGGCATTAAGTAAATCTTTGTGTATATCAATCCACTTATATGAACCATTATACCTAAATTCTTAACACATAATTCCTTTTAATGATCTATTAATTTATTCTACTATTGATGCTTTCATATTATGAAATTTTTAATCCTCTGTTTATGCATGAATTTTGCAGTGTTTATTAAAAATTCTTTACCAACATCTATATGTATTTTTTTGTTTTGATACTCATATCATTTCAAAAATATTTTCCATTGCCTTGGTTTTTTTTCGAGTGCAGCTTTTATTTTCAACGATACTCACAATATAAATTTTGAGAATGTGTCAGTTACAGTCAGCAAAAAATCAATAATTTCTATTTTCTCTAGAATAGCTACCCAGTTCACCTAAATCAGCTCCATAAAAGATCATCTATTCCATTCATTACATCACTACAATACACAAACAATTTTATAAATTTATTATGGATTACGTTTACTAAATTTCTTTTTAAGGACATTGAGTTGTTTTACAGTTTTTTGGCGAGTGTTGTGATCTACTTGATACATTTTCAGCTATTTATACTAAAATGTAGTTAATTTTCCAATCTATAAATTTTATCGCTCAGCTGTTCAATTTGTTTGTCAAAAGATGATTTAATTTTTAGAATGTCTTTTTCAATTTTATACCTATCTTCTATCGTTAATTTTATTTCGCACTCGACTCCATTAATTTGCATTTGAATATATCCTTGAATTATATTAATGCCTTAAGCTTTATTATTAATTCATCCTTTAGTTTCTAGATTTGAGTTTCCAGAAACAATTTACTGATAACATTATTCTCCGTCAGTGAATGATGATGATTCTCTATGTATGCATTGGTAGAAATTATATATTTTATTTAGTTTTCAAAATCAAACTTGTCATAGTATTTTCACGTTTTATCAATCACTAAAGAAAATAAACCCACTTTTAAACTCCATATTTGACCATCAACTTGTATTTTATCTTTATTCAGTTTTAGATTTCTATCACCAAATTCCCATTCATTATTGAAATCTTTAGGTGAGTCATAGTTTGTATCTAATTCATTTCTTCCTTTCAAGACTAATAAGTTAATATAAGTATCTTCGGTGTTGGAAAGCTGTGGGTAAAAATCATCTTCTTCATCATCATAATCATTCACAGTATTAGCATCATTAAATAAGATGGTATTATCAAATATTGTTCCTTTTGAAAGTTTCTTTAACTTCTTTCTATCTTGACTGATGGTTTCTGAGGCTTTAATACTTATACTATTTTCAGATTCTATATTGTTTTTACTTTGTTCTTTCTTGTGTATTCTTTCAATATTTTTAGAACTATTCATGAATTCTTTGAGAGGTTCTGTTTTAGGATCAAATATACATATCTCTTAGTTGTTCACGTGTATCTATTTCACCAGTTTTTATACTACGAAGCTTTTTCTTCAAGACGCTTCTTATCAACACCAACTGTTTAAAATTTTCTCATACATGTTTAATAATAGCAAATAAGAGGTATCAGCTATTAGATCAGGTACCACCTATTAGATCAGCTATCAGCTATCAGATCAGCTTATCAGGAGCTGGTCTGGTTTTCAGATCAGCTTATCAGGAGCTGGTCTGGTTTTCAGATCAGCTTATCAGGAGCTGGTCTGGTTTTCAGATCAGCTTATCAGGACCTGATCTGGTTTTCAGATCAGCTTATCAGGACCTGATCTGGTTTTCAGATCAGCTTATCAGGAGCTGGTCTGGTTTTCAGATCAGCTTATCAGGACCTGATCTGGTTTTCAGATCAGCTTATCAGGAGCTGGTCTGGTTTTCAGATCAGCTTATCAGGACCTGATCTGGTTTTCAGATCAGCTTATCAGGACCTGATCTGGGTTTCAGATCAGCTTATCAGGAGCTGGTCTGGTTTTACGATCAGCTTATCAGGAGCTGGTCTAGTTTTCAGATCAGGTTATCAGGTATCAAATCAGATTATCTGTTTCAGATTGGGTTATCAGTTTACAAGTAGCTGAACACTTATAACATCTAGATGAAGGAAGTTTAAGGTCAGATAAAATGTGAAAAACTATACTGTTATGTAGTCAAGTTATTTTCTAAGACGATCGTCACTTAATTCAATATCTTTGCTTATAATCAAAATTCCATATTTTTAATACCAACAAGATTTATATTTTTCTCACATTACTTAAACATTCTAACTACATTATGATTATTTCCTATCAAATGTATGGTGATTCTGGTATAAATTTGACATTAGTAGAATGCATCAACATTCTTATCTTACCCCATACAAAAATATGCTTCTCACAACATGGTTAAATATCATATTGGTATTACTTCTAGCTTTCTTAAAAGAAATAACAGATTCATTATCTCTAAATGTGTAATACCTATGACTTTCATTAATTTTTTTTTTTTTTTTTAATGCATGAATTTTTATTTATTGTATCTTCATATATGAACTAACAATAAGTATTCAAATCTTAAATCTAAAAAATATAATTAGGCCCGACCAATGTCGGACATAAGCTTAGTAGTAGTTATATATAATACATATGTAAGTAGTGATAATCAAAAGGAAAAAAAATAAAAGTATTTTCAAGAAGTCCCATCTGGAGTGCTGTGAATAAGAGCCATTGTGTCCCTCTTTTTTAGGCGGATGTGTCCAGTAAAGTTCAAAATATTACGGGCAAGCGGATTAGGATGTGACTCGAGCTTTGTTAAATATTTGCCAGCGTATTTTGCAATTTCTTCAGTCACTAGTGGCATATTCAAATCACGATGTATGTATATTTGAATTTTTGATGTACCATGGAGCCGATGTTATCATGCGTAAAATTTTATTTTGCCTGCGTTGAATTTTCTCTACATTTGAAGCTGAAGCAGTGCCCCATAGTTGAATTCCGTAGCACCATATTGGCTTTAAAAGCGACTTGTATATTAAAAGTTTACAGTCTAGGCTAAGTGTTGAATTTCGACCAATCAGCCAATGTACCTGAGTTAGTTTAAGTTTCATTTGAGTTAACTTAGAATCAATGTGGTGTTTCCATGTAAGTCGTCGATCAAGGTGTATACCAAGATATTTCACATGTGAATGTTGAGAAACAACTTGATTGTTAATCCGAATGGGGGAACAAGTATCTCTTCGTAAAGTAAATGTTACTTGAACACACTTTTGTTCATTTACCTTGATTCTCCATAAGTTTAACCAAAGCTCCATCTGGCTAATGTGTTCCTGGAGTTTGCGGGATGCCTCATCAGGGTTTTCATGCATACTAAGGCAGGCTGTATCGTCGGCAAATGTGGAAGTATGGATACTACTGCTCACAGGCATATCACAAGTATAAATTAAATATAAAACTGGTCCCAGTTTACTCCCCTGTGGCACACCAGATGAAATTGTTTCAGGCCTACTTGTAAAGTCTCCTTCCGCAACAGTGAACTTACGGGAAATAATGTAGCTTTCCAAAAGATTTAAAATGTTTATTGGTAAGTAAGTCTTCAATTTTAAAATAAGGCCTTCATGCCACACTTTATCAAATGCCTGGGAAACGTCAATAAACAGCGCAGAACAATACTTTTTTCCCTCAAAAGTTCTTCTTATAAATTGAACTAATCTGTGAGTTTGTTCAATGGTGCTATGCTGACTTCTAAAACCAAATTGATGGTCTGGTATGCACCCACTACTAATTAGAATTGGGGACAATTTTGTTTTGAGCAATTTTTCGAAAAGCTTTGACATTGTAGATAGTAGACTTATTGGCCTATATGACTCAGCCTTTGTTATATCTTTGCCCGGCTTTGGAATCATTTTAACCTTGGCAAGTTTCCAGTTGTGTGGATAATACTCCAGTCGTAAGATAGCATTAAATATGAATAACAGGTTTCTCATTGCAATACGAGGCAAGTTCATCAGCATCTGATTACTAATTCCATCAATACCCGGAGCTTTCTTCGGGTTGAGTTCGGCAATTAATTTTTGTAAATCACGCGTCTTAAACTTTATGTGTTGAGGGGGTAGAGCGACTATATTCGGCAAATCAGCAACACCAGTACATATATTTGGCGTAAAAACGGATTTTAAGTGCTCAGCAAATATTTTACCTTTTTCAGTATCGCTTCTTGCCCAACCTCCGGTAGATGTGCGTAGAGGTGGCTTATACTCAACGGGTGTTTTAAGCTTTCTGGCAGCGCGCCACAAGGAGTAATTAGACGCCGGTGTAACATCAAGACCCTCCAGATAATTTTTAAGAGATGCAATTTTTTCAGATGCAAGCAACTCTTGGAGTCGTTTAGTGCACTCTTTAAATCTGATTTTATTTTGTGGTGATCTGTGCTGTTGCCATTCCCTTCTAGCCCTTCTTTTTTCACGTACGAGACGTTCAATGTCTGTAGAATAAATTTTATTAAACCCAATCTGCGGATGGGAGATAGTGGCATGTTCAGCAGCCTGTTTAATATTCTCGCTGAGATTGGCAATGTTCGATTCAATATCATCGGGTGTTCTAAACGTAATGTTTTCCGTACAATGACTGCTGAGATATTTTTTGAACCCCAGCCAATTTACACGATTGATCATCTTCACATATGGGTCAGGTAAGTTACTTCTTAATGGGCTACAAATTGTGATGATCGTCGGGGAGTGATCGGTCGAGAGATCAAGAGAAGCTTGAACTTGAATTAAATCCCTAGAGATATTTTTTATGACGCCAAAATCTATAACGTCCGGAATTTTTTGTATGTCAGTAGGCCAATAAGTGGGCTCCCCACTCGAAATGACATCCAAGCCCATTTTTGAAATAGTGTTGAACAATGCTCGACCTCTGGGTGTAACAAGGCGCGAACCCCAGAACGTATGTTTCGCATTGTAGTCTCCAGCTGCTACAAAACAAGGTCCAAGAGATTTGTAGAAATCCTCATATTGATTCTCAGTGATTGAAAATCTGGGAGGGGAGTAAATTGATGATATAACGAAATTTGAACAAAAACTTTCAATGCCAATATTTGTTGCTTGTAGGTATTCTTCACAAATGTTATCAAGAACATAGTGCTTGAGTCTTGACTTTATTAGAATTGCTGATCCACCGCAAGCCCTTCCTCTAGGGTCCTTTGTATCATATATAGTGTAGCCATAAATTTTAAAAAGACTTCTCGAAGTCAAATGAGTCTCAGATACTAACATTATATCAATATTTTTTTCCGTGAGGAAGTGCTCAAGTTCATTTTTATGTTGGCGAATGCCGTTTGCGTTCCAGAAACATATTGTTAACGTGTTCATGGCTTATTAAGTATTGCTTGAAGCAGAGTATTCTGCATTCGCAACATTTCTTGCATCATGGTAGTCATATTTGTTGTAAAATTGTTTATAGTTTGCACAAGATTTTCAATAGTGGCTTTCATTAATGAAATTAATTTCTACAGCAATTCATATTTAGATTGTCTTTGAGTATAAATATGAAGATGATTTCAAGTTTTACTCCATCAAAACTTTCTAGCCAGCCAATCATAACATTATTATTATTTTTTTATTTATTTTTTTTTCGCAATTTGACAGACCAACTATTCTTGCACGAATAGAAATTGATAGAAGGGAACTATGATTTATTTTTGAGCTATCGTTTGATGACTCATCAAAATTTCGTATCATCCTATATTTAGGTTGTTTTACTAACCGCTTTTGTGTAACTAAATACATTTTATAAATATTATCTTTTATTATACAAAAAGTAAAATAATACAGCTTTTCGATTTCAGAAAATATTTTCTAAAATCGTGTAGCTGCATTATTTTATTTTTTTATAATAACAGATAATGCTGCATACTCACAATCAAAACAACATAAAAATATTATTTGTTTTGAGTATGAGTATGCGTCAATATTTATGAAATGCATTTAGTTACAAAAAATGTGGTTAGTAAAACAAAGTATATTTTAACAGTTTAAAATCAGTATTTTGTACGACAATACTGGTTTTAAACTCTTAAAATATACTTTGTTTTGACTATGAGTAGGAACCATTATCTCTTATTATAGGAAAAATAAAATAATATAGCCATATGATATCAGAAAATATTTTCCGATATCGTATAGCTACATTATTTTATTTTTTCTATAATAAGAGATAATATTTATGAAATACATTTCATAAATATTGGTACATACTCATAGTCAAAACAACCTAAAAATAGGATGGTACGAAATATTGATGAATCATCAAAATTTCATACCAAGGTATATTTATGTTGTTTTACTAACCGCATTTTGTAACTAAATGCATTTTATAAATATTATATATTACTATAGAAAAAATAGTATGGTCATATGTTAACAGAAAACATAATTTCTGATATCATATAATCATACTATTTTTTCTATAATAAGAGATAATGAGCCATACTCATACTCAAAACAAAGGATATTTTGAGTATGAGTATGCTTCAATATTTATGAAATGCATTTAGTTACAAAATGAGGTTAGTAAAACAAGGTATATTTTAAGAGTTTAAAACCACCATTTTTATGGTAATACTGGTTTTAAACACTTAAAGCATACTTTGTTTTGACTATGTGCATGCACTAATATTTAGGAAAGGGATTTCATAAATATTGACCCATACTCATAGTCAAAACAACATAAAAATACCTTGGTATGAAATTTTGATGAGTCATCAAACGATAGCTCAAAAATAAATCATAGTTCCCTTCTATCAATTTCTATTCGTGCAAGAATAGTTGGTCTGTCAAATTGCGAAAAAAAATAAATAAAAAAATAATAATAATGTTATGATTGGCTGGCTAGAAAGTTTTGATGGAGTAAAACTTGAAATCATCTTCATATTTATACTCAAAGACAATCTAAATATGAATTGCTGTAGAAATTAATTTCATTAATGAAAGTCATAGGTATTACACATTTAGAGATAATGAATCTGTTATTTCTTTTAAGAAAGCTAGAAGTAATACCAATATGATATTTAACCATGTTGTGAGAAGCATATTTTTGTATGGGGTAAGATAAGAATGTTGATGCATTCTACTAATGTCAAATTTATACCAGAATCACCATACATTTGATAGGAAATAATCATAATGTAGTTAGAATGTTTAAGTAATGTGAGAAAAATATAAATCTTGTTGGTATTAAAAATATGGAATTTTGATTATAAGCAAAGATACTGAATTAAGTGACGATCGTCTTAGAAAATAACTTGACTACATAACAGTATAGTTTTTCACATTTTATCTGACCTTAAACTTCCTTCATCTAGATGTTATAAGTGTTCAGCTACTTGTAAACTGATAACCCAATCTGAAACAGATAATCTGATTTGATACCTGATAACCTGATCTGAAAACTAGACCAGCTCCTGATAAGCTGATCGTAAAACCAGACCAGCTCCTGATAAGCTGATCTGAAACCCAGATCAGGTCCTGATAAGCTGATCTGAAAACCAGATCAGGTCCTGATAAGCTGATCTGAAAACCAGACCAGCTCCTGATAAGCTGATCTGAAAACCAGATCAGGTCCTGATAAGCTGATCTGAAAACCAGACCAGCTCCTGATGAGCTGATCTGAAAACCAGATCAGGTCCTGATAAGCTGATCTGAAAACCAGATCAGGTCCTGATAAGCTGATCTGAAAACCAGACCAGCTCCTGATAAGCTGATCTGAAAACCAGACCAGCTCCTGATAAGCTGATCTGAAAACCAGACCAGCTCCTGATAAGCTGATCTGATAGCTGATAGCTGATCTAATAGGTGGTACCTGATCTAATAGCTGATACCTCTTATTTGCTATTATTAAACATGTATGAGAAAATTTTAAACAGTTGGTGTTGATAAGAAGCGTCTTGAAGAAAAAGCTTCGTAGTATAAAAACTGGTGAAATAGATACACGTGAACAACTAAGAGATATGTATATTTGATCCTAAAACAGAACCTCTCAAAGAATTCATGAATAGTTCTAAAAATATTGAAAGAATACACAAGAAAGAACAAAGTAAAAACAATATAGAATCTGAAAATAGTATAAGTATTAAAGCCTCAGAAACCATCAGTCAAGATAGAAAGAAGTTAAAGAAACTTTCAAAAGGAACAATATTTGATAATACCATCTTATTTAATGATGCTAATACTGTGAATGATTATGATGATGAAGAAGATGATTTTTACCCACAGCTTTCCAACACCGAAGATACTTATATTAACTTATTAGTCTTGAAAGGAAGAAATGAATTAGATACAAACTATGACTCACCTAAAGATTTCAATAATGAATGGGAATTTGGTGATAGAAATCTAAAACTGAATAAAGATAAAATACAAGTTGATGGTCAAATATGGAGTTTAAAAGTGGGTTTATTTTCTTTAGTGATTGATAAAACGTGAAAATACTATGACAAGTTTGATTTTGAAAACTAAATAAAATATATAATTTCTACCAATGCATACATAGAGAATCATCATCATTCACTGACGGAGAATAATGTTATCAGTAAATTGTTTCTGGAAACTCAAATCTAGAAACTAAAGGATGAATTAATAATAAAGCTTAAGGCATTAATATAATTCAAGGATATATTCAAATGCAAATTAATGGAGTGGAGTGCGAAATAAAATTAACGATAGAAGATAGGTATAAAATTGAAAAAGACATTCTAAAAATTAAATCATCTTTTGACAAACAAATTGAACAGCTGAGCGATAAAATTTATAGATTGGAAAATTAACTACATTTTAGTATAAATAGCTGAAAATGTATCAAGTAGATCACAACACTCGCCAAAAAACTGTAAAACAACTCAATGTCCTTAAAAAGAAATTTAGTAAACGTAATCCATAATAAATTTATAAAATTGTTTGTGTATTGTAGTGATGTAATGAATGGAATAGATGATCTTTTATGGAGCTGATTTAGGTGAACTGGGTAGCTATTCTAGAGAAAATAGAAATTATTGATTTTTTGCTGACTGTAACTGACACATTCTCAAAATTTATATTGTGAGTATCGTTGAAAATAAAAGCTGCACTCGAAAAAAAAACCAAGGCAATGGAAAATATTTTTGAAATGATATGAGTATCAAAACAAAAAAATACATATAGATGTTGGTAAAGAATTTTTAATAAACACTGCAAAATTCATGCATAAACAGAGGATTAAAAATTTCATAATATGAAAGCATCAATAGTAGAATAAATTAATAGATCATTAAAAGGAATTATGTGTTAAGAATTTAGGTATAATGGTTCATATAAGTGGATTGATATACACAAAGATTTACTTAATGCCTACAATAGAAAAGTTCATCTCATCATTGAAATATTTGCGATTAAAGTTAACTCAACGAATGAGAAAAAGGTGCAAAATACAGTATACAGTAATTTGAAGAGGTACAAAATGTTGAAATTCAATGAAAATATAAATAAAATTAAAAAGGAAAAATCTAGTTTGTATTGGTTTTTTGAAGGATTGATTAGGAATGTTAGGTCTCAGGGAAGATAAATAGCTTAATATTCTACAATTATCTAAACTTGATGGTCTGTATGAAATATTGTGAAAACTTAAGAGTTCAAAATATTCAGCAACACATCATATTATCAATTTTTGTAGTAAAAGCTGTACATTTTCCATTTCGAAAGCTCTAGCACACAAAATTTTAAAGTGTGAATATGGTTATTATAAATGATATTCACTTTGTTCATTTCTAGATAAACTAAGAAAATTGGATTTTGATATCCAATCTTTAACAATGTACATGTGTATGAATGGGTATCAAACAAACTTACTAAATAAATACAGACTTCAACTAGAATCATGCTGAAGCATGCATAAATTGTAAAATGGAATGTAAACAGATCTTACTTTATATCTGTATCTGTATGAGTATGAAATAAATTTACCGAGAAAAATATTGGAAGCATGCCGAAGCATGTATGATTTAAAAAAATTCCTGACATCATATTTTTATAAGTACAGAAATTTTAAGAGTTTGTGGGAAGTGAAATACATACATACATATGTATCTACTTTGTCAAAAATTCAAAAGAGTGAATTCGTAATTCTAATTGTATAGATTTTTAATTGAAACACCACTATATGTCGGACTCTCGCCTCACTATTGATAGAATAGCATGCTAAAGCATGCATGCTAGCAAAATATTAAAACCTGTTAGAATGTGATGAGAAAGCTTTTTTCTAATCATTAATTTGTAGACAGCAATTGTATCTAAATCAACTCAACTCATGAATGTATTATATACAGGTATGATTGATGGTAATGAGGACCTTTTCTAAGTGAGAAATTATTACATCTGAATGCGATACAACGCAGCCTACGTTAACCACAATAACGTCAAGGGGTCAAACACCAAATCTTATATAGAAACACTTGAAGTAAAAATTCTCCTAAACATAGATATTCCAATGTTTCTAACACTTTATGAAAACACTGACGGTGAAATGATGATGGAGGTAAATGTGTTATTTTAGATCGATTTTCTAGAATAGTTGATTATTAAAGATGTATTTCTTTGTATATGAACTAATTTTTACGTACATACATATATTTACCTATATGTATGTATATATTAATACTTTTAAAATTATATAAATATTTTCTATTTCAAGTAGTAAAATCTGAAAAAATAGTAGTGACACATTAGAAGAAAAAATTAATAAAATAAAAAGAGAGACTGACTGATCAACTGATACGTACACTCTGTCTGACAGGTACAAAAAGCTCACTTAAATATATTAGAAATATATACGCAATACGCTAAACTTTAATAAAATTAGAAAAAAAACACTTCATCTAGAACATCAAATAAAAGCTATAGGGACCCGTCATAAAATAAACATATACTCGTACATTATTAATGTACTTAAACATATTATCAGTATGAAGTAACACAATTTGAAGAATAAAAAGTTTAAAATTAATTATCCCTAACGCTGTCAAAGAGGAGTCAGAAATGTTGACATATAAAGTCATATTGTATACTAGAGGACCAGTTGAGAGGTTAGACCTAAATTGTAAGAAAACGACTTCGTTTTCTGTTGTTCGCTATTCAAGAAGAAAATAAGATTATTCATTATGAATTAACTAATTTAAAAGTACATTTAAGTTCAGTCTCATGTCCATATGATGATAATCCTAACATAAAATTTAAAAATAAACGTAATGCAATTCTATATAGTTATTATATGTATCTAAGATTCCAGCAAATGTAGTATATGAAAGAATATCATGCGTTTCTACCTGTACCAGAGTTTAAGATAAAAAAGCTCCTTTTATTCAATATCGGGCTAATTGAATAAAATTTTAATTTGAAATAGTAAGCAAAGAAATCAGCTTACTGTATTCTTATTCATGATCATATACTAGAATATATATACCTATCAAAGGTCAAATTCGAAAAGTCTTATAAATTGAGTAATATGGAAAACAACATAATTTTTATATACGTACAAGGTTTCAAAAGTAATTCAAATGATTTCATCGCAAAAGAAGTAGCGATTGTTTTCAACAATTACGAATATAATAATTTCATTATAAACTCAATAATCAATAAAAAATAAAAAAAAGAAGCAAGCTGGCTAACAAAAAACTATCATTACATAAGCTGGACTGCTGGATCAGTTTCATTTAAAAATGTTTATAAATGTATAAAAGGCAATGCAAGATATTCTAAAATAAATGTAAAAGGTGATGAAAAAAGCCTACGGCTGGAAAAAATTTTGTATCAAAATATTTCTAAGAATGAAGATAAGCTGCATCAACTTTAAACAAATGTAAATTAAATATAGGAAATATTTCTATTATAGTTACTATTATTCTAAAGTATGTATCTTAAGGAATTTAGTTTTACTTAAAACAGCAAATCCTCACAAACTTTGAAGTAAATACAGATAAAAATTAAATCAACGTTTTTTAATTTCAAATAAAAAAAAACTATGAAGATATTTGACATCTATATATAAAAGACCAGGCGAATATTTAGAACAACAACAAAAACAAAAAAAATGTATTCAAACACGGAGGCAAACACTTATTTGTATGTACATACATATGTACATACATACATAAAATCAATTTGTAGATATGTATGTACACATAATATCAAATTTCTTATCAATACTCAAATATTTATTAGATCTTGACAATCACACTTACATATCTACATCATAAAAATATATGAATAACGCAAACCATTCAGTCAGAGCACATGCCCAAGCTAAACGACCTTATTATGGACAGAGAAACTATAAATTCCCATGATCGTATGAAAAGAAGTTCAGGGAAAGAAGCCGGACGTAGTTAAATAAACAAAATCTGTAATATAAACAAATTTCTCGTAGGCAGACTTTAAAGCTGGACAATTTTAAGCATGACAAAATACCCAGCAACCTTGAGTATGAAAATATACACAATTTTAAGCATGACAAAATACCCAGCAACCTTGAGTATGAAAATATACTTATGTATATGTATCAGATATATGAAAATATTTTATAGAACCAAATCTCGATATTGAATACAATTTATTTCTACGTACATAAAACTACTAGCGTGAGAAAATCATACGCACACACACGCACACACACACACACACATATATACCAGATTTCATCTAAGAAAAATTCAAATTATTTCAACAACACACCACCCCTCACAAAACACGGCCAACCTTAAATTCCTACAGATATGCATACAAAAATTCTCACGGTCATTCCTACAAACAACACTGACAACAACACAAATCACGATCAGCCTTAAACTCCTACGAACATGCATACAGATTCCCACGGGTACATATCACTCGTACGACAACACCCTCGCCTATCCTCAAATCACTAATAGCATTAAACTTCTACAAACATATGTACATACACACAGACATATTACTACACCAACCTTACCTACCCTAAATCATGATCAGCCTTAATTTTTTACAGACATACATACATACAGATTCCTACGTATACATATTACAACAACACCCTCACCTCTCCCAAATCACGATCAGCCTTAAGCTCCTACAAACATATACACATACATACACGCAGTTGATCAACCTCAACTACACCACACCCACTCCCAATAACAGCCTCGCTTAAATTCCTCCGGACAGACACATCCACAAATTCCCATGGATACATACTACTCGTACAACAACATCCTCACCTACCCCAAATCACTATAAGCCTTAAATTCCTACAGACTTGCAACACCTGCATACACGCAGTCGATCTACCTCAACTACACCCCGCCCCCTGTCAATCATACCCTCACACAAATTCCAACAGACAGGTATACACACATACACCGAATCTATCTACCTCAACTACACCACGCTCCCCCGGCTAATCACAGCCTCGCACAACAGACAGACAGACAGACACATCCATAAACTCCCTCGGTTATATATTACAACAACAACTCCACCCACCCAAATCACGGCCTGTCTTCAACTCCTATATTAGCATTAGCAATAATAATTCCCGTCGGAATTATGAAAAATCATTTTCCCGTCGGCATTTGAAAAAAATAATAATCATGTTTTGCCGTCGGCATTAGGAAAAATATTCATGCATTGCCGTCGGCATTAAGAAAAAATAATTTTCACTATTTCACCCCCATTAGTAATAGGAAAAATCATATTCATGATTTTCCCGTTGGTACTAGGAAAAATCATATTCATGATTTTCCCGTCGTCATATACATACATACATTACAAAAAGAAAAACCTCCAACCTATGAACCCACTTAACGTATTCCCACAAAAAACAAAATCACCCGTTCACACAATTAATGCCACCTCAAAAAAAAAATCACCCGTTCACACAAAGTTAATGTAAACAAAAAAACTCCTAATGTAAACAAAAAATTCCTAATGTAAACAAAAAAACATCAAAGCGTGCCGCCGAAAACTCAAGGTATCAAATTTCACAAATTTCCAAGAATTTTAAAATTTGGGTAATTAAAATTTTAAAATTTCAAAATTTTAATTGTCGCCGGAGTGGGATTCCACTACTACTAATCTATGCCCTTTAATACTATTTGTAGGCCTTTAGCACTCTTAAGTTGATATTTTTTTTAATACATGATTTTTTTTTATTGTATCTTCATATATGAACTAACAATAAGTATTCAAATCTTAAATATAAAAATATAATTAGGCCCGACCAGTGTCGGACATAAGTTGATATGTGTAAAAATTTGTTTTATTTTTTTCAAACTCACTAACAATTTTTCGGAAATCTTTTTCATCATATATTTGGATTTTAGTTTCATCAATATTACCTCGTTTAATTGGAATGATGTGAAAAGTATTTTCACCAATGGTCGACAGTAGATTTTTTAGAAGCGCGTTAGAATTTTTTTCTCTCAGATAAATAGGTGGTGGCTTAAAAGACTTTTGCGATGATGCAGCTGGCTTGTCGTTTTTGTCTTGCAATAATGAAAAACGATTTTGACGATTGATAGAAGATGTGCTGTTATCCCTAGACATCTTTGGGGCGGATCCAATTTTAGTAGAATTTGGGCTTCGCCCGCGCTTTAAAATAGTTATATATCTGTCCATTCCTACTTGTACCTTTGGTTTTGAACTACTGTTATCTTCAGTGACAACTTGTTTAAGTGATGACCACGAGCCCGAAGCGGATGATATCGCTGAGTTAAATGTAGAAGTACTAGGCAATAATGTCAACGATTCACTAGTTGGCATTGGACAAAGCGAAGTTGATCGCTGACGAAATTGTGGTTTTGCCGTTAGAAAAAGTCTATTATCAGATTTTTGATTTTTATTAAGAGCTTCAGAACTCACAGCAAGTCTATTATCAGATTTTTTATTTTTATTGTTATCATTATGAGCATCAAAACTCACAGTAAAATAGGCATTTCTGCCGTTAGAACTCACTTCACTATTTTTTTCCTTTGGGGTACTCATATAGAGTATTCCTCAAGGGTATGTTTGTATGTTTTTTTGTTTACGGTTTTTTTTTGTTTTTGTTATTTCAATATGTAAAAATATTAGCAAAGCAAAAAAAAGGCTTATTTATGAAAGTTAATATGTACTACGAATATTTTTTGTATAATTTTTTTTTTGTTTAGTTTGTATGTAAGAAAAATTCCGCTATTACGTCTGTTCACTATGAAGGTACAACGAATTCGATGTTCTAAATGAAGTGTTTTTTTTCTTCTAATTTTATTAAAATTTTAGCGTATTGCGTATATATTTCTAATATATTTAAGTAAGCTTTTTGTACCTGTCAGACAGAGTGTACGTATCAGTTGGTCAGTCAGTCTCTCTTTTTATTATTTTTTTCTTCTAATGTGTCACTACTATTTTACTACTTGAAATAGAGCATATTTGTATAATTGTTAAATGTATGTGTGGAGAAATTAGTTTTTATAATGTGTAATAATAAACTATTCTAGAAAATCGATCCCAAATAACACAGTTACCGCCATCATCAATTCACCATCGGTGTTTTCATTAAGTATCAGAAACATTAGAATATCTATGTTTGGGAAGAATTTTTACCTCAAGTGTTTTACAAGAGGTTTGCTGGTTTACCCCTTAAAGTTATTGTTGTTAACGTAGGCTGGGTCGTATCTCATTCAGATCTAATGATTTCTCACTTACAAAAAGTCCTCTTTATCATCAATCATACCTGTATATAATACATTCATGAGTTGAGTTGATCCAGATACAATTGCTGTCTACAAATTAATGATTAGAAAAAAGCTTTCTCATCACCTTCTAACAGGTTTAATATTTTGCTAGCATGCATGCTTTAGCATGCTTCTATCGATAATGACGCGAAATTCCGACATTTAGTGGTGTTTCAATTAAAAATCTATACTAATAGAATTACGAATTTACTCTTTTGAATTTTTAACAAAGTAGATACATATGTATGTATGTATTTCATTTGCCACAAAGTCTTAAAATTTCTTTGCTTATAAAAGTATGACGTGAGGAATTTTTTGAATTATACATGCTTCGGCATGCTTCCAATATTTTTTTCGGTAAATTTATTTCATACTCATATAGATATAAAGTAAGATCTGTTTACATTACATTTTACAATTTATGTTAATAACATCGGCTCCATGGTATATAAAAAATTCAAATATACATCGTGATTTAAATATGCCACTAGTGACTGAAGAAATTGCAAAATACGCAGGCAAATATTTAACAAAACTCGAGTCATATCCTAATCCGCTTGCCCGTAATATTTTGAATTTTACTGGACACATCCGCCTAAAAAAGAGGGACACAATGGCTTTTATTCACAGCACTCCAGATGGGTCTTCTTGAAATTACTTTTATTTTTTTTCCTTTTGATTATCACTACTTACATATGCATTATATATAATAAGCTTATGCCCGACACTGGTCGGGCCTAATTATATTTTTAGATTTAAGATTTGAATACTTATTGTTAGTTCATATATGAAGATACAATAAATAAAAATCATGCATTAAAAAAAAAAAAAAATAAGTATATATTTCATTTGTCATAGTCTTAAAATTTCTTTCATTATAAAAGTATGACGTGAGGAATTTTTGAAAATCATACATGCTTCGGCATGCTTCCAATATTTTTTTTTCGGTAAATTTATCTGATACTCATACAGATACAGACATAAAGTAAGATCTGTTTACATTATATTTTTCAATTTATGAATGCTTCAGCATGATTCTAGTTGAAGTCTGTATTTATTTAGAAAGTTTGTTTGATACCCATTCATACACATGTACATTGTTAAGGATTGGATATCAAAGTCCAATTTCCTTAGTTTATCTAGAAATGAACAGAGTGAATATCTATTATTATAACATCATATTCACAATTCAAAATTTTGTGTGCTAGAGCTTTCGAAATGGAAAATGTACACATTTTACTATAAAAAGTGATAATATGATGTGTTGCTGAATATTGCACTGTGTTATACTTCATTTTGAACTCTTAAGTTTTCACAATATTTCATACAGACCATCAAGTTTAGAGAATTCCAGTACATTAGGCTAATTATCTTCCCTGAGACCTAACATTCCTAATCAATCCTTCAAAAAACCAATACAAACTAGATTTTTCCTTTTTAATTTTATTTATATTTTCATTAAATTTAAACATTTTGAACATCTTCAAATTACTGTATACTGTATTTTGCACCTTTATCTCATTCGTTGAGTTAACTTCAATCGCAAATATTTTAATGATGAGATGAACTTTTCTATTTCATGCACTGAGTAAATCTTTATATATGTATATCATTCCACTTATATGAACCATTAATGCTAAATTCTTAACACATAATTCCTTTTAATGATCTATTAAATCATTCTACTATTGATGCTATCATATTAAGTAATTTTTAATCCTCTATTTACGTATGAATTTTGCAATGTTTATTAAAAAATTATTTACCACCATATATTTGTAAGTTTTTTGGTACTCGTACCATTTCAAAAATTTTTCCATTGCCTTGGTTTTTTCGAGTGCAGCTTTTATATTCAACAATACTCATCATATAAATTTTGAGAATGTGTCAGTTACAGTCTACAAAAATCAATCATTTCTATTTCCTCTAGAATTGCTATCCACTTCACCTAAATCAGCACCATAAAAGATCATCTATTCCATTCATTACATCACTACAATACACAAACAATTTCCGAAATTTATTATGGAGTTCGTTTACTAAATTTCTTCTTAAAGACATTGTGTTGTTTTACAGTTTTTTGGAGAGTGTTGTGATCTACTTGATACACTTTCATCTATTTAAACTAAAATGTAGTTAATTTTCCTGTCTATAAATTTTATCGCTCAGCTGTTCAATTTGTTTGCCAAAAGATGATTTAATTTTTAGAATGTCTTTTTAAATTTTATACCTATCTTCTATCGTTAATTTTATTTAACACTCCACTCCATCAACTTGCATTTGAATATATCCTTGAATTATATTAATGCCTTAAGCTTTATTATTAATTCATCCTTTAGTTTCTAGATTTGAGTTTCCAGAAACAATTTACTGATAACATTATTCTCCGTCAGTGAATGATGATGATTCTCTATGTATGCATTGGTAGAAATTATATATTTTATTTAGTTTTCAAAATCAACTTTGTCATAGTATTTTCACGTTTTATCAATCACTAAAATTTTTTTTTTTTTTTTTTTTTTTTTAATACATATGTTTATTTATTGAATCTTCAAATATGAACTAACAATAAGTATTCAAATCTTAAATCTAAATATAATTAATTAGACCCGACCAGTGTCGGACATAAACTTAGTGAAAGTTATTAATAATACATAAGTCGTGATAAGCAAAAACAAAAGTAGATATATTCAAGCAGTTTATTCTGGAGTGTTGAGTATTAGAGCCCTTGTGTCCCTCTTTTTTAAGCGGATGTGTACAGTAAAATTCAAGATATTACGAGCAAGGAGATTAGGATGGGTCTCGAGTTTTGTTATGTATTTGCCTGCGTATTTTGCGATTTCTTCAGTCACTAGTGGTATATTTAAATCACGATGTATATTTGAGTTTTTAATGTACCATGGAGCCGATGTTATTAGTCTTAAAATCTTATTTTGCCTTCGTTGGATTCTCTCTATATTGGATGCTGAAGCAGTGCCTCATAACTGTATTCCGTAGCACCATATTGGTTTCAAAATCGCCTTGTATATTAAAAGTTTACAATCTAGACTGAGTGTTGAATTTCTACCAATCAGCCAATGTATCTGAGTTAATTTCAGTTTCATTTGTGTTAGCTTTGAGTCAATATGGGGCTTCCAGGTAAGCCGTCGATAAAGGTGTATACCAAGGTATTTTACGTGTGAATGTTGAAGAACAACTTGATTGTTGATTCGAATTGGCGAACAAGTATCTCTTCGCAGGGTAAATGTTACCTGGGCCCTATTCCACAAAACAACTTATCAACTTTTCACTTTGCACTTATCAAATTTTTCGTCAATTTGCAAAACTTTATGTTCCACAGAACTATAAAATTTGAAAAGTGATAAGTTGAAAGTGATAAGTGTAATTTGCAAAGTCTTTGCAATTTTTCTCGTTTCTTTGCAATTTCTGTTCCACGTACGTTCTCTTCTGCAAAGTGCAAAGTTAATTTTGAAAAGTGTAATTTGCAAAGATTTTGCAAATATTTATACTGTTTCGTTCCACAAAATCTGTAAATTCTAGTTTTGCAAAGCAAATTTTGATAAGTTTGTCAAAAATTTGCAGGGTAAGCGATCGCGTTGCAAATCAATATTGTTATAACTAGTGAAGCGTTCAAAATGTTAAGACGTGAACTTTTGTTTGACGATTGTGAAGACGCGGATAAAACAAGAAATTATAGAGACCGAATTAATTTTTCGGGTCTAAAAAATTTCAATTTTAAAGAGTGCTTTCGCTTAAACCAAATCCAAGTTGATTACGTTTTAAATAAAATTGGACAAAATTTAAAGCATGATACTCAGCGCAGTCATGCTTTGTCGGCTGAAAATCAACTGTTACTGTGCTTGCATTGGCTCGGAAATGGGTGCCAGTACCATAGGGTTGCAGCTATGCATAACGTTGCAAAATCAACAGTTTGTAGAACAATCCATAGAGTTGTCGACGTTATAATAGACGTTTTATTTCACAACACAATTCGGTGGCCCGATGACGTTAATGGTATTGCTGAAAAGTTTTTTAATATGGGTGGATTCCCTTGTGTGTGTGGTTGCGTGGATGGCACACTCATCAAAATTGATGCGCCTACATTATACGAGGAAGGATACGTAGATCGGCATGGAAACCACTCATTAAATGTGATGATGATATGCGGGCCAGACTACACATTTTACAGTGTAAATGCAAGTTGGCCGGGCAGCGTTCATGACTCAAGGGTGTTACGGAATTCGGCTGTAAGTCAACGATTCGACAGTGGATGGAGACCATTTCCGGATGCTGTTGTCTTGGGTGATAGTGGTTATGGACTGAAAAACTGGTTGATACCACCAGTACGACGAAATCCCGATAACCCTGCTGAAGAGGCTTTCAATCGTTGCCACAGGAAAACACGACGTATAATTGAAAATAGCTTTGGAATTCTTAAAGAAAGATTCCCGTGTTTAAATCATCTGCGACTGAGACCTGAATTTGCAGGAAAGGTAGTTATTGTTTGTGCCATCTTACACAATATTGCCTGTAGCATCGGAAGGAGTAGTGAAAACATACAACCCACTGAAGACACTGACAATGACATCGAAGAATTAGATCTGGAAAATACTGATGAAGAAAATTATGTCATTAATAATATGGATCATGCGAGTGGAATGGAAAGGCTTACTTCTCTGCTGCAATACTTTTCGTAATGCCAACTATTACAGTATTGTTTTGAAATAAAATTTGTTTTTCGGCTATGGCATTTTATCACTGCAAAAGAGTTGTTTAATTTGGGGGAAATTTTGAGGTTTGAGAATAAGATCTCAGAAAATAAATAATAGAAGTCAAATAAAAATTAAATTCACTTATTGTTTATTTAGGAACAAAATAAATTAAAAAAAAACACAAATAATAAAAATGCATACATAAAACTAATAAAACATAAAAAACTTAAGACTCATCAAACGATATTTTGGAAATATTTGCAGTTTCTGCCGCTGCAATTCCTCTAGTTATGGCAGAAGCTGGAAGTTGGAGCTCCCTCTCCAGTTTAAGGCATTGAAGTTTCCGGTAGTAAACTTCAACTTGGATTAGCTCAAGCCGACATTTCTTCTCTATATCCAAAGTTTCACTTGGAAAATTGGTAGAGCTTTTCCGCTTCCTTGCGTTTAGAGGTGGGTGGGCAGGTGATTCCTCTGTCATTGATATTCTGGAATCGCACTCACCTGGTGGTAGATTTTCTGGATTTCCATAGCTTTCTGGCAAATTCAGTCCATCTACCACGGCTGAATCTGACTTCAGAATATCGAGGATGACCAAGTCAGCTTCATCCATAACGCTGTTTTTCCCACCTGCTGAACCAGTTCTTCTGGCGTTATCTCTTTTACTCTGCAAGTTAATAATATTAAATTCAGGGGTTAATAAAATTATATTCAAGGATCTCAAAAATAACAATCATTTGTATGTGTGCCCAAAAAATTTACGGTGCACAAATTTTATATTTTTGCGCAGGTAACAAGGAAAATGACCTTTTATGTACAGTTTATGAAAATGCACACACACACACACGGTTGCATCATTATTAATTGATTTTTAATTGTCTCACAGCAAAAATGTGTGTAATGATCATTTGTATTGTTGTTGTATACAATATACCTGTTAGTTATTGGGTCTGCACAATATTACAATTGATAAAAATTTTAACAAGGACAAATAAATGATTTACATATTTAAATCCCTAATTATTTGCTTATACTTAGACGTACAATTATTTTACTTACCAATGTACGACTTTTCCAGAGCCCAAACAAACCATCCCTCGCATAGGTCCATGTTTTTTGGGCAGACGCCAGTTGCAGGGATTGGGCTTTCTTCAAAACTTCCTCCCAAGCAGCCTGTTTGTCTAATTTGTTAACCTTTAAATGAAATGCAAATTTTAATATGTTCTTAATATTAACAATAGTTGTAAAAAATAAATACTTACTTTATTGTCTTGAAAACTGGCAAATAAAATATCTTTTTGTTCTTTTATAACATGCAACACTGCAAGTTTTTTTTCCATTTGAATTTTTCGGCTCATTTTAACAAGTTATATTGTCAAGTGCAAAGTGAAAACTGATAACACAAAAATGCAAAGATGCTTCAATGCTTTGTGGAACACTTTGCATACTCTCTTTGCAGGAGAGCGCAAAGACTTTGCAGTGAGTGCAAACTCTATTCAAAAATTAGCTAAGTGCAAAGTGAGATTTGCAAAGAATAATGTGGAACTGAAACACTTATCACTTTGCCAAAAAATACAATTTGATAAGTGCAAAGTGAAAAGTTGATAAGTTGTTTTGTGGAATAGGGCCCTGGACACACTTTTGCTCGTTTACTTTGATTCTCCATAAATTTAACCATAGTTCCAGTTGTGTAATATGTTCTTGTAGATATCGGGAAGCCTCGTGAGGGTTTTCGTGCATACTAAGGCAGGCTGTATCATCGGCAAATGTAGATGTGTGAATATTACTGCTCAATTGCATATCACAAGTATAAATCAAATACAAAACTGGCCCCAGTATACTCCCCTGTGGCACACTGGATGAGATAGTTTCAGGCATGCTCATTAAGTCTCCTTCCACAACAGTGAACTTCCGGGCAGTAATGTAACTTTCCAAAAGACTTACAACGTTTATTGGCAGGTATGTTTTTAATTTTAAAATTAGGCCTTCATGCCACACTTTATCAAATGCCTGAGAAACGTCGATAAACAGCGCAGAACAATACTTCTTTTCTTCAAATGTTCTTCTTATAAATTGAACCAATCTATGAGTTTGTTCGATAGTGCTATGCTGACTTCTAAAACCAAATTGATGGTCCGGTATGCACCCACTACTAACTAGAATTGGGGACAATTTTGTCATGAACAGTTTTTCGAAAAGTTTTGACATTGTTGATAGCAGACTTATTGGCCTGTATGACTCAGCCTTGGTAAGGTCTTTGCCCGGCTTTGGAATCATTTTAACTTTGGCAAGCTTCCAGCTATTTGGATAATACTCCAGTCGTAAAATGGCGTTAAAAATAAATAACAGGATTCTAATTGCATACGAGGCAACTTTATTAGCATCTGGTTACTAATTCCATCAATACCCGGAGCTTTCTTCGGGTTAAGTTCAGCAATTAGTTTTTGTACATCACGCGTTCTAAATTTTATGGGTCGAGGGGGTAGCGCAACTACATTCGGCAAATCAATAACACCAGTACATGTGTTAGGGGTAAATACTGATTTTAAATGCTCAGCAAATATTTTACCTTTTTCAGTATCGCTTCTTGCCCAACCACCGGTAGATGTACGCAGAGGTGGGTTAAACGCAACAGGTGTTTTAAGCTTTCTAGCAGCGCGCCACAAAGAGTAATTAATTAGATGCTGGTGTGGCATGGAGACCTTCAAGATAGTTTTTAAAAGATGCAGTTTTTTCAAATGCAAGCAAGTCTTGGAGTCGTTTAGTGCACTCTTTAAGTCTGATTTTGTGTTGGGGCGATCTGTGCTGTTGCCATTCCATTCTAGCTCTTCTTTTTCCACTCACGAGACGTTCAATATCCGTAGAGTAAATGCTATTAAATCCAGTCTGCGGGTGGGAGGTAGTCGCATGTTCAGTAGCCTGTTTTATATTTTTGATAAGATTGCCAATGTTAAATTCAATATCTTCGGATGTTCTTAGCGTAATGTTTTCCATACAATGACTACTGAGATATTTTCTGAACCCCAGCCAATTAACACGGTTGATCGTCTTCCCATACGGGTGAGGTAAGTCACTTCTTAGTGGGCTACAAATTGTAACGATCGTGGGAGAGTGATCGGAGGAGAGATCTTGAGACGCTTCAACATGAACTAATTCCCTAGAAATATTTTTCATGACTCCAAAATCTATAACATCCGGAATTTTTTGTATGTCCGTAGGCCAGTAAGTGGGCTCCCCACTCGAAATGACGTCCAAGCCCATTTTTGAAATTGTGTTGAACAATGCCGGACCTCTAGGTGTAATAAGACACGAACCCCAGAGGGGAGTAAATTGATGATATGACAAAATTTGAGCAGAAATTTTCGACACAAATATTTGTTGCTTGTAGATGTTCTTCACAAATGTTGTCCAGAATATAGTGCTTGAGTCTTGACTTTATCAGAATTGCTGATCCACCGCATGCTCTTCCTCTCGGGTCCTTTGAATCATATAAAGTGTAGCCATAAATTTTAAACAGGCTTCTCGAAGTCAAATGAGTCTCAGAGACCAACATTATATCAATATTTTTTTCCGTGAGGAAGTGTTCAAGTTCGTTTTTGTGTTGGCGAATGCCGTTTGCGTTCCAGAAACATATTTTTAACGTGTTCATGGTTTATTAACTAAAGCTTGAATCAGAGTATTCTGCATTCGCAGCATTTCTTGCATCATGCTAGTCATACTTGTTGTAAAATTGTTTATGGTTTGCACCAGATTTTCAATAGTAGCTTCAAGGCGATTAAAATTAAAGCCTGAGTTTGTATTTGTTGAAGTATTTGGCCGTGGAACATTTTGTGTGGGAATAGAGCTTGCCTTAGCAGCATCGGCATATGATAAACGTGAATTAACTGGTTGGCTCACTTGCGCAAGAGTGGCGGATTAAGTGTTTGCTATTTGTGCTGGAGCTACTTTAGGTTTTTGCCCCATAGTCTTTTTAACGAAAGCATATACAGGACATCCTCTATAATTAGCGGTGTGATTACCTCCACAATTACTGCATTTTTTTTCTGATTGATCTTTTGGTTTAGTACAACTAGCAGTACCGTGCAATTCACCGCAAATAACACAAACTGTAGGTAATTTGCAGTAAGTTTTTGTGTGGCCATATTCTTGACAATTATGGCACTTTACGGGTCCAGAACGCTTGTGTGGTTCTTCAACTGTTATTTTTCGGTATAAAATATATTTTAAATTATAAATTGGGTGCGTCTCATTTTTTCTCAATTTTATATCATTCGGCTCAAGTTCAACGCGAAATAGAGGCTGGGGAATTTCCTCCCTATTTATTATATTGGAAACATTTTTTACCTTGAATCCCTGGAGGACGAGTGCATCTTTTATTTCTTCGGGAACAACATAAGAATCTATGCCCTTCAATACGATCTGCAGGCCTTTAGCACTCTTAAGCTGGTATGTGTAGAATCTTGTTTTATTTTTTTCAAATTCAGAAACCATTTTGCCGAAATCTGTTTCGTCATAAATTTGAATTTTCGTTTCATCGATATTGCCACGTTTTATTGGAACAATGTGAAATTTATTCTCACCAATGACCGAAATTAATTTCTTAATAAGAGCGTTTGAATTTTTTTCTCTCAAATAGATTGGTGGCGGCTTGGAGGTTTTGTTCGCGGATATATCAGGTATGTCGTTGTCATCTTGCAATATTTGAAAACGATTAGTGGAGGATGCGCTGTTATCCCTAGATACCTTTGAAGCAGATGCAATTTTAGTAGAATTTGGGCTTCGCCCGCGCTTTCCGACAATTATATATCGGTCCATTCCGACTTGGACCTTGGGTTTTGGGCTACTCTTATTTATAGTGACAGATTGGGTAAGTGATGAATCGGATGATATCACTGATTTAAATGATGAAGTAGTAGGCAACTGTAATGTTAACAAATCACTAGTTGGCATTGGACAAAGCGAAGTTGATCGCTGACGAAAAATTGGCTTAGCCGTTAAAAAAAGTCTGTCATCAGGTTTTTTATTTATTTTGTTTATATTTAGAGCATCAGAACTCACTGTAAGCCTATCATCAGATTTTTTATTTCTATTGTTATCATTAAGATCATCAGAGCTCCCAGTAAGATAGGCATTTTTGCCGTTATCACTCACTTCACAATTATTTGTTTTTGAGGTACTCATATAGAGTATTCCTCAAGGGCACTTTGTTAGTGTATTCCTCAAGGGCACGTTGAGTTATTTTGTTTACGGTTGTTTTTTTGTTTTAGTTATTACTGTCTATGTTAATTAATATTAGCAAAGCAAAAAAAAAAAGTTTGTTTATCAAAGTTATTGTACAACGAATATTATGTACTACAAATATTTTTTTTGTATGGTTTTTTTTGTTTAGCATGTACTTATGTACGTAAAAAAAAATTCCGCTAATACGTCTGTTCACTATGAAGGTACAACGAAAACTCGATTTAAAAAAAATAAACCCTCTTTTAAGCCCCATATTTGACCATCAACTTGTATTTTATCTTTATTCAGTATTAGCATCATTAAATAAGATAGTATTATCAAATATTGTTCCTTTTGAAAGTTTCTTTAACTTCTCTCTATCTTGACTGATGGTTTCTGAGGCTTTAACACTTGTACTATTTTCAGATTCTATATTGTTTTTACTTTGTTCTTTCTTGTGTATTCTTTCAATATTTTTAGAACTATTCATTAATTCTTTGAGAGGTTCTGTTATAGGATCAAATATATCTCTTAGTTCTTCACGTGTATCTATTTCACCAGTTTTTATACTACGAAGCTTTTTCTTCAAGACATTTCTTGTCAACACCATCTGTTTTAAAATTTTCTCATCCATGTTTAATAATAGCAAATAAGAGGTATCAGCTATTAGATCAGGTATCACCTATTAGATCAGGTATCAGCTATCAGATCAGCTTATCAGGAGCTGGTCTGGTTTTCAGATCAGCTTCTGAGGACCTGGTCTGGTTTTCAGATCAGCTTATCAGGACCTGGTCTGGTTTTGAGATCAGCTTATCAGGAGCTGGTCTGGTTTTCAGATCAGCCAATCAGGTAGCTGGTCTGGTTTTCAGATCAGGTGATCTGATTCAGATTGAGTTATCAGTTCACAAGTAGCTAGTCATTTATAACATTTATATGAATGAAGTTTCAGGTCAGATGAAATAACTAAAGTCAGTCCTTTATGAGCAGTAATTTATATAGTTATGAAATAGCCAAATTGTTTTCTAAAACGAACATCATTTAATTTATCATCAAAAATCCATATTTATCCTTTCAACACTATAAAAATTTCTTGAAACTTTTCAAAATTCATATTACTGACAACTGATCCCTATAGACGAGCTTAATATTTTTCTCATCTTGCTTAAACATTATAATAACATTTGCATTTTCTCTTGTTAAATGCTTACAGCCGTATTCATAAAAATTTTAAACAGCATTTTGAATGTTGTTTAACCAAAATTCACTAAAATTGTATTCATAATAAAATTTTAGCTTAAAAAACGTTTTTTTTTAAACCTTGTGTAAATCACCAAATATTACAAATTAACTGCACCCATACTTAAAATAATTTTGAGTTGACGTCGTTGTAATTTTGCTTCATGTTTATTTGCATTTTTAACTTTGCCTATATGTATGTATGTATGCATGTATGTATGTATGCATGTATGTATGTATGTATTAGGAATTATGTTATAAGTTGGGCACAAGTAGAATGAGTCATCATTCTTCTGTCGCGCCATACAAAAATATACACGTACATATGTATGTATATTATTCTGCTTTTCACATGCAGCATCAGCAAATATCACACTTGAAATTCTTTAAGCTTCATTACGAGAAAAAAATAAATGTATAATATAATATTCTTTTAATTATGAAATTAACTTCTTCAGATATTCATATTTGACTTGATATAGATAATTTTAGTATAAATATATGTTTTTAAACTTGATGGAGTGGAGTGTGAAATAAAATTAACGATAGAAGATAGGTATAAAATTGAAAAAGACATTCTAAAAATTAAATCATCTTTTGACAAACAAATTGAAGAGCTGAGCGATAAAATTTATTAACTACATTTTAGTATAAATAGCTGAAAGTGTATCAAGTAAATCACAACACTCTATAAAAAACTGTAAAACAACTCAATGTCCTTAAAAATAAATTTAGTAAACGTCCTCCACAATAAATTTCTAAAATTGTTTGTGTATTGTAGTGATGTAATGAATGTAGAGAAAATAGAAATTATTGATTTTTGTAGACTGTAACTGACACATTCTTAAAGTTTATATGGTGAGTATCGTTGAGAATAAGAGCTGCACTCGAAAAAACCAAGGCAATGGAAAATATTTTTGAAATGGTATGAGTATCAAAAAACTTACAAATAGATGATGGTAAAGAATTTTTTATAAACATTGCAAAATTCATGCATAAATAGAGTATTAAAAATTACGTAATATGAAAGCATCAGTATTAGAATGAATTAATAGATCATTAAAGGGAATTATGTGTTAAGAAATTAGCATTAGTGGCTCATATAAGTGGCTTGATATACACATACAAAGATTTACTCAGTACATGAAATAGAAAAGTTCATCTCATCATTAAAATATTTGCGATTGAAGTTAACTCAACGAATGAGAAAAAGGTGCAAAATACAGTATACAGTAATTTGAAGATGTACAAAATGTTGAAATTTAATGAAAATATAAATAAAACTAAAAAGGAAAAATCTAGTTTGTATTGGTTTTTTGAAGGATTGATTAGGAATGTTAGGTCTCAGGGAAGATAATTAGCCTAATGTACTGGAATTCTCTTAACTTGATGGTCTGTATGAAATATTGTGAAAACTTAAGAGTTCAAAATGAACTATAGCACAGTGCTATAGTTCAACACATCATATTATCACTTTTTATAGTAAAAGGTGTACATTTTCCATTTCGAAAGCTCTAGCACACAAAATTTTAAATTGTGAATATGGGGTTATTATAATATATATTTACTCTGTTCATTTCTGGATAAACTAAGGAAATTGGACTTTGATATCCAATCCTTAACAATGTACATGTGTATGAATGGGTATCAAACAAATTTTCTAAATAAATACAGACTTCAACTAGAATCATGCTGAAGCATGCATAAATTGTAAAATGTAATGTAAACAGATCTTACTTTATATCTGTATGAGTATGAAATAAATTTACCGAAAAAAATATTGGAAGCATGCCGGAGCATGTATAATTTACAAAAATTCCTCACGTTATACTTTTATAAGCAAATAAATTTTAAGACTTTGTGGAAAATGAAATACATACATACATATGTATCTACTTTGTTAAAAATTCAAAAGAGTGAATTCGTAATTCTAATAGTATAGATTTTTAATTGAAACATCACGAAATATCGGACTTTCGCGTCATTATCGATAGAAGCATGCTAAATCATGCATGCTAGCAAAATATTAAACCTGTTACAAGGTTATGAGAAAGCTTTTTTCTAATCATTAATTTGTAGACAGCAATTGTATCTGGATCAACTCAACTCATGAATGTATTATATACAGGTATGATTGATGGTAATGAGGACTTTTTGTAAGTGAGAAATCATTAGATCTGAATGCGATACAACCCAGCCTACGTTAACAACAATAACTTTAAGGGGTAAACCAGCAAACCTCTTGCAAAACACTTGAGGTAAAAATTCTCCCAAACATAGATATTCTAATGTTTCTGATACTTAATGAAAACACCGATGGTGAATTGATGATGGCGGTAACTGTGTTATTTGGGATCGATTTTCTAGAATAGTTTATTATTAAACTTGTATTTGTTTTTATAAAAACTAATTTCTCCACACATACATTTAACAATTATACAAATATTCTCTATTTCAAGTAGTAAAATCTGAAAAAATAGTAGTGACAAATTAGAAGAAAAAAGTAATAAAAAGAGAGACTGACTGACCAACTGATACGTACACTCTGTCTGACAGGTACAAAAAGCTTACTTAAATATATTAGAAATATATACGCAATACGCTAAACTTTAATAAAATTAAAAAAAAAACACTTCATCCAGAACATCAAATAAAAGCCATAGATGTTCACCCGTCATAAAATAAACATATACTCGTACATTATTAATGTACTTAAAGATATTATCAGTATGAAGTAACAAAATTTGAAGAATAAAATGTTTAAAATTTAATTATCCCTAACGCTGACAAAGAGTAGACAGAAATGCTGACAGACAAAGTCATCTTGTATACTAGAGGAGCATTTGAGAGGTCAGACCTAAATTGTAAGTAAACGACTTCGTTTTCTGTTGATCGCTATTCAAGAAGAAAATAAGATTGTTCATTATGAATTAACTAATTTAAAAGTACATTTAAGTTCAGTCTCATATCCATATGATGATGATCCTAACATAAAATTTAAAAATAAGCGTTATGCAATTCTATATAGTTATTATACATATGTATCTAAGATTCCAGCAAAGGTAGTATATGAAAGAATCTCAAGCGTTTCTACCTGTACCAGAGTTTAAGATAAAATCTCCTTTTATTAAATAGCGGGCTAATTGAATAAAATTTCAATTTAAAACAGTAAGCAAAGACATCAGCTTACAGCATTATTATTCATGATCATATACTAGAATATATACCCATCAAAGGTCAAATTCTAAAAGTCTTATAAATTAAGCAATATGGCAAATAACATAATTTTTATACACGTACAAGGTTTCAAAAATAACTCAAATGAATTCATTGGAAAAGAAGTAGCGATTGTTTTAAACAATTACGAATATAATAATTTCAATATAAGACTCCCATTTGATGTCAAATGCTTATCAATAAAAAAGCAAAGAGAAGCAAACTAACTAACAAAAAAAAGTATATATCATTACCTAAGCTGGACTGCCGGATTAGTTTAATTTAAAAATTTTTGTAAATGTATAAAAAGTAATGCAAGATGTTCTAAAATAAATGTAAAAGTAAAAAATTTAAAATCAAAATATTTCTAAGAATGAATATAAATAAGGTGAATCAACTTTAAACAAATGTAAATTAAATATAGGAAATATTTCTATTATAGTTACTATTACTCTAAAGTATGTATCTTAACGAATTCAGTTTTACTTAACACAGAAAATCCTCACAAACTTTTAAGTAAATACAGATAAAAATTAAAGCAACGCTTTTTAATTTCAAATAAAAAAAAACTATGAAGATATTTCACATCTATACATAAAAGACCAGGCGAATATTTACAACAACAACAACAACAAAAGATCGCACATGACAAAAAAAATGTATTCCAGCACGGTGCCAAACACATATTTGTATGTACATATGTACATACATACATACATAAAATCAATTTGTATAGGGTGTTTTTTATTGACGTATAGAACTTTAAGTTGGCATCACTTTTTTAACTGGCGGCCATTTTGTCAGCTGTCAAGTGATTAATATTTAGTTTGGTTTGCCATTTCATCATGAACAGGTTGACAAAAGAACAACGCTTGCACATCGTGCAAATTTGCTTTATTCGAGCCAGCCGCGGCGGCCACATGCCCGAAATCATATTTAAACGTTAATGGCATAAAATTATCCTTCCAATAAAGCCAAATTGATGGACATTAAAACGATTTTCTTGTGTTTTATTTCAATTCGAAGTTCTATACCTCTAAAAAAATCGTGCAAATTTGCTTTATTCGAGCCAGCCGAATGGGCTTTAAAAAAGCCGAATTGGCTTTATTCGAACCAGCCGCGGCGGCCACATGCCCGAAATCATATTTAAACATTAATGGCATAAAATTATCATTCCAATAAAGCCAAATTGATGGACATTAAAACGATTTTCTTGTGTTTTATTTCAATTCGAAGTTCTATACCTCTAAAAAAATCGTGCAAATTTGCTTTATTCGAGCCAGCCGAATTGGCTTTAAAAAAGCCGAATTGGCTTTATTCGAGCCAGCCGCGGCGGCCACATGCCCGAAATCATATTTAAACATTAATGGCATAAAATTATCCTTCCAATAAAGCCAAATTGATGGACATTAAAACGATTTTCTTGTGTTTTATTTCAATTCGAAGTTCTATACCTCTAAAAAAAACACCCTTTAGATATGTATGACACATAATATCAAATTTCTTATCAATACTCAAGTATTTATTAGATCTTGACAATCACACTTACATTCAAAGGACATGCCAAAGCTAAACGAACTTATTATGGACAGAGAAACTATAAATTCCCATGATCGTATGAAAAGACGTCCAGCCAAAGAAGCCGGACGTAGTTAAATAAACAAAATCTGTGATATAAACAAATTTTTCACAGGCAGATTTTAACGCTGGACAATTTTAAGAATGAGAAAATATAAAGCAGTCTTAAGTATAAAAACATACTAGGATAAAAAAAGGTCTGATATATGCTAATATATCAGATGTCCAAATGTCTGGCATGACACACAAAGAGGTGATGACGTAATACACAAACACAAACATATATAATGCAATTTTATAATATTATGAATTTCATACACACACACAAACACACACACACACGTACATACTCACATACACACACACGCACACATACAAATTCCCACAATTCTCTGTTGGTATTACGATATGTGGTGAAATTCATATACACAGCAACACCCAACAACGTCAATAGCCTAGAAAACATATGCACATCAGTGTTGGGATTTGGCTATTCTTAAATTGTATCATGAAAATGTAAAGACTGAAATAGAATAGTAGCTGTAGTACAACGTAACGAGTAGCGCTGCAAGCTGTCAGAAGTTAAAAAATGTTGTTTTAAAGGGAAGTAAATAGAATGCGTAGTTGTGGTAGCCGTTGCAGTAGAAGTTGAAACGAAAAATTCGAAATTTTGAGCATTGTTGCGCGATAAAAAATAACTGTTTGTATATGTCAGCAAGGATTACCATGCTTTTGATTAAAATATTATGAAGTCAATTATTATTAGTAATTTCTTTAATACATTTAGCAATTTTTAGCTAACTTGCGATTTTGTCGCATTTTGCCAAACTTTTTTTATTTTTAAATTTTAGGGCTTGCTTTCTCGCGAAGTTTTGCAATCGTTAAAATTTTAGCAAGTTTTTGCAAATTTTCATAGTTTTCGCTACTTCTGTTTACTTTACAGTTTTAGAGTGTTTTAATAAATTTTAGTGTTTCTTTCCAATATTGTGATTTTTGCAAATTTTCGAAATTTTGTCGCTTGAGGAAACGCACTTTAAGGATAATGTATTTCTGGTGTTAGTTATCAGATATTTTATTGATTTTTAGACAACAAATACGACGTTAATTCGAGCTTGTGAATCGAACAAATTCAAATTATGAATTCATAACAATTTTTCATTTATTAGAAACAAGAACATAAAAAAATCAACTAATATATCTATGTAAGGGCTAGCAAAACACATGAAAAATATGAGCATAAGCTACCAATGTTGCAAATTTTGGTACTTAGGATCAGTGTTGATCAGTGTATGGCAAAGTACAACTTTTTTCAAATAGTACCACTGAAATATAAAGCGTACCAGTGTACCAATGCAAATGCAATTGTACCAAATTTGGTACAATTGTACCACAAATCCCAACAGTGATACACATTCATTTGTAAATATGTATGAAAAACTCTCGAAGGCCAAACAATACACACAAGCAATGATATTATTCAAAGTAAAAATATATACGATCACATACATTTGCATACATACAATAAGCATACCAACGATAACTCTAAACAGCAACCCAAAATCTATCAAATAACAATCACTACAGAGAGAGGTGGAATTGACAATAACTTGTCAATATACATACATTTGTATGCACGTAAATTATAGAAATGTATCGGTAACTAACTGTCTGGTTAGTATGTCTCATGACCCCATAACAACTACGTGGTCACTACCTAATCAATTGTATCTTTATTAGTAGGGTTTCAAAGTATTGTATGGGGAATAATTATAGAGTAGTACTGGTGACAAGCTAGTCAAAAGCTAGTCATTACATTTTCACCATCAACATTTCCTACTGGATGTAATGATTGTCTGCTACTACAACAAAAGTATCGGATACCGGCAAACACACAAGTAAATACAAAAACACATACACAGTCATATACGCACACACACACACACACACTCACGTACATCCATACACTGTAAGCACAACGCTTCTCTACAATAACAACAAAAGCTGTACACACAAGAGTACATACATAAACATAAAATCCAACTCACACACACACACACACATATAGCCCAGAAAATCTCAGCATGAAAATCCCCTAATTTGTAACAGGGTTGCCACCCTTTTTGATTTTCCCGGTTTTTAATTCCCAAAACATGTCTCAGGCCCCCATTACCCATCTACTTATAAGTACCAAAAGGAACATTTTTGATGGTCAGATTTCAAAGGATACACAGATACACACTTTTGTAGATGCTTCTGAAAAGGCGTATGGCGCCACAGTATACATACGATACAAACTATAAGATGGACGACTAGTGATCAGACTTTTATGCGCCAAATCACGCATTGCCCCTTTAAAAAAAGGTAACTTTACCAAGACTAGAACTATGCGCAGCGCAACTTACCACAAGAGTAAAAAGAGAACTATGAACTGAAAACATGCCTACATATCTATGATCAGACTCTGAGATAGTACTGCATTGGATCAATGCAACATCATCCTCTCTTCGCACCGTTGTCGCAAATAAAGTAAGTAAAATTCAAAAATAAACCATAAGCATTCAATGGCGACACGTCAGTTCTAATAGGTTTGAGTCCAGAAAAATTATCACAATGTAGCCTTTGGTTTTTTGGGCCAATGTTTTTACACAGCAACGAGAGTCAATGGCCAAAGGAGTTCAACAAAAATCGGAAACCATCCTCCACTGAAGAATTCAAACCAAATTCAGACATTGCCGTATCTGCAATTTCAACCTCATTGGAAGACATTATATATAAAATCAACAACCGCAATTCATGCAAGACACTTCAAGGAGTAGTAGCATACATGCAAAACACCAAATTTGCGACGACCGAACGACCGACCAGCAATGCACTCACTAAGAACTCTCTTCAGCTAAGCATCTTATAGTCAGAGCAATGCAAATTTCAGACTTCAAAAATGAAATAAGTGCATTAAACAAAGGGAAGGAGCCCGATAAGGCAAGTCCTATATGTGGGTTTCCAGCTAAAAAAAATGTATGGAGCATATATGATATCCCATATATGGTTCGGATCCGAAAAATTAGGGTATATGGCCATATATGATAATGTATATTCATACATTTTTATACATGTACATACATATGTGTAAATTCATATTCATATTTATTAAAATTACTTTTTTTAAGACTCTTAACATTGAAGTTGTATTTGATGAATAATTTGTTTGGATAAATAATTAAAAACGAATTAAAAGACATTCTATTCATCATTTCAAAAGAAAAGGTGCATCGGTTATTTAAAAAACACAAAACATCTTTGTACATAAAATTTAATTTAATAAGACTTAATTCAATTAATCATTAAAAAAAAATTATCCGTTTTTATACCAACACTAGTTTCTAATAAAATTTTTTGAAGTAATATGAACTTTGTTTCTTAAACATATCTACAGTATTCCGTAATTTTCTATCAAATTAATGACTAAATTACCCTTTTAATTATTTGATTTATTTAATAGTGTCACAGTGTATAAAATCCATCAGGAAGTTTTTTTGTTACAAAAGTTTTTATTTTTTAAACGTTGAGGATGTATGCATATAAAGTTTGTATACTTGTGATTTTCTAATAGATTTCCAATTCAACAGTTACTACGTTTATACGCAGGGCTTATTTGCAAATAAAACTGTAAATTGTTGCCATATTATTCTTTTATTGCGACTTACTAATTCAGAAAACTATTCACAATTAACGCACTATTTGCAAATAAAATTTTTGAGGTTGACACGCTTACAAATGTTTGATAACAAAAACAATAAATGGACAAATATTGCAACAAAAAACAAATAATGACAATTAAAACAAATAATTATTTGCTATTTTGTGCATTTACATTATTTTTTTCTCAACATAAGTAAGCTTTCTATAGAAGTGCTACAAATTTTGTGTACTTTTGCTATGCCGTATAAACAGTGAGTTAATTTATTTGCAAATAATTTTATTTGCAAATAGTGCGCGTATAAGCGTAGTAAGTGATAAAAAAAAGAGAGTAAGAGATCGAGTTAATAAATGCAAGCTTTTTTGATGTATGCACACTTTTTTATATGGCTCCATATATTACATGTTATGTTTATATATGGATTCACTTATGAAAAGGATCACAATTAAATTTCCATATATGAGCTCACATATTATAACACATTTCTTATATTAGTCCATATATCAATTCATATGCAATACTTTTGTCATGTATAATCCCATACATCTACATACATGATTTCATACATATTCATATATATTTATATATGTACATTAGGGTGGACCTTATTTATTTTTTGTTGATTTCTTTTACTCTCACCCCCAAATCGGTTCAGTTTTATGTAAAAAAAATGCAAAAAAATTTCATAGCGATAACTTGTGTTTTAGGGGGTGCGCCCGCCCCTCAAAGTTGGCCTTCAAGCCTATTATCAATACAAGAATATGATGTATTGCAATAGTTTAGCTCTTCTAGTCAACAACATTAGTTTCGAGGAAATTTTTAAAATTAATATTTTAGGAAATAATGAATAATGAATGAAAATAAATAATGAATGAAATAATGAAACCATCAAAATACCAAAAATTATATATACCAAAATTGCATTTATATGGAAATTATTTTACTAAGCGTTTACAATAAGAGTTAAATCTATTAAATTATTTTATAGATATATTAGGTATAGTAATAAAAAAACTAAAAAAAAAATAACATTGAATATATGGGCTTGAGAGCTAACTTTAAGGGCCGGACGCACGCCCTAAAACACAACTTATCGCTATTAATTTTTTTTTTACATAAAACTGAACCCATTTTGGGGGTGAGAGTAAAAGAAATCAACAAAAAAAAATTCTCTATACAATTAACGGCCACTCTAGTTTGCATTCATATATTAAAAATATATGGACCATACATATTTTTTTAGCTGGGTTATCACCTTTTCTTGACGAAAATAATATACTACGCGTCGGCGGAAAGTTGAAGCCTTCAAACATCTCATACGATGCTAAACACCAAATGGTTCTTCCCTACAACGATCCAATTTCTAAATTAATAATGGTAATGTTACACAAGGACAATCATCATTGCGGCCCACAAACACTACTATCCATCTCCAGGCAACAATTTTGGATAATAAAAGGGAAATCAATTGCCAGACACATAGTTCAAACCTTCATTCGATGCACCAGGTCAAAGCCAAGGCTAATGCAACAAATCATGGGAGATCTACACGCCTCCAGAGTGACTCCGACTCGGCCATTTATAATATCAGCCGTCGAGTACTGTGGCCCACTGTGGGTACATTATAAACTAAGAGGTCAGAGACCTCACAAGGTCTACATTGCAGTTTTCGTTTGCTTCTCAACAAGAGCAGTACATTTAGAAGTGTAACTGACCTCACTACCGAAGCATTTATTGGAGCTCTCAAGAGGTTCATCACCCGACGTGGACGTTGTCAAACCATCTATTCAGATAACGCTACGAATTTCGTTGGGGCAAGGAACTAGCTCGAAGAACTAAGGAATGCCATATTTTCCAAACCTTCACAAGAAGCAATAACTCGATCTTGCAGTAATGACGGAATAGAGTTCAAGTTTATACCTCCTAAGGCACCACATTTCGGTAGGTTATGGGACTCAGCTGTTAAGTCATCCAAATAATTACTTTTACGCAGTATATCAACGGCTTCGCTAACGCATGAAGAATTAGAAACAGTCATGATTGAAATTGAGGCCATTCTGAACTCACGGCCCCTTACTCCCTTATCAAGTGATCCAAACGATTTAACAGCTTTAACTCCCGGCCATTTCGTAATCGGGGAACCACTGACGACACAAGTCGACTCTCAAGTGCCTAATCCTACTTGCTCACTGGCAAAAAGATGGAATCTTGTGTCCCAGCTTAAACACGAATTTTGGAAAAGATGGTCATTGGAATATTTGCACCAGCTACAAGAAAAACGGAAATGGAAGACATCATCTCAAAATGCGAAAGAAGTAAATTTAGTCATAGTAAAGGAGGACAATTTGCCCGTAATGGAATGGCTACTGGGTAGAATCCTGAAAACTTATAAGCAACTGACGGCAAGGTCAGGGAAGCAGAAAAAATACAGCCTCCGGAATAAAGAAAAGACCTATTCATAGATTAGCGCCACTACTGCAGCAGGACGAACTACCAACAAATGAAGTGACCAAGCTCACTCGCCCGATACCAGTTAATGAAACAGACAGTCCATATGTCCATATGGCATATGTCCACTTCAATGCTACTTACTATAAAACAACACATTTTAATGTTAATTGTGAAGTATTTTCTTGCAAGCACTTGTAGCTTGAAGAATTGTGGTTATTTTGGGATTCTCACAAGCCCTTGAACTTGGAGATATGTAGTTGTGGTATAGTTTTTTGTCCTCACAAGCACTTAAACTGAAGGCAGTGTTCAATAAAACAATTGATTTGTTATTCTACTAAACATTAGAATTTTGACTTTATTTTGCTTTGTTTTATACATAAAATTAAAGAAAAGAAATGTTTACTTTATAAATGATTAATTGCTTTGTATACTTTTTTGTAAAATTAATAAACGATAACTTAGCAATGACCTCCTTTTGAATATTGCAAACTGAAATGTTTGCATAAAACATTTTGTGCAATACATGGTCATTGACTTAGTATGGTTAAAAACAAAAAATGTATTCTTAGTGATGAAATTAATACAATTAATAATAACGTAAACAATAATATATGTATGTATGTATATGTCCCAACGAAGAAATAAGAAATATATTAACTAAAGTGTGGCACAAGCCATAAAAAAATGGCTTACAAGCCATCTCATAAAGTTCAAAATGTGTGTGTGTATTGATGCGTTATTGTAAAACAAATACTTCCAAAAGGCATGTGGTTTGTTTTTCGATACGAATACTGTAGTACAGAACAAAACTGGAATAGAACAATGTTGACGTAAAATCAAGCCTTTCAAAACAAAAATGAAATAGAACATCAGAATTCACACAGAACATTCAAAACATGCTTGAATGTTCTGATAGCAAGGACAGTTTTTCATATACATAAGTATGTACGATATTATTTCATTATAAATAAAACCTCTAAAAAAAGGTATGTATGTATGTATACATATCATAGTACCGAAATATTCATGTGTGCTCTAAAAAAATCAAACATTTATGAGTTTCTTCATAAATGAAAACTCGCAAATTTTTTCGTTGTGTTTATTTTCATAAATGCAGCAACAAAAAAAATCTGCTAATCAACGCACATGAGTGCTTAAATATTTTTCTGTTTTTCTACGCATGTTCATGCTGTAATTGGAAACAAAACAAAATTGAACACTCGTGTGTGTGCAAATATTTTTTTTAATTTTGCGCACATGATGTGCACATTTATGAGTTGCTCATATATGAGTTTTATTCATTTATGCATTATTCATAAAGGGTGTTTTTTTTAGAGGTATAGAACTTCGAATTGAAATAAAACACAAGAAAATCGTTTTAATGTCCATCAATTTGGCTTTATTGGAAGGATAATTTTATGCCATTAATGTTTAAATATGATTTCGGGCATGTGGCCGCCGCGGCTGGCTCGAATAAAGCCAATTCGGCTTTATTAAAGCCAATTCGGCTGGCTCGAATAAAGCAAATTTGCACGATTTGCAAGCGTTGTTCTTTTGTCAACCTGTTCATGATGAAATGGCAAACCAAACTAAATATTAATCACTTGACAGCTGACAAAATGGCCGCCAGTTAAAAAAGTGATGCCAACTTAAAGTTCTATACCTCAATAAAAAACACCCTATATATGAGTAAAATTTTTTGAACATAAATGTTGGATATTTTTGTGGTATACAAGCAAATGGTTTTTTATGTATTGTGCCTCTAAAGGTTTTTTATTGATCATGAGCGTTGCCGATTTGGATATTTTAAACATATGTATATTAATCTTCATATGCAAACAAATTAACATGTGCTTCAAGTCTACGTTAAAACCGGAAATTTTGTTTTAACGTACACTTCAAGCACACGTTAATTTTTTGCATATGGGGATAAGTCTTTATAAAAGTTTTCAGCGAATAAATTGTAAATGTTTAAATTAATAAATAAATATCTACATACATACATATGTATGTACATACATATGTGTATATACATATATGTAGGTATATGTACATATCGATGGCTTAATATAAAAAGGGCGTATACCAATTTTTTCGAAATCGCGTTTTAAGATCTTAGTACGTTACAGTTCAAATGAAGAAGTTATAATATCTTAAAAAATTATTTCTGTTTGTAAATGCTTTAGTTTCTCCTCAGTTTTTTGCTTCTCCTATAAAATATCGAAAATTCGACTTCCGCGTTTCTTATATTAAGCCATCTATGTACATAGAAATTTACCTTTAAATAAATATCAAGTTTTTATTATTGAAACACATTGATCACTTATTCACAAATGTGTGTTGAAAGTTTTTTCTTTTGATTTCAAACTCACAAATTGCGGGAAAATCCATCGTGTCATATTCGCTAACCCTTTTGTATAGCAAGTGTGCATGTTTTATTTGATTTGTGTAAATGTATTTTTTTAATTGCTTATGCAAAAAAGGTAAAACAGTCATAATTGCACAACAACAAAAACACGGAATGCAGGCCCTACCTGCTTAAAGGGGTGACTTTTAGTAAAATATGCACAAGCAATTGTAAAAGTATTATAATTGCGCAGGTATTTTTTTGAGTTTCGCTATTAGAAGGATGCATGTTTTGTTGTTTGTTTTTTATGGTAACCATTTTTGGTAAAAATTAGGTCATTGGGAATTTTCTTTTTGAAATGAAGTCCAAATCGCATATGAAGTGCGAAATGCAAAATGTGCTCCTTTATGTATTTTGTTGCTAAGTTCTTTGTTTTTGCTTCTTTTCTTTTCTCTTCCCTCCGGCATCATTAAACGTTTGTAAAAAATATTTTAGTTGTCCTTGAGATGCGCATTCTATTATGATTTATATTCTATGCTTCAGTATAAATGGCTGCAACTTGCTATTTAGGTAACAGTTGTTATTTAAGCCTGTGCACAAAGTAGACCAGAGTTGAAGAAAGTGACTTATGAAAAAAGCTAAAATCATTTGTCGCGCAGATTCTGCGAGAAAGGGACAACTGCAGTATATTTATTATTAAAATGATACCAAAAAAATCAAAACAAACAAGAGAAAATGTGTGCTTTGTGAAATATACACGTGTACATACATACATACGTACATACACATTTACAAAATTAAATTGAAGAATTTGTTGCATTTACTTAAAAAAACCGAATGTGAAAAAGATTATTTGTATTAAAAAGTTATTAAAATTTGTTTGCAAATTATTCCTGATTTAACTTTAAGCATTTTCATTGAAAAATGTTCATTTTTACGTTTTATTTACAAAAATCACTCAGCGAATAAGACCACAAAGTGTTAAACGAAAAACATTTCAACAAGTAAACAATTTTGCAAAATTAGATGAAAGAATTTGTTGTGTTGAATTAAGAAACAAAGTGCGAAATAGCTTATAACTATTAAAAAGGCAATTACAAATTGTTTTAAGATGATTGCAGATTTCATTTGAAGCATTTTCATTAAAAAAATATTAATTTTTATCATTTATTTACAAAAATCGTCAAGCGAATGAGGTTACAAAGTATAAATTGAAATTAAGCTACAAAATTCCACCACGAAAGAAGGTTAAAGAAGACGCAGTGACAGAGTGAGCGCGAGATCCGAAACACAAATTATCTTCCGTCTCGTGTCATCTCTGGTATACCATGTGAGACTGTGCGCGTGCGTTGCAGTTAAAAAAAATTTAATATGCCAAAAAAAAAACAGTTTAACCTGGACAAATTTGTGTCGTACGACGAATCACATTTATTCAGGGACCGTAACTGTTATGACTTTTATCGAAAAAGTCAAGAAAAAAAAGTTATTTTTAACTTTTATTTTTTTAAGGCAGACAACTGTTATTTCTTAACTTTTATTTTTTAAGGCAAAAATTAAAAGTTATTTTTGACTTTTATTATTTTAGTCAAAAAATAAAAGTTATTTTTTAACTTTTAATATTTTAAGGCAAAAATAAAAGTCATGAATTAAGTATTGCATAGTAATACTCTAGTTTTATTGCCTGCTATTTATATGTAGGTAATAATAATTGATGTATATTACAGAAGTCTATACGGATGTTTTATCATTTATAGAATTGAAAGCAATAATAATTGCGTATTACTATGCAATATTTAATTCATGACTTTTATTTTTGCCTTAAAATATTAAAAGTTAAAAAATAACTTTTATTTTTTGACTAAAATAATAAAAATCAAAAATAACTTTTAATTTTTGTCTTAAAAAATAAAAGTTAAGAAATATCAGTTATTTTTTGACTTTTATCAAAAAAGGCACAAATTTAAAAGACATACAAAAATTTGCATGTACATCACCTATGTATCATAATGATTAGAACCAAAATTTTCTACGATAATTTTTTATGTGTGCTTTTTTGATGTAAATTTTCAAAAATAACAGTTATTTTCTGTCCCTGCATTTATTAAAGGTATATTTCTATGTTTATACATATGTATTTATATAAATAAATATACACTAAATTTGAGTTAAGAATTTGCGAATCGGCAGCGCTGACACTGTGTAAAAATTTACAATTTATTTGCAGTAAATTTATATAAAGAACTAATTTCGGCTAAAAATATCCAAATCGGCAACTCTCCCAGTCATATGAACAATAGAATCAAAAGCCATACACACATACATAAAAACCATTTGCAAGCAATTACCACAAGAAAATCCAACATTTATGTTCCAAAAATTTTACTCATATATGAATAATGCATAAATGAATAAAACTCATAAATGTGCTTTTGAAATTGCACACTGCATGTGCGCTCTTATATGAAAACTTAGTTTTGCCTTCATTTTCATGTGTGTGTAACACAAAATAAAACAAATTAGTGCACACATGAAAATGTAAAAAGCAAAATGTTTTTTACTGCTCTTACTCTGTTCAAGGAGAAACAGAAAATTTTTGAAACGCTCTCGCACATTTCATGTATGAATGTGAGTGAGTATTTCGGTACTATGATACATATATACCAGACCTCGCAAAATATGCTCAACCAAATTTCTTTGTGCGGTCTTCTCACTCAAAAGACCTAAAAAAATGACACGGAATCACTCAGTGTCTGAACAGCTACCAGTGTTGTTAGACAATTTTGTCAAAAAATCGTCAATTTTTGAAAATAAAATCGTCAAAATTGTCACAATTTTCAAAAAAAAAAGAATCGTCGAAAAATCGTCATACAAGAATAATCCATTTTATTGAACAACTAATATATCATATTAGAAATAAAAGACTATTTTATGTAACAAGAAACAATTCATCGACATTATTGTCAAAGATAAAAACTATAGGGTGAAATTAAATAAAAAAGAATCAGAATACATAATGGTGTATTAACAATTTCTAAATAAAACTTGTTTCAAAATAAAACTATACATTTTAGAATTTGTTTTTTATAACATTTTTCTTAATGTCAACATTGTAACATTCCGAAGAGTTATAATCTTTCGGAAACACAATGATTTAAAGGGTTTCTGTTTCCAGTAAAATTTAGATCTTGGCTTTAGTAAGATTAATATTACTAAATATTCTTTCAAGACTAGCTGATGAGTTTGGCAAAGTAAAAAAAGTAAATAACAAACTCACATAAGTTATTTATTGTTTATTGTTTGGTAATTTAATCGATTTATATACTTATAGATATAGGTCGTTATCTTGAAAGTTAAAAAATCTAAGTTCTCTTATTTCATTTTCAATGCCTTAATATTTTTCTTTAGTTCTATTTTACACTATACAAGTGTTATTGCTAAGCTGATTAGTTTGTAGGAGACAGAGACTAAGGGAAAAGAAACGAGTACTCACCTTCATGTACTGTCAATAAGTTTTGCTTTCTCCTTCGTTATGTCAAAAAATCACACATGCATTCACAAAACTATGCATAAAAAATATGAGTTGAAAAATCAGACTTGCATTGTGTGAACGCCGATGAAAGTTCAAAGAAGAAAATGTGATAAGTTTAGCAATAAGACTTGACTAGTGTGAACTGGGACTTAAGACACAAAGTTTGGAAAAACTTTTTACTAAAGGAAGAATTTCAGAGTCCATATTTAAAATAACTGATGCTGTAATTAAAATTAAATTTTTTCCGCAAGGGCTTGTTGGTATATTTATGTTACTAAATACTTATTTCAACAAATCGTCAAAATATAAGGAATATTTGAAACAAAATCGTCAATCGTCATTATGGGAAATTTGTTATAAAAAGTCGTAAAAATTACGTAAAATCATCAAATCTAACAACACTGACAGCAACCCTGTTTTCTTTTCAATCGTGTTCTCGCTGCCGGGTTATGCGTTGAGCGTAATACACGAATCGGTCTTTTACTGACCACATGATACGAACAGAATCGTTCGTTGCTCAGCTACTGAGGGTCAGTAAGTGAGCAAAACAAGCAAAGTGTTTGCAAAAAAGGTTTTTATATTTATTGTTGCGTTTGCTTTATGTTGTTGTCTTAAATATTTCGTCTCAGGCAAAGCATTAAAGAGGAAGGGAGAAGATAGTAATAAATAACAATAAAAATATCTGTAAATCAAACTATTTGTCAACGAAGTGTAAATGTAAAATAAAAGACAAATATGTGTACAATAAAGTCCTGCACAAGACCATTTATAAGAACTTTCAAGACATGAGGGATTTTTCAAATGCTTTACTACAGCGAAGTCTTATAAAACAAACGCTAAGCAACACTGTTTGCAAGAACTTGTTTCAGTTATTGCAAGTATAGGAGTAAAGAAGAAAATACTTCGTGACTGAAAAATTTGTGATGCTTGCTTCTTTCTACGCATGGGCGCGTATACAAGCGTCATGCATGTACATACACACACACGTTGTGTGTATGCTCTTTTATTTTTCTGCACACAAACAAACGTTCACATGCATTTACATTAGTTGTGTGCGCTTGCTTAAAAAAAACCTCCCTTAAACACATAATAGCTTACCATCTACATCTTACACACACACTCAAACGTAATATATGGAAAATAACAAGCATACACGTATCAACACTACTTTGGTGACTGTTTGTTCATAACAACAAGTCTTGACGACATTGCTTGTTAGCACTCATATACACGCACACAAATGCATCTATCGTGCTTTGCTTATAATGCGACAGCATTCTACAGTCACGAGAATATATTTAAAAAACAAGACGTATTTACATTTCAAGACTATTTACGCAGGTCTATAGTGTACAACAAAAACAAATTTAATCTTCATGTATGTAAATGTTTACCTATCCACACTAGCAACACACATACATGCTCAAAAGACCGTTTGCCGAGATTTTACGAAATAAAGTGAACGCATGAGCCGACCGATCGAACAAAAACGGTCGTTGGTTGAGCGAAGAGCAAGCCAAAGAAGAACGAAGTTTGAGGGTTCTTTCGCGACAGCGTCGCATCGGGTCAGTGGTAGAGTTCGACCGATTAATCGGCTTCGGCCTTCGGCCAAAAATTGGTAATCGGCCAACATTCGGCCTACGGCAAAAATCGGCCGATTAGCCGAAGCCGAATATTTTTCATTCCAAGCTTGAAAAATAACATTATGTTTGGTCGTTGCTCGCCGACAGTTTCTATTGTGTTTAACGTTTTGAAAGGGTTGCTTTGAAACACAACCCAGTTGCTTTCTATTTTCTTTTACTTGGACGTTCTTGTGAGTGATCATATGAAAAAGCAATCTAGAAATTGCAAAATAGTTTTATTTTTCTTGTTATGTATCCAATAGATATTACAGCTATTTCAGTGATCTCAAAAAAGGAAAGGATTTTAGCCGAAGTTCGGCTTCGGCTTCGGCCAAAAAAAACGCCTTCGGTCGATCTCTAGTCAGTGGACGAGTGTTTTTTTTTTTGTGACAACAAGCACAAGAGGGACCAATTATTGCGAGCTCTGATATATACATAAATAGTTTACATGTTTGTGCTCGTTTTCTATTGCACTCGATGTTTATGCTATGATTTACTGTTGTTTTGTTTCATTCTCACTTTTTGTTTTGATGTTCTACTTGTTTTGAAAACGCAAACACTAACAAAACTGCAGAGAAAAACTTTTCGAACGATGCTTGATTTATTTTAGTGAGTCATGTTTTGTTAGTTTTGTTTTGTTATTTATGATGACACTAGAACACAGTGCTTTGAAGTAGTGTGAAATAGAATACAGAACTTTTAGAACGGCTTACGCAGCACTTTAATATTAACATACTCCCCCCGTTGAGTGCAACTCAAAAAAAAAATTAAAGTAATGCAATATAATAATGAACAATAATAAAATAAAATAAATCTTATAACAATGGACAATAATGATAGTCAACTACACTGCAAGTCTTTTGCTTGTCTTCTATGGTTTCAAAATCCACTAGGCTGGCATTCCTTCTTCTCTGATGTAAGATCTTGGAGAAATTGAAGTTTAATTTTTTAATCAGTTGGTTGTTAGATGTGTACAGTGAAGTCTGGAATTGGAGTTAAACGTCTTGAGCATTTTTTCTTGCTGATTAAATATATTAATATACAGAAAGTCGCTATTAATGCTGAATAACCGACAGTTAAGTGATGGTAATTATGAGTGTCAATTCTGTTTGGAAGCTGTAGTATCTCCTGTGACTTTAGCGAGTCTTGTAAATCTGTTATGTTTTGTATTTGTGAATTGTACTCGCTTGTGCGCGTTTTATCCAGTAGTGGCTTCAGATGAGTTTCATGAGTTTGTTCTGTAATTTCCCATCGCATAAATTCAGTTCAGTTTTATCAATAGTAAACTAGTGGCGATGAATAATATCGACTGCCAACAGGGACGAGCATGGCTTTATTAATACTAGGGTATCGTTGATCCAGTTTGGCACTGGTACAAAGTTGGATACTGTAAACTGAATGCGTTCAACTAACGGTAAATTAATGCAAAACACGACTGTGATATTCGTGAGTCCACCTTGAACCTTCATCAGTTTGTACAATTTTAATACATCATTCTGTTTTACAGGCAACTCAAGTGACTCGGGCAGATGCATTTTTATTTTTTCTATTTCCTGTTGTAATTGATACGAATTAAGCATAGGCGGGCTTATGATGCCAGGGTGAGTGTTTGTAAGAATATCCAGTATTGAAGACTGTGTGTTGTAAGTTTGATGTAGTAAAATTCGGTGTATTCGTTCTTGATATAATTCTTTACTATCATTAGCCAAATTCACAATCTTGTGCAAATGGTCTTGCATCGTAGCATATGCAAAATGGTATAGTATATTTATACTCACCACTTAACAATTCTTAGTGGTGAGTATTAATATACTATACAATTTTGCACATGCTACGATGCAAACCCATTTGCACAAGATTGTGAATTGGGCTATTGTGTATCTTGTTGTATATTTGTGATATTTGAAGGTCAATTTGGTCAAACTTTTTCTTTATTTGCACTTGGTCTGACTTCAGGATACTCATGGTAGAGTCTACAATTGACGTCTGATTTCTTAAAAGGCTGATCAGATGTGCATCATTTTCCTTAACTTGTGAAATGGTGTTTTCCATCTCATCCGCTTACGCCAAAAAGTGAATGCGCTATGTTCCCGACTAAATCGATTGCTCCCCTTTTGTATCTTCTGCCTGAAAGTAGGGTGCTGCTCATGTGTAACTCACTCTTAGTATGTTCAAAGTATTTGACTAGGTTTTTGCATGTTGAATTTTCTTGTATGTCGTCACATAAATTACTTAACACCCTGGTGCCTTCTGCAAACATTTCCGATTAGGCCCAAAATTCTTGCAAGTCCTAATAAATTAAAATTTGCCAATCTGAGTAGGAAATTGCTGCTGATCCAATTTCTTCAAAATGAATGCCCAGCTGATTCCCAAACTGCATGCTATGGACTTGAGCGCCTAAGACTAATGGCAGTAACATTAATGCTATCAAGGCAGTGATGATACTATTTGGAATAGATTTCGCCTTTTCTTTTTAGCATTCTCAGACGTATTATTTTTATCCGTATCTAAATCTTCATGGTCGGATGATTCATCCGACTCTGTGCTGTCAATTGGCAAAGGTGCGAGCCGAGCTATTGGCCTTCTCCAAATCCCGGATGCTGTCTTGACATCAGCTACTCGAACCAGACCATCATCTCGTTGATGGACCTTCACTATTCTAGTCAACGGCCACCTCTAGGGAAGTGTGTTGTCCTCCTTAACTATTACCACATCGCCTGGCTTAGCGTTGACGTTCCTTGTTTTCCACTTGTGCCTATACTGTAATTCGCACAAGTATTCCCGTGACCATCTCCTCCAGAACTTCTCTTTCAATTGGGTGACCAATTTCCACCTGGTCAAGATACTCACTTTTGTTTGTTTAGAGCTTACGTTTATCTGGGAATTCAATGGTTCCCCAATTAGAAAAAGACCAGGTGTCAAGGCATTCAAATCATTTGGGTTGTTTGTCATTGGAGTAATTGGCCTTGAATTAAGAATGCCTTCAATTTCAATTCCAACCGTATCGAGTTCTTCATACGTTAACGATGCCGTTGCTACAGCCTTTGTAGCAAAGCAGCAAAATACGGCAACGTATGCTTTATGAGGTTTCTTCCCTCTTAATTTTTATTAAATCACAATGTATATTTGAATTTTTTATATACCATGGAGCCGATGTTATTAACCGTAAAATTTTGTTTTGCCTTCGTTGGATTCTCTCGACATTGGAAGCTGAAGCAGTGCCCCATAGTTGAATTCCATAGCACCATATAGGTTTCAAAAGTTTGCAATCTAGACTGAGGGATGAATTTCTACCAACCAGCCAATGTATCTGAGTTAGTTTAAGTTACATTTGCGTTAGCTTAGAGTCAATGTGGTATTTCCATGTGAGCCTTCGATCAAGATGTATACCAAGTTATTTCACATGTAAGTTTTGAGGAACAATTTGATTATTGATTATAATGGGGGAACAAGTGTCCTTTCTTAAGGTAGATGTTACCTGAGCACACTTCTGTTCGTTTACCTTTATTCTCCACATGTTTAACCATAGTTCTAGCTGAGTAATATGTTGCTGAAGATATGGGGAAGCCTCGTGAGGGGTTTCGTGCATACTAAGGCAGGCTGTATCATCGGCAAATGTAGATGTGTGAATATTACTGCTCAATGGCATATCACAAGTATAAATCAAATACAAAACTGGCCCCAGTATACTCCCCTGTGGCACACCGGATGAGATTATTTCAGGCGTACTCATAAAGTCTCCTTCCACAACAGTGAACTTCCGGGCAATAATGTAACTTTCCAGTAGATTTAGAATGTTTATTGGTAAGTAAGTCTTTAATTCTAAAATTAGGCCTTCATGCCACACTTTATCAAATGCCTGAGAAACGTCAATAAACAGCGCAGAGCAATACTTCTTTTCTTCAAAAGTTGTTCTAATAAATTGAAACAATCTATGAGTTTGTTCAATGGTGCTATGCTGACTTCTAAATCCAAATTGATGATCCGGTATGCACTCATTATCAGCAGCGATGCCAACTATTTATAACCCAAACGCGCTATTCCCCTTCTCAAAACGCGCTAGAACGCGCTAAGTTACAGAATTGTAAACTATTTATAGCCAAAACGCGATATTTTCCGACGCGCTAAATTAGATTTTAATAAAAGTCGATGTATGTATTCTATGATTTTAATTAATGACAACGTATGTAATATATTTCTCATTCCGCGTTTATGATAACAAATTGTTTTTTTTTGTAATGCTTTTTAGAGAGTTCTGGGAAATTTTTTAAAAATATGGACGCATGTAGATAATTTTTTTATAAAACAACAACAGAACCTCCACCTTTTTTTTTATTACTTTTTTTACCCTACTGAAAGAATTTTATTTTTGAAATTTTTTTTAGTAGCTCTTTCAGATTTTACAATCGAAATTATATCCTAAATTACTAAAATCATTTAATACAGGAACAGAATCGCCTTCCAAATAATCGAAATCTTTAGTTTTTCTTTTAATTTTACTTGGCAAACTTTGTAAAATACGTTTTTAATTCTAACCAAATTTGAGGGAATTTTTTTGCTACAGCTACATCATTAACTAATTCAAAACTTTTTATCAGAATTTTGGATACTAGAAAATTTTGAAATATATACAAAAAAAATTAAAAAATATTGAACTGAAATGATGTTATTGATTTTCTTTATTAAACGCGCTAAGATGGAAAAAGCGCGTTTGCCATAGTTAAAACGCGCTAATTCTAGCGCGAAACGCGCTAAATTGGCATCGCTGGTGATTACTGCGATAAAAGTTAGAGAAGATACCAATTTTACGTGCTTCGCAGGTAGATTCAAATTGAATCTACTTGATTCGCTCTGAAACAAACAAAGTTGATTCGGTCATGATTGGGGTGTGAAGCAAAAATAGAGAGCGAAGCACGTACCGTGTAAACATACTATAGCTCAGATACATTGGCTGATTGGTAGAAATTCAACACTCAGCCTAGATTGTAAACTTTTAATACACAAGTCGGTTTTAAAACCTGTATAATGCTATATATTTGAAGCTTCAGCTTCAATAACATCGGCTCCACGGTACATAAGAAATTCAAATTTACATCGTGATTTGAATATGCCACAAGTAACTGAAGAAATTGCAAAATACGCAGGCAAATATCTTACAAAACACGAGTCTCATCCTACTCCTCGTAATATCTTGAATTTTACTGGACCATCCGCTTAAAAAAGAGGGACACAAGTAGGGTGATCGATTATTCGACTTTTTCCAGAAACCGGTTTTCGAATAGTTCGAATTATTGAAATTATGATAAGCCCGGTTTCGGTTTTTACAATTCAGGGAAAACCGGTCAATCCGTTTTTTTAAGTAAAAGAATTATTATACAAAAGTTTTGATTTTAAATTGTTTTATTAAAGAAAAAGAGTTAACAGTTCATGTACATACTGCAAAACAATACAAAAATTAAAAGGTAAAACATGAAAATTAATTTCATATATATATAGTACATATGTATGTATATATACGGGCATGTTCTGACACTCGCAAATCGCATAACATTTGGAATTGTGACTTGAACTCGCAAGAGAGGTGTTCAGCAAATCGCAATCGGCAGACTGTTGGCGAGTTCAAATCGCAAGAGTATACTGAAGTGAACTTATGAATTTAGCCCAAACAAAACTTTAAAGAAACACTAAAATGGTTGATAAATGAAATTAAATATGTTTTCTATTGATTTTAATCAGAAATAATAATAGTTTCGCAAAATTTTTATTATAAAATTTAAATTTATAAAATGTTCTTTTGTTTTGTTAATTTTGTCTTTGCATTGTTTACTTATACACTGACGACTTTAACAAACAGCTGACCTAAATCAATACGGCAAGTCGCAAGCAAAACGAGTGAGCTACAGAATATGTAGAAACGAGTTTGGCGATTTGCAACTCGCATGCTATTTGAAAACGAAGCGAGTGTCAGAACATACCTGATAATATCATGTATTATATACATATATACGAGTACATATGAATCTATGGACGAGGTGGATACATATATACCTCTATATAAAATATGAAGCAAAATGTCAACAAAACTAAAAAACGCATTTTGCAAATAGATTTTGACATCCACAAGTCCAATAGATTTGCACACCATAAGGCCAATTTAATTAGCCTCTGCTACCACCTCATAAAATAATTTGGCTTTTATTTCATGTTTCAGTAAGTGTTGGTATGATCAAAAAATGCTTAGAACTTTTACACTGAAAAAAAATAGTTAGGAAAATCAACAGAACACGTTGGTGTAAGTTTGAACATAGTAAAACTAATTTTATTGCAAAATATACAAATCGAAACGTATTCGACTCAGCCGGTTTTTATATTGTAAAAAACCCGGACTATTCGACATTCGAAAAATCAACATTTTGAAAAAACCGCCAACCGTGTTGTGAAAAAACCGTGTTTTAAAACCGGTTGAAAAATCGAGTGAATCACCCTAGACACAAGCGCTCTAATACTCAACACTCCAGAGGGAAATGATTGAAAATACTTTTGTTTTTGATTATCACGACTTATGTATTATTAACCACAATCACTAAGTTTATGTCCGACGCTGGTCGGGCCTTACTAATTATATTTAGATTAAAGATTTGAATACCTATTGTTAGTTCATATTTGAAGATACAATAAATAAATATACATACATATATGTATTAAATAAAAAAGGCTCCCTCACTTGCCCAAAATTTGAGTACGGGAACATTTTTCGGTAAACTTGGTATCCAGCGGGATCCCAATGTGGAGTACCCCGCCCACCTGAGTTTCGAAAATAAACGAACGTTCGCTGTAGCCAACTATTCTCCAAACATTGTCGTTAAAAAAAAGTTTAGCAACAAGAAACAATTTGTTTCTCTCAATTTTTTTTTGCATGTACAACAAACGAGGAATAACGTTTTTTGCTATTGAGAAGCAATGAAATCAATTGCTAATGATATTCCTAAAGGTTCGCTATTGATTCGTGAGCGAAACATAGAAATCGAATGATTTGTTGCCACAAACTGAGGGACGAGTGAGCTCTAGCAGCACTTTCTCTTTCCGTTTACTATAGTCGTTCTCGAGTGTTTTGTCTGAGAAATTTTTACGCAACATTAGAATGCGATATTATTTACGAATGTTTTGGTTAGCTGGGCAGTAGGTTTTATAGTTTACTTTGCAAAGTCTTAATTCAGCTGTGTGAAAGACAGAGGTAGTAGTAGTCTCTTTCTGTCTTCTCCCAGCTGAATTAAGACTTTTCAAAGTAAACTTTGCGTATTGAAAAGGCTTGTAAGAGAGTAAATAACAGTAAATCAATAAAAAAAATTTCTAAACAAAAACATTGATATAAAGAAAAACAATAACATTACAAATGTAAAAAATTATAGCGGACTATTTACAATGAAATAATTTGAGGAGGACGAGGTACAACAACAAAATGAACTTTTGAATATCATCTATTTTATTGATTAATTGAAAGTCAAGTAAACGACTTTTGACCTTCATTTTTTTCGTTTATTTTTTATTTAGTAAATCATTTGAGAACAGATAATGAATAATAAGAGATTGATAACAAATAAGCATGCATAAGGTGCCGCCTAGAATATCGACTGCCGGCTTATCACAATAGTAAATGAAATGTTAGTATATTATTTACTTAACCCATGTTCCCTACAGTAAAACAGTTTCTATGGTCTTAATTACAAATGTTCATTTCAATAGCATAAATTCCCGTTTTTAAAAATATATACACTATTTTTGTAATGAATGAATAAAATTTTCTGAAAATAGGCTTTAATGTTTTTTGTACGTCACAAATTGGGCTGAATATTATGCCTTGAAATTCAACATAGTTGTTAATAACTATAATCTCTAAAATTCTGCGGTGGTGCTTTAAGATTACATTCCTACTTCAAAAGTTATATGTGAATGAAGGTGATAAACCCGAATTTTTTTAATTTTTCCGCTATTTTTTTAAATTTTCCTAATTTTCTTGTAAACGAAAAATGCGATCGTCACGCACCAACGCAGAATTTTAGAACTTAAAATCATTAACAACTGTGTTGAATGGCAAGATATAATATTTATTCAGCCCAATTTGTGCCGCGTTAAATGTTAGCAGTAGTATTTTCTAGCTTCCAAGTTTTGTTGTTAGCATTCTTTTTTTTCAGTGTATTGTTGCAACAATATCTGTAAATGGAAGATTACTACCCAAACTAACTACCCAGCTAAAAAAAATATATATGGAGCATATATGATGTTCCATATATGGTTCAGATCCGAAAAATGAGGGTATATGGACATATATGATATGCAATATGAACATTGCATACTCTATATGGAATAACTACGCATACATATATGGAAATGTATAAATATATATTAATATATGTGTATGTAAAAAAAATATAAAAAAATTTCACAGCGATAAATTGTGTTTTAAGGGTGCGTGCGCGCATTAAAGTTGGCCTTCACGCCCATTTTTCAATGTGATTTGTTTGCATATGACTATCTTTTTAAAAAAACACAAAACTTATCTTCGTACATAAAATTTAAATTAATAAGAATTTAGATTAAAAACTACCCACCCAGCTAAAAAAAAAAATATGTATGGAGCATATATGATATTCCATATATGGTTTGGATCCGAAAAATGAGGGTATATGGACATATATGATAATATATATTCATACATTTTCATACATGTACATACATATGTGTAAATTCATATTCACAGTTATTAAAATTACTTTTTTTATTCTTTTGATTATTTCATTTATTTAATACGGCCGCAATGTATAAAATCGTACGTTTATTTTTTAAACGTTTTAAACCGCATGTATTTTCTAATAGATTTGCCAGATTTCACCAGTGATAAAAAAGAGAGATAAAATTCAAATTAATAAAATGCAAGCTTTTTTAACGATCTTATGTGAGATATCATGCATGCATACATTTTTATATATTGTATATATTTGATATATTACATATTATTTCTATATATGGATCCACATATGAAGAGCTTCATAGTTAAATTTCTATATATGACCTCATATATTATAATAAATTTCATATATTAGTCCATATATCAATTGATATATAATACTTTTGCAATGTATAATCCTATATATTTCCATACATGAATTCACACATATTCATATATATTTATATACATTCATATATTGAAAATATATGGACCATACATATTTTTTTTTAGGTGGGATGGCAATAATTTAGCTCTTCTAGTCAACAACATTAGTCTCAAAGTTTTTTTCTAAAATTAATATTTTAGAAAATAATGAAGAAACTAATCAACAAAATACCTACAATTTTATATAACAAAATTAAATTTATATGGAAATTGTTTATATTAAGCATGTACAATAAGAGATTATATCTATTAAATTATTTCGTACATATACATATATACATATAGGCAAAAGAAAACTAAACAAACAAAAAATTACCTTGAATAAATGGGCTTGAGGACCAACTTTGAGGGGCGGATGCACCCCTTAAAACACAACTTATCGCTATGAAATGTATTTGTACTGTTTTTTTACATAAAACTGAACCGATTTGTTGGGAGAATATAAGAAATCAAAAAAAATTCTCCATACAATATACATGCATAAGTTTTACCCAACGACGTCATTATGCATAAGTATCCCGTAATGATATAAATTGTTATTATGATTGTTTATGAATATTTCTTGTTTATAGATTTAAGCTATTTGAAGTATTGAATTTGCGAATAATTACTTTGTTTACTTGTAATTTTGTTTTTGTTTATAAGTTTAAACCATTTTTTGCAACATAATCATAATTGACTTCTTCGAAACAAAGAACTCAGTTCTGATTGGCAAATAAACTTTTTGAAGAAGTGGCGTGATCGCTGATCGCAGTAGCTGCGACTAACTGTTGCTCAAATTGATATAAATACATATTGTTCAATTAGATTTTTAAGCTTTTAGAAAATAAAACTTCAACTTAAAACACCAAAGGAAAAAGTTCTTTCTTTTGGAATAAAATTGGCGCAGTCGGTAGGATAGATAAATAAATTATCTATCCGAATAAAAAGATCCTACGAAAAGGATAGCTCTGAGAAACTTACGAGTCCCTCCAGAGTCCTACACATAAAAGAATAAAAAAAAATATCCTACGAAAAAGGGTAAAAAATTATTCTATGAAAAGTGATATTTTGTATTCTACGAAAAAGAGTGAAAAAGTATCCTACAAAACTATCCTACGAAAAAGGGTAAAAAAGTATTCTACGAAAAAGAAAAATAAGTGTCCTACGAAAAAGGATAAAGACTATTCCCAAACTTTTTTTTTAAACAAAACAGCAAAGTGGATAAGAAATATTTCAGATCTCTAAAAAGGAGAGAAATATTTTCCAGAAATAGGGAAAAGTCATCGGCAATGGAACAACAACAGTTACAACAGCAAGAAGCACAGCTACAGCAATTACAACAAGAAGCACAATTTCAGCAACAACAACAGTTACAACAGCAAGAAGTACAGCTACAGCAATTACAACAAGAAGCACAAATTCAGCAGCAACAACAGCCGCATCAAATGGCGGGAAGAAATATTGATCCCCTGAAGTTCCTGAGCCTGGTTCAAGATTTCGATGGAAGGAAGGAGGAACTCTACCCGTTCTTGGAAAGCATTGACAATGTCGTGGCTTCAATGGATGAGTATAACCCTAATTCACAACGGATGTTCTTGGCTATTATAAAGGGGAAAATAAAAGGTAAAGCCAAAGTAGTCTTAGAAATTCATCCACACCTCTCCAGATGGGTGGAGATAAAAAATTTATTAGAACTGAATTTTGGAGGTTTATCCTCAGCTGAAAATTTGTATGAGGAACTAAGAAGCGCCCAATATCGAGGTGACGTATTACAATTTTATAATTTTATACAAGCTAAGTTGTCCCTGCTTAATCAGAGACATAAATTAGACGGAAGCTCGTCAGAAATCGAGCATAATAATAAAGTAGCCTTAAATGTATTTATAAATAAGCTACCTTTAAACTTAAGAACAGTGATCTGTGCCCTGAAACCAGCTTCACTTGAAGTGGCGCTTCATGAGCTGGGACAGGCAAATTTAATTGAAAAAATAAATATTAAAGGAAAATTTAATAATGTGCCAACATATAATAATAGGAAAGATTTCCAAATGCCTTCCAATCCCCAAATTCCAAAAATTAATCCAAGTTATCAAAAAAATAATTTCATTCGACCGAATGGGTTTTACCCCAGAGGAAACAATTTTTTCGGACAAAACGAACATATAAGACCGGAACCGATGGATATAAGCGGACAGTCACGTAGGCAAAATAATTATATAAATAACAGGCAAAAACCTGAAAATTTTCAACAAGCAGCCTCCACGAAGGGAGATCCACCGAATTTGGATTGCCCTATGTTTTATTCAAACGAGGAAAAAATAAAACAAGGATTTTAATAGATACAGGCTCTACTGAGAATATTATTAGGAAAAATCATTGTCCAAAAGATATAATAATTAAATTAACACAACCAGTGAAAATAAAAACAGCAGCAGGATTTCTGGTGATAAAGGAGGAAGCTAAGGTTTCCAAGAATAGTTTGCAGATAGATCTTAAAAAAGATGAGTTGGTTAAAATATGTAATTTCCATCCAGTGTTTGATGGAATATTTGGATCTGCATTATTAAAAGAAAATAATGCCATAATAGATTATAAAGAGCATAGCATTATAATAAATCAACAAAAACTTCCTTTGTATCTTGAGGGACAAAGGGAGGATGATCAAGAGTATGACTTAGAATTAATACAAAATCTACCCGAATTACATCATATGGATGAATTGGGAATGAATGAACAATTGCGATTAGAGCATTTAAACAAAGAAGAAAGAATTGAAGTTAAAAATCTGCTAAAAGAGTTTTCAGATATATTTTATAAAAAAGGTGACGATTTGACCTTTACGAATGAAGTTAAGCACAGAATTCCTACTAACAATGACAGACCAGTTTACACAAAGTCATATAGATATCCACAGATTCATAGAGAAGAAGTTAAAAAAGAAATAACTGAAATGTTAGAGCAGGGTATAATCACTCCAAGTGACTCACCCTATAATTCGCCAATATGGGTAGTTCCCAAGAAAATGGACAAATTAGGAAATAAAGAGTGGAGAATAGTTATAGATTTTAGAAAATTGAATGCTGTAACCAGGGAAGATAAATACCCTATACCTATTATTGACGACGTACTAGATAAGCTAGGACGAGCGAACTATTTTTCTACATTAGATTTGACAAAAGGATTTTACCAAATAGAAGTCGAGGAAAATGATCAGGAAAAAACTGCGTTTTCTACTAATGATGGGCACTATGAATTCAAACGTATGCCATTTGGATTAAAAAATGCCCCAGCAACGTTTCAAAGAATGATGAATAATGTACTTAAAAGTTATATTAATAAAATATGTGTTATCTATATGGATGACATATTGATCTTTGGTACTTCCCTTCAAGAACATATGTATAATTTAAAAAAAATATTACAGACATTGAGGGGGGCCAATTTAAAAGTGTCACTAAACAAGAGTGAGTTTTTGAAATCAGAGACTAATTTTCTTGGACACATTGTAACAGCGGACGGAATAAGGGCAGATCCTAGTAAAATAGAGTGTATAAGAAATGTTCCTATTCCGAGGACTTTGAAACAACTTCAAGCATTTTTGGGATTAAGTGGATATTACCGAAAATTCATCCCCGATTATGCTAAAATAGCTAAACCTCTCACTTTGAGACTCAAGAAAAACGGGCAGATCAACGAAAATGACACCGATTATAGAGAGTCTTTTCAAAGGTTACGGAAAATATTGACTTCGGATATGGTATTGAGGTATCCCGATTTCCAGAAAGCATTTACACTTACCACAGACGCCAGCAACTTCGCATTGGGTGCTGTGCTGTCTCAAGATAATGGCCCTATAGCTTTTGCTTCGAGAACACTTAATAAACATGAAATCAATTATAGTGTAATAGAAAAAGAACTCCTTGCTATCGTTTGGGCTTGTGGCCAATTCAGACATTACTTGTATGGAAGAAAATTTAAGCTACATACAGATCATAAACCTCTAATTTGGTTATCCAGTTTAAAGGATCCAAATTCAAAAATGATACGATGGAAAATTAAGCTCAACGAATATGAGTTTGATATAAACCATGTACAGGGTAAAGAAAATAAAGTCGCAGATGCATTGTCAAGAATAGACAAGAGTGCAGAATTGAATTTGTTTGAATGCAATAAATGCCAAAAATCTTATAAAAGAAAAGAAGTTTTGAATCAACATGTAAGAAACAAGCATGGTGATACGGTTTTTCAATGCCAGCTTTGTAATGGTGTGTTTGAAAGCAAGGTATGTCTAAAGAGACATTCTTTACGGAAACATAGGAATGAAGAATTAAATTTTAAAATTGTAGAAAGGAAAAATGTTCAACTTAGAACTGCGAAAAAGAAAATAAGAAAGAAACGAGATTCGATAGTGTCAACTGTACACAGCGCTCAAGATGATGAACTAGATCACATTCAGATAACAGAAAGTCCATTACAGTTTGCAAGAAGGCAAATATTAATCGAAAAACAAGAAAAAGATTCGTTTGATGAGAAAACACAATTCAATAAAAAATTGTTCAAATTTGGAGTCGGATCAAGCGATTATAAAACAATATTGGAGAAAATATTTAAGATAATTGAAGAAGAAGAAAATTTAGTAATATATTGCGATATTGAAGAATTATATGCCATGATTCAGAATCATGTGATTAAATTAAAAAATATAAAAAAATTTAAAATATATAGAACTTACACACTACTGGAAAATCTAGAAAAGGAGAAATTGTTGGAAGTCATATAGAGACACCATAAATTTGAAAATAACCATCCTGGTATAGACAAAACATATTTGGAATTGAAAAGGAAATATTATTATCCAAACTTAAGAAAAGAAATTGCAAGGGTTATAAATAATTGTGAGATTTGTCATTATAAAATAGAAAGAAATCCCATTAAACTTCCTTTTGAGAAAACAGAAACTCCTACTGGTCCATATAAAATTTACCATGCTGATATATGGTTTTTAGATACAAAAAATTCATACATAACCATGATTGATAAATTCTCTAAGTATGCCCTTATAAAAAAAATTGAAGAAAGAACCCCATTAAATTTTATAAAACACTTTACTATACTGTTCAATTTGATGAGAACGCCAGAAAAGTTGATTATGGACAACGAACCTGGTTTTAATTCAAGTCTTTTTAGAGACTTTCTAGAAAAGAATAACGTAGAATATCATTTTACTACTCCTTATCGTCACACAGGAAATTCAGATATTGAAAGATTTCATAGTAGCATTAACGAAAATATAAGGATCCTGCGAAAGAGAGAAGAAACATCTGATAAAATTTATACCATAGATTTACCCATTCAAGCAAATTTTGTTTATAACAATACTCTTCACTTAACAACTCGTAAAAAACCAATAGAAATTCATTTTCCAGATAATTCTACGGAAAATGAGCGAATTCATGAAGTAATTGATTCAAAGAAAATAAAAAATCTAGCATATCTTAATAGAAATCGAAAGGATCAGGGAGTAAATAAAGACTTCAAACGGGACTTTAGAGCGCATAAAACGGATACAAGACATGAAAAAGTTATATTGAAAAAAATTGGCAACAAAAGATATTTGAATGAGAACCAAAATGTTTATAAAGATCAACTAATTCGATCAAAAAATACTTTCAGCTCATTGGATGTGTTGTTTGATCCTACCGACGAATGTGTTGATGTCATGTCTATGGAAAATGCTCTGGTTGACACTGGTGATGACAATGATATTTCAAACGACTTATGCTCAGAAAATTGAGTATACAGACCTAAGTGTAGGAAACGGTTTTACTATTGTTAATATAGGTAAAAAACACCTTATAAAGGAATATAACAATGTTGTTCATATGTTGAATGTTACCAAATATGAAGAGTATATAAAGAAACTAGAAAATAATACAATAAATGATGATTATATAAACCAAAAACTACATCATTTAAGAACGTCACTAAAAACGCTTATTCCACACAGACAAAAAAGAGGACTTATAAATATTATGGGGACAGGACTAAAGTACTTGTACGGGACAATGGATGATGAAGATCGACAAGAAATAGAAAACAGATTGAAAATCATAGAAACTAACACACATAACGTAATTGAACAGTCTAATAGTCAAATCCATATAAACCAGCATTTTGATGAACAATTGGCCAAATTATCTAAGGTATATGAAATGGAGGAAAAGAAAATGTATTTAGAATATGTGACAATTAATAACACTGTGATACACAAAAAATATTCAGGGATTCTAATGTACCAATTCTATTTTGTTGGAGTCCATGGATGACGAAAATACCGTTGGTTTTTTTAGGTCACTTCATAAACTGATTTTATAACGGTAAATGTAGTGAAAAACGGGGTTTCTTAGATTTTCAGTTGTAACTTCTTTGTTTCCCAACGGATTTCTTTTAACTTTTCGTTGGTGAAAAGAATCGAATATTATCTTTCAATAAAGATATAGTTTTTGTAAATCGACTAAGAAATGGCTAAGTTACAGTCGTTGAAGTGTACAAAAAATCCATTAAAAAGTATTCTTTTGTAACTCATAAGCAACTTATAGCCTGAGGAAAACAAAATAATACTTTTTTAATTGGTTTTTTGTACACTTCAACGACTGTAACTTAGCCATTTCTTAGTCGATTTACAAAAAATATATCTTTATTGAAAGATAATATTCGAGCCTTTTAACCAACGAAAAGTTAAAAGAAATCCGTTGGGAAACAAAGAAGTTACAACTGTTTAAAACTGAAAAGCTAAGAAACCCCGTTTTTCACTACATTTACCGTTATAAAATCACTTTATGAAGTGACCTAAAAAAACCAACGGTATTTTCGTCATCCATGGACTCCAACAAAATAGAATTGGTACATTAGAATCCCTGAATATTTTTTTTCTCAACTTTTGTAGCACAGTGTAATCAGACTGAAAGAGACGAACTAGAAATACAAAAGACAAAGATTTCTTTTCAAATATCAAAATTGGAGAAAATAATCGATAAAGTCGAGGGAATACTTTTGACATCAAGCTTAGGACTCTTGAGTCAGAATATACTAACAGATGAAGAGATAGAGAAACATGACATAACTTTTGAAAAACTAAAAAATATTAGAATAACTGTGGCAACAAGTGAAAGAAATATCCTTTTTATTGTCCAAATTCCTAAATTAACATCTGAATTTTATAACATCTTATTTATCCAACCTATTCCCAATAACAACAAATTAGAATTAAGTGAAAAAGTGCACAAGTGCACAAGTACATCTCAAAAGATAATGTTATATATTTTGAAACAGACCACAAGAAAAATTTAACGATGTTAAAGGATAATTGTATTGAGAACCTATTGAATTATAAAAAAATGCAATGTACATATCAGAAAAATTCGTCTACAAATGTAAAAGAAGTAAGCTCAAATTAGATTTTTGCTTTAAATATGAACAATGTAACTATAAATCAAACATGTAATGAGATACCTGTGACCTTAACTGGCCACTTTCTTATAAAGATAGAACAATGTAAGGCACAAATTTTTGGAAAATGGTATGACAGAGAGATTTATGGCAAAGATGTAATAATACCTGGTTTGTTTAAAGAGATACAAATAAACGTTGATGAAGAGCTAACATTAGAGAATTTAACGTATCAACATATTAAAAATATAAGACATATAAATGAGTTAAGATACAATCAAAAAACCACTAATATATTAATTTACATAGTAATCATGGTCGGAATAAATATAATTATCGGGTGCTTAATTGTTAAATTCAAATCCAAAAAAATAATAAATAAAACAATTGTATCGTTTCCCAAAATTCATTCAGAAATTGGGAACCAATCTTCGTCCGGGGAGTTTTACCCAACGACGTCATTATGCATAAGTATCCCGTAATGATATAAATTGTTATTATGATTGTTTATGAATATTTCTTGTTTATAGATTTAAGCTATTTGAAGTATTGAATTTGCGAATAATTACTTTGTTTACTTGTAATTTAAGCCTTTGATAAATGTAAATGTTTTTGTTTATAAGTTTAAACCATTTTTTGCAACATAATCATAATTGACTTCTTCGAAACAAAGAACTCAGTTCTGATTGGCAAATAAACTTTTTGAAGAAGTGGCGTGATCGCTGATCGCAGTAGCTGCGACTAACTGTTGCTCAAATTGATATAAATACATATTGTTCAATTAGATTTTTAAGCTTTTAGAAAATAAAACTTCAACTTAAAACACCAAAGGAAAAAGTTCTTTCTTTTGGAATAAAATTCATACATATATATTTAAATACATACGACTATATATATTAAAAATATATCAACCATACATTTTTTTAGTTGGGTCAATTCATAAAAGTGGCTAGCAACAAAGGTTATAAGCAGGGAATCCACAAATATGTGACGTATTAATACGTTTCAATACTTTTTATGAATTTTGGCATCGATTTGTTAGTGCATATTTTTTCATATTTTACCCTTTAAAGCATGTTTTTGCATATATCAGTCTTACATGCATATTTTTAGAATATTTTCGAATTTTTAGAGCAAAATTTTAGGGCATATTTTAGGCATATTTTGATACTTTATAGAATTTTTTATTATTTGAACCCACTTGGCACAACCGTTCTTTCAAAAAGACACCCTATACCGAAAAAAATACATATATAAATTTTTTTTAGAAAATTATTAAAATTTCATTTTTGAAATAAGAATTTAGTTTTAAAGAAAAAACTCTTCCGGCACTATCTGGGTTAATTGGTCAAAATTTTTATTTCTATTTTTCGCCATCTAAATTTTTAATACAAACGAGTAGACGTTGAACGAACATTCCCACCCAGTAAAAAAAATTGGAAGTCATTCTAAAGGAAGTACATTTTCATTGCTTCCAAAAAATCGATATTTTTAATTTGCCGATAGTTAGCAGAAAACCAAGTATAAGTTTATTTTAGTCATACAAAACCTTGTAATTCCTTCATAGTTTTAGAAATTACTCACCAGATATTAAAAAAAATCAATTTTTTTTAAGAAACTTATGAACTAATTTTGGTCTAAGATTTTTAAGTTATTTGCTTAAATTTACATGAAAATACTGTTTCGCGTTTAATTTCCTATAAAAAGAAACTAATTGTTAAAATAGGTAACTATTAGCCATTTTCCTAGACGAAAATATTATCATAGAACACAAAAAAGGAAATTTTTCTTAAAATCGCTTCCAAATCGGTGACCAGGCAGCGAAAAAGAGAACTTCTTGCAATGACAACCCTATGTAAAAATCATTAGATCGGATCGAAATTTGCACTACTTCCAGATCGCAAACTCTACATTTTCATGACTTTTTTGGAGTGTCTTTTTTTACTGGGCAGTAAAAAAGAATTGGAAGCGATTTTAAGAAAAATTTCCTTTTTTGTGTTCTATGATAATATTTTCATCTAGGAAAAATTGCTAATAGTTACCTATTTTAACAATTAGTTTCTTTTTATAGGAATTTAAACGCGAAACAGTAATTTAATGTAAATTTAAGCAAATAACTTTAAAATTTTAGACCAAAAATAGTTCATAAGTTTCTTAAAAAAAACGATTTTTTTAAAATTCTGGTGAGTAATTTCTAAAACTAGAGGGGAATTACAAGGTTTTGTATGACTAAAATAAACTTCTACTTGGTTTTCTGCTAACTATCGGCAAATTAAAAATATCGATTTTTTGGAAGCAATGAAAATGTACTTCCTTTAGAATGACTTCCAATTTTTTTTACTGGGTTGTTAATGTATAAAAGTTTATTTAGAAGTGACAGAAACGCTTATTATATGAAATTCTAGGTCAATATTTTGTTGATTATAGCAATTAAAATTATAAATAAAAATCTTGTCTTATACATATATCCAAAATACAGTTCCAAAGCCTTAATTCTGAAATCGTGATATTTTGAAATTAAACTTAAATTATTATGAGAGTATCCATTAAAAAATAATTTGTTTATTTGCTTGTGTCGAAATTTGTATGGTTAATTTGTTTTAACATCCACTTCAAACTCAAATTATTTTTTTAGCACGGCAATTATTCTTTGTTAATTTTTCTATTGCTTCCTTTTTTGTTACTTTTATTTTTGTCTTATTTGTAACCCCCGACTAAAAAACGGGTGTTATAAGTTTGTAGTGTGTGTCTGTGTATCTGTGTGTCTGTCCGTGTCCACGTACAGACCAAACGGCTGGACCGATTTCGATTTAGTTTTTTCTGTTTGAAAGGTGAATTGAGAAAACTAAACAGAGAAAACTAAATCAAAATCGGTCCAGCCGTTTGGGCTGTACGTGGACACGGACAGACACACAGATACACAGGTACACAGATACCCAGACACTCACTACAAACTTATAACACCCCTTTTTATGGTCGGGGGTTAAAAATATATTTTCATTGATAAATAAACCAATTTATTTTATTTTTAAGAGCATATTTTTTAAGTTTTTAGTACATATTTTCAAGTTTTGACTGCATAGGGTGCCCCTGTGGCTGAGTGGTAACGATGCCAGCTTCTCAGTCCAGAGGTTGTGGGTTCGATTCCCGCGATAGACCCTGGGTGTTTTCTGCAGACAAGCTAATCGCTTTGCGGGTTGTTGTGTTTGTTGTGTTTGTTTAAAGGAACTACTTTTTCTCTACATATTGAGTGCGCATAAAACATTTTTTGGGGCGATATTACTGGTTTCCCTGGTTATAAGTAACTCGTATATAATTTTTACTGATTTTATTGAATGCATTTTATAAAAGAAGAGGACATCCCTCAACATAGGGTATGAAGCTGGTGTTTAAACCGGATCCAAAGCATTAACGGTTCTAAAATCTAATTTTGAAACTACAAGGTGCTAGTTTTATTTGTTCAAAACACGTCTTCATTAATTCTCGGCAAAAACTGAGACTAAATACATACAAACACATTTATAAATTTACATTACCTGTTGACAAATGCTTTGCAAAGGCAAATTAGGAGCAGCATCTTTGCACAGTTGAAGAGCGATTCCCAACTTTTCCTGCTTTTCTTCAACAGCTGTACAATTTTTAGAATTCATTAAAATTTCAGCAGCCTTAAATGAGACGGCATCCTCATGACGATAAAGATTAGGACATTCGTCGCGCAGTTTTGAAGATATTGTGCTAACAGATGCATTATCTCTCAAGTAAGAATTTATTAAAGTGCCAATCAAAAGTGCATATGACTCAGAACGAGATAAAATTAAGTCACGGAAAGTAGACGATAACAGAACAGATTGTTCCTCTTTCAGTAATTGTCGGGCAAGGAGTTCAAAATGATGCTCACACAATGTCTTCCACAGTGCAACAACTTCACATGTATGTTCTAATGTTTAAAAGAAATTTACTCAATTAATGTCAATAATATTAAAATGTATGCATTAAATAGTTTACTACAATAAAGCTATGGTCACACTTGACAAACATTTGCCCAAAAAAGCGTAACCAGTAAATACTAATGCAAAATTTGTTGCTTCAGGCACGAGTTTATTAAGTTAATTAGTTTCGTATTTCACAAATAGGCAAAGTTATAGAATACAATATTATTGGAAATTATTGAGCTTAATAAACACGTGTCTAAATCAAAAGATTTCTCATTAGTACATACTGGTTACGCTTTTTTGGGCAAATGTTTGTCAAGTGTGACCGTACCTTAACACAGGTATCAATAAACAATTGCCATAATTTACAACAATCAATGCAACATTCTGCAAATAAAACCTTTAGAAGTTACTACCGTAAAATAATGGAAACTTTCCCCAGCAAAAAATGGTGCTTCGCTGGAAGCACCTACATATATAAGTGCTCTTTAGGTATGTAAGCACTTACCCGATGCATGAAATTTTGCATGCTTTTTATATGGGATTCCTCGCCTAGAAACCCTGCCACGTCGACCTGAATTCATCAAAAATATTCGACTGGAAGCATGTCTTTTTCATATGTATATAATTAAAAAATGTGCTCTTTAGATTAGAGTTTTATATCTACTCTTAAAGATTAACTTCCAATACTTTATTTTGTTTTTATATGAATTATGTATTAAACACAATATCAAATCAAATACTTTTTGTTAGCGCGTTGAATCAGGAGTCGATCCCAGGATTTCCGTATGTTAGGCTAGAACATTACCCACTGAACTAACGAAGCACATATTTATATTTGTACACAATTCAATTAAAAAATAAAAAATAAAAACTCGAAGTAAAAATTTTATTTTTGTATACAGGATTCTCGTTTTCATCGTACAACAAATGTATATTCATTGAAGAAAATAAGTATTTTTACATTCTGTATATTGACATGAATTTATAAATTCCATTATATTTAATATTGCCGGTTTAAAAATCAATTTAAAATTAACGTTTTGTTATAGATGGAGTCGCAATCTATATGTGAATTTAAGTATTAAAATAGTTAAATTGACACTTTTATACAACCATTATTTATTTAGTAAGTTACGTTTTATGACAACTGATTATTGACAGAAATTTGCGTATATAAGGAGAAATCTCCGCATGCATTGAGTCTGTCTGCTGCTAGCTGTCAGCAAGGTAAGAACACAAAATTGAACGTGGTGTTACACATCCATCAGCATTGTACTTGCCTTTAAACAATTTACTGGACAGACTTATATTAGCACAATTAGTGTATACTTTTGAGTGGCCGATCTCCTTGGATTTCGGTTTAGCAACAGGCACACTGCTCCTTTTGAGCCGTTCTCACACACGTAGCCTGTAGGTTGTGTGGGGTTACACATCCCGCCTGCATCTACGTGCACAGTGACTGCGCTCTCTACAAGTATACGCATACCGCTCCTTCTGAGCGTTTATGTTGTCAATTAGACGGCCATGTAATTTTATGATTAAATAAAGCAAACTGTAATAAAGATATATTAAATCGACTTTGTTTGTGTTTTTCTCACTCACGGTCTCAAAAATCAATAAATTTTTGTAGACGAATCCTGGATAACGCTTAGTTTTACCCAGGGTAGGAAGAGTGCTCGAATTAATTTCTTTCGCAAACGAATTTAATTCGAACGAATTTTATTTTCCATATTGTAAAGAATTATTCTTTTTAATTCGCAAATTATAAAATTTGCGAACGAAAAAAACCCAAGAATGCAAAATAAAATTCTTCTCGCAAATTTAAAAATAAAATTCGCAAACGAAAAGAAAATAGAATTCGCGATTAAATTAAAAATACAAATAATCCAAGGCAAGGACTTTAAATTTTTTAAAGGAGATTTTATTATTAACGACTATAGCTATAGAGCTGAAATTTTGTGTATAGATTCCTCTTCCGATGTGTAAATCCACTAAGAGGGGATTTTTGGAAATTCAAACGCGAAAAGGGGTAAAAAGGGGTAAAAAGGGTAAAATTGGTATCTTTATATCTCGGAAACTACATTAGATAGACTAAAAATTCTGAAAGCATACGAATGCTGGTAAAAAATAAGCCTACACGTATTTGGTACTTTTCCAATATGTGTACTTTTTAGGGTTAAAAGGGGGTGAAAACTGAAATTTGGTACCTTTTTTGCACTCGACATATCTTCAAAATTATTTAACGTAGCAGAAAGCTTTTTGGTGCGTTCCTTTCTTCTGGACAGAATCTTGAATGGGTTTGACACTTTATAAAAATTTGCACTTAAAAGGGGTAAAATTTTACCCGTTTTCGGTACCTTTATGTTAATGATAATGTACACATATACATACATGTAAAAATAATTTACTATGTTTTCTTACCGGTCAGTAGAAGCTGGGATAATAAAATTTATGTTATTTTGAACTGCCCAAAAAGTGCCAAGGGGTAAAAACGGGTAAAATTGGTACCTTTATATCTCGGAAACTACATTAGATAAACTAAAAATTCTGAAAGCATACTAATGCTGCTAAAAAAAACAAGCCTTATTAGAAAAAGGTACTTTTTGGAAGAAGTACTTTTAAGCTTTTTGGGAAAAATACTTTTTAGAAAAAGATACTTTTTGGGAAAAGTGCTTTTTAGAGCAAGGTACTTTTTAGAAAAAGTCGCTTTGTGGGAAATACTTTTTAGAAAAAGGTACTTTTTGGGAAAAATACTTTTGAGAAAATGTACTTTTTGGGAAAATCCCTTTTTAGAGAAAGCCGCTTTGTGGGAAAAATACTTTTTAGAAAAGGGTACTTTTTGGGAAAAGCACTTTTTAGAAAAATGTACTTTTTAGGAAAAGGAACTTTTTAAGAAAATCAAATTTTAGAAAAACGTACTTGTTAGAAAAAGTACTTTTTAGAAAAAGGCGTTTAGTGGGAAAAGTACTTTTTAGAAAAAGGTGCATTTTGGGAAAATCACTCTTAGAAAAAGGCGCTTTGTGGGGAAAATACTTTTTAGAAAACGGTACTTTTTAGAAAAAGGTACTTGTTGGGAAAACACTTTTTAGAAAAAAGTACTTTTTAGAAAAAGTTGCCTTGTGGGAAAAATACTTTTTAGAAAAAAGTACTCTTTGGGAAAAGTACTTTTTAGAAAAAGGTACTTTTTGAGAAAAGTTCTTTTTAAAAAAAGGTACTTTTTGGGAAAAGTACTTTTTAGAAAATTGTACTTTTTGGGAAAAGTAATTTTTAGAAAATAGTACTTTTTAGAAAAAGGTACTTTTTGGGAAAATCAAATTTTAGAAAAACGTACTTTTTAGAAAAAGGCGCTTTGTGGGAAAAATACTCTTTAGAAAACGGTAATTTTTAGAAAAAGGTACTTTTTGGGAAAACCACATTTAGAAAAAGCCGCTTAGTTGGAAAAATACTTTTTAGAAAAAGGTACTTTTTAGAAAAAAGTACTTTTTCGGAAAAGCACTTTTTGGAAAAATGTACTTTTTAGAAAAAGTACTTTTTAGAAAAAGTTGCTTTGTTGGAAAAATACTTTTTTGAAAAAGGTACATTTTGGGGAAAGTACTTTTTAGAAAAAGGTACTTTTTGAAAAAAGCACTTTTTGGAAAAAGGTACTTTTTTAAAAAAGCACTTTTTAGAAAAAGGTACTTTTTAGAAAAAGTACTTTTTAGAAAAAGGCGCTTTGTGGGTAAAATTCTTTTTAGAAAATGGTACTTTTTGAAAAAGGTTTTTTTTTTAAAAAAATACTTTTTCAAAAAGTACTTTTTTGAAAAAGGTGCTTCTTTGGAAAAGCACTTTTTAGAAAAAGGTACTTTTAGCAAAAGTACTTTTTCCAAAAAAATATGTACTTTTTAAGAGAAATACTTTTTGGAACAGTGTACTTTTTTAGAAAAGAACTTTTTCCAAAAAAATACTTTTTAAGGTAAATACTTATTAGAAAAAGGTACTTTTCTAACAATACTAACAAAAATGAGGTCCAAGTTAGCAAAGAACACTATAAACAATTTACATTTAGTGAAACTAAATAAGAACTTGATTGAGGATTTATTAATTACTGATGAAACCGGCCATGAGTAGAATCCTATGTATGTATTTACATTAGAGTGGCCGTTAATTGTTTGGAGAATTTTTTTGTTGATTTCTTTTACTCTAACCCCCCAAATCGGTTGTTTTATGTAAAAAAAAAAAATACAAAAAAAATTTCATAGCGAAAAGTTGTGTTTTAGGGGGTGCGTCCGGCCCTCAAAGTGAGCCCTCAAGCCCATATATTCAAATTATTTTTTTTTTGGTTCAATTTTTTTTACTATACCTAATATACATATGTATGTATATGTATGTATGAAATAATTTAATATATATAAACTCATATTAGGTTTGATCCCGTACTCCACATTGGGCGCCCGTGGGATCCCAATTTTACCGAAAACTGTTCCCGTACTCAAAGTTTGGGCAAGTAAGGGAGCTTTTGAGAGAGTAGTGTTCTTCTTCTTCTTGACCGAAACAGCCCGTAAATTTTCTTTGGGCTAGTTTGGGCAAGCCGATAAACGATCAGCTGTTTGAAAAATAACCAATTACAAAGTAAAATTAAATTGTCCTAAACACTAAAAACATTGAAAATTTTTACCAAAAAGGTTTATAAACAAGTGGTGAACTAAGTTTTATCAGTTTTTATGTAAAATTAAGAAACAAAACGTTCTAGATATGCCACAACATGTAAGTAAAGAGCATGCGTGTGTAAGTATGTATTAACTTGTGCTTTGGCTTTTGGTAAACATTTTTGGTTTTTCTTGTTCCCATACTTTTGTAAATTTTTTGTATTATTGAGAGAAATTATAGCTTGTTCTCATTTTACCGAACTTTGCCCAAAAAGTACGGGATCAAACCTATTGTAAACGCTTAGTAAAATAATTTCCATATAAATGCAATTTTGGTATATATAATTTTTAGCATTTTGTTGGTTATTTTCTTCATTATTTTCTATTAAGCACAATAGTTATTATTATTAAATTATTGTACTTAATACGAAATTTTTGTATTATTAATTACTATCACTAAGTTTATGTCCGATACTGGTCGGGCCTAATAATAAAAATTAGATTTAAGATTTGAATACTTATTGTTAGTTCATATTTGAAGATACAATAAATAAATATATGTGTGTATAAAAAAAGATATTTTCTAAAATATTAATTTTTCCAAAAAATTTTCTTTGAGACTAATGTTGTAGATTAAAAGAGCTAAAATATTGCGATACATCATAATCTTGTAAAATGTTTTTTTAAAAAGATAGTCCTTTGCAAACAAATTACATTGAAAATAGGATTGAAGGTCAACTTTGAGTGCCGGACGCTCTAATGTACATACAAACATACATATGTATGTATGTAAATAAAATAAAAAAGTATAATTTTAATAAGGATTCTACTCATGGCCGGTTTCATCAGTAATTAATAAATCCTCAATCAAGTTCTTATTTAGTTTCACTAAATGTAAATTGTTTAATGTTCTTTGCTAACTTGGACTTAATTTTTGTTAGTATTGTTAGAAAAGTACCTTTTTCTACTAAATATTTACCTTAAAAAGTATTTTTTTTGAAATATTTATTTTCTAAAAAAGTACACTGTTCCAAAAAGTATCTCTTAAAAAGTACATATTTTTTGGAAAAAGTACTAAAAGTACCTTTTTCTAAAAAGTACTTTTCCAAAGAAGCACCTTTTTCAAAAAAGTACTTTTTCCAAAAAGTACCTTTTTCAAAAAGTACCGTTTTCTATAAAGTATTTTTCCCACAAAGCAACTTTTTCTAAAAAGTACTTTTTTCTAAAAAGTGTTTTTCCCAACAAGTACCTTTTTCTAAAAGTACCGTTTTCTAAAAAGTATTTTCCCCACAAAGCGCCTTTTTCTAAGAGTGATTTTCCCAAAATGCACCTTTTTCTAAAAAGTACTTTTCCCACAAAACGCCTTTTTTTAAAAAGTACTTTTTCTAACAAGTACGTTTTTCTAAAATTTGATTTTCTTAAAAAGTACCTTTTCCCAAAAAGTACCTTTTTCTAAAAAGTATTTTTCCCACAAAGCGCCTTTCTCTAAAAAGGGATTTTCCCAAAAAGTACATTTTCTAAAAAGTATTTTTCCCAAAAAGTACCTTTTTCCAAAAAGTATTTTTCCCACGAAGCGACTTTTTCTAAAAAGTACCTTGCTCTAAAAAGCACTTTCCCAAAAAGTACCTTTTTTTAAAAAGTATTTTTCCCAAAAAGCTAAAAAGTACTTCTTCCAAAAAGTACCTTTTTCTAATAAGGCTTGTTTTTTTAGCAGCATTAGTATGCTTTTAGAATTTTTAGTTTATCTAATGTAGTTTCCGAGATATAAAGATACCAATTTTACCTGTTTTTACCCCTTGGCACTTTTTGGGCAGTTCAAAATAACATAAATTTTATTATCCCAGCTTCTACTGACCGGTAAGAAAACATAGTAAATTATTTTTACATGTATGTATGTATATGTGTACATTATCATTAACATAAAGGTACCGCAAACGGGTAAAATGTTACCGTATCAGTAATTAATAAATCCTCAATCAAGTTCTTATTTAGTTTCACTAAATGTAAATTGTTTATAGTGTTCTTTGCTAACTTGGACCTCATTTTTGTTAGGATTGTTAGAAAAGTACCTTTTTCTAATAAGTATTTACCTTAAAAAGTATTTTTTTGGAAAAAGTTCTTTTCTAAAAAAGTACACTGTTCCAAAAAGTATTTCTCTTAAAAAGTACATATTTTTTTGGAAAAAGACTTTTGCTAAAAGTACCTTTTTCTAAAAAGTGCTTTTCCAAAGAAGCACCTTTTTCAAAAAAGTACTTTTTGAAAAAGTACTTTTTTTAAAAAGTACCTTTTTCAAAAAGTACCATTTTCTAAAAAGAATTTTTCCCACAAAGCGCCTTTTTCTAAGAGTGATTTTCCCAAAATGCACCTTTTTCTAAAAAGTACTTTTCCCACAAAACGCCTTTTTTTAAAAAGTACTTTTTCTAACAAGTACGTTTTTCTAAAATTTGATTTTCTTAAAAAGTTCCTTTTCCTAAAAAGTACATTTTTCTAAAAAGTGCTTTTCCCAAAAGTACCCTTTTCTAAAAAGTATTTTTCCCACAAAGCGGCTTTCTCTAAAAAGGGATTTTCCCAAAAAGTACATTTTCTAAAAAGTATTTTTCCCAAAAAGTACCTTTTTCTAAAAAGTATTTTTCCCACAAAGCGACTTTTTCTAAAAAGTACCTTGCTCTAAAAAGCACTTTTCCCAAAAAGTACCTTTTTCTAAAAAGTATTTTTCCCAAAAAGCTAAAAAGTACTTCTTCCAAAAAGTACCTTTTTCTAATAAGGCTTGTTTTTTTAACAGCATTAGTATGCTTTTAGAATTTTTAGTTTATCTAATGTAGTTTCCGAGATATAAAGATACCAATTTTACCCGTTTTTACCCCTTGGCACTTTTTGGGCAGTTCAAAATAACATAAATTTTATTATCCCAGCTTCTACTGACCGGTAAGAAAACATAGTAAATTATTTTTACATGTATGTATGTATATGTGTACATTATCATTAACATAAAGGTACCGCAAACGGGTAAAATGTTACCCCTTTTAAGTGCAAATTTTTATAAAGTGTCAAACCCATTCAAGATTCTGTCCAGAAGAAAGGAACGCACCAAAAAGCTTTCTGCTACGTTAAATAATTTTGAAGATCGACTCGACATAGTGCAAAAAAGGTACCAAAATTCAGTTTTCACCCCCTTTTAACCCTAAAAAGTACACATATTGGAAAAGTACCAAATACGTGTAGGCTTATTTTTTACCGGCATTCGTATGCTTTTAGAATTTTTAGTCTATCTAATGTAGTTTACGAGATATAAAGATACCAATTTTACCCTTTTTTACCCCTTTTTACCCCTTTTCGCGTTTGAATTTCCGAAAATCCCTCTTTGATGGACTTACACATCGGAAGAGGAATCTACACATCAAATTTCAGCTCTATAGCTATAGTGGTTTGGGCTAGGCGATGATATTTCAAAAAGAACTCAATTTGCTGCCTAACAAATTTTATGAGAATTATTCTTTTGCATTCGTTCCTTAGAATTATAAAATAAAATTCGGAAAAGAATTCTGTTTTAAATTCTTGTTTTTTTTCGTTCTCCTCGCAAACGAATTAAATTAACTTTTGTTGATTTAATTCGTTTGCGAGGAGAACGAAAAAAAACAAGAATTTAAAATAGAATTCTTTTCCGAATTTTATTTTTAAAATTCCGAAAACAAATTTTAAAACGAACGAAAAAAAATAAAATAGCATTTGCGAGCAGAATTTTTTCGTACCCTGGTTTTACCTCAGCTTAATAAATTTTGTTACAAGGTAAGCGAGAGAAGATGATCTATTAAAAACTTTGAGAGTTTGAGTATAAACAGCCGACTGACGTCGTAGTTCTTGTGTTAAATTTCGTCATTCGCTTACGTTATTGCATCCTCGAAAGGCAGAGGGGATGCACTGTGTGGTTTTCCGGGCTTCCGAAGCGCTTATTTTTGTGTTATATTAAACTACACTACAAAAACAGTAAAAGAAGCTATAAAATGCAATAGAGACTTTTATTAATAAGCAATTGCTTCTAAATCTCGATTATTTTTTTGGCGGGGTTATAAATATTCCGAAATAAGTTTTATACTAGAATTTCATAAATGTAACATTTCGTAATTTTTTCCCTTTTTAAACATAAATAAGTTTTTAAATACATTTTAAAACTTCTTTACGTTGATGTGTTTTTTTATATGTAAGCATATACGATGTTTTTTAGCAAAAGTTCAGTAGGTAGACTATGCCGTACACACCCAGAAAAAAATGTCACCTTACGTGCTTAAACTGACCACATTCGGTGTCAAAAGTGGTTCAACAGCGTTTGTGGTCAAGTTGTACACGCCGTTGTGAATCTGACAACGATATATTGACAACACAATCGTTGTCAAACCGAGCACAAATGTGATCAAATTGGCACCGAATTGTTGTCGAATTGGCACCATCTCGTTGCTGAAATGACACCGTGGCGTTGTCAAGTTGACACCGTGGCGTTGTCAAGTTGACACCAAACCGTTGTCAATGTGACACCATGCCGTTGTCAGTGTGACACCGTTCCTTTCCCAGTTCATTCCCAAGAAAATATAAATTTAAATCCAGTTATTTTTTAAACTTGTTTTAATATAATTTAAATTTAATTATACACATACACACAACAATTTAAATTAACTTGACTCTAAAATAAATTTTTCCATTATCATAGTTGATATTAAAGGATCAAATGAACTATTAAAATAATAGCTGTATCAAACATATATACATTTTGGAATGAGATTTTAGTTATTTGTACAAAAGTTAATAAGAGATGCAACATTAGCTAGCTGACTTTGAATCTTTCCAGGCCTTTCACTGAATTCCACACGTTGCCCTAATGGTGAGGCTGCTTCCTTCAAATCCCCTTTTTTAAATATGGCAAGCTACAATATGTTCCTTTTGATGTTAAACATTAAAAACCGGCATATATAATTATTTTTGTAAATACAATATTTGATTTACTTACCTTTAAATATACAAAAACGGATTCCATATATATGCTTTTCAAGAATTCCTTAAGTTTATGATCATGGGAATACATGTGTCCGTGACCACCATGAAATCACCATTATCTTCTAAAAACTCCAATAAATTATTTTCTTGTACATTATTAATTTTTTTACTATTTTTCCAAAACACGCTTGCTTTCACCTTCGGTAACACACAAATAATAAGAAAAACATAGCCGACAACAAACTTGCAAGAATTGACAACATAGCGTTGTCAATTTGTACACATTCGTAGACAAATTGACACCCGCGTTGTCGAACCAAAAAATTTTACAACAATGTGTTGTCAATTTGTACACGCTCGTTAACAAATTGACAACCAGCGTGGTTAAAAAAAATCGACGACGTGCCAAATTGACCACGAACGTTGTTGACTTTGCAACGTCTTTTTTCCCTCAACAAGGTAGCAGTTTTTTTCATTTGCGATACTTTTCATTGTGTGGCATTACCTCAGAAACTACTTACGTATTTAGTCAGGATAAGGATATTAAAAATGTGTGCACACAACCCTTTCGTGAATAGAATGTGAAATTTTTGTTCTCATTAGATTTTCATTCCCCATGAAGGGGAATTTGCTAACGAGAATTTCATGGGAACGTTTGTTAACGCCATCAATGCTTAGTGAATGTAAACAAGTAAGAGTGCTATATTCATTTTTGCAAGACGCCTGTTGCTTTTTTTGCATACGAACAAATCGACCCACTCTAACATACATAAGTATTTGTTTGTCAAAAAAATTCGTAATTTTTTGCTCTAGTGCAATTTTAAGTAGGTGGCCTCTCAGTATTTTTCGATTAAAGAATTTGATCAAAATATTTTATTTTCGATGTTATCAATAGTTGAATATTTTATTCTTATATTGTACCTTCATACCAAATAAACTAACTTATTTTATATTTTCCCATATTTAAAAATCGTTGATGTTGCAAATCTGTTTAGTGTCTCAGGGAAATGAAATCAAACATTTCCTTGAATTTATTTTATAGTTAGGACTGTTTAGCTTTACATTTTAATTTTATATCCATTTACTAAAAATTAATAAATGGACAATAAAAATTTACTGGTTACTGCTTCTTTTCTGGGGGTATCCCAGCAGAAAGAAGCGAAGATTTATTCATAGATATTCCTTATAGTTTTTGTGTGGTAAATCAAGAAGAAATCTTATTATTCACAACTTTTTTTTACTCAATTTCCGTTATTTTTGGCACTAAAAAAACAATCCATAGAGAAAAACAATCCATAGAGGGATTTCTTATTGATTTTATTACGTTCCCTTATTGATTTTTTTTTAAAGGTTTTCTTCTTGATTTTATTAGGCTGTCTTATTGATTTTTCCAATAAGGTTTTCTTCTTGATTTTATTTAGTAGGCTCCTATATGATTATGTGTAAGGCATCTTATTGATTTTTTTAGTAAGGAAATCTTCTTGATTTTATGAGGTGTCTTAACAAGACAATAACTTTCATATCTATAAATAGACATAGAAAAATTTTTTTATGATCTTTTTCATTTTTGTATAAGAATCTTTGCACAATAATTTCAATGGTTATTCAGGCTGCTTGTTACCATATTGGTTAGAGTGCTTGCCTATCAGTCAGAAGTTTGCTGGTGAGTAAGTTTGTTAAGAATATAACACGTGCATTAGGGGTATAACAAAAAAAAAAATACCTATGACGACGGGGCACACTGTCGCAAATGTGGCCAAAAATGAAAAAAATTAGTTTTAAATTAAAACGAACAAATTACTTTGTTGCATGTGCAATATTCTAATTAAGTAAAATAAAAAGAAATTTTTTAAAAAAGGTTTATTTTTTAAAGAGTTTTGACGATTCAAATGCAACGGTTTTAAGCCAGTATTCAACTATCTGAAAATATGGTACGGACACATGCAAACTTTAACATGTTAATTAATTTTTTTTTAGTTATTGCACTACAACTTCCAATAAAACATGAGGGGAATATTGTTATAATATGGTACCAATATATTTTTTCTATATTTTGTAACTTATATGCTACATATGTGCCGTTATAATGTAAATGGAAAGAAAAACATCTGTGGGTGAAAAAAGTATGAGTTAAGTGGTCTATAAAAAAAAAATATATAAAAATATATTTTTCATACTTTCACATTATATTACTACAAGTAACTAGATTGCAAATTTTTTGTATTCTTGTCCACCTTTTTCCCCCTTACAATTTATTTTTACATTATTGTTCAAGTTATAATTTGTATATTTTCAGTATATTATTTACTTCCAGGACATTTGGCAATGACACTAGTCCTTTAAATTTAAATGGCCAAATTGTAGGTGTCTATTATCTATACTGCGTCTAGTTAAACATTTAACTCACTCTAAGTGAAGAACATTTTTTGTTTCACATTTTTGAAAAAGGACATTTTTGAGGTATGCGTATCCTTTCTCTGAATTGACCGAAATTTTTACGAAGCATTAAATATATTAAAATTAGTGTACACAATTTCATTGAGTTACAATTATTTTTCTCTCTGTTATGGTAATTTTTTATGTCAGGATATATGGGAAGGACACGAATCCTTGGAAATTAAATGGCCAAATTTTATGTGTGATTATATTTTACCAACTAAAGCGTGTGTTTCAAATTTAATTTCCTTACGATAACCCCTTATATTTTTGGCCGCTCGTTATATGAACTCACGACACTGTGCGGGGTGGCAACTGATGTGTATATCAAGAAAACAGTTTTTTGAGATAATTTTTTATAAAAAAAAACTCCCCCCCAAACCGTTTTTTCTAAAAGCTTCCAAAAAATAATACTATTTGCAATTTTATTTTTTAAATACCATACATACAGTTATCTTATTATATATAATACAAAAACACGTTTATTTGTTATGGGTAAACTCTTCAATGCCCCAACAGATTTTCGCCCTTCGACCCCGCAAAATATTCGTAAAAGACCTGTGCGTGTTTATATATATATTCTATCCCGGTAAATGCTACGCCCCTTTCAGAAATAGTGATTCGTCCTAATCAATTTTTAGTTTTTTTGTGTTTTTGCACCGTAACTCAAGAACTACTGAACCGATTTTGACCAAACTTCATATACATGCTCTATAGGGCGTGAGTAGTGTTTCTGTGTAGTTTGAAGTTCGTCCGACAGATGACGCAATATTTAGTTTTTTTGTGTTTTTGCACCGTAACTCAAGAACTACTGCACCGATGTTGACAAAACTTTATATACATGCTCTATGGGGCGTGAGGAGTGTTTCTGTGTAGTTTGAAGTTCGTTCGACAGATGGCGCAGTATTTATTATTTTTGTGTTTTTGCACCGTAGCTCAAGAGATACTGCACCGTAACTCAAGAACTACTGCACCGATTTTGACCAAACTTTATATACATGCTCTATGGGCCGTGAGGAGCGTTTCTGTGTAGTTTGAAGTTCGTCCGGCAGATGGCGCCCTATTTAGTTTTTTTGTGTTTTTGCACCGTAACTCAAGAACTACTGCACCGATGTTGACAAAACTTTATATACATGCTCTATGGGGAGTGAAAAGTGTTTCTGTGTAGTTTGAAGTTCGTCCGACAGATGGCGCAGTATTTATTATTTTTGTGTTTTTGCACCGTAACTCAAGAACTACTGCACCGATTTAGACCAAACTTTATATACATGCTCTATGGGGCGTGAGGAGTGTTTCTGTGTAGTTTAAAGTTCGTCCGACAGATGACCCAATATTTAGTTTTTTTTGTGTTTTTGCACCGTAACTCAAGAACTACTACTCCGATTTCGACCAAACTTTATATACATGCTCTATGGGCCGTGAGGAGCGTTTCTGTGTAGTTTGAAGTTCGTCCGGCAGATGGCAGAATATTTAGTTTATTCGTGGGCAAAATCCAATTTTCATATTGTACCACCAATGCCATATACAACACTAATGTTTGCAACGCGGACCGGGGTCAGCTAGTGTACTATATATTAACTTCAGATACTACAAATTATCTTTGTTGTTGTTTTTGAGTTTTAGAGTCTTCTCTCAGCCAATGTTTAAGAAAGCATTCCCGAGCATGTGTAAATTGTTCCAGTGATTGCTTTAAAGATTCAAAATCAATTTAATTAAAGCAGTGATCAGGAAACCAAACGTTATACCAGGCTCCACATATAAGTTCGCATACTCTGTATAACTTCTCACGATATTTCGGAATAAGTATAAATGCTAGAATTGCAAGTAATGCTCTGGAATTCCATCTTGCATTACTTAGCGGCGGTATTGTTTTAGTATTAATGAATGGGAATTTTTTCTCCTCAATGAAGTATCTAAAAGTTTTACCCAATTCATACAAATATTGCATGTCGTCTCGCCACTTTATATTTTAAACTTTTATTCGTTCCTCATTTTGGTGGTATATTTGTTTCAACTGGGCGTAGTTGTTTACCAATTCGTCAACCAAATTGTAAGCAATATTTGGAAAAGTACTTTTTCCATCTAACGTAGCATAACATAACTGTAAACAAATGAAAATAAAAGTAAACAATTGGGATTGTGAGGTTAGCTCCATTTTGTTCAAAAAAAGAGTTTCCGTGTGTATTTTTATTGTATTGTTGTATTTAGGATATTGTATTTTTAATAAACAAAAAAAAATTCTATATACTAAACTTCAAAGTGATATGGGGGGGAACTTTTTTAACGCCCGCGAAAAAGTGACCGCACTTTTTATCATAGATTTTCATGGTCTATATGGCATGCATAGTTATTTTTTGATAATTTAAAAAATTGTTCAAAAGTTATACCCGTAATGTATATGTATGTATGTATAAATAAATAACATCTACAATATACTTCATACATACATACATATGTATATGGTATACAATTTAAATGAAAATACATAAGTGTAGAGAATAAAGACCTAATTTATATTTTATGAGGTCACCTAATAAAAATAAGAAGACAACCTTATTAAAATAATCAATAAGATAACCTAATAAAAACTAGAAGATTTCTTTTTGATTTTTTCAAAAAGGTTTTCCCTATGAAATTAATAAGATTTCCTTATTGAAAAAAAAACCATAGAGGTTTCTTATTAATTTTGTTCTATTTTATGAGATATTTAGTAGACACTGTTTTCTCTGTGTGGAATCATCCTTTCAGATTTTTCTGATTTCTTAAACTAATCTGTTTCTTTTAAAAGAGAAAAATTTGATTAAATAAGTTACTTTTATATAAAAAAGTTAAAGTTTTCGAACCTGGAAACAATTTTGATATTTTTTATTATTTTTTTTTATTTTTAATACCAATTTTATTCGTACTAAGATATAACATAAGTTTATTTAACAAAAAGCATAAAAATTAGTTTTAGCCACTTTAATTTTATATGGCAAGGTCAATTTTAAGTTTTTCAACTATGAAACCATATGCTCGATTTCGCTGATTTTTAATACCAATCTATTTTGGACCATTTCTGACACACCAGTTCAAGACCGTGGTCTCTAGCTTTTCTGAGAGCTTCAAAAAACTGATTTCACGTAGAAACAGACGGACAGACGGACATCGCTTATTCGTCTTCACTATGCATAAGGATCCAGAATATATTTACTTTATGAGTCGGATATTGATATTGTGGAAATTACACACGGAATGAGAAAACTATATATACCCCTTACCATTTTTGGTAAAGGGCATAAAAAAGGGGAACATTTGTAATGCTTAAAAATTAATTGAAAATCAGACAAATTTCAGTTTCATAGTAAGAATTACACAAATGTTGGGTTTCATATAAAATGTTTTTAAGTGTAAAGTTTATTTTTTAAATATTTTAGGGCACGTGGAAAAAATTATTTACTATAAAATTTACCGCATTTTAACCAAAGAGATTTATGTTCAAGGAGAAAAGGTGTTCGAGGGAATTATTGCTATTAATCGTGGGCATTATTTACTAATCTTTTCCTAAAACTATAACTTAGCTTATAACTTTTAATATATAATTATTAATAATATATATATATATATGAATGTATTAATTCAGTTCGCCAGCAAAAATAGCATGAACATAACCAAGGGAAGAGTGAAAAAATCCATATCAAAAATATTATTCGCGATAAGGTAAACCAGGAAATGGAACACATTTCTGGGGAAAAATTATTCACGATTGAATTTCGGGGAAAGGGGAAAATATTTCGAGGGAAAAACTGTCCACGATAGGGGTCATTATGTTTTTTATATCCAGTACAATGCCACAAAATGAAAAATAGCAGAAATGAAAAACGTTGGCACTAGTACACACTATTGCGATGTCACAAAATACCATAATGTGTACTCGGTAGGGTATTCAATTAATCGGGGGTTTGCTTTAATCGGTTAATCGCTCGATTAATTAACCGGTTAACCGATTAATAGAATTTTTCCATAAATAAAGTGTTTTCAACAAATAAAAGTGTATATATTATTTATTAATTCGAGTTTATAGGTAAAACAAACAAAAAATACGCACATAATAATATTTAATCTAGATCAAGCAAAAGATAATTCATAAATATGTATTCATTAAAAATTAACAAGTTTGCGAGGTCATTATATGTATAGTTTAACCCTACGATTCATAACCGGGTACCCGTGTACCTTTTTTGACTTTAAAGTGCTGCTGTGCCTATAATTTTCAGTGTTTAAAAAACTAGACTCCAAGTAGTTGTAGCAACGAAAAAACACGAAGTAGTCTAGCAAAAAAATTTAAAAAACTTGTAGCCGTTCATTTACTATTACTACCGATACCGACACATTTTGGTAGCTGTAGTTGTAGTAATAGTAAAAAAATAAAATAATTGGAGCAGCGTAGTAAATAATGTTTTACTGCTCTAGCTACCTTCAAATTTTTGTAGCACTAAAAGTAGTTTTATTTTTTAAATTTTTACTGCTGCCTACTTTGGTAGTCACAGAAAGAGCAGATAACATAGTTTTTTGAAGTAGCACTAGAATAACATTTCAGCAGCAATTTAATAACATTGAGGTAGTTTTAAAATAACATTTCAGCAGCAATTTAATAACATTGCAGCAGCATAAAATAACATTTAGGGAGCAGCATAAGTAGTAAAAAACTAAAATTTTCAGTAAACTAAAACAAACGAACAATACGTGTGTGAAACAGCGTTGCCGTTTTCGTTACTTTTAACTAGAATCGGTTATTTTTTCGAATGTGTATTTTAAGTTGTATTTGATGAGAAATTAGTTCGAATAAAATAATTAAAAACGAACTGAAAGACATTTCATCTGTAATTTTAAGAGATATGTATTTTAGTTACAAGAGTTTTTCTTTTATAAATGTTGACGTATGTATACGTATATAAACTTTGCATACCGTATGTATTTTTTAATTCATTTCCAATTCACCAGTTATGAAAATGAGTTAATAAAATTAAAGTTTTTTTTAATTCAGTTTTATGTGAGATGTCATGTATTCATACATTTTAATATAGTTACGTGGCTATATATACGTATTACATCTTATTTCCATATATGGACCCATATACGAAGAACTTCATAATTCAATTTCCATATATGAGCTCATATATTATAACACATTTTATACATCCGTCCATATATCAATTCATATATAATACTTTTCGCATGTATAAGCCTATACATTTCCATACATGAATTCATATACATACATATATTCATATATATTTATATACGTTCATATATTAAAAATATATGGACCATACATATTTTTTAGGTGGGTTATTTAATATTATTTAACATCATGGTCATAACTACGATATGTAAAAAGTGTGGTATAGCAGGAAAACGTTACTGTAAAAACATGACAATCACTTAAAAAAAAGCACGACACGAATGTGTGAAACGAATTAAAGCGACCATTGCTTATAAACAGCGCTGTCATCTTTTAAATTTCGCACAGCAATAAAATAAAAAAAGCCTTTAAATTCAATAAATAAAATCATTTGGTATTATGGACATTATGGTTTTATTTAACGTTTTTCTTTTCTAAATTAATATTATATATGTATGAGTATTTTTTCAAAAAAACCTATTTTCACCAAATTTCAGTAATGAGAAAAAAGTTTAAGAGCGTTGTTTGGAACGTTTTTTAATATGTAAAATAATTAATTACTGTTTTGTTTTGTTCTTTTGTAATTATTATTAAACTACAAACTACAAATAAGCCTTGTACTACAATGACACTCAATATAAATTTTAATGTTTTTTATTTAATAAAAAAAAGCATTTAAAAGTGTGGTAATTTTTTTACATTTGTTACCTTTTTTAAAAAATGTGATAAAATGTAATGTAATAATTTTTTGGTTGTGGCAGCACTGATCACATATATACATACAGATTTATGGTTTCTAGTTTTACTGATGATTTCGATTTTTGACTACTTTTGCCGCTACCTCAATGTTATTTTGTGCTGCTGAAATGTTATTAAATTGCTGCTGAAATGTTATTCTAAAACTACCTGGATGTTATTAACATACTACCTCAAAATTTTCTAGTCATAAAAAACAAAACTCCAAATGTAGTAGTAGTTATAAAACAAAAACCTCAATCAAACGAATAGAAAACTATTTAGTTTTTTAAGCTGCTACTTCATTTTCGTTTTTACTGCTGCTACTTAATTTTTAGTTTTTATTTTTATCATGTAGCAGTAGTTTTAAAAAAGGTAATGCTACGAAGCAAGACAACTGCTCCTGGTACAGCTACTTGTAATTGTTTGGAGTACTAGTTTTAGCAATAGTAAAAAATTTTTCAGTTAATGTAGTTTTTTAAACACTGATAATTTTTGAGATATGGACATAAAACTCCGAATCATGAGAGATTTTGGCTAAACTAAGATTTAAATACGAAAAAATTCAAAATATTTTCAATATTTTCTTTAAAAAATGATTTTAAATGTTTTACCCCTATAAACACACAACCGGGTCCCCGGGTACCCTAATGCAATTCCTATGTAAATGCCTGACATGTAAATGAAAAAACGTTTTTTTTGTGTTGTTTTTATTGGAAATAAATGTCTTTTTTATTTATTTTATCATATTTTATATATATTATATTATAATTCATCCGAATCACTATCGCTGTTATTGTGGCAATTGTAGCATTTAGTAATTGTTATGGCGTGCTCATCGCATATAGGCGTGCTACATATGCTGCAATTTTTTCTACTTTTTCTTCTGCGCTTATTTGGAAGAAGGTTGCACATGTAGCACACGCCCGTATGTACTTTTCTGCCCCTTTGTCGTGCTGACGGAGATGTTGACGGACCTGCAGCACAAAGCACACTCTCCAACGGCCTTCCGATGATGCTTTCAATTGCATTTTTTGTTGAAAATTGGCGCACGCTTTGCACATTTGAAATTCTATTTTCTATAACAGGAATGCACAGGTTTTCTGCCAGTTGACGCAGGAAATTCTTCCTGCGCGTCGTGGTGTATCGTGCAGTTGGATTATTTCCATAATATATGATGTGTGATGCAAATGCGCTCACATCAATGATGTTATAGAAAAATGCCATCGGCCATCTTCTTGTTTGTCGCTGGGTCGTGTATTCTTGGAGCGTTTGGTCCATTACGTCCACCCAACCTTTTGTTTGGTTATACAAATTTATAATTTCTGGTTTCCCATTCTCGTCAATTTGTGCATCATCATGCATACTAGAAAGAAGGATGACCGAGTTGGACTTCCGCTGCTTATATGAGAGCAGTGTTACGTTGTCGTAGAAGCCAAATAAACTTGAACCAACGTCTTTTTTTTTGTCTTCTTTCATCTCCGCAGGGATGTAAGTTTTGTTGCGGCGGAGTGTACCCACAATGCTGAGCTTTTCTCTTTTTAGTTGCCTAGCCAACGGCAGCGTCGTAAAAAATTTATCCATTGTTATATTTCGTCCGCTACCGTAGTATGGCCCAACTAAATCTCTCACCACTCTTTCGCCAACACCAACTTCACGACCAGTTTCTTGTTTGCCAATATATATTTGGCCATGAAGTGGATATGAGTTTTTGGCATCGCAAATCCACCATACTTTTATGCCATATTTTGCTGGCTTCGAGGGTATATATTGGGTGAATTTGGTTCTACCACGGTATGGATATAATTGTTCATCAATGGTCAAATATTCTGATGGCACATAATATCTGGCAAGATTTGCATTGAGCATTATCCAAATATCGCGAATTGGCGCCGCTTTGTCTTGACGCTGCCGCTCTACCCATGTTCTGGGGTCGTCAAACCGCATAAAACGCAGCAAATCGGAAAACCTGTTTATTCCCATGGTGGCGCGGAATATTGGGTGAGCCTGTGACGTCCACAAATCTCTTGCGTTTTTGTCATTAGAATGATTTGTGCCAGCCATCAAAATCATTCCAATAAACGCATAAATTTCGTTGATTGTCGTGTCTTTCCACTTCAACTGACGTCTATTGGGATTCGCTTCATTGTACGCATTATATGTGGCATGCGCTTTTCTATTTGTGTGGCGCACTATTATATCCACCATTTCCACTGTGAGGTATGATTTGAAACACTGCAAAGGCGTCATATTTTCAGTAATCCGCGCTGGACCACAGCGGTCTCTGAATATATTGTGGCTTCTCACTTGTTGGCAACTACGTGGTGTTCGCTGACATTGTGTGCCGTCACGTGCAGTCATGTAGTCTGCTGGGTTTGTTGTTGGTGCATCTTCTTGCATATCATCATCTTCACTTTCATCATCAAAGAAAATTTCTTCTGGTGCGTCAATAGCAGCTGCAATTTCGTTTGCGTTGCACAGTGGCGTGAATTAAAAAAAAAGTGGTAAAAAGTCCGCAACTTTTGAACTAGTTAACCGATTTCGATGAAACCAACTGTTTTGGAAAGTAGAAGTGTTGAAATTTTTAGAAAGCATATTTTGAGGCACCCTGTTGTAAGACAGGGTAGCTCCAAACAGCCTCAAAGTGGGAAAGTGCGGGTATCGAAATTCTTTCGGAGCTTGTAACTTTTGTAAATAGGGACCGATTTCAATAATTTTTTCAGCGGGACAATCTACGTTAAGAAATAAAAATAAAACATGCTGAGAGTACCATTTCATCTCTTTCAGTTTCCAAGTTATTTGACTTGAAAAATTTATTTTTTAATTTTTGGCCCTGACTTTTTTTATTCGTTAGTACATAACTTCTTTATTACTTGGCAAAAATCAGTATGTTTTAATGTTTTTGAAAGAAAACTTCATTACAATTCATATAAAAAAAAATTTTTTTGATATCTCAAAAATTGTAGCAAGGAATAATTTTGCAATTTGGATTTTTAAAAATTATGAAAAAATTTGGTATATTTTGTGAAAAAAGTATTCTTAATTTTTTTGGAATATTTTAAAAAATTATTAAGTATTTGATAAAAACTTTGATTGTTTCTGAGAAAGGAGACATTGAGAAAGGCTGTGAAATAAATTTTGGAGATTGTTGTTGGTGCACCCTACATTCAGCATTGGTCGAAAACTAGCAATTTTTTTTCAAAAAATCCGATTTTCGGATGTGGCAAAAAAATTGCACGGTCGTTTTTGTAAATTTTTTGGTTTTTTATTATAAATAAATTTGTTGTTAGTAGCCTGTAAGAAACTTTCGACATCCTACACATAAATGTAGGCAGGAGAGGAGATTTTCTAAAAATTCTAAAATTTTTCTAACACAATTTTTCCCAATAAGAAAAAAGTATTATAAAATTATAAATTGGGAATCATTTTAATTTTTATCAATAGCATACATTTAGTTTTGCAAACTGAAAAAAAATTATTCTCCTACCTTCAATACTTTTTGAAATATTCGAAATCCAATTTTGATTAAAAATTTTAATTTTCTACATTTTTTATTTTTGTCTAAATTATTGATCTTATTTTCTTTACTGCAAATGTTTCTTAATTTTTTCTATGTTATTACAATAGTAGATATAATTATCTATTCAACGGTATATAATATGTATTCCTTTGCCATTATATCAGTTTTAAAATGTATACACAAATATAACACCTCAGGTAACAATTTACGTGTATATCTGATACTCAAACAAACCCACATTTTTTATGAACTCTTGAAGCTGTTATTAAATACTTTTTTTTACTTAAATACAATAAAATATAAGAATTTATATACATAAATATAAGTATATTTATATACCTACAAGGACAAAGGTTCCTGCGCGCACATCTCTAATATGGATATGGTTTTACCTGATATTTGTATCGGTTTTGTATTCGTAGCTTGTAAAATAGCTATATATTTAAGCTGCGATGCATTTAATGTCATTATTTCAGTTATAGCTATCATGGAGATAACAATTAAAAATAAATCGCGCTGCAAATTAATGTGGGAAAACCTCACTGATGGGAGTACTCGGTTGGACAAGGTAGACCAAATGATGTACACAATATCTACTACATATGGTTTATCTGTAAACACCGGTTTATGGAAAAAACTTGATTTTTTTTTTAATTATATGAAAAGAAGATACGTGAATGCAATAAATCAATTTCTAAATTTCAGAATAAAAATCAGGATTGGTTAGATATGGGACTATCTACGAAAATATACCCAAAGAAGTTTGGTCGGCCAAATAAAGATTACGATAACGTTCGACGCAGGAGCAAAAGGATTAAACAAGAAGACTTGATATTAGTTTGTCAGACCTTCTTCATAATACAGGATCAAGACTGATCGCTACTTTTGACGAAAGAGACTTAGATACATGTAATAATTCCGAACTAACACTAATATACAAATGGTGACAGCCCAGTGCATACGATAATGACTTTTCCAAAGTTTTAATGGCATCGTTAGTACCATTAAGGCTTCGACTACATAATGAAATGCCTTCAACAAGTAAAAATGCATTTAAAGATATGTGGGTAAATACTACTCCAGGCTCAAAGTCTTTATGCCGACCAATACATTTTGAATACATCAAGGAAAACAAAGAAACAACTCAAAATCTGGTTGATGGTATAAAACATGAAATTTCTAATATGGAACCTATTGACGTTCATATATTAGGACGAGTAATAACAATATCTTTTAGACCTTATTTAACAATGATAGATGGAAAAGTTGCAAATGCAATAACCGATACAAAATCTTATTTGATTTGTAATATATGCGGAAAGAAAGATTCTGATTTTAAGGACATTGAGTATTATACTCCAACTAATGAAGATGCCCTTAAGCTTGGAATATCACCACTTCATGCTCAGATTCGATTCATGGAGTACATTTTACGACAACAAGTATCGCAGTGTACCAGAACATCAGAACGCTCCAGTTGCGAATAATTCTGCTTTAAAGCAGATACAGTTGGAAGAAAAGGAAAGAATTCAAGATGAGTTTATGAAACGTGGATTAATCATTGACAAACCTTTATATGGCTATGGAAACTCCAATAATGGCAACACTGCTAGGCGATTTTTTGATGACCCTGAAACCACATCTTCTATAACTGGTTTTAGTTTTAATCTCATAAGACGTTTCAAAATAATACTGGCCGTCATAAATAGCAAAAAGTTAATTAATAAGGACAAGTTTGAAAAATATTCAAAAGACACTCTGATTCTAATAAATGAATTATATCCATGAAAATCAATAACTCCAACCGTACATAAAGTGCTAGCGTATACAAAAGAACAAATAGAAAAAACATTATTCCTCTGGGGGAACTAACCGAAGAAGCACAGGAAGTTAGAAATAGAGATGTTAAGCAATATCGACTTTTCAATACACGTAAATGCTCTAATGCATCATTTGCATACAAGGCATAAGAATGAAATGGTTGCCAAAAATAAGTATTGAAATCGAGAAGGACGATCCCGAAGCAGAGGAAATTAATAGCTTGCTAGGCCATGATGTCTCAGATACATATGTACATTGTACATATATCTCTTGATACATAAGTATTTATATTCATACAAACAAATATCTGATATCATGGCAAAAAGTCTCTGGAATTCTCTGTCAAATTATATTCAAAACTTAGGCAATTTATATGCGTTTAAAAAGGAGCTACATAAAAAATTTTTCGTAATTTAATGTTCTAATGTTAAATTAACTACTAATTTTTTTTAAATAAATAAATAACTCAATCTATTTGTCCTTGTAGGTATATAAATATACTTATATTTATGTATATAAATTCTTATATTTTATTGTATTTAAGTAAAAAAAAGTATTTAATAACAGCTTCAAGAGTTCATAAAAAATGTGGGTTTGTTTGAGTATCAGATATACACGTAAATTGTTACCTGAGGTGTTATATTTGTGTATACATTTTAAAACTGATATAATGGCAAAGGAATACATATTATATACCGTTGAATAGATAATTATATCTACTATTGTAATAACATAGAAAAAATTAAGAAACATTTGCAGTAAAGAAAATAAGATCAATAATTTAGACAAAAATAAAAAATGTAGAAAATTAAAATTTTTAATCAAAATTGGATTTCGAATATTTCAAAAAGTATTGAAGGTAGGAGAATAATTTTTTTTCAGTTTGCAAAACTAAATGTATGCTATTGATAAAAATTAAAATGATTCCCAATTTATAATTTTATAATACTTTTTTCTTATTGGGAAAAATTGTGTTAGAAAAATTTTAGAATTTTTAGAAAATCTCCTCTCCTGCCTACATTTATGTGTAGGATGTCGAAAGTTTCTTACAGGCTACTAACAACAAATTTATTTATAATAAAAAACCAAAAAATTTACAAAAACGACCGTGCAATTTTTTTGCCACATCCGAAAATCGGATTTTTTGAAAAAAAATTGCTAGTTTTCGACCAATGCTGAATGTAGGGTGCACCAACAACAATCTCCAAAATTTATTTCACAGCCTTTCTCAATGTCTCCTTTCTCAGAAACAATCAAAGTTTTTATCAAATACTTAATAATTTTTTAAAATATTCCAAAAAAATTAAGAATACTTTTTTCACAAAATATACCAAATTTTTTCATAATTTTTAAAAATCCAAATTGCAAAATTATTCCTTGCTACAATTTTTGAGATATCAAAAAAATTTTTTTTATATGAATTGTAATGAAGTTTTCTTTCAAAAACATTAAAACATACTGATTTTTGCCAAGTAATAAAGAAGTTATGTACTAACGAATAAAAAAAGTCAGGGCCAAAAATTAAAAAATAAATTTTTCAAGTCAAATAACTTGGAAACTGAAAGAGATGAAATGGTACTCTCAGCATGTTTTATTTTTATTTCTTAACGTAGATTGTCCCGCTGAAAAAATTATTGAAATCGGTCCCTATTTACAAAAGTTACAAGCTCCGAAAGAATTTCGATACCCGCACTTTCCCACTTTGAGGCTGTTTGGAGCTACCCTGTCTTACAACAGGGTGCCTCAAAATATGCTTTCTAAAAATTTCAACACTTCTACTTTCCAAAACAGTTGGTTTCATCGAAATCGGTTAACTAGTTCAAAAGTTGCGGACTTTTTACCACTTTTTTTTTAATTCACGCCACTGTGCGTTGTCAACATTCAAATCTTCATTCTCTGATTCCGAAACTTCGCCAGTATAGGACACATTTCCTTCATTTTGCTCTTCCACAGGGTCCACTTCAAGGTCCTCATCTTGAGTCGCTTCCTCAAATAAACGTTGAATATATGTGCTTCTTGCTTCATCACTCAAATTCCAGTATTCCCTTGTAGACAAATATCGGTCGTTGCGGCTCATTTTTCACCAACTTCACTGTTCAAATATTCAACACAGACTGGCGAAGCAAATGAAATATTTCAATTTTACGACACAAATGAACATCTGCTATCTAATTCAAAAGCAATTAAGCAAGTAGGTACCGAAAATAAGCAAAATAAGCAAATAAACAACCCTTACATAAAACCAGTTTCTGCCTACTTGTGTCGCTTTAGGTACTTATATACGAACAGAAACCAGTTTTTTTTCCAAATATCAAATTTGTACAGTTGAGAACGCAAAATATAATCAACAACAAAAATATTTACAGGAAAATATTATTTTATTTCAATAAACGCAAAACAACTTACTTCGGGTACCCGGGTACCTGGTTATGAAATTAAAGGAGTTTTGCTGGTTATGAATCGTACGGTAAAAGAGATCTTCCTACACAATAAATTTGGTTTAAATGTTTAGGACTTACTTGTCGTAGATGTTGAGGAAATAGAAAGCAATCCATAATACAGAATATCTAGTTACTCAGTCGTCTTCCTGGATTTATCAAAACTTATAAAATCATTCATTATGCCACTAGAGTCCTGTTTTATTGATTTTTGTAACTTTTCTTTGACCTTTTATTATTATGAATCAACTATTTTAACAATAATTAACAATATTTATTTATAAAAAGACCTCAAGCTTAATAAAATAGTTGATTCGTCCTGTTTTATTTCTTTTTCAAATTCTTAGTACTTCTAATTGTTTCAGTTAATTTTGTTATAACATTTCTTGTATCACTATCGATAGTTCCTTCCATTAGCAGGTCATCATCTGACTCCCACTGGCAGAGCTCAGTGACGAATGCTCTGCACAAAAGTAGGGAATTTTTCCTTTTTGTAAGGATTTTTCCGTAAAATTTTAAGCGTTGGGGAAAAAAGGAATTTTTTTATTTTGAGCAAAATGTAGGGAATTTTTACAATTATCGCTTTTTCAATTTTTTAGACATAAAAAGCAAAAATAATTGGAGGATTTTTATTTAAGAGCTGAAATTTTTCACATAACTTAAATTTTTTTGCAGAAACCTTACATTATGAATTCTAACAATCTGAAAAGCAATTGCGATATCCACACATATGTATGTATATAGCTAAATATGACAAATCGCAATAAAAATGTTTTAATGTTTGTAAATATTGAGTTTCTTTGACAGACAGTCACAAAATAAAAAGAAAAGGTCTTGTGTTGTGTAAGCTATGCATCGTGTAAAATTGTGTCACCAATGCTCCACAAACTGATCTTTTTTTTACATGGAGATTGTTTTAAAATACTTAAAAGAAATAAATAAAATAGTTTATGTTTAAGATAAACATGAGGAAAAAATCATAAAAAGAGCCATACAAGAAAGTAAAAAAATTCATTTCAATTAGGCCACTTATTTTTCAATCAATTCCAGAAAAATAAGTCTATATCACTTTATTAGCAATTATGTCCTCATATTTCAATTAATTGAGTAATAATATAAATTTAGCTTATTAATTATTAGCCGACGAAAATCGGTACATTGTGCTGATAGCGTGATCTAGGCTTAAGAATTTGTATAATTAATATTTGTTACACCATAATCTTTAAGTAAAATTTTCATATTGATGCAAGGATGTAAATATTTTTAGTTTGTTTTTGTTAATTAATGCTTTAATTACTTTTCTACCTGGTACCCAACTAATGCTGGGTACACATCTGGCATTTCTTGTGGCATAATTTTCAATATGTGTTTTTTATATGGAAATCAATGCCACACAACGAAAAGTATAGGAAATAACAAACGTTGCCACTAATACACACTATTGCGATGTCAAAAAAATGCCATAGTGAATACTCGGCATACGACTATAGCTGTTTTGTACAATATATGAAACAAAGTTTTGTAAAAAATCTACAATATTCACAAAAGATACATTTATTTGTTTTTCTGTTGTTAAAAATAAAAAATTTTTAGAGTAGGGAAAAATTTAGGGAACATATTTTTGTTTGGAGGGAAAAAAAGGGATTTTTTTCAATCGTGTAGGGAATTTCCAAAATGTTTACTGGCATCACTGATTCTGCAAACAAAGTCATTTCTGAATTTCTTAACTTCGGTTTTTGTACTGTATTTTTTGCTACAAGAAAATCTTTCAGACTGTAGGTGTGATATAGTTGAATTCGTCTCTCATTAAATTTAATCCTTAATTAAATCGTTGGTAACTACTATTGCCTTTTATTAAATTATTAAACAAAAACTTATAAATTCCCTCTAGTTAGAGTACCAGAGTCTTTACTAGACTCTTTTATAGCTTTGTCCAAAGAAGTTTTACTTTAGTAAGGATCATACTTACATAACATACTTGCTAGTTTGTATTAAAAATAATTTCTAAATACTCACCTTTTGTAAATGAGACGAAACAAATAATTATCAACACAGAAAACGTTTTAATACTACAAAATGAAAAAAAATTGTTATGTCGCACAGTGGGGGATTTTGAAAAAAGGCAAAGTAAGAGCAAATCCAAAAATTATTTTTTTAAATTACTTAAAACTACTTGACCTTTAACCTGCATTATCAGTTATTTTCATTTTTATAAAAATATATACAGTTATTAGTATTTTCTTAGATATTTTTCAAAAATAGGCGCAGCTGTATAATTACATACATGAAATCATGAAATAAAAATCCTTTATAAAGCCTTAATAAGTTTTATAAATAATAAGTTTTATAAATAAAGCATTTGTTATTTTATGATTTATTCTTTTCTTTATACTTGCCTGTAATATACCTCTTTATGAAAAAATGTTGGTATCACTACATCATTTCTTTAAAAAAAAAAAATATTCATACAAAAATTTCATTTTATAATTTTAGTTGAGATAACCACGTGCGTTTTAAACAGTCAGTGAATATTATTATTAATCCATATATAAAGTGCAAAAAATTTTAAAATAAGTATTTGACATGGATAATTCAGATTTTGACAGCGATGATAGTTTCCTGGACCCAACATACTTAAATGACGATACAGCAACGTCATCTTCCTCTTTAAAAAAACAAGGTATAAGGATTTAGAAGCAATTACTCGTAAATCACCAACTTCGTAAGTAAATTTTCTTATCGAAAAAGATTAAGCTAATACTATGATTCATCAAATTGAATAATTATCCAACATGCAGTTAAAAAACATTAAAACTTATTCTAGATTTGTAAAGAAGAATTCAAATAAAGCAATCAGTAGAGTGAACTGCATTCTATTTAAACGCTTCTTCAGTATTATAGAAAAGAGAGCGAACACAACGAATTTAAAAGGGTTAAGAGGAATAATAGCCGAATGTAGAATATGTTTTCAAAAAGTAAAAGGTTCATTACGTGTTAGTTCTAACTTTATTCGTCACTTTAGAACTAAACACTCAAGAGAATACGATGAATATAAAAAAAAGAAAATAAGTGGTTATGAAGAAAATGCGTCTAAAAATTTCGACAAACGAGTTTTGATATTTCTAGCCGCTACATTCAGTCCTCTCAGTATTATTGAAACTCCTGAGTTTAGAAATTTATTTAAAGGATTTCCAGTAAAAATAAAAAGTAGACGAATTATGGCGAATATTTTAGAAGAAAACTATGGTTTATGGGTATCAACTACGATGAAAGAGTTGCAAGAAATTTCCTATTTCTGCACTACTGCACGTCAAAGGTAATTTTTTGGTTACACCTGCCACTATATAACACCACACAATTTAGAAAGAAGACACCCTGCATTAGCATGTCGGCGATTTACAGGATCACACACCTATGAAAATATCGCTAAAATGGTGAACCAAATCCACAGAGAGTTTGGAATAGATAATAAGAAAATTGTGCTCTCAATAACGGATAATGGATCCAACTTTTGCAAGGCGTACAAAGAATTCGGCCTACTAAGTTAAATATATTTAAATAGTTATTTCTGGCTTTGTTTATCTAATATTTCTGATTAAATGTACATACATATTGTAGAAACTATATCAACAGAAGACACTGAATCGGACGATGATGTCGATGAGAAGACGGATGAGTTTACTAACAGCAATATAACACTACCTAATCATTTTAGATGTGCAAGTCATACTGTTAACCTTTTAGCATCAACCGATTTTTTGAAAATAATAAAAAAAGGTGAAAAGATAAATTCTTGTCATGAACAAGTTTTTGCTCAGTAAATTTGTATTCCTTACATAATTTTATGTAACGCAAAAGTTTTTAATATTTAAAGCTGTACATATGGAGAAAATGCAACCGGCTGAAAGCAGCAGAAGTTATTCAAAAAGTTTTGTCTTCGGCGTTGAAGACACCAACAGTAACTCGTTGGAATTCACTTTATGATAGAGTAAAATGCTTATTAAAGCACAAAGACAAGCTTTTCAATTTGTGTACAGAGTTACATGTTTCAAAATTTTTTTTTCAAGATATTAGTATTTGGAAAGATATTTAAGTTTAATGGATAGCAAATGCTATCGACTTTTTACAAGGACAGCAGCATATATATTTTGGATATTTTATTGCAGCTATCATATCCTTAAAGGTCAAGCTCCAAATGATTTTGGAGAGTGATAGCCAAGAAGGCATATCTGGAGATCTAGTGAAAGCTTTAGTTCAAAGATTCAACCTTTTTTTAAAGTTTTAAATTTAATTTGTAGTCAAAACTATTTTAACGCAATGTTTATAGGAGCTGAGGAAGCAGAAGTGATATTAATTGCAGGCATGTCTCATCCGGCAGTCAAACTTCGTTTTTTGCCTATCTTGCAGCAAACAGCACCACATTTTGACTATTGACGCATTGACGCAAATGTTTGTTATGAGTGCTTCGTCATATTGTTTGGTAAATGAGGAAACAACTACGCCGGAAATTATAAATGGTACGGGATTTTTAGATTTCGGTGAAATCGATAGTAAGTAAATAAATATTTTTTAAATAAATAATTTCTCAATACTTTCGATGTAAGGATCGTCGAAACTTGATCAAAACGACGGTATACGTAAAGAATAAGATATGTTTTTGTTGGATCCTGATACTAATTTGTGTTCTCTAAACAAATACCCGCTAATAAGGCAAACATTTTTAAAATTTAACACGCCTTTATCTTCTTCTGCTCCAGTTGAGCGGCTATTTTCTTTTAGCGGGATGGTAGACGCTCCTCGGAGAAATAAATTAAGCGATACAAACTTTGAAATGCTTGTTTTGCTAAAACCGAATAATACTACAATGTAAATTTTCACATTGCACTCTTTATCATTTTTAGTTAGCGTTTATTTAATTTATCTTTTAAATAAACTTATTATTAATTAATTTGTTATTATTTTTTATGAAGTATTACTTTCAAGCTATTGTATAAAAAAAACTTAACTTTATCTAAAATGTTATTATATTGTAACAGCCTTATTTATAAAAATTATTAAGGCTTTATAAAGGCTTAATAAGAAAACTTTTTTATGAAAATTTGTTTTAAAAACACCTTATAAGGCCTTAATAACTTTTATAAGCAATGCTGTAAAAATTCTATGCTAAAATAAACTGATTACAAGAAAAAAATTTTCTAATAGTAGTTCAGCTTTATTAGCATTCATTTTGCAAATGTCCCCACTGTTTGTTGTCCTTTCGTTGCTCCAACCTTCTCGGAGTAGTAACCTTACCGTGGTGTGGAGGCTTATGGTTGCAATGACCTAACATTCCATGCCTACACCTTAATTCAAGGTGTATTGCAACCCGCACCTATTGGATGAATTGCAGCCGTGGTACTTAGGCTGTATTATAGCGGAGCCTTCCCGGTACCTGTCCGCCGCGGGAACTGTGGACCCCTCATGCTAGACAGGGTTATGGCATGAGGGTAGGGATGGGCAAATGAAAAATATTTATCGATATATATCGTATCGATATTTTTGAACAGTATCGATATATATTTTTTGAAAACATCGATATTTCCATATATCGATATTTTTGCCTATAAATGTAAAATATTTCAAATCTAAAATAAATACACATACTAACATATCGTGCCATAACCGACAAAAAAAGTTTAAGCGATATAAATTTTGAACAACTATTGAGACCTTTAAGGGGTTTTAAAAAAGAATCCATAAAAAATGTTTAAGCCTTTAGTAATTTTTATACATAATGATGTTAATCATTGATTAATGAATACCCGTGTTTAACACTTCAAAGTTCCTCATTGCGGAATACGAGAAATATCTACTTTGTATCCAAACAATAATATTTGAAGAAATCGCGAACAGCTAACTTAAAACTTAATGAACTCCATGAGTGGAGAAAACCCAAATTGATATTGGTATCGAACAAGGAAATAAATTTATCCATACATCTGTATGTTTAATTTATATTATAAGATAATTTCTAAAAAACCGCATTCATTTAGAATGCACAATTAGTCACTTTAATAAATTTAATACAACGGAAATGTGTGTGTTAAGTTATACGTAACCTTTTCTGACCAGAACGGTCACAGTTTTCCACTAAATTGATAAGTTTTGAATCGTCCATTGTTATATTTCAATACAATTTTATGTTTTTCTAATAAAAATTAAATTTTTTAAATTCTTAAAGCACAATCACAGTTTATTTCGAAATGTTTTTATTTTATTTATGTTGCCACTTACAATTACTTAAGTTTTTTGATTTTCAGAGGTTGAACCGAAAAAGAACAGGGGCCCGTTTCTCAATCCTACAAGTTACAAATTTACAAGTAAATTTGACACAAAACACCAACAATTTTAAAAATTTTTGTTAGCTGATTCGTAACAGAACAGAAAGTAAGAACTAATTCTGTCTTCAAACTTATATCCACACGAACCAAATTTGGCATTTAGCTTAGTTAACAAATAAAATAAACCTGGCTTAGTGGGGCCTTGTTATTATGAAATTTATCTTTTTTTCTTCGCATCACTAGTAGTGATGCCAATATCGTGCAGTTAAAAAGCGGCCAAAATTTGTAGAGCTCTTAAAAATATCGAAAACCGATACTCGTAAATAAGAATCGATATATCGGTTTTTGAAATATCGCCAAAATATATCGATATTTATTTATGTAAATGTCGATATTTCAATATATCGATATTTTTTGCCCATCCCTACATAAAGATAACCAAGACCTTGTTGCTAGTGGGAAATGAAAGGAAAAATCAAGAATAAAAATAAAATAATTAGCGGGAACGTTACTGCTACAGAACTCGCCCATCAAGGGTAACAAGACTCCCTAGATGGGCCAAGTACCAGTAACTGTCGCAGGAGCTCACCTCAACGGCCTAATACGAAACAAAATTCTGGATGCAGGAGCTCACCTCCACGTCCAGTTATTGGAAATAGGGGACATCCTCATATCGCACTTATTTGCAGGATTGGAACACCAATCCTGATCAAGGAGGGACATGCCCCCTCAGTAACACTGACCACTGCACAGCGGGGACAGGCCGCACCTACATCAAGGCCGAATAAGAGGGAAATCAAAGCTATCACACCCCCAGAAAATTTTAACAAACGCAGGAGGACAGTTGGAAACAATATGTCAACATCCGCGTATGTTGGAGTAGGCAATAAAGCTCTAGTTACGCCAACGTGGTCGAAGGGTTGAATGTCGCAATTCTCCCTGAGGACTTCCCACAGGCCTCATTTCAAGTGAGGAACTAACTCAACTTGAGGAGGTCATCGTGAAGTTATTATTATAGGAGGGAGGGACGAAACCTCAATGCGAGGGTATTAACTTTCGTCCAGGTATGTTCATAATAAACTGCAGTAATAAGCAGACTGTGGAGTAGCTCAAGTCAACAGCACCGAGTCCGAGCGCCTGGAAGGGAGTGAAGATACAGGCATACATGGGAGAAGACATCCCGGCATGCCATACTATCACGGTGTATCTTCCCAGTGGTGCCAGTTCAGGGGATTTGTCAAATTGGTGTTTTTTTTCGTGATTTGGGATGAAAATTTCGAATTAGGGATCTGGAGATTTGTTGGGGATGATAAGAATGATTTTTGAATTAAGAAATATGCGTCTGGCAAGTCTAAAAATTTGTGTTACTATTCGCAGTGAATGGTTTTTATTAAAGAAGAAGTATCAAGGCAGATTAACCAATAATAAACACTAACAAAACAAAAACACGCAACAAAATGCAATACGACTTGGTGGAAGCACTTCTTAGAATAAACACACACTTTAAAAATAATTAAATTTGTTGTGACAAATTTAATCCTGCCGGAATGTGGGCGTGCCACCAGCATGCCTTTTGGACCATTGCAGCAGAAACCGCCTACCTCTGCTGATTGGGTGCGATGCTAATTCACACCACACCATCTGGGGGAGCAATAACATCAACAACAGAAGTGAGTGTCTTTTATAGTTCCTATCTAGCAATTATCTAGAAATCTTCAATTTAGGGACCACCCCCACTTTTCTAACGAGTAAGAAAGGAGGTTCTGGATTTGACGATAAGTAGCGCCTATTTGGCGAGTATAGTTAGGACCTGGTGGGTTACGGGCGAACCATCAATGTCGGATCATAGAATTATAAGATTCGATATAGGTGGGAATGCTGTATACGGAAGACCTAAGGGTCAACAGGGCACCTATTCACCAGGTAGAGCTAGCGTATTTATTAGATAAGATTAACGGGACAATAATTGGAGCATATTAATCTAGCTGCCCTTTACCCCATTTATTGGAAATAAAGAGGCACAATGGTGGAGTAAGGAGCTTTCAGAGCTCCGAAAAAAAACGCGCAGGCTGTTTAATAAGGCGAAGCGTACTGGAGACTGGCGAACCTACACCGAAAGTCTAACGGCCAACAATGCCGCAATTCGGACGACGAAGAGAAATAACTTTACAAACTTTTGTCAGCAGTCAGATTACATAAAATCATGGCCAAATCCCATGTGGATTCATCAATAACATTCAAAAGAGCGGATGGGTCCTACAACAGGAGTGAAGGAGAGAAGGCACAGCTGCTACTCTCGACTAATTCCGCGGGAAGTACAGAGGGGCTGACACCATAACCATCTGCAAGACTTAGAGGGAACAAGGAATCCTGTGACGATGTACGAAAACTATGGACCGAACAGCGCATATAATGGGATATTGGAACCTTTCAACCGTACAAGTCTCTAGGGGTGGGTGGTATGCTCCCCATATTTCTCCAGCAGGGGAAAAGGGAGGTAATACCCCACCTAATAAGGTTAACCAGGAGCAGAGCTAAGGTATGCAGCAGGGCAAGGGTGAGCTTTATACGTAAGATAGGTAGGAGGGATATAATACTTCCAAAGTCATTCCGACCCATAAGTTGAACCTCCTTCATTTGTATGTTGAAGGGGCCTTCGACAATACAGAGCACTCTGCCGTTGCATCTGCGCTTAGAAGCAAAGGAGTTGGAAACACCATATCCAAATGGATATGGGAAATTCTTGAGAGTAGGACTGCCGACACCAAAGTTGGGGAGGAATATCTTGCAGTTAAGACGACCAAGGGATGTCACCAAGGCGGTGTAGTGTAGTTGATGAAATATTGCACATGTTAACGCGCAATTTCATAGAATGTGTCAAGCATGTGCTGATGACATCGTTATAATTGATAGAGGTAAATTTGAGGAGACGTTGCGTGATATACTATAATACAGCACGGGCTAAGGATAGTGAAGGAATGGTGTCTATCTGTAGTCTTTCGAAGACTACCATTGTTCTTTCACAAGGAGGAGAACACTTCCACGCTGGCAAAGCATCCGAGTAGACAGCGTGCAAATAGAAAGCTCATAGGAAGACAAATATCTGGGGGTGATATTAGACTCAAAGCTGTTTATTTATTAGAGACGACTGTTGATAAGGGAACAAAAGCACTAATGGTTTGTAGATCTGTTGAAGGAAAAACATGGGGTTGCACACCCAAAATTTTGAGATGGATAATACACCATGATAGTGAGATCTGTCATCACTTATGGTGCTGTTTCATGGTTTGACAGGGTCAGGATGGCTACAACCAGATATTGGTTAGAGAAATTACAAAGACTAGAATGCCTTTGTATAACAGGGGCTATGAGGATGTGTACTACGGCGGCTAGGGAAGTCCTCATTGAACTCACCCCTCTGAATATTGTGATAGAGCTACCTGCCAGACAAAAAGTAATCAGCATCGCGGGGAACAGCACAGACAGGGACTGTCTAATTAGTCAATGGGAGCAATCACCTCTGTCAAGACGATTTCCCCTACTTACGCAACCTTCTGACGTGATGAATAAAGTGTATAACTTCGACAAGAGGTTTGAAATTGTTCTAGCCAAGAAAAGAATGAGGGAGATAGCAGTCCGGTGTTACTTTGGAAATGGCACCATCAATGGTACACTGATGGCTCCAGAACGCCGACAGGTTCTGGTGTGGCAGTCGTAGGGCCAAGGACTAACTACCATGAGCCCTTGGAAAAATCTCCTACCATTGACAGCTGCTACCAAGGGAGAGAAATAGCCATTTGCTCGGATAGTCAGAATGCCATCAAAGCACTCAGCTCATATGAGTTTACCTCTAAGTTAGCTTGAGAATGCCGCATTAAGCTAAATCAGCTTAGCAACATGATCACACTCTGCTGGATTGCTGGACACCCTCGGGTGGCAGGAAATGAAAATACAGACAAAATTTCAAGCAGGGGCTAGTACACCCATGGTCGGACTAGAACCGTTTTTTTGACGGATTGGACAAAATATGGGAAGATATATCGACGGAGATCAAGAGTAATAGGGAACACCTCTGACTCAATCTCCCTGCATTGAGGAATGCAAAGCTAACGATTGAAATGTACAGCCAAAATCGTTTCATAGCTCTCGTGTCCCTGAGTAAAAACAATCTAAGAATGTTCACAGGCTAGCTCGTAGGCCACTGCAGAGTGGAGGCCTTATGTATAAGCAAAAATTGGAATGAAGTTAGCATAAGGGGCAAAATTTATCATGATCTTAAAGAGTTTTGCCATGATACTTCACATTAAAAATCATGCTAGGACTTAGAGGTGGGTTAAAAATAGGTAATACGACCATTTTTAATGTCGAATTAAATGAAGGAACTCGTTAACAACTGATTAAATTTCGTCACTTATGCTAACTTTATGCCAATTTTTGCTTATACATAGGGCCGTGAGAAATCAACTCAACAGACTTGGCATTGAGAGCCTGTGCAGATTCTGTGATTACGTCAATGAAACTAAAGAGCATATTCTGAAGGACTGTGAAGCGATATGCCACAGAACATTTAGCCAGTTGGGCAACCACCTATTGGAGGATTGGGAGCTGCCAACACTAGATCCACTGGCAATATTGAGGTTCATCAGGAGAGTAGGTCTAGATGTGGTGCTCTAGCACCTGGCAAGGGATACAAAAAATCTACTTTGGCCGCAGTGTCCTGTGTTTCCCGTTTAATTCAGTTCATACATTCATTTATTGGTTACTGAAAGGTTTGGGATAATTCACATAAACTTTCTTTCAGTTAGCCGCACACGAAAAAATTTGGTGCAGTTAAATCAAGCGACCGTGTGTGTTCATCTCACCGTTCATCGCCGTTTTTAGAAATTGTTCGAATTATACGAAAAACAATTTTAGTTCTTTCCGCAATTGTATAGTTTTATTTTTATATATTCCCCCCAAGTTTAATTATTCAAATAAAAATATATGAAATAATCATAAGCAAAAAAGTTACAATTATTTTACGTCATATAGTTACCATGTATTTAGCCTACATATAGGGGACCATAGACACATTCTGCTCATGCTCATGCAATAAGCATGTGTTGGTAAATTTTAAATGTTTGTTAATGTATTCGTCACGGAGACAATCAAAATAGTTTTGATTTTGAAATGAACTCATACCAGCAGTATGAACAAAAAAATTATTTTATTCATTTTTCTGATATGTGTTTTTTCAATTTACGCTCTATTGAAAAAATTAAAATAAAACAAAGAAAAAATATGTTTTGAAAAAAAAGTGTGAGGAAAATACGTTTTTTTCTTAATGTCTTGATTCCACCACTAACTTGTTTGTTCTCAAGGGTTCATCGGCAGTAGCTGTAAGCAGTATGTGTCTATGGGCCCCTTATTAAACACTTATATGTAAACTGATAGCTAAAAATAATATAAAAATTACAAAAGAGAAAATAAATTAATTAAAACGCGAATAAAACCGAAATAATGAATAAAAAATGGATTTAATTATCTTCAGGAAGCTGAGGAAGTATGTAAAAAACAAATTGTGGATTTTGCAGTTTGCAAGGTTCACAACTGATCGGAATTTTTTTTTTAGTTGCATAAACTTGCAATCTCAAATGCATATGATTGTAAATTAGGCTATAGTCATATCTCAAAACATTTAGATTTGGAATGTTATTGCAGACAGTGATCTTTGCGCAAATAATTTCAATTCTGCAGTAAAGGAGTAATATGAGGGTGGCGTTGGCTGAAGTAGTTAGCACGTTGACTACAAAAAACCTGTAGCCTGGGTTCGAGCCCGGTCTCCGACAGTCATTAAAAATAACAACACCACGCATTTTTCTGATGTGCATTAGTGTCCTTTGTATCAGTTGTTGTGAGAAAAGTTCTAGTGATGCAGGCATAAGGCACTGGTCACTAAAAACTATACCGACTTCATCTGATAATAATCCTAATGTACATCAGAGCGCCCTCCTTCGTTGTGTAGCAGAATAATTGGTGAAGTAAAATAATCAATAAAATGGCTACTAAACACAGCTTCAAAATTTTATACGCCTCATTTGACACCAGATGGCGCTGCAACACTGCATTATCAAAAATGTGCAAAGAGCAGAGTTGTAAAAGAATGAAGCCTTCCTCTATCCTCTATCTCTTCCTTCACTACCTGTCTTCTCTATCACTATAATTTCCCTATCACCCTCTCTCACTATCTTCTCTTCAATGAACAGGTAACACAAAGGGATCATTGTATTGGACCCAAGTGAGCTGGACTCTAAAATTTCATCCTTCCTTATCAGCAGCCTGCTAACCTAACCTAACCTAAAGGAGTAATATGTTGCATTTTTTATTTAATTGTAGCAATAGCTTTTGAACAACGTATTATGTATATGTATATATTATATGTATATATTTATATTTACTTATAAAATGATTCAAGGCAGTCAACGATCGCTTTTCTTCAGTCTGAGCTTGTTCAGCAGCATTCATTTGTGGATCATTTAAGGGCGCATGTATTGTATTTTTCATCGAAAGTCCATTTCCATTAGCAAGTATACTTTGATTATTAAGGGATTTCGTTGTACCTTTAAAATTAAATTAAAAGAAGTAAACTTTGAGTGTATAAAAACCATCCAAGTACAGTTGTATTAGAGTTTTTCTTTTCCCGGACTTTTTCATTTCCCGGGAAAACAATACAAAATATTTTTTAATTTAATCTGTTTCAACAAAATCCAAATTATAATTCATGAGATCAATTAAGTTATAACATTTTATAAACACATTAGTTAAAAAATAATACCATTTCAATTCTTTATATAATAGAAATGCATAAATACCAATATTATATCACACACTAAATCATAAACAGTCACAAATCAAAAAATTTCAGATGGTGAGTAGTGGCACTGTCCACATGACGCAAGTATGTAACATAAAAACAGGACAAGACTTTATTGCTGAAGAAATTGTTACGGTCGTGAAAGTTTTGTTCAGGTAACTGATTTATAAAAACCACTAAATTTCGATTTGGATTTATAAATTTATTTATATATATTTTTTTAACAAATACAAATTCAAAAAGGGTAGCGTATTTGGGAATTCGAATACAAATATTCGCGCATCACTAATACGTACATACAGTTTAGGAATGTAATAATAAAACCCTAATTTTTGGAGTTTGAGGGCAGTTGGTAAGAAATTTAACAATAGTCTTGCCAATATTTGTGGTACATTCATGTACATTCATTCATTCAGTTCTCGTTGTACCTTCATAGTGAACAGACGTAATAGCGGAACTTTTCTTACATACATACTAAACAAAAAAAATCATATAAAAAATATTGTAGTACATATTTACTTTGATAAATAAGCTTTTTTTGCTTTGCTAATATTTTTACATTTAGAAATAACAAAAAAAAAACCGTAAACAAAAAAACACACAAAATACCCTATATGAGTACCTCAAAGAAAAAAATTGTAAAGTGAGTTCTAACGGCAGAAATGTCTATTTTACTGTGAGTTCTGAAGCTCTTACTGACATCAATAAAAAATCTGATGATAGACTTACTGTGAGTTCTGAAGTTCTTAATAAAAATAAAAAATCTGATGATAAACTTTTTCTAACGGCAAAACCACAGTTTCGTCAGCGATCAACTTCGGTTCGTCCAATGCCAACTAGTAAATCGTTGAAATTACCGTTGCCTAGTACTTCTGCATTTAACTCAGCGATATCATCCGCTTCGGGCTCGTGGTCATGACTTAACCAAGTTATCACTGAAGATAAGAGTAGCCCAAAACCCAAGGTCCAAGTCGTAATAGACAGATACATCACAATTGTAAAGCGCGAGCGAAGCCCAAATTCTACTAAAATTGCATCTGCTGCAAAGATGTCTAGCGATAACAGCGCATCCTCTATTAATCGGCAAAACCGTTTTAAAATATTGCAAGATGACAATGACAAACCCGCTGATTTTGCGAACAAAACCTCCAAGCCGCCACCAATATATTTAAGAGAAAAAAGCTCAAACGCTCTTAATAAAAAATTAATTTCGGTCATTGGTGAGAATAAATTTCACATTGATCCAATAAAGCGTGGTAATATTGATGAAACGAAAATTCAAATTTATGAAGAAAAAGATTTTCGCAAAATGGTTTCTGAATTTAAAAAAAGTAAAACAAATTTCTACACATACCAGCTCAAGAGTGCTAAAGGTCTGCAGATTGTCTTGAAGGGCATAGATTCCTATGTTGCTCCCAAAGAAATAAAAGATGTATCCAATATAATAAATAGGGAGAAGATCCCCCAAACTCTATTTCGAGTTGAACTTGAGCCGATTGATATAAAATTTAGAAAAAATGAGACGCACCCAATTTATAATTTAAAATATCTTTTATACCGAAAAATAACAGTTGAAAAACCATACAAGCGTTCTGGGCCCATACAGTGCCATAATTGTCAAGAATATGGCCACACAAAAACTTACTGCAAATTACCTAGTTTGTGTTATTTGCGGTGAATTGCACGGTACTGTTAGTTGTATTAACCAAAAGATCAAGCAGAATGAAATGCAGTAATTGTGGAGGTAATAACACCGCTAACTACAGAGGTTGTCCTGTGTACTCTTTCGTCAAACAGACTATGAGGCAAAAACCTAAATTAGCCCCAGCCCAATCAGCAAACGCTTTAACCGCCAGTATTGCGCAAGTGAGCCAACCAGTTACTTCCCGTGTATCGTATGCCGATGCTGCTAAGACAAATTCTATTAATACACAAAATGTTTCACCACCAAATAATTCAACAAATACAAACTCGAAACTTTAATTTCAATCGCCTTGAAGCTACTATTGATAATTTGGTGCAAACTATAAATAATCTTACAACAAATATGACTAGCATGATGCAAGAAATGCTGCGAATGCAGAATACTCTGCTTCAAGCTTTAGTTAACAAACCATTAACACGTTAAAAGCATTTTTTTGGAACGCAAACGGCATTCGCCAACATAAAAATGAACTTGAGCACTTCCTCATGGAAAAAATATTGATATATTGTTGGTCTCTGAGACTCATTTGACTTCGAGAAGTTTCTTTAAAGTAAATGGTTACACTATATATGATACAAAGGACCCGAGAGGAAGAGCATGCGGTGGATCAGCAATTCTAATAGAGTCGAGACTCAGGCACTACATTCTTGACAACATTTGTGAAAAACATCTACAAGCAACAAATATTGGCATTGAAAATTTTTGTACAAATATCGTGATCAATACGAAAACTTCTACAAATCTCTTGGAACTTGTTTTGTAGCAGCTGGCGACTACAATGCAAAACATACGTTCTGGGGTTCACGTCTTATTACACCTAGAGGTCGTGCGTTGTTCAACACAATTTCAAAAATGGGTTTGGACGTCATTTTGAGTGGGGAGCCCACTTATTGGCCTACTGACATACAAAAAATTCCAGATATTATAGATTTTTGTTTCATGAAAAATATCTCTAGGGAATTATTTCAAGTTGAAGCTTCTCTAGATATCTTGTCCGACCACTCTCCCACGTTCGTTACAATTTGTAGCCCATTAAGAAGTGACTTACCTCATCCTTATGTGAAGATGATAAATTGTGTTAATTGGCTGGGATTCAAAAAATATCTTAGTAGTCATTGCACGGAAAATATTACGCTAAGAACACCCGATAACATTGAATCTAACATTACCAACCTTAATTAAAATATAACACAGGCTGCTGAACATGCCACTACCTCCCATCCGCAGACTGGGTTTAATAGAATTTATTCTACGGATATTGAAGGTCTCGTGTGTGAAAAAAGAAGAGCTAGAAGGGAATGGCAACAGCACAGATCACCTCAAGATAAAACTAGATTTAAAGAGTGCACTAAACGACTCCAAGAGTTGCTTGCATATGAAAAAACTGCATCTCTTAAAAATTATCTGGAAGGTCTTGATGTCACACCAGCATCTAATTACTCTTTGTGGCGCGCTGCTAGAAAGCTTAAAACACCCGTCGAGTTTAAACCACCTCTGCGCACATCTACCGGAGATTAAGCAAGAAGCGACTCTGAAAAAGGTAAAATATTTGTTGAGCATTTAAAATCAGTATTTACCACAAACACATGTTGTGCCCCCGTATTCCGTAAGTCGCTAAAGCTAAATTTGATCGCTAAAATGCTAAACAAATAGAAAATTAAAAATTTTTTCCTATGACATAAAACAATCAAATTTCGGCGAATTACATTTTTAAGCCATTGCCTGATTTATTAATAGACATTTGAAAATTGTATTCGTAGCCGAAAATCGAGAAATCGACTTTATTAGCTTTAGCAAGTTACGGAATACGGGGGCTGGTGCTGTTGATTTGCCGAGTGTAGTTGCTCTACCCCCTCGACCCATAAAATTTAAGACGCGTGATGTACAAAAAGTAATTGCAGAACGCAACCCGAAAAAGGTTCCGGGTATTGATGAAATTAGTAACCAGATGCTGATGAAGTTGCCTCGTATTGCTATTAGAATCCTGTTATTCATTTTTAATGCAATTTTACGACTGGAGTATTATCCAAACAGCTGGAAGCTTGCCAAGGTTAAAATGATTCCAAAGCCGGGCAAAGATCTTACCAAGGCTGGATCATATAGGCCAATAAGTTTACTGTCAACAATTTCAAAGTTCTTTGAAAAGTTACTCATGATAACATTGTCCAAAATTCTAACTGATAATGAGTGCATACCGGACCATCAATTTGAATTTTGAACAAACTCATAGATTGGTTAAATTTATAAGAAAAACTTTTGAAGAAAAGAAGTATTGCTCTGCGCTGTTTATTGACATTTCTCAAGCATTTGATAAAGTGTGGCATGAAGGCCTAGTTTTAAAATTAAGGAATTACCTTGTCGCTGGCTGCGACCGCAGTTTTGTAAAGGGCGAATTTAACAACACCAAAAACACTATAACAATTTCTTTAAATTACGGTGCGTTTATTTCTATAAAAAAAAGTACATAAAATTACTTAAATATATGTTAATGTTTCTAATGAACTTACCGCAGTGCTTTTCCTTTACAAACTAACAGTTTGGTTAAAATATTTTGTTGGACAACTATTCATTTATGTACGTACATTTTTTGCAATTTTTCTTGTGTTATATACATACATATGTACATTCAAACCAACGGGATAACTCAACGAAACTTAGCACTGCAGTGAGATCAATGTATAAAACAACAACAAATTGTACATAAGCATAACAAGAATTTAAGTATACAACACAAATAAGAATACATTAAGGTAATTCACATTGTGTGATACAATACAATTCAAAAGGTAAATCATATTAAATAAATCAAATTAGATATGCAAATAAATCGAGCCAAAGATTAAATTAACAGAATTATATATTTTTTAGAGCCATTCAGCGACAACCTACCAATCAACATTCTAAATCTTTTGGAAAGTTACATTATTGCCCGGAAGTTCACTGTTGTGGAAGGAGATTTTATGAGTACGCCTGAAATAATCTCATCCGGTGTGCAACAGGGGAGTATGCTGGGGCCAGTTCTGTATTTGATTTATACTTGTGATATGCCATTGAGCAGTAATATTCACATATCTACATTTGCCGATGATACAGCCTGCCTTAGTATGCACGAAAACCCTCAAGAGGCTTCCCGATACCTTCAGCAACATATTGAGCTATAACCGCTAAAAAAGCTTAAGCGACACATTTTTTGGACTTCGTTTTTTTTTTTTTGTCAATATTATGTCGCTTAAGCTATTTTGGCGGTTATGGCACGATATTACCCAGCTAGAACTATGGTTAAACTTATGGCGAATAAAGGTAATCGAACAGAAGTGTGCTCAGGTAACATTTACCCTACGAAAAGATACTTGTTCCCCCTTAGAATCAATAATAAAATTGTTCCTCAACATTTACATGTGATATACCTTGGTATACACCTTGATAGAAGGCTTACATGGAACCACTACATTGACTTTAAGCTAACACAAATGAAACTAAAATTAACTCAGATATATTGGCTGATTGGTAGAAATTCATCCCTCAGTCTAGATTGCAAACTTTTGATATACAGTATTTTTCGGTTAATTGCACATCAAAATTTGCACAATTTTTTGTTCAATTAACCGGGGAACCAATTAGCCGATACCCGCTTAATTGAACAAATCGTTCAATTACAAGAATCCCGTTTAATTGAACAGTTTGTTCAATTAAACGAACTACTAATGAATTAAAAGAAATCGCATATGTGCACTTTAAGTTTTTCAAAATAATTTTTTTTACCTTAAACAATAAAAATGCAAGTAACAGGAAAAAATGTACATATGTACATATATGTGTATACGCAGGTACATATTTATTATTGTAGGTACATATGTACTATTAAATGCACTATTTATGTGCACATTAGTTTTACAAAAAAATAAAATTTATAAACTAAAAAACAATTCATATATTGGTTTTACAAAAAAAAGCATAAACTTAAAGAATAAAAACAATCCATATGCATATACATACAGCTCTTCCATTCACGTAAGTATTAAAATATTACATAGTGCTTAAAAAATAAAAAAAGGAACAAATAAATTCATGTTGTACATATTCACACTTTTCGAGATCATTGTGCAAAAATGCCAGATTATTTTTCAATAATAATGCAATTAACCGGGTAAAAGTAAGAGGAAATTCATTTTTGATGACATGAATTTTGAACCAATTAAGCGGGAAAATCAATTAACCGGGTTCAATTATCCGAGGAAATTTACATGTGTTTTCGTATGCAATATTTTTTTGCCCGATTATGTGGTTCAATTAAGCGTGGAAACCAATTAACCGTAGGGTCAATTAACCGAAAAATACTGTATAAGTCGCTTTAAAAACCTATATGGTGCTATGGAATTCAACTATGGGGCACTGCTTCAGCTTCCAATGTCGAGAGAATCCAACGAAGGCAAAACAAAATTTTACGGTTAATAACATCGGCTCCATGGTATATAAAAAATTTAAATATACATCGTGATTTAAATATGCCACTAGTGACTGACGAAATTGCTAAATACGCAGGCAAATATTTAACAAAACTTGAGTCACATCCTAATCCGCTTGCTCGTAATATTATGAACTCTACTGGACACATCCGCCTAAAAAGGAGGGACACAAGGACTCTTAATCGCAACACTCCAGAAGTAAATGCTTGAAAATTCTTTTGTTTTTGCTTATCACGACTTATGTATTATTAATAAATATCACTAAGTTTATGTTAGACACTGGTCGGGCATAATTAATTATATTTAAATTTAAGATTTGAATACTTATTGTTAGTTTATATTTGAAAATACAATAAATAAATATATGTATTAAAAAAAATATTTGACTGTTTTGCAGGACAACACTTTTAAGCGTTCAAGTTGATTTTCAGAAATTTATTTCTGAAATTAGATGTAAATTGGAAAATTCTCTGTTAATCTTTATTATTTTATACAAACATCGTTCTACACACTGTAAATAATACGTTTAAGTTGAAATATACCAAAGTATAAGCTAAATTAAGCTATTATTCCAAATGAGATAGAAGTCTTAAAAAGATAAGCCGCATTTAATTTTGCTATAACTTCTTGAAAAATCGCACAAATTAATTTAAATTTTTACCAGGGATACTTTCAAATATGCAGATTACGGATCTACCATTAACTCAGAATTAGATTATCTCGACTTAAGCACATTTTCCTTTTCGCCACAGATTAGCCACGAAATTAAATAACACTGGATACTATTGCTTAGTTATAGTTAAATACCCGAAATATTCGTTCTTAATAATAAGAAAATGGCTTCCATTCAATGAGAAAAAATTGCAGGCACATCCTCCCTAGACGCTTGGCCTTAGTACTAATGAAATTCTGTGGGCGTATGTGGAGAAAACATTGCGCAAGCTGTAGATTAGGGGCAAAAATTAACTCAAAACTGCTCTCCAGGGCATATGGGAGCATATACCTCCCAAAATGACCAAAAACCCAGTTCATTCTATGCGAATAATCTATTAGATGCTAGACGTGGCCACATTTAGTACCAATTTTTAGTGTATTCCTAGTTTCATAGCTCCTTCCTGAAAGAAAAGTTAGTGTACAAGTTTTTTTTTTGCCCTTGAAAATAGTGTTATTTCATGCTGGGTTATTTTTTTAATTATTAAAATAAATTTCTTAATAAAATGAATGATCTTCATAGAAAGCTGAACAATTTGTCTTGAAATTGCTTTTGGTTTTAGCTTAAAATCTTACAAGGCAACAGAGATACTTTGATTAGAAGATCGGACCGTTTGCTGTACAAGTTTTTTCTTTGCTTACTGTATGTACACTACAGCGTCTCGCCCATTTTGTGTCATGGAGGCCAATATTTTTGCTCTTAGGTCCATTGACTTCAAGTGTACCGTTCTAGTACTTAGCCCCCAAATCTCATTTCCTACTACCCTAATGTGACACCCTAATGTTAGAAATTTATAGCTCGCGAAAAGTCATAAAACTTTTGCTAAGAAAGTATTTCGATAATTACAGCAGAACTATTTAAAAAATGCTTTTATAAATTCATTGATGCAGACAGTAGAGGTCAGCTTTTTAAATTTGTCATAGCTTCAGTATTTAAATTCAGATATTAAAATATAATATATCGATGAGTTTGTCTGTGGCAGGCCATTTTTTTTTAATTAAAAAGTCTTTGACTTCAAGTACGTCTATAGTATCAACCCATCATATCTCAACTTATACAAAAAAAAATTAAAAGTATATGCGCCTTTCTGGTTCCTTGTGAAAAGCAAACCACTGGCAATTCACGGAATTCGAAACATTTTCCAATACATAGCATGGATTCGTCAGTTGCCGGAAGACGTTCAACAGACCCTCCGTCCCGTTATTCAAAATAACTAGTACTTTTTCCACCATGAGAATGTTTTATTATCGATGATAACAGACGAAGATGCGATAGTGCGTTCAGATGGCTATACTAAAATTTTATTAGCCCGTAATAATGCAACTGGATGCATTCGTCAAATGTCGTCGGTCCACAAGTTGTTAATTTTATAAACTTCGAAAATGACTCATACTTCGATATGATCAATTGGAATAAATACGAATTGACAGAGCCGCTATGCTTGCAAATCTAACTATACTCAAGAGCATCTGGAAGCACTAAACAAAAATATCTTCATTTCATAGTTTTCTTTGCTAATCCTAATTATTTTCACAGCTTATCCATCTCATTCTCAAAACACAGAGCGTTTTGTTCATGTAGTACATGAATCTGCCATCGCGGTCAACTACGAACAACGCATAGGCTACATTTTTTCTAAACTCAAGTTGAATCACGTCGAGATATGATCGAATAAAATTTTTATTATTTTACTTTGATTTTTCTTGCTTGTTCCTTGTTGTATAATTTGAGGTATGATGTAAAGTTTACTTGAGGTCAAAGACTTTTGAATTAAAAACAAGTAAGAGTGCTATATTCGGCTGTGCCGAATCTTACATACCCTTTACCAACGTACGTACATATACATATATAGTATACAGACACATACATACATACTTGTTTTGTGAAAATATTAATCACTTTTTTCTCTGAAGCAATTAATAGTAAGTGACCTTTCAGTATTTTTCATTAAAGAATTTGATTTCATTATTTTATTTTCGATATTAGCAATAGTTCAATATTTTACTCTACACTCTGTAGTTAAGATATATTTTACATTCACTCGTATTTCAGTCAACATTGACGTCACGCCAATACAATACAAAAAAATTGGGGCTTGTTTACTCGCCCTCGAGATGTTCAAAAATTGTGCTGCTATTTAAAAACTCTAAAATATTCTTAGTATTGCACCTCCATATCAAGTAAACTAACTTGTTTTATATTTTCCCGCATTTAATAATCATTGATGTTGCAAAACTGCTTAGTGTCTTGATTTAAAGTTCACATTGCCGGTGGTATACATCGTGGTATTATGTAAACGTTTTATTCCTATAGGTTTTTTTTTTAAATTTGTTCAGCAGAAAGGAAAGGTATCAGGAAAATGAAACTGAACATGTCCTTTTTTTTAATAAAGAGAAGTAAAACTCAGGCAATTAATGCCTACTACTATTACTAGGTGTTACCTTCTTTAGGAAAGGGATAGTGAGAGAGAAGACAGGTGGTGAAGGAAGAGATAGAGGAAAGCTTCATTCTGTTACAACTCTGCTTTTTGCACGTTTTTAATAATGCAGTGTTGCAGCGCCTCTCTGATGTTATATGAGGAGTATTATTTTTTTTTTTGAAGCTGTGTCTTGTAGCCATTTTATTGATTATTTTACTTCGCCGATGATTTTGCTACACAACGAAGGAGGGCGCTCTGATGTTACACTAGGATTAGTATCTGCTGCAGTCGGTATAGTTCAGTGACCAGTGACTATGCCTTCATCACTTGAACTTTCCAACAACAACTGATACAAAGGGGCACTAATGCTCATCAGAAAAATGCGTGGTGTCGTTATTTAATGACTGTTGGATATAGGGGTTGAACCCAGGACCTTCGGTTTTGTAGTCAACGTGCTAACTACTTCAGCCAACGCCACAAATTTTATTTTGATCTCTATTTACTAAAAATTAATAGTTATTGTGGTGAGAGCACAATAAGCACAAACCGTCGTTTATACTTCAATTAGTTTAGATATCCATAAAAAAATTAACCATGTATAAAAAATCTTGAGTAATGATTTTCCTAAAACATAAAATCTGTTTAACTGAAAAAAATATATTTTTGGTTACTTTTTTTACCGAAACTTTTTTCAATCTCCAACCTTGGAACCATATTTCTGAGTTTCTTAATACTAATTTATTTCTTTATAAAATATAGAATGTATGTAATTACCAAAGAAATAATTAGTTTTATATACCAGAAAAAATTTCACTTTTCCAGCTCTGGAGCTATGTCTTTTATTTTTCTAATTTCTATGCCAAACTATTTCATTCTAAGGCCCAATTCATACGAGGATTTAAAAATCTTGTTTTATTTTTGATTCTCTTTAAAAGTTGCTTCCAAAAACATTTTACATTCAAACGATGATTTTTTCCATGTTTCTAGTTTTGATTTTTTTTCTTCCAAAAATTGTATCATTATTAGATTTAAAAAAAAAATCGTTTTTTTTCCTACATGTTAAAAAATTTGTTTTGTAAACCTTTTGTAAAACCAAAATTATTTCTTCTGAATATTAGGAGCTACAGTAGGTAACATAAAACTTGACATATGTATGTATATATGTAATTGTTTTGTATTAAATTATTCAAAGTGACTACTTCTGCCTTTGAAATTAATGCATACTTTTCTACAGTTTTTCAGAAATTATCTTATAATACAAATATAACATATATTTATATTTTCTCCAATCATGGAGTTTATTAAGATTTAAGTTAAATAGTTGTAAGTAATATCCTTAATTATTAAATCATTGTTTAATGGATGCTCATTTCTTATTTCCTGGGGTGCTTGCCATTAGAAGAATAAAGGGAAGATCCTATCCAAATACAGGCACTGCGACACCAAAATAATTAGATAAGTCTTTGTAATTACGAGCAAAAATATATTAGTTATTTTTACATTTATGCACAAAAAATGCAATATTAGAATACAAAATACCTACATTTTGGCCAAAATAAAATATTTTTCCGATATTCCCTATGCTCCTATATAAGCGACAAAAATACCTACTGTTTTCTATTAAAAAAAAAGCTGTTGTCACATTCAATGAAAAAATAAAATAAAGCAACATACCAAAAATTAAAATATGTGTTAAGAAAATTTGAAAAAAAAACTCGGAGAACGGAAAATGTGATTTTTTTTCTATCCCTTTTGCTTTTCTATACAGTTCGCCTACAAACTACAAAAATCGTGTTTCAAAAAATCATTGAAAAATCAACGTGTGAATTAGGGCTAAGTCATAAAGTATATAAGACTTGTAAACAAAAAAAAACTAACTTCACCTAATTACTTTTGTAAAAAGAAAACAATAAATTTAGCAACCCTGAAATCAACCTTTTAGATTTTTCTGATTTAAAAAATTAATAAAGTGTGTTAAGTGAACAAAGAATTAAAAAAAATCAATTTTATACTTTAATATTTAAAAAAAAATCAAAGTTTCCATCTTTGGAGATGTAATTTTCATTTTTCAAATTTTATACGCCAAACTTTTCTTTCAGAAGCATAAACTATATTCAATTTATAAAGGAAAAGAAAAAAATTTTAGAACTATTTAATTTTACATAAAACAAAAAGTGTAAGTTTTCCAACCCTGGAATCATAGGATTTTTCTAAGGCCCAATTCATACGAGGATTTAAAAATCTTGTTTTATTTTAAATTCTCTTTAAAAGTTGCTTCCAAAAACATTGTACATTCATACGATGATTTTTTCCATGTTTCTAGGTTTGATTTTTTTTTGCCTTAAAAAATGGTATCAGTGTTGCCAGTAGATTTTAAAAATTCCATTTCCCCTACATGTTAAAAAATGTTCCCATACGAAAATCTACAAATTTCATTAATTTTAATTTAAAAAGAGATTAATTAAAAACATTTAAGTAATTATTTTGACATACATATGTAGTTCTTGTGTATTAAATTATTTAAAGTGACTACTTCTGCGTTCGAAATTAATGAATACTTCTCTACAGATTTTCAGAAATTATCTTATATATAATACAAATTTAACATAAAGCTGTATTTGAGATTTCTCCATTAATAGATGTAAGTGTAATTTCTTTAATTATTAAATCATTGTTTAATTGATGCCCATATTCTATTTCCTGAGGTGCCTGCCATTAGATAAAAGTCTGTGTAATTTCGAGCAAAAACAAATTTTGAAACGGTTTATGAGCAAAAATATATTTTAATTGTAGTTCTTTTGTTATTTATATAGAAAAAATGCAATCTGAGTATAAAAAATACCTACGTTTTGTCAAAGTATTATTAATACTTATAAATAAAGAAACGTTTTGGCAAAAATAAAATATTTGTCCGATATTCCCTAAACTCCTATATTTGCGACAAAATAACCTACAGGTAACACTGTTTTCTATTATAAAAAGCTGTTGTCGCATTGAATGAAAAAATAAAATAAAGCAACAACCAAAAATTAAAATATGTGTAAAGAAAATTTGAAAAAAAAAACTCGGAAAACGGAAAATGTGATTTTTTTTCTACCCCCTTTGCTTTTCTATACCGTTCGCCTACAAACTACAAAAATCGTGTTTCAAAAAATCATTGAAAAATCAAGGTGTGAATTAGGTGTAATTCCTTATGCCAATCTAGTTCTTTAAAAAATACATAAAATATGTTAAGTGAACAAAGCAAAAAGGAAAAAAAGAAAAAACTTAGTTTTATTTAGTTACTCTATTATCAAAAAAAGTTCAAAGTTTCCATCTCTGGAGCCTAGGTTTTCCTTTTTATAATTTTATAGACCAATTTTTTCTTTCAGAAGCATAAAATATATTTAATTTATGAAGGAAAAATGAATTATTTAGACCTATTTAATTTTACATAACACAAAAAGTGTAAGTTTTCCAACCCTGGAGTCATAATTTTGGATTTTTCTGATTATTGATAAAAAATCTAGTTTTTTAAAATATATAAGTGAACGAAGCAAAAACGAAATAAAATAAACTTACGTTTCATTTAATTCCTTTAATATTAAAAAATTCAGTAAAGTGCGACTTTGACTCGGTTCCGTACATTCGGTTCTGAGCATTTTTTGCTTTTTTGAAGTTTTTTCAGTTTTGCCGCTTTTTTTCTCATTTTGGCGATTTTTTCTGTTTTTTCGGCTTTTTTCATTTTGGGGATTTTTTTCTGTTTTGTTTATTTTCATTTTGAAGAATTTTTTCATTTCGGCGATTCTTTTTCCATTTTAACGATTTTTTCCTATTTTGGGGCTTTTTTTATTTTGGATTGGATTTTTTTTCATTTTGGCGATTTTTTCCTATTTTGGGGTTTTTTTCATTTTGGCGATTTTTATTTCATTTTGGCGATTATTCCTGTTTTTGGGATTTGGTTGGCGATTTTTTGTGTTTTTTGAGGTTTTTTTCATTTTGGCGATTTTTTTCATTTTGGCGACTTTTTTCTGTTTTAGGGCTTTTTTCATTTAACGATTTTTTCCTTTTAGCGATTCTTTTGTTTTTGGGGCTTTTTTTCATTTTGAAGATTTTTTTCATTTTGGCGATTTTTTTTCATTTTGGCAATTTTTTCCTGTTTTTGGGTTTTTCATTTTGGCGATTTTTTTCTGTTTTTTTCATTTTGGCGATTTTTAATTCATTTTGACGATTTTTTTTCCTGTTTTTGGGGTTTTTTTCATTTTGGCGATTTTTTTTAATTTGGCGATTTTTTTCTGTTTTTGGGGCTTTTTTTATTTAGGAGATTTTTTTCATTATGGCGATTTTTTTTAATTTGGCAATTTTTTCCTGTTTTGGGGTTTTTTTAGTTTTGGCGATTTTTTTTCATTTTGGCGATTTTTTCCTGTTTTTTTTTATTTTGGCGATTTTTTCTGTATTTTGGGGTTTTTTCATTTTGCCGATTTTTTCCTGTTTTGGGGTTTTTTTCAATTTGGCGATATTTTTTCTGTTTTTGGGGCTTTTTTTTATTTTAGAGATTTTTTTCATTTTGGCGATTTTTTTCATTTTGGCGATTTTTTTCCTGTTTTTGGGTTTTTTTATTTTGGAGATTTTTTCATTTTGGCGATTTTTTTTAATTTGGCGATTTTTTTCTGTTTTTGGGGCTTTTTTATTTTGGAGATTTTTTCATTTTGGCGACTTTTTCCTGTTTTTGGCGATTTTTGTTTAAATATTTGCGATTTTTTCCTACTTTGGAGATTTTTTTCATGTTGGCGATTTTTTTTCATTTTGGCGATTTTTTCCTATTTTGGGGTTTTTTTCATTTTGGCGATTGTTTTTCATTTTGGCGATTTTTTTCTGTTTTTAGGGTTTTTTTATTTTGGAGATTTTTTTCATTTTGGTGATTTTTTTTGATTTGGCGATTTTTTTCTGTTTTTGGGGCTTTTTTTCCTGTTGTTTGAGTTCATGTAAAATTTCCTACAGGGTATGTTGCGAACAAAAACAACAGCAAACAACAACCTTTTATTGCAGGCAGCAGAAATTTAAATTCAAATTAATAATACAAAAAATTTATGACTATTCACCGCTTATTACTACACTCATTACAAATCTATACAAAAAAAATGTTGCTTTGCGTACCGACAATTGTTTAATGTTATATTTGTAAACTTATTCAATTTATTTTTGTTTGAAACAATTTAATGACTTATATTGTGAGAGTTGAAAAGTGAAGATCAATAGAATTGCATTTTGAATTAAATCAATTCTTTTTAAGTATTTGGTTTTTCTACATCGGTAGAAAAGGGTTTATGGAAACATTTTGCTTTGTGCCAGGAAAAAGCTTCTGGCTCATCCACCTGTTTTTTGGCGATTTTTTTTTTAATTTTTGCGATTTTTTCCTACTTTGGGGGTTTTTTCATTTTGGCGATTTTTTCATTTGGGCGATTTTATTTCATTTTGGCGATTATTTTTCATTTTGGGGATTTTTTTTCATTTTGGTGATTTTCTTTCATTTTAGCGATTTTTTTCGTTTTAGCAATTTTTCTTATTATTATTCGCGATTTATTTTTGTCTTAGACATTTTTTATTGTAATTTGGTGCTTTTTTTCGTTTTGGCGATTTTTCTTTTTGTTTTTGGCGATTTTTTTCGGTTTAGCGATTTTATAATTTTTTGATTTTTTTAGTTTTACCGTTTTTGAAAATTTCAAGAGTTTTGCTCTTACGGTTCCAAGATACAGCAAGTTATCAAAATTGCATAGTCGAAATTGCATTTACTGATGGAACACCTTTTAATTTAAATTTTTTGAAATTTTAGTGTTAATTTTTGTAGTCTGTATAAAAATACACTAACCTTACAAATTTCAAGTGCATATATGTACATACATACAATTGTATGTAGTATATTACATGGGATTTTTTTTGCCGATTTTTTCTCATTTTGGCGATTTTTTCTGTTTTTTTTCGGCTTTTTTCATTTTGGGGATTCTTTTTCCATTTTAGCGATTTTTTCCTTTTTTTGGGGGGGTTTTTTAATTTTGGCGATTTTTTTTCAATTTGGCGATTTTTTTTCTGTTTTTTTGTGCTTTTTTTTATTTTGGAGATTTTTTCATTTTTGGCGATTTTTTTCTGTTTTTTTATTTTGGAGATTTTTTTCATTTTGGCGATTTTTTCCTATTTTGGGGTTTTTTTTCATTTGGCGATTTTTTTCTGTTTTTGGGGCTTTTTTTATTTAGGAGATTTTTTTCATTTTGGCGATTTTTTCCTGTTTTTTGGCGATTTTTTTTTAATTTTTGCGATTTTTTCCTACTTTGAAGGTTTTTTCATTTTGGCAATTTTTTTTTCATTTTGGCGTTTTTTCATTTTAGCGATTTTTTTTTAATTTTGGCGATTTTTTTTTTCTGTTTTTGGAGCTTTTCTTATTTTAGATTTTTTTTTGGCGATTTTTTTCATTTTGGCGATTTTTTTCCTGTTTTTGGGGCTTTTTTAATTTTGGCGATTTTTTTGTTTTTTGGGTTTTTTTTCATTTTGGCGATTTTTTCCTGTTTTGGGGTTTTTTGTTCATTTTTGGCGATTTTTTTCTGTTTTTGAATCTTTTTTTTCATTTTGGAGATTTTTTCATTTTGGCGATTTTTTTTTCATTTTGGCGATTTTTTCCTGTTTTTGGGTTTTTTTCCTTTTTGGCGATTTTTTTCTGTTTTTTGGGGTTTTTTCATTTTGGCGATTTTATTTCATTTTGGCGATTCTTTTTCATTATGGGGATTTTTTTCATTTTGGGGATTTTCTTTCATTTTGGCGATTTTTTTTATTTTTAGCAATTTTTCTTATTATTATTCGCGATTTATTTTTGTCTTAGACATTTTTTTTCTTGTAATTTGGTGCTTTTTTTCGTTTTGGCGATTTTTGTTTTTGGCGATTTTTTTCGGTTTGGCATTTTAATTTTTTGATTTCTTAGTTTTACCGTTTTTGAAAGTTTCAAGAGTTTTGCTCTTACGGTTTCCAAGATACAGCAAGTTATCAAAATTGCATAGTCAAAATTGCATTAACTCATGGAACACCCTTTAATTTAAATTTTTTTAAATTTTAGTGTTAATTTTTGTAGTCTGTATAAAAATACACTAACCTTACAAATTTAAAGTGTATATACATACATAGATACAATTGTATGTATATTACATGGGATTTTAAAATTTTTCGTTGCTCGTTTTGGAACACCCTTTAATTTCCAATTCTCATGTATTTGTTGTTGTAGCGGCCAAAGGTCTACACACTGTATCCAAATTTCAGGATCTCTAGCTCTTACGGTTCTCGAGAAAATACTAATATAGTTTTAGACATAGTTAATTTTACATAACACAAAAAGTTAAAGCTTTCCAACCCTGGAAACGTCTTTTTAATTTTTTTTATATTTTTTTAATTTAAAATACCAATTTTAGTCGTACTGAAGTGTAAAATATGTTTATTTATTAAAAAAAATAAAAATTTGTTTTCGGTAGTTACTTTTATATGGCAAAATAAAGTTAAATTTTCCAGCTCTGCAATTGTCTGCTCGATTTTGCTGAATTTCAATAACAATCTATTTTGGAAAATTTCTGACACACCAGTCCAAGAACGAGCTTCGAAGGGAGCTTCGGAAAATCGATTTCACGTACAGACAGACGGACAGACGAACATCGCTTATTCGTCTTCCCTATGCATAAGTATCCAGAATATATATATTTTATGGGTCGCTTATTGATATTATAGAAATTACAAACGGAATGACAAACCTATATATACCCGTTTACCCTTTTTTTTGGTAAATGGTATAAAAATTGGTCTGCCAGAGACAAACTCATCGATATATTATACTTTTATATCTGAATGTAAATACTGAATTGGGGGCTAAGTACTATAACGGTACTGTAGTGTACTGTATGCACTGTATCATAATATAATTGCATTGCAACACACTTGATTAAATTTAATTGACACACTTTTGTTTTCATTACAAAATTATGTTATTATAGATGGTCAGCAAAAGTAAAGACATAAAGAAACACAAAAATAGTAAAATGTAAAATAGTATTTAAGTAGAGTTAAACATTCAATAAATCAGACTTTAATTTGTGAACATAAACTGGCAATAACTTGTCTTGTTTCTTATTAAATTCTCAAAAAACTTTTGGCACCTCTTTTGAGCGCCTAATGATAAGATGGACTCCCTGACAGCTGTATAAAATAACTAAAGGACTATGGGCCACACACTCACACTCTCACTACTACACGCTACGACCACAACATTTATTATTAACACATTACATGGCGATCCTGCCTTCAACCTTTACACACCATTCAACGTTACATGACGATCCTGCCATCACACATCCTTCCTTCAACCTTTACAGTACAGTTGAGGTCAATGGATCTAAGAGCAAAATTATTGGCCTCTCTGAGACAAAAAAATTAGCTATATCAAACTTTAAGATCGGACTGTAAATATGGAAGATATAACGAAAAAACTAAAAAGCAACCCCTACGTTCGGCAAAAAATAATCAATTTTTTTTTTTGAAATGTCCTTGGAACAATACTTTATATTCGCTGGTGTACGGAGAACTTTTTTTTGTGATACGGTCTAATGTACACTCTCATGTAAATTAAAAACGAACTCCAGCTTCATAGGAACTCTGTCTCATTGACGTAGTCCCTAAAAACGTTTGCAGTCAATACCTCTAAGGTGGGTAATGTCCGGTAAGGTGTCATCCCAAAAATAACGGGACAATGGCAAAAAAGTGCTCCATTTTCCCGGTGTCTTCCATGCATGCCCTGCATTCATTGTTATCTGTGGCTCTAATCGGGTACAAGTGCCCTGGTAAGTTAGTGTGTCCTTAAGACGAAGGTCAACTTTCCTACCTCGGGCTTGTTTAGTTTCAACAGCCAACTAGTTGTCTTCTTCTTGGTGGCGTTATAGACATACCCACAGTATCACTATTCCATCGTGTCCTCTAGGACGATTCGCCTAATTGTGTAACTCAATCTTTGCTGCCTTGAAAGCCTTTGCATTAATAATACCCCTTTAAGACACAGAAAGTTTACTTTGCAAAGTTTTAATTCAGCTGTGGGAAAGACAGAGGAAGAAATACTATCTATTTCTGTCTTTCTCCCAGCTGAATTAAGACTTTGCAAAGTAAACTTTCCGTGTCTAAAAGTAGTATAAGAATTACAGTCTGTACAGTTTTGTCCTTTCGCCAGTATATTACCACGCTCATTTCGGCTAACGCTATAGTGGGTGGTGATGATTGCTTTATTATTTTATATGTACACTAGCTGACCCCGGTCCGCGATGCTGGCCCTAAGCAAACATTAGTGTTGTATATGGCATTGGTGGTACAATATGAAAATTGGATTTTGCCCACGAATAAACTAAATATTGCGCCATCTGCCGTACGAACTTCAAAATACACAGAATCACTCCTCACGCCCCATAGATCATGTATATAAAGTTTGGTCTAAATCGGTGCAGTAGTTCTTGAGTTACGGTGCAAAAACACAAAAATAATAAATGCTGCGCCATCTGTCGGACGAACTTCAAACTACACAGACACACTCTTCACGCCCCATAGAGCATGTATACAAAGTTTGGTCTAAATCGGTGCAGCAGTTCTTGAGTTACGGTGCAAAAACACAAAAAAACTAAATATGGCGCCATCTGTCGGACGAACTTCAAACTACACAGAAACACTACTCACGCCCTATAGAGCATGTATATGAAGTTTGGTTAAAATCGGTTCAGTAGTTCTTGAGTTACGGTGCAAAAACACAAAAAAAACTAAAAATTTATTCGGACGAATCACTATTTCTGAAAGGGGCGTAGCATTTACCGGGATAGAATATATATATAAACACGCACAGGTCTTTTACGAATATTTTGCGGGGTCGAAGGGCAAAAATCTGTTGGGGCATTGAAGAGTTTACCCATAACAAATAAACGTGTTTTTGTATTATATATAATAAGATTAGGTATTGCATAGTGGAGGACTTTTCGATTTCGACATGCAAGGTCCCCCACATTTTGTGAGGTTCGGAAAAAAATATTTGCGACAAGAAATTATTGCGGTCAAAGGTAAAAGAAAAAAAATTACAAGAAATTTTAATCAGAAATAATTTCTTAATCGGGCTTAAGTTCAGTAATTTCAATTCTTATTGAATGAACTATTTTTATAATTAATCTGAGTTTCTAAAAAAGAGAAGAAAAAATAACTACACTACACTTAACTTGATTTTACTTTCCAGCATTATGAACTGTGATTGCCAAGGGAATATATGTATTTTTGTCACGTGCCCATGATGATTTAAGTAATACATTTTTAGATTTAGTTGAAATGTAGTTAATTTTAATCAGAAATAATTTCTTACTCGGGCTTAAGTTCAGTAATTTCAAATCTTATTGAATGAAGTAGTTTAATTTTTTTTCTCCAAATGCTCTAAATGCCCCTAGTGCGTACCTATCGAAGTCAAATGTATGACCGACCACCAAAATTTTTTCAATACAAAGATTTTGTCTAAAAATACTTGTCGTCTATCTTCAACCATTAAGGTGTCCCTAAACAAAAATATAATTTTTTAATAATTTTTTTTTATTCTACTTTTCTGGTGCCTCCAAGGGGCTAAAATGTAAGACCGACCCACAGTAATTTTTTATCTACAACATTTTCTCCGAATATACCTAAGTCCTATAGCTACTCCCTAAGGGGCCTCCTATACAAATGCGAAATTTTTATATAATTAATGCTAGGAACACAATTGGGACGAACGACGAATTTCGTCCACCTCGACGAATTCGTCGATATGAGTTCGCTGCGTAAATTCGTCGTGTGAAGCACAATAACGACGAATTTACGCAGCGAATTCCTCTCTTATATTTGATAAAGTTGACTGTTTTGTGTACAAAGACAGAGAGTGAGAGAGAGAAAATTGTTTTTTCGTCGTTCGTCGGCGTACAAATTAGAAATAAACCTATCTCAGAATTCGTCACGCACGACGAATTTCGTTGTACGGCGGTGTTGTGTTCATTTTCATATGCACACATGTGTTTTATTTTTTATGACGAAAATTCGCACCGAAAAATTCGTCGTTCGTCCCAGTTGTGTTCCTAGCATTACTCGCAGGGCTCTAACTGCCACAAGGGCGTACCTATCGAAGTCAAATGTATGATCAATACGTAGATTTTCTCTAAGGTGGTCCGCATAGAAAAAAGAATTATTTGTTAAACCATTAATTTATTTTTGGCATGTTGGGCAACGACTTGCAGTAAAAATATTTTTTATTCTTTGTCGTGGCACAACTCACTGCTGTAATATTCCTATAATTGTACGCCTCTTTCTGCAGCGTTGTTGGCAACTTGCAGTTTTTGGAATATCTCTAGCGCTGGGTTATAGTTTTCACGTTGTCGCAGGTTTCTAGATCGCTATTTAAAACACTTATTGGTAATGCAAAGCGTGAAAAAAACTTTGCTTTCACAGGTGTTACGTATTGGCTCAAATCCTTCCTTATTTCTGGGTGTACCTCTGTGGGAGCTAAGGTAATTCGCTTCACACCTGTGAAGCCAATGACTGGGCGAGAACGACCTTCCTCTCCAATAGCGCCGCTATTTATTTTGTCGTGTTCTGCCTCAATATTATCTATGCCGTCGCTGCCTTCATTTCTTTACATACTTTTTACAACTACAATTAGAGCCGAAAAAAGTCAGCCAATGTAGTAAAGAAAATAACAAAACATGTTGATTATTGAGTTCTTGTTTCAACTTTATTATTTGTTGAGCTTCTCATTTGTTTAAATGAAAGTTTATAACATAACAATTCTAGATGTTCCTTAAAATTTTGGGTAAAGTTTCCCTGATTATCTGCATTAGCAAACATTGAAATGCGCATTTGATCGAGCTAAACCCATCAATAAACAATTTCAATGTATTTCTAATAAAAAAAATATTTTACTAAATAAGTAAAATATTAATTTGGGGTTACTAGTGCGTCAACAAATGTTAAACTTAATAATTGTTTTATATGGGGACCAGAGAAGCGCAATGAGTAGTGAAAAAGTGAGTAGGGTTGAATCATGATTTATAACTTCTTGTACTTATGCGCACTCATACTTATTGCAGTGTTGTCTATGAATCATATTCACTCGAAAGTTTGAAGTGCGCATCGAACTCATACTTAGCAATATTTATGACGTTGTTGATTTCGACTCTCCTATGCCTATGAACACGATGCAAAATAAGTATGAGTCACTATGCTAACTTCGCATTCGAACATTAATGTTCTGATTATTAGGTTATGTGTTTCTCTCTTGCTTTTTTTTGTTTTTATGCAGGAATTGAAAAACACTCCTATTTACTACTATGAAAAACACTCCTATTTACTACTATTGTATACTACTTGCTAATGACTTTAATGACTAAAACTTCCAATAAACATACATGCATGAGTTGAGTGAGCTGAATCAATATGAGTAATATAAGTATTTTCCTGAAATTATAAATCAAATTGAGGTGATTTATGAGTGTGAATGTGGTATGACTATGATGTTGACGTCGCAATCATATTTATTTCAACCTATACTTATAAATCAATGGCATGGTGAGTATGCACAAATCAGAGTAGTTGATTTTAAATTATGTATACTCACTTATATTTAAAATTTTATGAGTCAGTATGAATAGCTAGCTAATGGGGACCAATTTAATGATTGAAGATAGAAGATATGTATGTTTAGAGAAAATCTTCGTATTGAAAAAATATTGGAGGTCGGGCATACATTTGACTACGATAGGTACGACCCAGGGGCATTTAGAGCCCTGCGAGTAAATTTTATAAACATTTCCCCTATGTAAGGGAACACCCTTAAGGAGAGGAGTTAGGCGGTCGGCGTATTCAGAAAATATGTTGGGCGGGATATGCATTTCACCCTTGTAGCGGTGGCCCCGGGGAAGTTATATGATTTCTTGTAAATTTTTTTTCTTTTACCCTCAACTTTGAGCACGATGAGGCGACCTTTGCCTCTATCTGACCGCCACCATTTATTGGCTCAAATATTTTTTTCCGAACCTCACAAAATGAGGAGTTCTTGATAGTCGAAATCTCGTTAGTAAGGATTCTCATATAACACTGTGCCATAGCTAATGTACTTTATAGCAACTCACTGAAAAAATGTTTTTGTTATCCCACTCAAAATAAGGTTCGGCCTTTTTAATGAGGATTCCCAAAATATATGAGCGGTGTAGCGATGACCGTTCGTGAGCTGGACCGTGTCTAAAACAGTTATATTTAAGTTTTTTTGCTTATTTTCATATTTTCTCCTTAAAGATTTTTTCAAACCGCTTACAATTGTACATTAAACTTTCCCATTCTTAAAATCAGTAATGCGTTATTCAATAAAACCTACGATTTTCTAAGTATATTCATAGCAGATACTAATTATATTAAAAGAAATTATATATTTTTTCAAGTATTATTGGATTGGAGTCATTGTTAGCTTATTTCTGTTAATAGTTTCGCAAAAGTTCTCATGAGCATATCTTACTGTTATTGAATTTCATTTTCTTTCCTTTTTGTAATTGTTACTGTCTTCACAGTAGCCAACTAACAGCTGCTGTTAGTTTTTTGCAGCTTTAGCAGAATCCTCAAAACGCGAACGAATTCCGGAGATGAGGCTGAGCAGACAGACACAGCTCCTTTCTTGGAAAACGGCTGTTTGGCTGATATTACATCTGGAATTTCATGTGTGCCATGTCACAGTGTCGACTTTTGCAAAATAAATGGTAATATATCTGGAACTTCTAATTACTAGTTGGATTTATATGAAACTTCGAATATCCATAAAGGAGGACTTATGCCTTAATTCAGTAAGCAGATTTAGGACGTTTTTGTTTGAAAATGCTTCTGAGTTCTTGTCTTTGAAGTCTCTAAATTATTTTCTTCAAAAATGGTTGTTGTCTTTGACAATGAAAAATATAAATATTATTGCCATGTTTTTAAAACTTAAAAATCCAATTAAATTATTATACAACATATTGAAAAATATATAAAAAAATATGTGTGGGTATAATATTTAGAACAAAATTATAAAGCAAATACACAAACCTTCTCGCATAGACAATAAATTATATTTGCTTTAACGAATCAAAACTGCTTCTTTTTTTCGTCCATAGACAAGACGATACATTCGTCAAACAGAATAAGGGCATTGTTCTCTATAAAACATGTCTTGGCAGCCTTGTAGCTTAAGCTGAACAGGAGTTACAGTGGGCCTACGTTGACCACATGGGACAAAAAAAACTTCTGAGGCTTCTAACTTTTAGAAAAATTTTCCTATTTTTATGGGATAAAGCGCTTTAAGGTAAGCTCAACATTTTAAAGAAATAATGTCTGTATATGTGTTTTGTATCTCTCATAGCTTAGAGGATATTTGACTTTAGAAAAAAAATGTTTTTTCGCTTGACTTTTTTCAGTATTTCACCTATAACTTTTTAGTATATTGTTGGATTTTTAATTAAAAGACAGCATTAAATTTTTGACATAATTTTAAATAAAAATAACTAAAAAACTTATTAATATCTGCAGTCGTGAAATCGGGAAAAGGCTAAGAATTCAAAATTTTAAAATTTTCCTGAAAAAGGCATGTTTTTTAAGAAAAAGTATCATCATTATTATCAATTTTGCGAAAAACTTTATTTAACGCATGCACTTTTAAACCACATAGCGCTTAAGACAATATATTCAGAATGTGCTAAGACCCAATTATTCACCCTTATTCCAGTTGTCGACATCGACGTCACTTTACAACAATACCGAAAAATTGGGGCTTGTTTACTCGCTCTCGAGAACAATAATGTGCTACGGACAATCCATTTACGTTCCCTTAGGTTTAGAAAATAGCATAAACCTGCTAACAGGAGTCAGTTGTTCTCGACAAAGAATACAAAAGCCCCAGTTTTTTGGTATTGTGTTAAAGTGAAGTCGATGTCAACAACTGGAATAAGGGTGATTTTGTATTTTAGGCATGAATCCCACATTCAGTAGTGTCCGAAAATCACCAATTTTAAATATATTTTTTGTGTTTAACCTCTTATAAAAAGTTGTGACGGTAGATTTTGGAAGTTTCAACTCTAACATTTAATAATGTTGATAGATTTTAACATGTTTAACTAAAATTTTAGAGAGCCTTTTCATAAATGCGGATATACGCGCAGATTTTCTGAAAAAAGTCAAAATTTTTTAAAAATATTGTTTTGTACCATAAAAAATATATATTAAAATAATTTTATTTTTTTATTAGCATTTTTGATTTTCATATAAGTCTTTTTACTTCGCCTGTAAAAATTATTCCAATATATTTAAATGATCTCAAGATATTCCGATTGTAGGGTACAATTCAAAAAATATATAGAATGCGCTTAACTTTTTTCCCTTTATTCACACATCAGCTGCTTAAAACTTTTATGAATTCTGAAATTCAACCTAAATAGAAAAACAAAGATTAATTTAGAATGTTATACTATCGGGTATGTTCTGTATTCCACGTGAAATTAAAAGGTGTGGAATTGCCATAGAATTGTTGTTATAAATACATATTTCCAACAACAATTCTATGGCAATTTCACTCCTTTTAATTTCACGTGGAATACAGAACATACCCGTATAAGTCTATGTACACTTTTCGTAATAAAAAATATTTATCGTAATTATACGATATGTTTTATCATGTAACGACCATTATTACAACTTAAAGATATTTACAAGTAGGATTTTGGCGGACGTATAAAACACTATTCATTATTATAAATTTAATTCAACTTACCAGGAAGGATACATTTGCCTTTCACTTAACTTTAGGTTAAGCTAAAATTATACTGCTCCAAAACTTTTTATACGTCCGATAAAATCCTACTTTTAACTAACTTTAAGTTGTAATAATGGCCCTAAGTGTATTTTGTGCTAATAACAGGTAGCATTTTTTCGTCTTTTTTTCATATTTTAATTTATTGTATCTTCACAAATGACCTAACAATATGTAATCAAATCTTAAATCTAAATATAATTATTAGGCCCCACCAGTGTCGAACATAAACTTAGTGATAGTTATATATAATACATAAGTAGTGATAATCAAAACGGAAAAATAATAAAAGTATTTTCAAGAAGTCCCATCTGGAGTGATATGAATAAGAGCCCATGTGTCCCTCTTTTTTAGGCGGATGTGTCCAGTAAAGTTCAAAATATTACGGGCAAGCGGATAAGGATGTGACTCGAGTTTTGTTAAATATTTGCCAGCGTATTTTGCAATTTCTTCAGTCACTAGTGGCATATTTAAATCACGATGTATATTTGAATTTTTTATATACCATGGAGCCAATGTTATTAAGCGTAAAATTTTGTTTTGCCTTCGTTGGATTCTCTCGACATTAGAAGCTGAAGCAGTGCCCCATAACTGTATTCCGTAGCACCATATTGGTTTCAAAATCGTCTTGTATATTAAAAGTTTACAATCTAGACTGAGTGTTGAATTTCTACCAATCAGCCAATGTATCTGAGTTAATTTCAGTTTCATTTGTGTTAGCTTTGAGTCAATATGGGGCTTCCATGTAAGCCGTCGATCAAGGTGTATACCAAGGTATTTTACGTGTGAATGTTGAAGAACAACTTGATTGTTGATTCGAATTGGGGAACAAGTATCTCTTCGCAGGGTAAATGTTACCTGGACACACTTTTGCTCGTTTACTTTGATTCTCCATAAATTTAACCATAGTTCCAGTTGTGTAATATGTTCTTGTAGATATCGGGAAGCCTCGTGAGGGTTTTCGTGCATACTAAGGCAGGCTGTATCATCGGCAAACGTAGATGTATGGATATTGCTGCTCAAAGGCATATCGCATGTGTAAATCAAATACAAAACTGGCCCCAGTATGCTCCCCTGTGGCACACCGGATGATATAGATTCGGGCACACTCATGAAGTCTCCTTCCACAACCGTAAACTCCCGGGTAGTAATATAACTTTCTAATAGCTTCAGAAAATTTATTGGTAAATATGATTTCAATTTTAAAATAAGACCTTCATGCCACACTTTATCAAATGCCTGAGAAACGTCGATAAACAGCGCGGAACAATACTTCTTTTCTTCAAATGTTCTTCTTATAAATTTAACCAATCTATGAGTTTGTTCGATGGTGCTATGCTGACTTCTAAAACCAAATTGATGGTCTGGTATGCACCCACTACTAACTAGAATTGGGGACAATTTTGTCATGAGCAGTTTTTCGAAAAGTTTTGACATTGTTGATAGCAGACTTATTGGCCTGTATGACTCAGCCTTGGTAAGGTCTTTGCCCGGCTTTGGAATCATTTTAACTTTGGCAAGCTTCCAGCTATTTGGATAATACTCCAGTCGTAAAATGGCGTTAAAAATAAATAACAGGATTCTAATTGCAATACGAGGCAACTTTATTAGCATCTGGTTACTAATTCCATCAATACCCGGAGCTTTCTTCGGGTTAAGTTCAGCAATTAGTTTTTGTACATCACGCGTTCTAAATTTTATGGGTCGAGGGGGTAGCGCAACTACATTCGGCAAATCAATAACACCAGTACATGTGTTAGGGGTAAATACTGATTTTAAATGCTCAGCAAATAGTTTACCTTTTTCAGTATCGCTTCTTGCCCAACCCCCTGTAGATGTACGCAGAGGTGGTTTAAACGCAACAGGTGTTTTAAGTTTTCTAGCAGCGCGCCACAAGGAGTAATTAGATGCTGGTGTGGCATCAAGACCTTCCAGATAAAAAAATGATTTTCATATTTGAATACGAAAATCTTTGATTCAATAAAAAAATCTTTTAAATTTTCTGTGATGACGATTTTTACAATATTGATAAATAAAATTGTAAGCATGTTTATTGGATATTAAGTCAATAAAGCGATTTAATGAATCAAAGAAAAAAATTTTTGGCTGAAATTTTATTTTCAGTGATATTTGTTTTAGTGTGTGTGTGTGTGGATGAATGTCGCATTTTTTAACCCCTTTTGGTTTGTTTTTGCTTGGCTGCGATTAAAACTAAATGTGTTTGGGATGAGTCGAACCGGGAGTCTCTTGACTAATAGTTTACCATACTTACCACTCAGCTAAAGAGCAAATCGCTTTATATACGCAAATAATGAATACACGCAAAACATGATTTCTTATGTTTCTTCTACATTTGCGCATTGCGTTATGATATAATCTAAAAATAACTTTGTTAAAAGAAAAAAACAAGCCACGACGTTTTTCGGCTACTTGTTGTAATTCACACGTATACAAGCCGAGCAATCCAAATAAACAACAACAATAGCACATGACCACGTTGGGTCAACCAACAAGCAAGATAAACACCAACACAAACAAATTAAATTAAATGATATTTTAAAATGCGCGGTATTGATAAACATAATATTCAAGTTAATGACAAATATTATTGAATTTAAAAATTTTATTCAATAACATTGTTTGTTGAAAATAATTCGTGCATATTTTTTTCTGTGTGTATATTTGAATTTTTGATGTACCATGGAGCCGATGTTATCAAACGTAAAATTTTGCTTTGCCTTCGTTGGATTTTCTCATTGATTGCTGATTCGAATAGGAGAACAAGTATTTCTTCTTAGGGTAAACGTTATATGGACACACTCTTGTTCATTTACTTTAATTCTCCATAAGTTCAACCATATTTCAAGCTGGGTAATGTGTGCTTGGAGATTGCGGGATGCATCATCAGGGTTTTTGTGCATACTCATACAGGTTGTATCATCGGCAAATGTAGAAGTAAGGATATTATTACTCACAGGCATATCACAAGTATATATTAGATACAAGACTGGCTCGAGAATACTACCCTGTGTCACACCGGAAGATATAGATTCGGGCACACTCGTGAACTCTCCATCCACAACGGTGAACTTCCTATCAATAATATAACTTTCCAAAAGCTTTTGTATGTTTATTGGTAGGTGTGTCTTCAATTTCGTGCCATACTTTATCAAATGCCTGAGAAACATCAATAAAGAGAGCAGAACAATACTTCTTTTATTCAAATGTTCTTTTTACAACTTGCAATCTATTCGTTTGTTCAATGGTGCTATGCTGACTTCTAAAGCCAAATTGACGGTCCGGGATGCACACATTATCAGCTAACATTTTGGACAATTTAGTCATGAGCAGCTTTTCGAAAAGCTTTGAGATTATTGATATTGATTATTTTGAAATTGAACTGAAACTGCGATACAAATTATAAGCTATCCTGCTAGAAGAGCTTTTACAGCTGGCTAGAGGTTTACAAATATTTTCTGCAGCGCACAGATCTAGCAAAATTTTCTGTGCAAAGTGATTAATTAAAATAGTCATTGCATATTTCCGTTGCACTGTCATTGCATTATTGTTTTAGTTACACTCAATCTGAATTCCATTAAACTCTCAGTTCAACCAGCGTTTTCGATGCATCCAACAAGATCACATAAAAATAGGGAAGGCCCTTGTAGATATAGAATTACATTGTGTTTTGCAAAATATGTTGAAAACATCAAAGATGCAGGACGTTCGCATTTTTGAATCACAGTGGTATACTGCTATTAAAGATTGGTGCAAATGGGCTACAGAGGGAAGTACACATAGGATTATCCTCGCAACTAGGCGAATAAATATTTTTGAAAAAATGTACATTCTGTTTCCTATTTGCGAGAACCAACATTGGATGTTGGGGACAATTTCATAGCCTAGAATAATAAGCCTGAACTCGTTGAGGCCTAGTTGTACTGACCATATTTTCCAATTTATAGATAATTTTATTATAAATGAGGCAAAGAAGTACGGGATAGAAAATAGCTTTTTACATGTCCCTTTACAAAGGTTTTACCCAGATTGCACCCAGCAAGATAACTTGATAGATTGTGGTATTTTTTTCCTGAAATTTGCGGAGAATGTAGCAAAAGAAATCAACAACGGACAACAACTAAAAAGGAAGAAAAATGAACGTCGAAGATAAATAGATCCAACATTATAAAAGCATTGAGTAGGTGGACGAACAAGTTTGACACATATAACAAAACGGAAGTAAGGAGACGATTAAAAAGGAGACGATTAAAAGACTCTAAAATGATAAATGGTTATGGACATGCATACTTAGTAATAATAAAATATATGTATGTCACATGAAATTTTGTGATTTTATATATGTATATACATACATATATATGTAAACATTTATATAGGCATAAATACCAACTTGTTATTTGATATGTAAAATCAATTATGAACTATTTTACATCCTTAAAATTCAGAGAATATTTGTATTATTAAGATATTAACTTATATATATGTTATTTATAAGTAATACTGCAAGCTGTGTGGTGCATAGAAGCTGATATTTATTTACACAAAAGTGAGGCTGGGAAGATTACAAGACATATATCTAATAATGAATTTATCCAGATTTTAGGACTTTTTCTGTTGGGCATTTGGGTCACGGACGGAGAGAAGACTATCGAGAAACTAGAATCAATTGACGGGTACGCAGAGATACATATGGCGTTGGTGGAAGTTGCGTCCAAATTTGAATACATTTTGCATCAAATTAATATTCAACAAATAGCAGACTCCGTCAGTGAAATCCATCTTAATACACCGAAACTGCTACCGAGTCTCTATAGAGAACTTATGATAAAGCAAATAATTGAGATTGAGAACGGTATTCATACACTTCTGCCGGTGGTATGGTATAACCTCCCTTTTGTGAGATATGCCATTTTTGCAACAAATGGTGCATAAGCCCCGTATCTGAACTTGTGTACAGTCTCGTCATAAAACGTTAGTTTAACGAAAAACTTTCCATTTTCTTCAAATATTGGTGTTCCTTCTATGTTTTACAAAAAACTCTAACGGTCCACCAAATAACTGATAAACATACATACATATTTATGTATGTACATACATACATACATTCATACTTACCAAGTAGCAAAAAATTTTTTTCATTTACTAATGCCATCAATGTAATGCCTGGAGCTTTCTTCGGGTCGAGTTCAGCAATTATTTTGTGTACTTCACGCATCTTAAACTTTAAGGGACGAGGGGGTAGAGAAACTACACTCGGTAAATAAGCAGTACCCGTACATAACAGCCCACCAAATAACTGATAAACATACATACATATTTGTGTATGTACATACATACATTCATACTTACCAAGTAGCGAACAAATTTTTTCATTTATTGCTTAATGCCCGTAATTTCTACACACAGATAATTTACCTAACGTTTTTACCTACGAGTTTTACTTATAAGATTCAACTTACACGATAGATATTTAGACACCAATAGATATCTATTTGTAGAAATTACGGGCATAAATCGAGAAAAAGCAAAAAAAATTGTGTTGTTAAAAATCTACCTTTGAACAGTATACATATGTATGTATCCCCCCTATTTTGTTCCCCGCAGCCAAAAGTTACGGCAAGTAATTGCACAACTAAAAAGAGACCATAATAATCGACAAAAAGAAGAAAAAGTAAAGTTGTTGCTACTGTATTTTCGTTGGAATTTGCCCTTGAAAAAAATATGTCAAAAAACATCTCATTTTTATATTCTTCTGTTTTTTAACGAGTTGGTCAATGTACAAGTACAAGCAAGTACATAAATACATACATACCTACATACGAACATATTAATATCAACAACGGCAGCAACTTTAAGATCATCAGCATAAGAAATAAGAGAAAAGAAAAAAAAAACTTTGTGCCCTTGAAAGTAAATGTCATAAAGAATCTCTTAATTTGATACTCTTAGTACATAACGAAGTTTGTGTTTTTTTTGGCGCTCTTGCTCATTAAATCAGCGAGTGAACGATCAACCACCAAATAAAACAGCAAAACCTTTATATGTATGTATGCATTTACTTCTGAAAAAATATAGGTCAGTAAGCCAAACGCAGCAGCTGATACATAAGAACATTTCAATAACAGATGGTTACGAGGGTAGCACGAAAAGTAACAAAACGAAAAATAAATTTTTATGTTTTTTTATTTTAATAAATCGATGAAAGCTAAGATATATTTGTATTAATGAATACAAATTTTTCCCGTAATCAACCCTCGGCGTACACACATGTCAGATCATTACACACATACTTTCGCTACATGAAATAGTGAAACAAAATAATTTGAAAATTTATTTAATTATTTCAAATTTAATCAACCCCCATATATTGGTCGCTTATACGAAGCACCACTGAAAATTTTCTTAAATTTTCTCCCACTCGTGGAACAAATATATTGAAAATTTATTTAATTATTTCAAATTTTATCAACCCCCATATATAGGTCGCTTATACGATGCACCATTGAAAATTTTCTTAAATTTTCTCCCACTCGTGAAACAAATAATTTGAAAATTTATTTAATTATTTCAAATTTTATAAGCCCCCATATATTGGTCGCTTATACGCAGCACCACTGGAAAATTTTATTAAATTTTCTCCCATATATCCTGGTCGCTTATACGAAACATCTGTAAAAATTTAAAATTTTGCAACAATCGAACACAGGTCGCTTATACTGAGTACCAGTGCACATCTGTCTTGCAGATTTTTTAACCCACGATACATTGATCGTTATCCCGATACCTGTGACGATTTCTCAAGCCCCCATAAAATATTTTGTCAATAACTTCTCATTGGAATGGCAACGTTAAAAAATTTAATACGCGCTTCTGATCGCGTGGTAGATTTTCAAATCTATTTAAAAGCTTGAAAGAAGAGGTGCACACTCTTCATACCTTGGTGGCTCAAGACAGCTTGAGAAGCTATGGTCTAGTTTCGAGACACTCTACGACATAGCGCTGGATAAATACGAAACAATGAAGGAAGAAGCATATACAGAGATCGTCGCAACTATTCACAAATACAGCGACAATATTCGTACCCTGGCCGAAGCAGTTTCCCCATCAGCGAAAAAACACGTCGATATGACGCATCTCTTTACCCCTGCGATAGTAAGTCTTCCATGGTGACTACAAATCCTGGCCCACATTCCGAGATATGTTCACTGCCTTGTACCGCAATTACAACAGTCTCTCACCCGTAGAAAAAATGTGCCACTTGATGAAGAAAACGCAGAAAACTTATCCCATGACCAACGAAGGTTTTGACATTGTGTTATTCGTTTAATAGTTAAATAAAAAGTGAATGTTTTATTTTATTAATTTGACATATAAAGTAAAGTATCATAGTTATGTAGAACTACTATATTATATAAATATACTAATATATATATACAACATCTCCCTTTGAAAGATATTAATTATAAAATTAATAAACCAATGCTATATGTATGTATGTAACACATAAATTTATTAAGTTTTATAATTTAATAATATAACTCAATCTGCTCTCTTACGAAGCCATTTTGAGTTCCTCCGAATTATAGTGCCATTTTCAAGTGCAACCCAATACGATCTAGGGGTTCCATGGAGGCCGGCTATAACACCTTTAACCCATACCTTTCTGTCGGAATACCATATTTTTTCCCCTTTTTCGAAGTCTGGTTTGTATTTTGCTTTTTTATCAAAGTATTTTTTCGATCGCAGCTGCTTTCTTCTAATGTCGTTGGTAATATTAGGAATTAAATGTGGTTGAAGCAATTCGTTGCATATTGGTAATAACGTACGAGTTTTCCTACTCATAAGAAGCTCCACTGGAGAAGCATTCGATTCCTTAAGAGGTGTGTTTCTGTATTCGAGAAGTGCAAGCCATAAGTCTCCATTATTTTCTGCTGTTTTTTTTATCAGGTTTTTTGCGATTCCTACAAATTTTTCTGCAAATCCATTTGCTTGAGAATATCCAGGGCTGGTAGTAGTAAGTTTTATTCCACTTTCTTTACAAAAATTATGAAACTCATAGGAGTTAAAAGGCATGTTGTCAGATATGATTTCTAAAGGAATACCGTGATTAGAAAAACATACTTTTAAATGTTTAACACATTCTTTCGCTGTTTTGGATGCAATTGGTATTATATCTAAATATTTAGAATAAAAATCTGAAACGATAAGATAGAATTTTGATAAGTATTCACAAATATCCATGCCAATTTTGCTGAACGGCAGTGCGGGTATTTCATGGGAAATCATAGGTTCTTTTATATTAGAGTTGCGATATTTCTGACAAGTAAAAACATTTTATTACTTCATTTTCGATCTCTACGTCCATCCGCGGCCAATACACTAAATTACGTGCCCTCCTTTTTGTTTTCTCCATACCCAAGTGTGACGTGTGAAGTTGGTTTAGAATCTCCTTTCGTTGTGTTTGTGGAACGATTATCCTGTTGTTCAAAAACAATAAATTATTATCTATAAAAATATTGCTGCGATTTTTCCAAAAAATTTTCAACTCATCACGAATATTCGAGATATTTTTTGGCCATCCGTTTAAAACCATACCTTTAAGTTCAAGTAGGCATTCATCAGCATCTAGAGCTAATTTGATAATCTTAAGTCTCTCATCTGCAATATTGACAGTATGCACAAACTCACTGAGATCTTCAATTTCAGTTGAGTTTTCATCTTTATTAAAATATCGCGACAGTAAGTCTGCAACATATAAATATTTACCGGGAAAATAGGCAAATTTTAAATTGTATTTTATTAACGACAATTTCATTCGCTGAAGTCTAGCAGAAGGAATGTTGCAAAATTGTTTTTTCATAATTTGAATGAGGGGTTTGTGATCTGTTCTTATGTTTACCATACGGCCATATACGTAATAGTGGAATTTTCGGCAAGCAAAGACAATAGCAAGAAATTCCTTTTCTATTTGCGCGTAATTTATTTCTGTTTCAGTAAGACTTCTTGATGCTTTCCGTTCTGCATTAAACAACATCCAATTCCAAATTTCGAAGCATCAGTTTCAATTGTAAGTTCTTTCGTTTCATCATAAATAGCCAAAGTTGGTGAATTAGCGATAATCGATTTAATTTGATTTAGACAAATGTTATGGGCATTTTGCCACTCGAAGATAACATTGTTTTTCAGCAACTCACGCAAAGGTTTTGAAATTTCAGAAAGTTTTGGTACATAGTCACGGATATAATTGATCATTCCCAACAACTTCTGTAAATCTTTCTTAGTATTAGGTGGATTTATTTTCATAATAGCAGTGATTCGGTCTGGATCGCATTTTATACCTTTATATGAAATTATCTTTCCTAAATATTTAACTTCAGTTGTTTTGTACTGAATTTTATCGATATTAAATTTTATATTTAACTTACGTGCACGCTCTAATACTTGGCTTAATACTTTGTCATGTTCTTCGACTGTTTCAGCTGCAATTAGTATATCATCAATGAATACTGTAACATTTGGAATATCATAAAAATTTCTCTCATTATATTTCGGAAAAACTTCAGGACCGATTTTAATTCCAAATGGCAATCTTTTAAAGCGGTAAGATCCAAATGGCGTGCTAAAAGTGCAAAGTTCACTAGCTTTTGGGCTTAATGCAACTTGCCAAAATCCTTCTTTAAGGTCTAAAACTGTAAAAACCCTTTTGAGGATCAATGCACAAACGAAGCTGACCAGACTTTTTCTCCACAATAACTAAATTTGACGCTCTTTCTACGGGGCCATCTACTTGTTCAATAATACCCCTCTCAACCATATTTTCCAACTCCTTTTTAACTCGAGCACATAGAGACAATGGAATTCGTCTAGCAGGTTTCACCACAGGGATAGAATTAGATTTAACTTTTATGTCTAAATCTTTAACAAAGCAACCTAAGCCTTGAAAAACATCCATGTTTGATTTGATAAATATTTCTTTTTCTGAACACTTCACAGAATGGATTCGTTTAATTAGCTCTAATTTTTCACAAGCCGTTAGTCCTAATAGCGGTTCAAATGGTGTGTCTATTACATAAAATCTTAATGTAGTTACTTCATTTCTACACATTACCACGCAACTTAAAATGCCCTTAAAGTCTAAATCATTTCCACTATAACTTTTAGGAGGGATGCCATTTTTTTCTAGACATGTGTCGGTCATATATTTTAGATAACGCAATGGCAAAACATTAACATCTGCACCAGTATCTAATTTAAAATTAATCAAGCAGTTATTGACACGAACTTTTTCATACCAACTTCTTCGAATATTTATTGTACTAATATTGTGTAGTAATAAATCATCATTTTCTCTCTCTAAATCGTTTTCTGTAATTTCACGAATTTTCTGATCGTAACAAGCTACACTGAAGTGATTAAGACGTCCGCAATTATTACATTTTTTTCCAAATGCAGGGCATTTTTTATACTCATATATGCCTTTACAAAATTTGCAGTTATTATTATTTCTTAGCAGTCTGTTTTCATTGCAGTTAACTAACTTCTGCTTATACTTGCTGCTCAAAGAAATACTTTTTCTTTCTTCCCCTGTTCCATTATTCTTCTTATATTGTATCGCATTAACTCCAGTTGAACATATTTGTTGGCTTTGCATGTGATTTGAATGTTTGTCGGCAAGCTCTGATGAACGGGCAATTTCAATTGCTTTATTCAATGTCAAATCAGAGGTCTCTAACAGTTTTTTCCTCAGTTTGGAAAAATGTGTACCAATAACAATGTTATCTCGTATCATACGATTCGAATCAACATATCCACACGTTTTAACCAGCTTTTTCAAGTCCAACAAATAAGAATCAAAAGACTCACCTTCTTGCTGCTTTCTGGAATTAAATTTAAACGCTTCATACACTTCGTTTTTCTTTGGCGTACAATATGTTTCAAAAGCTTCTACCACGACCTTATATTGTTTTTTCTGCTCTTCTGATAAAGTGAAAGTACTAAAAACTTCAATTGCTTCTGCACCACATGCGTTGAGAAAAATACCAATTTTTTGCGACTCTCTACGATGTTCTAGCTCAATGGCTATGGAGTACACATCAAAGTTTTGTTTGAAAACTCTCCAATTTTCAGAAATATTCTCGTCGAAACATAAAGGATCCGGCCTACGGGCATCAATTGGGTTAAAATAATTTCCTTCTGTAGCCATTTCAAATCCGTCTTCGCTTTCGCTTAAAATTTCCTCACAGTTTTCTTCGTCTAATTGAACCTTTTCTGTTTCCTTTTTTGCTAACGCTCTTGTATTAACCATTTAATTCTACCGGCTGCGCCATGTGTTATTCGTTTAATAGTTAAATAAAAAGTGAATGTTTTATTTTATTAATTTGACATATAAAGTAAAGTATCATAGTTATGTAGAACTACTATATTATATAAATATACTAATATATATATACAACAGACATGGCATGGCAGAACCTCATGCATCGTTATGAAAAAAATAGGCTCCTAGTCAACGCACAATTGAAATAACTTTTCAATATAGAACCGATGTCGCGTGAAACTGGTTCTGATCTAAGGCGTCTGCAGCGTACAATTAGCGATTGTATTACAAATCTTCGTTTGCTTCAAATTAAAACAGAGAACTGGGATTCAATATTCGTCTATATCTGCTCGACCAGCTTGCCTGAAGCTACCCTTAATTTATGGGAACAATCTTTGCCGCATACCACCAATTTGCCCACTTGGACGCAGCTTGATGTATTTCTAACATCCTGGTTTTACACCTTAGAATCAATTGCTGATATTCGATCAACTTTTGTGAGCTCGAATGGTTCAAGACCCGCGCACCCGGCTAAGCTGAATAAATCTAATTCGTCTTCAAAGCAAAAGCTTCAAAGTTACCAGACTAATATTTCCAAAGAAAAGAAGGGAAAATGTACCCTTTGTCCGCAATTTCATCCCCTCAAATTTTGTTCCGTTTTTCTAGCAATGCCAATCGAAGAACGCTATGCTACGGTTAAGCAACAAAATCGATGTACCATTGTCTGGGAACTTCTCATGGATCTCAAATATGCAAAAGCAAATATGCCTGCCATACGTGCAAAGAAAAACATCATACACTGCTTCATCGCGCATCAACTGCACCACGATCTTCCAATATCTCGCCAGCCATTTCTCGCCCTTTTCAGACCAACCTAAACAATAACCATCCTCCTTTAGATATGAGCCCCTCAACGTTAGCATAAGCCGCTGACAGAATGCTGCAATCGTTCTCAACAGATCTAACCTCCACGACACAATTCGTCATCCTAGGCACAGCTCTTGTTGACGTATATCAGGGCGAATGCAAATATACAGTTCGCGCGCTAATCGATTCAGCAACTGAGGCAACTTTCATTTGACGAAAACTACAAAACCGTCTGGGCCTTAGCACGCGATCTTCCCAAGCTCAAATACATGGCTTAGGTGATTCATTAACTGCTACCTCAGCGCAGACATGCCCCATTAAAATAGGCTCTCCTATCGATCTATCGTTTGAACTGTTCGCAGAGGCATTAGTCATAAACAAGCTGACAGGTCAGCTTGCATCTTACCCCCCCCCCCCCAACCTCGCCGGCATACAGCAGTTTTTCACATTTGCAGTTAGCCGATACTTACCGCAGCGGTGGGTCCGAAATTTACCTACTTCTCGGTGGAGATATATACCCAAAAATAATTCAAGATGGGCTGCACTGGGATAGACAACAGTCTTTGGTTGCGCAGAAAACTGCTTTCGGATGGATAATTACCGGCAAGGAAACCGCAAACCCGTGTAAAATGCAATTTTATCATTTTATAACACCGTCGCGTTGGATAATCAACTTCGACGTTTCTTGGAGCTTGAAGATCTACCGAAGAAAGCAAAATCATCGCCAGAGGACAGATACTACGAGAATCTGTACACCTCGACTACCTTCCGCAATCAAGATGGTCGATACGTTGTATCACTTCCTTTTAAACAAGAACACCCCGAAAAATTATATATTGGTCAATCCCGAAAAATCGCGTTATCCCTATTTCTACGAAATGAAGGGCGCTTGATCAAAAACCCCCAACTCAAAGCTGAATATGATTGAGTTATTACCGAATATTCTGCTCTTGACCAAATGGCCAAGGTAACCCCCGTAAGTGGTGACAGCGGCAGATATTATTTGCCCCACCACGTTGTTTTAAAACCCGATAGCACCACAACCAAATTAAGTGTGGTGTTTAATGCATCAAATCCTCAGCAAATGGCGTCATCCTCAACGATCTGCTTTATACTGGCACAGTTCTACAAGCAGACTTAATGATCTTAATACTAAGATGGAGATTTTTCCGCTACGTTTTTAACTTCTTTTTTTCCTTTTTGATTATCACTACTTGTGTATTATTTATAACTATCACTAAGTTTATGTCCGATACTGGTCGGGCCTAATAATTATATTTAGATTTAAGATTTGATTACTTATTGTTAGTTCATTTTTGAAGATACACAATAAATAAATATATATATGAAAAAAAAAAACGTTTTTAACGCGGACATCGAAAAGATGTACCGCCAAATTTTGGTCCACCCCTCTCATACCCCCTTTCAGCGAATTTTACATCGAAATTCTCCAACTGAATTCATTCAAAACAGTCACCTTTGGCGTGAACTGTGCCACTACCTAGCAATCAGCACGTTGCTAGAACTCGCCAAGGAGAGCGAAAGCGATAACCCAGCGTTGCCAATCGCAATTTCATTACAAAGAGATGTGTGATATCTGAAATAGCAAGATTATTCGACCCAGCAGGTTGGCTGTCACCCAAAATCATCGTAGCGAAAATCATTATGCAGCAAAAATGGAAGAATGGGACTGACTGGGACGAAGATTTGAATCCCCCAACGATGCAAAAGTTGCATGAATTCTTTGACGACTACTTAAACATCGAACAAATCAAAATTCCCCGCTTCATTGATTTTGATCCCGCCTATAAGCTATAACTACAAGGCTTTTGTGACGCGTCGGAAAAGACGTATGCAGCAGCCATTTACCTTCGCTCTGAGTTCCAAGGATATGTCGCCAGTCATCTTCTAGCAACTAAAACGAAAGTTGCGCCAGTGAAATTCATTTCCTTACCTAGGAAAGAGTTATGCGGAGCTGAAATACTGGCAAACATGAGTCTACTCAAGCTCAGCTCAACCTCAAGGATTACAAAATCTTCTTGTGGACAGATTCCACCATTGTGTTGGCATGGCTGAAAAAACTGGCTCACAAGTGGCAAACTTTCGTCGAAAATCGAATTTCCTCTATTATTGAAAAGGTAGGCAAGGATTTTTGGTCTCACGTGGACTCCAAAAATAATCCAGATTTTCTGACCTTCCTCGTGCATTACGAGTCATATGTTACATCTTTCGTTTTTACTACCGCCTACCAACAAATCATGGCGGCATTACCCCCCGAGCGTACAAGTTTATCTCGCCCTTTCTACGACACAGGAGTCGATTTTGTCGGACCCTTCGACATAAAATCGTATGCGGGTCGGGGCTGCAAAATTACTAAGGGTTACGTGCTGGTTTTCGTATGTTTTTCCACCAAGGCGATACATTTGGAAGACACCGGAGATATCTCAACACAAACCTTTTTAGCCGCATTTGCGAGTTTTTTCTCAAGAGGAACACCCAATTGTCGGCGCCTCTAACATTTTACATCACGATAAGCAACAGTTCCTGTCCTTAATGCAAAAAGGTCTCTTATCTCAGGACAGTTTTAGCCCCATCGACTGGCATTTTATCCCTCCTGGAGCTCCTCATATGGCTGGCCTCTGGGAAGCAGACGTAAAAAGTTTTAAATCACACTTCAGAAAGATTTGCCTCACTCAAAGTTTTACGTACGAAGAATTCACCGCCATGCTTACGCGAATCGAAGCATGTCTCAATTCAGGACCGCTAAGCCCAATGAGTGAAGATCCAACCAATTTAAGCGCTATCACGCCAGGTCATTTCCTCGTCGGAATTCTACTCTTATCTCCACCAGAGCCTGACTTATCCAACCATTCCCTTAGCTACGTAATTCGTTGGCAAAAGTTAAAAATACTTCATCAGCACTTGGCTCAAAGGTGGAAAGAGGAGTATTTAGGCGAACTTTACAAACGGAATAAATGAAAATTCCCCCAGAGATTTTGCAATTGGCGATCTTGTCGTTGTCAAGCAAGAATTTACCCCCTAATCAATGGCGTCTCGGTCGCATCGATAACATTTTTCACGGCTCCGATAGCAAGGTACGGGTTGCCGAGGTACGCACTGCCAATGGCACCGTTACTCGGCCGATCGTAAAACTAATTTTACTCACAATTCTTCCGTCATCATGACAAATAACTTTCCCCCTTTATTTCTTCCTCGTTACAGCAAATATGCATCATCGTCGCCGCAGTCACGACTCCCCCATTTAGGAGCGCAAGCTCATCGTCCACCTAAAGGCTACGGCTTCCGACTGCCGTTTATGTCGGAAAGATCATCCGTTGAGTAAATGCGCAAAATTCAACAAACTGCCCGTATCAGCCAGGTTGGACGTAGTCCAACACCATCGTTATTGCAAAAATTGTCTTGCGCATTCTCACCCCCCCCCCCCCAGAATTGCCGTAGTCGTGACCGGTGCAACCACTGCAACAGTAACCATCACACCTTTATTCATTCTCCCGAAATCACCAGGGTTAATAAGCCATTGAGCCGAGCGGACCCCACCACTGTTGTGCATACCGTTATTATTAGAATGTACTTGGACAAATAATGGAGCCTTTCTGGTCGAACGGTATCACTTGCCGTTTGAAAGGTTCAACGAGGATAAGTGGTGCCACTTCAAGTTTCGCACCCGGTTTGATGGAGAAGGAGAGACCTTCACTGTGAAGGCCCGTGTTGCAGACGATCTGCCTGAAAGACCGCCAGCAAAACATCTGGATCATAGCGTCACTGACGCTTATCGCAACTTGCGCTTGGCTGATCCCGACTTTTGTGTATCCCAAGTTGATCCGGAGCGGTCTACAAACAGCCTGTATTGGATCCACTGGCGCAAGACACTGTGCTGGGATGGGTGATCATTGGAAAATTTGCAGTTTAAAAATTTTTTCACCTGCACATTTTGCACCTATCATAACATTTTTTTATATAATACTTATATGCATTGTATTTATTTACCTTATATTTATATTCATACAAATAAATTTGAATTCCATCTTTTTTATACTATATATTTGAATTGTAAATTGTATCATTTATTATACAACATACATGTATTTCACATCCTTTTTTGTGTCATTGTAGACCGACTTTCGTTGCTGTTGAAATATAGCAAGGGGGCGGAATGTTTACACATGGTAACCGTGCGTGGTTCGTTCCTTTTCTTTTACTTCTTTTGCTTTGAGCAAAAGAGCATATTAATCATTTAGTCAGTATCATTGAGACTAGCGAACAAAAAGGATAAACAATAAAGAAATCGGGTTATCAAGAAAACCCAAAAATAAAAAAGGGTAGCATTTAATTGTTAAAAAATTGTTTCTAAAAAAACTACTGCCTAAGAACAAGTCCAAAGTAGAAAAGTGTCAAAAAAACCGAAAAAATTATATTTGGTGAACAAATACAGACATATATCTGGAATTCACTGAAAAAATATATATACGGTTCGAAAGGTCTTAGTCTCTTCTTTCTATATCCGTTTATAAATTTAAACCCGGTTGATATCTAACTTAAAAAGAAGTTGATTAGTGCCTACGGGCACGAAAACCCAATTTTTTACCCGTAAAACAAGATTTTGGAGGTGCTTGGAAAATTTCAAATACAGATTATTGTTAAACTCGACAATACCTGCCAGAAAAATAGTAAGACTTCGCAGGTATTTTTTTTGTCACACTGTGTTATCTATTGGTAAATAATAAAAAAAAACAATACACACAAACAAAACTTTTCCAATTTTGTATTCAATACGGCATACTAGAGCACCTTTTGCGAATTTTATCTAAATGTCTGGTGCCGTGAAAGGTTACTTATTTTAAACAGTAGCATAACCAGGTAGCACCTCCCGATGCTGCTGAAAGTACTGCCCAAAAACTTTTTTATATCCATTAATAAATGTGGTTTATTATTCGTTAAATACTATCTGTTATTAGCAATAAGTACACTTACATGATAAAACATATGGTATAATTACGATATATATTTTTCATTACGAAAAGTGTACATAGACTTATTGTATAACATTCCAAATTTATTTTTGTTTTTCCATTTAGGTTGAATTTCAGAATTCATAAAAGTTTTAAGCAGCTGATGTGTGAACAAAGGGAAAAAAGTTAAGCGCATCCTATATATTTTTTGAATTGCACCCTACAATCGGGATATCTCGAGATCATTTAAATATATTGGAATAATTTTTTCAGGCGAAGTAAAAAGACTCATATGGAAATCAAAAATGCCAATATAAAAAATAAAATTATTTTAATATATATTTTTTATGGTACAAAACATTATTTTTCACAAGTTTTGACTTTTTTCAGAAAATCTGCTCGTATGTCCGCATTTATGAAAACATGTTGAAAACTATCAATATTCAGGGGTGTTCTGTGAATCGCACGATTTGAAATCGCCTAATTTCCAGGAAAGAGCTCAATTAAAAAGGAGACTTATTGCAGCTTTTTAATTGGTTTTAATGTTTCAGATGCTTAAGATATTTTATACCAACTTAACTTTGAATGCACTAAATCGTCCGATCAGAGAAACACTGTTTTCGATTTTGGAAATCGTACGATTTCAAAACGCACGGTTTACAGAACACCCCTGATTATTAAATGTTAGAGTTGAAACTTTCAAGATATACCGTCACAACTTTTTATAAGCGCTTAAACACAAAAAATATGTTTAAAATTTATGATTTTCGGACACTACTGAATGTAGGGTGCATGCCCAAATACCAAATTAATTGGCTCTTAGCACATTCTGAATAAACTGTATTTAGCGCTTTGTGGTTTAAAAGTGCATGCGTTAAAAGTTTTTCACAAAATTGATAATAATGATGATACTTTTTCTTAAAAAAACATGCCTTTTTCAGGAAAATTTTAAAATTTTGAATTCTTAGCCTTTTCCCGATTTCACGACTGCAGATATTAATAAGTTTTTTATAATTATTCTGTTGTATGGCCAATTTACTTTTATAGTTTCGTAGTGAATATGAGCTAATACGGCCTATGTATCCTTATGTAAATAAAAACAAATTTTATTTCATTTTTCCCGACGTTTCGTCAATATATGTTGACTTTATCAAGGGTTGGGAAATCTATTTATTTAAAGAACATTTCATTAGTATTTTAATACTCTGTTTTGTGTAATTTAAATATTTAAATATGTATACATACATATGTATAACTAACCTGTGTTGATCTTTTGTTTTTAATATTAATTTTAAAACATTACTTTTTACATATAACAATAACAAAATTAAAATAACACAACGTGTATGTATGTACAAGATATATCACAGACTATTTTATTGCAATCTTGTAGTTCGCGCTAATTTTATCTGTATCTTCCTTCAAGTTCATCGTCTTTTCTATTTTCTCTTGTATACGTAAACTTTCGATTATGTATCTTTTTCTTCCTACTTTTTCTTTGTCTAAGATCTTTACTTTTTCAAATTCCGCTGTGTGGCCCGTTTCCAGAATGTGTTGTGATAATGCTGTAGATTTTTTGTTTTTTTCAATGTCCTTTTTATGCTCATTTATTCTTGTTTTTAAATTTCGTTTTGTTGTGCCAATATATAGCTTATCACAGGTGTTTTAAAAATACATTCACCTTTTCCTATAAAATGATGAATGGAATGTCTTCTGGTCAGTTTTTAATTATTTTATTGGAGCTTATTTGTTTCTACGTTCATGATTCGATTTGGCTAAAGTTCGTATCACTCTGTGAGACAAATTACATAAGATAATTTTTAAGGAACAAATTGCACTAAAAACGATTGTAAATTATTATGACAAACTTCAGCATAATGAAACAACATGTAGATTACAAGGGCCACCACAAATATTTTATTAAATAAAGCTTCCCTGTACTAAATCTTACTCATTAATTTTAGTAATACACATATATAATAGTGTATGAATATGAACATTGCATACTGTACTCGTATACGGAATAACTACGCATACATGTATGGAAATGTATGAATACATATTATCATATATGTCCATGCACCCTCATTTTTCGGAATTGAACCATATATGCTCCATACATATTTTTTTAGCTGGGTATCTATGTTTACATAAGTATGTACATACATTTAAAATTGGTCGTTATTAAATAAAATTTCAATATTTTGCTCTTTCAAAAACATACATTATCCTGTTTTAGGCTATACTGAAATTCAAAGAAATAGAAGATTATTTTATCTTATTCTTCTTTTTTAAATTGGTAATCTAGCAAAATAAAATGAGTTAAAATTCGATATTGCTAGATTAAAGGAAGAAAAAGTTCACAGACTAAAATCTAGCAATATTGGACAAAAAGTAAAAGGCCTGCCACAGAAACCAAATTCGAAATGATTTCAATTCCGTAATTAGGTTCTGCAGAAAATGAAAAACGAAGAATTTGCTCGATGAATATTGCTCGGAATAGTAATTTTCTCTATGTGAAAGTACAAAAATCTGTTTGAAACAACTTTATTTCAACAAAGAAAAATGTTTTTTTAACCATTTATTTAAAATATGTTTGTTTTACTTAACTTTTTTTTCATATTTAAGATATTTTCTTAAGGAAAAAATGCACCATCGTCAAAAATGAAATATTCTGTTCTGTCAAATAAAATTAAATAAACCTTTGACACATACAATACGTTTGGATATGAAAGTGGATCTGAAGCAATTTTCCGCCAAAATCTTGACTGCTCTGGGCATCCAAAACTGGAGTTATTGTAATTACATGCATGTAAAAAATTTTTAAATTTGGTTCACTTCAATAAAAAAAAATTATCCTTTGGGATTTTGTTGCTCTTCTAATACGAGCAACAATAAGTTTTTTGTTACACAATATTTCAACATTTAAATTGAAAACAATCGATCTGACGTTTTTTCCGAATGAACAAATCGATCGAAATCTGAACAAGGCTAAATTAAATCGATCGAAATGAAAAATAGTAATTGTAAAAATTGGGGCCACGTTTTTCGCGTTTTGAGTGACTGAAAACGGGTTAAATACAGCCCGAAAAATTTCTAAGTTGGCATCACTGCATGAAAAATATTTGTCAAAATGAACCACGAATGTATCGTCTGAACACGAGGGTTCGCAATCGTGGTTCAGAGAGCGAACCAAGTGGTTCATGTTGCCGTCTGAACATAGCATTATAGAATCCAACATGATTGGAAACTGTTTAAATCAATAAATACATGTCTGAATCAAAAATTTTTTCATTAGTAGTTACATTTTTTGGGCACATTCTTTTCTACATGCATAAATTTATTAATTATATCTTCAAAAAAAAAATGAACTAACAATAAGTATTCAAATCTTAAATATATATGTGACAGGGCATAGAGAAAGGGACCTAAGGGTAAAAAACTCAATTTTAATTTTTTTTATGTGGACAACATCTGAGCATCGAATGAGACCCATGAGATCCCATGCCCCAAAAGTGTTCCCTCCCAGAGGTATGCGCATTTTATGAAATTCAAGTCGACGATTCTAAGGTTATGTAAAAAATTTCGTACTAACAGTGATATTCATGATTTAAAAGAATTATAAATGAGTATTTATTATAATTCACAATTAATAATTTCATAAAATAAACCTGGATTCGAAAAAACGCGTGCAAAATTGATATCAAACTCATGGAAACAGCGCGCTAGGTAGAAAACAGTAAAAACCAACTACTCGAAACAAGAGGTAGGGACGACCTACGCGCGTTTTCAAGGTTGACCAACACGTTCCTGACGTCATGAGATGTGTCGCTTTCAAATGAGACCAATATTAACACGCTCAGTGATGGTGCACCAAAGATACACGTATTTAAATCTTTAAAATGGCTCTCCTGAATAAAACCGGTTTTTACCCTTAGGTCCCTTTCTATTTTGCGCGTCACATATACATATAATAATTAGGCCCAACTAGTGTTACGCATAAACTTACTGATAGTAATCAATAATACATATGTAAATGTCGTATTAAGCACAAAAATATTTTCAAGTAGTTTCATCTAGAGTGTTGAGTATTAGAGCTTTTTTAAGCGGATGTGTCCAGTTAACGTCAAGATGTTACGAGCAAGGGGATTAATATCGAACTCGAGTTTTATTAAGTATTTGCCTGCGTATTTTCAATTTCTTCAGTCACTAGTGGCATATTTAAATCACGATGTAAATTTGTAGTTTTGATGTACCATCTAGCCGCTGTTATAAGTCTTAAATGGCCTGTTTCTACATAACATCTCAGTCCTCAGACAAGCAAGCGGTATACAGGCGAGTACGTAACAAAATGAGTTTTTATATTACACTTGTCTAGCTTACGTTATATTTGGTATCACTTTTTGTATTATTAATTTCATTATTGCCATGGTATACAATTTGGTATTTGAGTTAATTTTTTCCACACTAAAAGCATTACTGAATGGCAGCCCTAAGAGAAAATCTTGCAAAATAAAAAAAGCTGCTTTCAAATTACAATTCAATATTAGGTCATTTCGTTTATTTTTGAAGCAAAATCGAGTAATTGAATAAATCCTGACAATTTTTGCACCAGAAGCAATAATTTTTTTTTTGGATAAATCAAAAAAGACTGCATCATAGATTTTTAATTAACAACATCGATAGTGACACACTTTTTATTTTCGGTATATTATAATTTTATTCACAAATTGTAAAAACATTAAAATTTGGCTGAAATAATTGAAAAAACTTTCGTGCTTCATGTCTTTCAAGAAGATAAAATTATTGTATTTGCTTAAATAAACATATAAAAGAAGAAGGATTTCATCCATTATTTACGATATGTACATATATCGTGAGATGGTTACTAATTTGCCGCATTTAATGGAAATGCTCCCAATATTATTGCTTTAAAAACAACTACAACCAAGGTAATATTGAACAAAAAACTTTATATTGAAATGTGGGTTGGTGTTTTACGATTTCAAATTCGACTATTTGTAGTTGATTAAAGAAAACAAGCTATATTTTTCTTTAATCTAGTACAATACGCCTGACTTTCGCGGCAAAGTCGCCAATAACAATAAGGTGCAGTGCTTAGTTAACTTGAAAATTACGGATATGATGGAACTTTGGGGTTTAATATCTTTGAAATGTGGAAAAATGTATTAGAGATATAAAAAATATATTTCATATACATATATAAAACCGATATATACTCTTTTTTAAATATGCTACACATCATACAAGAAAACAAGTAAATTATTCACTTAAAAATAAAATACACCAAAAAGAAAAGTGTATTGCAATTCCTCTGACTCTCAAGATTTTGTATAAGCGAATAAAATTCAATATAATACACCGAAGCGTAGTAAAAAGTTTCATGCACTCGAACAAACCTATTATTACTTTCCTTGAACAAATTTATGTGAACAAAATTGAAAGTAAAGTTGTGATGAAAATATATGGTATATAATGAAAGAATGTTTGTATTTATGCTTACAGTTTCCATAATCGTTCAATTACACGATTGTGTGGACATTAGATTTTTTCTTTAATTAAAAAACAAACCTATTAAAATTTCCACACATGTACCTTTTTGTGACTGTCTGTATTTGACATTAGATACAATTGGAATTGTTATGTAGAAACAACAAAATAAAAAAGTATTACGTTTTTAACTAAGAAAAAGTTGACACTTGTTTTATGGAAGCCCAAAGCCAACTTTTGTACTCATATGAACAAAATTTTTGAGTAGCTTGTAATGTACACGCAAAGATAAAAAGTATGGTTGAGGTAACCATAATCAAACAGCAACATACTATGATTGAATTATATGGTTGCAGTCAAATCTTATTATTGCCACTGGAAAAGCAAAGTTTAAATAATATTATTTTCTTAGTTAATAATAATATTATCTACAAGAACAATTAACTTTATTATACCTAATCTTATTATTGTAAATAGGACAATAATATTGTTAGATGTGACTAAAATATAATTGACACTTACCATACCATGCTCTAATATTATAATAATATTGTTAAATACGAGCATAGTATTATTTTATGTAATAATAACATTTTGTTTTTTAATCATATATTTATTGGCAAATCTTTTGTTTAAAACAGCTGTGCGGTAAATCCGAAATAAAAATAAATTAATATTGTTGAAATTAAATGTATGTATGTATGTATAGAAATGTATACTTACATATATCTGTATACACGAAATACAGATATACATACATACATATGCACATATTATTTTTATTTATCTACTCTTTTGTTTATACTTTTTTTTATTTATTTAACACTACGCATACACAACCGATAGCCTACAAACGAAACACTCAACTGACAGATGTTTCTGAAAAAGATTTGTTTAAAAACTTAACATAGTATGGTTTTGGATAACATTATATTGTTATTTACATCCTATTTTTTTACACATTAATACAAATTATATTGTAGTCATAAATTTTTAACAAAACTATATTGTTAAACTCTAACCATATCGCACTTTCTATGAATATAACAATGTAATTATTAAATTCAAACATTACTCTATTTATCGTAACGAAATTAATGTTTAAAATAACAATAACAAGTTTTCGACGACCACACATTTGTTTCAGAGAACATTATATTGTTTTCTCAACCATTTTGCAACCATATCTTTTCTTTGGGTGTACAAGAACATATTACACAACAGGAACTATGGTTGAATTAAAGTAAACGAGCACGGGTGATCTGTGCTGTTGCCATTCCCTTCTAGCTCTTCTTTTTTCACATACGAGACGTTCAATATCTGTAGAATATAGTCTATTAAACCCAGTCTGCTGATGGGAGGTAGTGGCATGTTTACCTGCCTGCTTAATATTTTCGTTAAGATTGGCAATGTTAGATTCAACATCATCAGGTGTTCTTAGTGTAATGTTTTCCGTGCAATGACTACTAAGATATTTTTTGAATCGCAGCCAATTTACACGACTGGCCAAATTCACATATGAGTAAGGTAGAGCACTTCTCAGTGGGCTACATATTGTAACGATCGTGGGAGAGTGATCGGACGATAGATCTAGGGAAGCTTCTACGTGAATAAATTCCCTAGAAATATTTTTTATGACGCCAAAATCTATAACATCCGGTATTTTATGTATGTCAGTAGGCCAATAAGTGGGCTCCCCACTCGAAATGACACCCATTTTGGAAATTGTATTGAACAACGCTCGACCTCTGGGTGTAATAAGACGCGAACCCCAGAACGTATATTTAGCATTATAGTCGCCGGCTGCTACGAAACAAGGGCCCCGAGATTTGTAAAAATCCTCATATTGATCCTCAGTAATTGCGAATCTAGGAGGGGAGTAAATTGAAGATATGACAAAATTATTGCAAAAATTTTCGACACAAATATTCGTTGCTTGTAAATGTTCTTCACAAATGTTATCAATAATATAATGCTTGAGTCTTGACTTTATTATAATTGCTGATCCACCGCATGCTCTTCCTCTCGGGTCCTGTGAGTCATATAAGGTGTAGCCATAAATTTTAAAAAGGCTTCTCGAAGTCAAATGAGTCTCAGAGACCATTATATCAATATTTTTTTCCGTGAGGAAGTGCTCAAGTTTATTTTTATGTTGGCGAATGCCGTTTGCGTTCCAGAAACATATTTTTAACGTGTTCATGGTTTATTAACTAAAGCTTGAAGCAGAGTATTCTGCATTCGCAGCATTTCTTGCATCATGCTAGTCATATTTGTTGTAAAATTATTTATAGTTTGCACCAGATTATCAATAGTAGCTTCAAGGCGATTGAAATTAAAGTTCGAGTTTGTATTTGTTGAATTATTTGGTGGTGAAACATTTTGTGTATGAATAGAATTTGTCTTAGCAGCATCGGCATACGATACACGGGAACTAACTGGTTGGCTCACTTGCGCAATAGTGGCTGATAAAGCATTTGCTGATTGGGCTGGGGCCAATTTAGGTGTTTGCCTCATAGTCTGTTTGACGAAAGAGTACACAGGACAACCTCTGTAGTTAGCGGTGTGATTACCTCCACAATTACTGCATTTTGTGTCATTTCGATCTTTTGGTTTATTGCAACTAGCAGTGCCGTGTAACTCGCCGCACACAACACAAACAGTAGGTAATTTGCAGTAAGTTTTTGTGTGGCCATATTCTTGACAATTATGGCACTGTACGGTTCCTGAACGCTTGTGTGGTTCTTCAACGGTTATTTTTCGATATAAGAGATATTTTAAATTATATATTGGATGGGTCTCATTTTTTTAAATTTTATATCATTTGGCTCAAGTTCAACCCGAAATAGAGGTTGAGGGATCTTTTCCCTATTCATTATGTTCGATACATTTTTTACTTTAAAACCCTGGAGGACGAGAGCATCTTTTACTTCTTCGGGAGCAACATAGTAGTCTATGCCCTTCAACACAATCTGCATACCTTTAGCACTCTTGAGCTGATATGTGTAGAAATGTGTTTTACTATTTTCAAATTCAGAAACCATTTTGCGGAAATCTGTTTCGTCATAAATTTGAATTTTCGTTTTATCGATATTGCCACGTTTTATTGGAACAATGTGAAATTTATTCTCACCAATGACCGAAATTAATTTCTTAATGAGAGCATTTGAGTTTTTTTCTCTTAAATAGATTGGTGGCGGCTTGGAGGTTTTATTCGCAGATTCAGCGGGTTTGTCATTGTCATCTTGCAATATTTTAAAACGGTTTTGCCGATTAGTAGAGGATGCGCTGTTATCCCTAGACATCTTTGGAGCAGATGCAATTTTAGTAGAATTTGGGCTTCGCCCGCGCTTTAAAATTGTAATGTATCTGTCCATTCCGACTTGGACCTTGGGTTTTGGGCTGCTCTTATTTTCAGTGGCAACTTGTTTAAGTGATGACCACGAGCCCGAAGCGGTTGATATCGCTGAGTTAAATGTAGAAGTACTCGGCAATAATGTCAACGATTCACTAGTTGGCATTGGACAAAGCGAAGTTGATCGCTGACGAAATTGTGGTTTTGCCGTTAGAAAAAGTCTATTATCAGATTTTTGATTTTTATTAAGAGCTTCAGAACTCACAGCAAGTCTATTATCAGATTTTTTATTTTTATTGTTATCATTATGAGCATCAAAACTCACAGTAAAATAGGCATTTCTGCCGTTAGAACTCACTTCACTATTTTTTTCCTTTGGGGTACTCATAAAGAGTATTCCTCAAGGGTACTTTGTATGTTTTTTTGTTTACGGTTTTTTTTTTGTCTTTGTTATTTCTATATATAAAAATATTATCTAATCAAAAAAAAGCCTTTTTTATCAAAGTTAATATGTACTACGAATAGTTTTTGTATGCTTTTTTTTGTTTAGTTTGTATATAAGGAAAATTCCGCTATTACGTCTGTTCACTATGAAGGTACAACGAGAACCTATAAATATATGATTAAAAAACTAAATGTTATTATTACATAAAATAATACTATGGTCGTATTTAACAATATTATTATAATATTAGAACATGGTATGGTAAAAGTCAATTATATTTTAGTCACATCTAACAATAGTATTGTCCTATTTGCAATAGTAAGATTAGATATAACAAAGTTAATTGTTCTTGTAGATAATATTATTATTAACTAAGAAAATAATATTATTTAAACTTTGCTTTTCCATTGGCAATAATATGATTTGACTGCAACCATAAAATTCAATCATAGTATGTTGCTGTTTGATTATGGTTACCTCAACCATATTTTTTCTTTGCGTGTAGATATCGTGCATACTAAGGCAGGCTGTATTATCGGCAAATGTAGATGTATGGATATTGCTGCTAAAAAGCACAAGTATAAATCAAATACAATACCATCAATACCTGGGGCTTTCTTCGGGTTGAGTTTAGCAATTAGTTTTTGTACATCACACGTCTTAAATTTTATGGGTCGAGGGGGTAGCGCAACTACAGTCGGCAAATCAACAACACCAGTACATGTATTTGGGGTAAATACGGATTTTAAATGCTTTGCAAACAAGTTACCTTTTTCAGTATCACTCCTTGCCCAACCTCCGGTAGAAGTGCGCAGAGGTGGTTTAAACTCAACGGGTGCTTCAATCCTTTTCGCAGCGCACCACAAGGAGTAATTAGATGCTGGTGTGACATCGAGATTTTCCAGATATTTTTAAAAGATGCAGTTTTATCATATGCAAGCAACTCTTGGAGTCGTTTAGTGCACTCTTTAAATCTGCCCAGCAAAAAATTTCAAAAGAGGTAATCGGGATTGGAAATAATCATTTTTTGGTGGAAGCTGTTCCTTACTGGATTACCAACTTAATAATTTTAACAAGGCGTGAGACTAAAATAATCGATTCTTGAGAAGTACTTAGTTTTTTTAATTGGCAACTTGTTCGCGTAATCTATTTAATCTAAAAAAATTATTCTTCTCATTTAGCAACTTGTAAATATTTTTTTTTTAATTTTAGGTAATGTGATTTGTAACTAGAGATGCTAATCGGGGCAAGTTTTTTGAAATCCCGGGCTTCGGGATTTAATTTTTTTTTGCATAATTTAAGGTTACTTATATAACTCAGACATTTATTTACAAATTTTAATTGAAAAGTGCGATGTATGTAAACATTTTTCATAGAAAAGAAAACGCCATATATCTGTGGCAATAAATAATAATGGCTTAAGTCGAAATGTCTTGTTTGTATTAAGGGTATTGTCTAAATTGTGTTTAGTTTTTATATAAATTTTTAAGCCACCGAAAAAGATGCACATTTTCTTGGAACAAAACTGTTAATTTTATAAAAAAAAGAACACGTTTTATTAGTTTATTTATATTCGTTGTTTTTTAGTTAAGATGTTATGAAAAATTCCATTGGCAGAAAAATAAAAACTAAATTGCACTTAAGCTATTATATTGGAATGCAAAATAATTTGTTTTGATAGTAAGTCTCTTTAGATTAAATTGAAAATTGCGGAAAACCTGAGATATATAGTATAGATATTTTTTAAATAAGTTTTCAAATTAAATTAAATTTAAATACAAGTTTTTTTCTTATGAGGAATATTTTGAATGGGCTGTAAGTTATTGAACTTAAATGTATACAAGTTTTAATGCTCAAACATTTTAATATTAATAATATTAAAGCTATCTTAAAAAAAGATTAAATTGAGTTAAGATGTTATGGCTTATGTATTATTTTCCATGAAGACTTAAGCTAAAATATAAATGCGTATAGTTTTGATATTAATGACATTTTAAAATTGAAATTTAGCTGAGTGATAGATCTTGAAGAAGATAATAAGAATATGTAATAAAATGAAAAAGCACTTATTGCCACAGATATATACCATTTAATATTATCTACGAAAATATTTATTCAAAGTAAATTTTTTATTTTAACAAGGAGTTTCTAATAATTTTTAATATAGAAGATGACCGCCAAAAACATTATTTATGCTAAAAATCGGGATTCAGATAATCCCGAAAATCCCGGGCTTTAAAACTAAAAAATCCCGGGCTCCGGGATAATCAAAAGGAAAAAAAATATAAGAAAAATAAAAGTATTTTCAGGAAGTCCCATCTGAAGTGCTGTGAATAAGAGCCCTTGTATCCCTCTTTTTTAGGCGGATGTGTCCAGTAAAGTTCAAAATATTACGGGCAAGCGGATTAGGATGTGACTCGAGTTTTGTTAAATATTTGCCAGCGTTTTTTGCAATTTCTTCAGTCACTAGTGGCATATTTAAGTCACGATGTATATTTGAATTTTTTATATACCATGGAGCCGATGTTATTAACCGTAAAATTTTGTTTTGCCTTCGTTGGATTCTCTCGATTCAGATGTTGCAAATAAAATTCTCTTGACTGTGGTTAGAATTAAAAACCCATTTTAATATTGTAAATACCCAGCTAAAAAAATATGTATGGAGCATATATGATGGTTCAGATACGAAATATGAGGGTATATGGCCATATATGATAATATACATACATATATTCATACATTTTTATACATATAAATATTTGTAAATTCATATTCATATTTATTAAAATTACTTTTTTTAAGATTTTCAACATCGAAGTTGTATTTGATAAAACATTTGTTGCGATAAGAATTAAAAACGAACTAGAATACATTTAATTCATCATTTTAAGAGAACAGGTACATCGATTATTTAAAAAACACAATTTTAAAACTCATCTTTGCACACACAATTTAATTTAAAAAGAATTTAGATTAACAACTAATGCAATTAATCATTAAAAAAATTATCCGGTTTTATACCAACACTAGTTTTCAATAAATTTTTTTGCAGTAATATGAACTTTGTTTCTTAAAAATATGTGGAGTATTTTCTATAAAACTAATGCCTGAAATATCCTTTTGATTATTTCATTTATTTAGGGCCGCAATGTAAAAAATCGTACAAGAATTGGGTTTATTTTATAAACGCTGAGGCTGTACAAATATAAACTTTGCAAACCGTTTGTATTTTCTAATAGATTTGCAATTCACCAGTGATAAAAAAGAGAGAACAAGAGTGCTATATTCGGCTGTGCCGAATCTTATATACCCTTTACCAACGTTTGTATATGTAGTATACAGATGTATACATAAGTACATACATACATATTTGTTTTGTGATAAAATTTATAATTTTTTGTTATAGTGCAATTATTAGTAAGTGACTTCTTGGTTTTTTTCGACTAAAGAATTTGCTTGAGTAAAGATTTTCCTAAAATATGAAATATGTTTAACTGAAAAAATAATTATTTTTGGTTATTATTTTAACTAATTTTTTTTTAATTTCCAATTCTGGAACCATAATTTAAATTTTTCTGGTTTTAATATGAGTACTAATTAATTTCTTTCTAAATTATAGAATATGTGTAAATATCAAAGAAATAACTAGCTTTATTTAATTAGTTTTATATATACAAAAAAGTGTACTTTTCCCAACCCTGAAATCATCATTTTAGATTTTTTAGGTTCCTTATATAAATCTTGTTCTTTAAAAAATATATAAAATATGTTAAGTGAACAAAGAAAAAAAGAAATTAGGAAAATACTAGTTTTATTTAGTTACTTTAATATCAAAATAAATTCAGTAAAGTGCGACTTTGACTAGCGCACGAAGTATTCCGTACATTCGGTTTTGAGAATTTTTTTAATGTGGCGTTTTGGTTTTTTGAAGTTTTTTTTTCAGTTTAAATGATTTTTTTTAATAGTTTTGTCGCTTTATTCTCGTTTTGGCGATTTTTTTCTGTTTTTGGGGATTTATTTTTCATTGTGGAGATTTTGTTTTCATTTTGACGATTTTTTTTTCTGTTTTTGGGCTTTTTTTATTTTGGCGATTTTTTTCTGTTTTTGGGGTTTTTATCATATTGGTGATTTTTTTATTATAATGATTTTTCCGGGTTTTCGTGATTTATTTTAGTCTTATAGGCAGATTTTGTAAAAAATTTCGTTTCTAAACGTTTCAAATTTGTATGAAAAATAACGAAAATTCGTTTCAAAAAATATTTTTTCCATACAAATTTTAAAACGAAAAAAACGTTTCTATTTACAAAATTTGCCTTTTAGAAATTTTTTTTTAATTTGGTGCTTTTTTTGTTTTGGCGATTTTTTTTCTTATCCGCGATTTTTTTTCGGTTGATTGCATAGTCTTACCGTTTTTAAAAATTTTAAGAGTTTTGGTCTTACGGTTTGCAGGATATAGCAAGTTGTCAAAATTACATAGTCAAAATTGCATTAACTGATGGAACACCCTTTAATTTAATTTTTTTTTAATGTTAATGTAGATTGTTGTAGTCTGTATAAAAATTTTATATATATTACATAAGACTTTAATATTTTTCGTTGCTCGTTCTGGAACACCCATTAATTTTTAACTCTCATGTATTTGTTGTTGTAGCGGCCAAAGGTGTACACACTGTGTCCAAATTTCAGGTCCGTAGTTCTTACGGTTCCCGAGAAAATACCCTGTGATAGACAGACGGACAGCGTAACGAAAATAATAGGGTTCCTTTTCACCTTCGGTATACGGAACCCTAAAAGAGTTAAATTTTCCAGCTGTGGAGCTGTAGTTATTATTTTTCAAATTTTCTATATCCAACTTTTCTTTCCAAAACATAAAATATATTTATAAATTAAAATATAAAGAAAAATGATTAGATCTAGTTAATTTTATATATCACAAAAAGTGTACGTTTCCCAACCCTGGAATCATAATTGAAAATTTTTTGATTTCTTACACCAATCTTTTTTTTTAAGAATTTAAGATATTTGAAATTTATAGATAAAAAGGAAAAAATAGTTTTAGTATGTTATTTTTATATAACAAAAAGTTAAAGTTCCCAACCCTGGAAACGTCTTTTTATTTTTTTAATTTTTTTCATATTTTTAATACAAATTTTATTCGTACTGAAAAATTAAATAAGTTTATTTAACAAAAATATTAAAAAAAATTGTGTTATCTAGTTACTTTTATATGGCAAAAAAAAAGTTTAAGTTTTCCAGCTCTGAAACCGTCTGCTCGATTTCGCTGATTTTCAATACCAATCTATTTTGGACTATTTCTGATACATCAGTCCAAGACCGAAGTCTCTAGCTTATCTGGGAGCTTCGGAAAACACATTTCACGTACACCAGACGGACGGACGGACAGACGGACATTGCTTATTCGTGTTCCTTATTCATAAGAGTAGATTAGTAATGGTCGCCTGAGTCCTGTTTTGGGAATTCAAAACCGGGAAAAAATAAAAACGATGGCAACCCTGTTACAAATGGGGGATTTTGGGGATTTTCATGCTGAGATTTTTTTGGTTGTGTGTGTGTGACTTTGATTCTTTGTTTATGTATATGTATGTATACTTGTGTGTACAGCTTTTGTTGTTATTGAGGAGAAGCGTTGTGCTTACAGTGTATGGATGTATGCATGTATATATATGTGGGAGTGTGTGAGTGTGTGTGTGTGTGTGTGTGTGTATGAGTATGTCTTTTGTATTTACTTGTATGTCTGCCGGTGTCCGATACTTTTGTTGTAGTGGCAGACAATCATTATACCCAGTAGGAAATGTTGATGGTGAAAATGTGCTGACTAGCTTTTGACTAGCTTGTCACCAGTACTACTCTATAATTATTCCTCATACAATACTTTGAAACCCTACTAATCAAAATACAATTCACTAGGTAGTGACTACGTAGTTCTTATGGGAATATGGAGACATACTAACCAGACAGTTAGTTACTGGTACATTTCTATAATTTACGTACATACAAATGTATGTATATTGACAAGTTATTGTCAATTCCACCTATCTCCTTCTTTTATACTGGCTGATAGTTGAAAACTTATTATACCAAAGTTGTAACTAGAATTTTAGTGTTGACACAAAGACACTTGCTCCCAGTTTGACTGCAGGGTAGTTACAAGGGATCTGTGTATTTGTGTGTATGTAGTAATTGTTATTTGATAGTCTTTGGGTGGCTGTTTTGAGTTATCGTTGGTATGCTTATGTAGGGTTATTGTATGTATGCATTTATGTTTACGATCTCTGGGGAAATAATCTAATAGCTGCAGAGTGGCAACCCTGTTGTGAATGGAAGTGGATAGGGAATGTATTTGGTAATGTATCTATATGTTGTTGTATTAATGTATTTGATCGTATCTATTTTTACTTTGAAGAATAACATTGCTTGTGTGTATTGTTTAGCCTTCGAGAGTTTTTCATACATATTTACAAATGAATGTGTATATGTTTTCTAGGCTATTGACGTTGCTATTCTTATGGAGATAGAAAATATTATGTTGACATATGTTTTTTGAATAGGGGTAATGATATTTTTATTTCAGTATATTTTACTTTAATGTAACAATTATAGGAAATAGCTTTTGGAGACATACACCAAAACTTATAGAAGCATCTACTTTTACGTGTCCCGATTTTTCTCGTGCCTTTGTATTACAAACTGATGCTAGCGATTTTGATCTGGGTGTATATGAATTTCATCATATATCGTAATACCATCAGATAAATTAGATTTGACGACTACTACACGATTATCATATGAATTATGGGAATATGTCTGTGTGTATGTGTATGTGAGTATGTATGTATGTGTGTGTGTGTGTGTGTATGAATTTCATAATATTATAAAATTTCATTATGTATGTTTGTGTTTGTGTATTACGTCATCACCTCTCTGTGTGTCATGCCAGACATTTGGTAGTATAAAATATTAGCATATAGGTATCAGAACTTTTTTTTTAATCGTAGTATGTTTTTATACTCAAGATTGCTGGGTATTTTGTCATGCTTAAAATTGTCCAGCTTTAAAGTCTGCCTGTGAGAAATTTGTTTATATTATAGATTTTGTTTATTTAACTACGTCCGGCTTCTTTGGCTGAACTTCTTTTCATACGATCATGGGAATTTATAGTTTCTCTGTCCATAATAAGTTCGTTTAGCTTTGACATTTGCTTTGAATGTAAGTGTGATTGTTAAGATCTAATAAATACTGGAGTATTGATAAGAAATTTGATATTATGTGTGCAAACATATCTTTAAATTGATTTTATGTATGTATGTTTGTACATACAAATATGTGTTTGACTCCGTGCTTGAATATATTTTTTTTGTTTTTGTTGTTGTTGTAAATATTCGCATGGTCTTTTATGTATAGATGTAAAATATCTTCATAGTTTTTTTTTTATTTGAAATTAAAAAACGTTGCTTTAATTTTTATCTGTATTTACTTAAAAGTTTGTGAGGATTTTCTGTTTTAAGTAAAACTGAATTCCTTAAGATACATACTTTAGAGTAATAGTAACTATAATAGAAATATTTCCTATATTTAATTTACACTTGTTTAAAGTTGATGCAGCCTAATAGTCATTCTTATTTCGGTTTTCCCGAGTGCAGTTTTTATTTTCAGCGGCACTGACCATATACATTTTGAGAATGTGTATATTACAGTCTACAAAATTCAATAATTTCTATTTTCTGTAGAATAGTTACCCACTTCACCTAAATCAGCTCCATAAAATATCATCTATTCCTTTCAGTACATCACTACAATGCACAATTTTCGAAATTTATTCTGGAGTTCGTTTACTAAATTTCGTTTTAAGGACATTGAGTTGTTTTACAGATTTTTGAAGAGTGTTGTAATCTACTTGATGTATTTTCAGCTTTTTATACTAAAATGTTGTTAATTTTCCAGTCTATAAATTTTATCGCTCAGCTTTTCAATTTGTTCTTCAAAAGATGATTTAATTTTTAGAATGTCTTTTTCAATTTTATACCTTTCTTCTATCGTTATATTATTTAAATATATATTTGAATTCTATTAATGCCTTAAGCTTTATTATTAATTCATCCTTTAGTTTCTCGATTTGAGTTTCCAGAAACAATTTACTGATACCATTATTCTCCGTCAGTGAATGATCATGATTCTCTATAAATGCATTGGTAGAAATTATATATTTCATTTAGCTTTCAAAATCAAATTTGTCATAGTATTTTCACGTTTTATCAATCATTAAAGAAAATAAACCCGCTTTTAAGCCCCATATTTGACCATCAACTTGTATTTTATCTTTATTCAGTTTTAGATTTCTATCACCAAATTTCCATTCATTTTTGAAATCTTTAGGTAAGCCATTGTTTGTATCTAATTCATTTCTTCCTTCCAAAACTAATAAGTCAATATAAGTATGTTCGGTGTTGGAAGGCTGTGGGTAAAAATCATCTTCTTCATCATCATAATCATTCACAGTATTAGCATCATTAAATAAGATAGTATTATCAAATATTGTTCCTTTTGAAAGTTTCTTTAACTTCTCTCTATCTTGACTGATGGTTTCTTAGGCTTTAATACTTGTACTATTTTCAGATTCTATATTGTTTTTACTTTGTTCTTTCTTGTGTATTCTTTAAATATTTTTAGAACTATTCATGAATTCTTTGAGAGGTTCTGTTATAGGACCAAATATATCTCTTAGTTCTTCACGTGTATCTATTTCACCAGTTTTTATACTACGAAGCTTTTTCTTCAAGACATTTCTTGTCAACACCATCTGTTTTAAAATTTTCTCATCCATGTTTAATAATGAATTAATTATGAATTTATCAAAGTTAATATGTACTACGAATAGAATATTTTTTGTATGATTTTTTTTTTTGTTTTGTTTGTATGTAAGAAAAATTCCGCTATTACGTCTGTTCACTATGAAGGTACAACGAGAATGAGTCATTTATTCATTATAATTATTAGGCCCGACCACTGTCGGACATAAATTTAGAGATAGTTATAAATAATACATAAGTAGTGATAATCAAAAGGAAGAAAAATTAAAATAAAATAAAAAGTATTTTCAAGCAGTCCCATCTGGAGTGTTGAGTATAAGAGCACTTGTATCCCTCTTTTTTAGGCGGATGTGTCCAGAAAAGTTCAAAATATTACGAGCAAGCGGATTAGGATGTGACTCGAGGTTTGTTAAATATTTGCCTGCATATTTTGCAATTTCTTCAATCACTAGTGGCATGTTTAAATCACGATGTATATTTGAGTTTTTTATATACCATGGAGCCGATGTTATTAATCGCAAAATTTTATTTTGCCTTCGTTGTATTCTCTCGACATTGGAAGCTGAAGCAGTGCCCCATAGTTGAATTCCGTAGCACCATATCGGTTTCAAAAGTGACTTGTATATCAAAAGTTTGCAATCTAGACTGAGGGTTGAATTTCTACCAATCAGCCAATGTACCTGAGTTAATTTTAGTTTCATTTGTGTTACCTTTGAGTCAATATGGGGCTTCCATGTAAGCCGTCGATCAAGGTGAATACCAAGGTATTTTACGTGTGAATGTTGAAGAACAACTTGATTGTTGATTCGAATTGGCGAACAAGTATCTCTTCGCAGGGTAAATGTTACCTGGACACACTTTTGCTCGTTTACTTTGATTCTCCATAAATTTAACCATAGTTCCAGTTGTGTAATATGTTCTTGTAGATATCGGGAAGCCTCGTGAGGGTTTTCGAGCATACTACGGCAAGCTGTATCATCGGCAAACGTAAATGTATGGATATTGCTGCTCAAAGGCATATCGCAAGTGTTAATCAAATACAAAACTGGCCCCAGTATGCTCCCCTGTGGCACACCGGATGATATAGATTCGGGCACACTCATGAAGTCTCCTTCCACAACCGTAAACTTCCGGGTGGTAATATAACTTTCTAATAGTTGCAGAAAATTTATTGGTAAATATGATTCCAATTTTAAAATAAGACCTTCATGCCACACTTTATCAAATGCCTGAGAAACGTCGATAAACAGCGCAGAACAATACTTCTTTTCTTCAAATGTTCTTCTTATAAATTGAACCAATCTATGAGTTTGTTCGATAGTGCTATGCTGACTTCTAAAACCAAATTGATGGTCCGGTATGCAGCCACTACTAACTATTATTGAGGACAATTTTGTCATGAGCAGTTTTTCGAAAAGCTTTGACATTGTTGATAGGAGACTTATTGGCCTGTATGACTCAGCCTTGGTAAGGTCTTTGCCCGGCTTTGGAATCATTTTAACTTTGGCAAGCTTCCAGCTATTTGGATAATACTGCAGTCGTAAAATGGCGTTAAAAATAAATAACAGTATTCTAATTGCAATACGAGGCAACTTTATTAGCATCTGGTTACTAATTCCATCAAAACCCGGAGCTTTCTTTGGGTTGAGTTCAGAAATTAGTTTTTGCACATCACGCGTCTTAAACTTTATTTGTTGAGGGGGTTACTAATTCCATCAAAACCCGGAGCTTTCTTTGGGTTGAGTTCAGAAATTAGTTTTTGCACATCACGCGTCTTAAACTTTATTTGTTGAGGGGGTAGAGCGACTACATTTGGCAAATCAATTACACCAGTACATGTGTTTGGGGTAAATACGTATTTTAAATGGTCTGCAAATATGTTACCTTTTTCAGTATCGCTTCTTGCCCAACCTCCGGTAGATGTGCGCAGAGGTGGTTTAAACTCAACAGGTGTTCTAAGCTTTCTAGCAGCGCGCCATAAAGAGTAATTAGATGATGGTGTGACATAAAGATTTTCCAGATAGTTTTTAAGAGATGCAGTTTTTTCATGTGCAAGCAGCTCTTGGAGTCGTTTAGTGCACTCTTTAAATCTAATTTTATTCTGGGGTGATCTGTGCTGTTGCCATTCCCTTCTAGCTCTTCTTTTTTTCACATACGAGACGTTCAATATCTGTAGAATATAGTCTATTAAACCCAGTCTGCTGATGGGAGGTAGTGGCATGTTTACCTGCCTGCTTAATATTTTCGTTAAGATTGGCAATGTTAGATTCAACATCATCAGGTGTTCTTAGTGTAATGTTTTCCGTGCAATGACTACTAAGATATTTTTTGAATCGCAGCCAATTTACACGACTGGCTAAATTCACATATGAGTAAGGTAGAGCACTTCTCAGTGGGCTACATATTGTAACGATCGTGGGAGAGTGATCGGACGATAGATCTAGGGAAGCTTCTACGTGAATTAATTCCCTAGAAATATTTTTTATGACGCCAAAATCTATAACATCCTGTATTTTATGTATGTGAGTAGGCCAATAAGTGGGCTCCGCACTCGAAATGACACCCATTTTGGAAATTGTATTGAACAACGTTCGACCTCTGGGTGTAATAAGATGCGAACCCCAGAACGTATGTTTAGCATTATAGTCGCCGGCTGCTACGAAACAAGGGCCCCGAGATTTGTAAAAATCCTCATATTGATCCTCAGTAATTGCGAATCTAGGAGGGGAGTAAATTGAAGATATGACAAAATTATTGCAAAAATTTTCGACACAAATATTCGTTGCTTGTAAATGTTATTTACAAATGTTATCAATAATATAATGCTTGAGTCTTGACTTTATTATAATTGCTGATCCACCGCATGCTCTTCCTCTCGGGTCCTTTGAGTCATATAAGGTGTAGCCATAAATTTTAAAAAGGCTTCTCGAAGTCAAATGAGTCTCAGAGACCAACATTATATTAATATTTTTTTCCGTGAGGAAGTGCTCAAGTTCATTTTTATGTTGGCGAATGCCGTTTGCGTTCCAGAAACATATTTTTAACGTGTTCATGGTTTATTAACTAAAGCTTGAAGCAGAGTATTCTGCATTCGCAGCATTTCTTGCATCATGCTAGTCATATTTGTTGTAAAATTATTTATAGTTTGCACCAGATTATCAATAGTAGCTTCAAGGCGATTGATATTAAAGTTCGAGTTTGTATTTGTTGAATTATTTGGTGGTGAAACATTTTGTGTATGAATAGAATTTGTCTTAGCAGCATCGGCATACGATACACGGGAACTAACTGGTTGGCTCACTTGCGCAATAGTGGCTGATAAAGCATTTGCTGATTGGGCTGGGGCCAATTTAGGTGTTTGCCTCATAGTCTGTTTGACGAAAGAGTACACAGGACAACCTCTGTAGTTAGCGGTGTGATTACCTCCACAATTACTGCATTTTTTGTCATTTCGATCTTTTGGTTTATTGCAACTAGCAGTGCCGTGTAACTCGCCGCACACAACACAAACAGTAGGTAATTTGCAGTAAGTTTTTGTGTGGCCATATTCTTGACAATTATGGCACTGTACGGTTCCTGAACGCTTGTGTGGTTCTTCAACGGTTATTTTTCGATATAAGAGATATTTTAAATTATATATTGGATGGGTCTCATTTTTTTAAATTTTATATCATTTGGCTCAAGTTCAACCCGAAATAGAGGTTGAGGGATCTTTTCCCTATTCATTATGTTCGATACATTTTTTACTTTAAAACCCTGGAGGACGAGAGCATCTTTTACTTCTTCGGGAGCAACATAGTAGTCTATGCCCTTCAACACAATCTGCATACCTTTAGCACTCTTGAGCTGATATGTGTAGAAATGTGTTTTACTATTTTCAAATTCAGAAACCATTTTGCGGAAATCTGTTTCGTCATAAATTTGAATTTTCGTTTTATCGATATTGCCACGTTTTATTGGAACAATGTGAAATTTATTCTCACCAATGACCGAAATTAATTTCTTAATGAGAGCATTTGAGTTTTTTTCTCTTAAATAGATTGGTGGCGGCTTGGAGGTTTTATTCGCAGATTCAGCGGGTTTGTCATTGTCATCTTGCAATATTTTAAAACGGTTTTGCCGATTAGTAGAGGATGCGCTGTTATCCCTAGACATATTTGGAGCAGATGCAATTTTAGTAGAATTTGGGCTTCGCCCGCGCTTTAAAATTGTAATGTATCTGTCCATTCCGACTTAGACCTTGGGTTTTGGGCTGCTCTTATTTTCAGTGGCAACTTGTTTAAGTGATGACCACGAGCCCGAAGCGGTTGATATCGCTGAGTTAAATGTAGAAGTACTCGGCAATAATAGTTGGCATTGGACAAAGCGAAGTTGATCGCTGACGAAATTGTGGTTTTGCCGTTAGAAAAAGTCTATTATCAGATTTTTGATTTTTATTAAGAGCTTCAGAACTCACAGCAAGTCTATTATCAGATTTTTTATTTTTATTGTTATCATTATGAGCATCAAAACTCACAGTAAAATAGGCATTTCTGCCGTTAGAACTCACTTCACTATTTTTTTCCTTTGGGGTACTCATAAAGAGTATTCCTCAAGGGTACTTTGTATGTTTTTTTGTTTACGGTTTTTTTTTTTGTCTTTGTTATTTCTATATATAAAAATATTATCAAAGCAAAAAAAAGCCTTTTTTATCAAAGTTAATATGTACTACGAATAGTTTTTGTATGCTTTTTTTTGTTTAGTTTGTATATAAGGAAAATTCCGCTATTACGTCTGTTCACTATGAAGGTACAACGAGAACCTATAAATATATGATTAAAAAACTAAATGTTATTATTACATAAAATAATACTATGGTCGTATTTAACAATATTATTATAATATTAGAACATGGTATGGTAAAAGTCAATTATATTTTAGTCACATCTAACAATAGTATTGTCCTATTTGCAATAGTAAGATTAGATATAACAAAGTTAATTGTTCTTGTAGATAATATTATTATTAACTAAGAAAATAATATTATTTAAACTTTGCTTTTCCATTGGCAATAATATGATTTGACTGCAACCATAAAATTCAATCATAGTATGTTGCTGTTTGATTATGGTTACCTCAACCATATTTTTTCTTTGCGTGTAGATATCGTGCATACTAAGGCAGGCTGTATTATCGGCAAATGTAGATGTATGGATATTGCTGCTAAAAAGCACAAGTATAAATCAAATACAATACCATCAATACCTGGGGCTTTCTTCGGGTTGAGTTTAGCAATTAGTTTTTGTACATCACACGTCTTAAATTTTATGGGTCGAGGGGGTAGCGCAACTACAGTCGGCAAATCAACAACACCAGTACATGTATTTGGGGTAAATACGGATTTTAAATGCTTTGCAAACAAGTTACCTTTTTCAGTATCACTCCTTGCCCAACCTCCGGTAGAAGTGCGCAGAGGTGGTTTAAACTCAACGGGTGCTTCAATCCTTTTCGCAGCGCACCACAAGGAGTAATTAGATGCTGGTGTGACATCGAGATTTTCCAGATATTTTTAAAAGATGCAGTTTTATCATATGCAAGCAACTCTTGGAGTCGTTTAGTGCACTCTTTAAATCTGCCCAGCAAAAAATTTCAAAAGAGGTAATCGGGATTGGAAATAATCATTTTTTGGTGGAAGCTGTTCCTTACTGGATTACCAACTTAATAATTTTAACAAGGCGTGAGACTAAAATAATCGATTCTTGAGAAGTACTTAGTTTTTTTAATTGGCAACTTGTTCGCGTAATCTATTTAATCTAAAAAAATTATTCTTCTCATTTAGCAACTTGTAAATATTTTTTTTTTTAATTTTAGGTAATGTGATTTGTAACTAGAGATGCTAATCGGGGCAAGTTTTTTGAAATCCCGCGCTTCGGGATTTAATTTTTTTTTGCATAATTTAAGGTTACTTATATAACTCAGACATTTATTTACAAATTTTAATTGAAAAGTGCGATGTATGTAAACATTTTTCATAGAAAAGAAAACGCCATATATCTGTGGCAATAAATAATAATGGCTTAAGTCGAAATGTATTGTTTCGAGATATTAAGGGTATTGTCTAAATTGTGTTTAGTTTTTATATAAAATTTTTAGTCACCGAAAAAGATGCACATTTACTTGGAACAAACCTGTTAATTTTATAAAAAAAAACCTTTTATTAGTTTATTTATATTCGTTGTTTTTTTAGTTAAATCCATTGGCAGAAAAATAAAAACTAAAGTGTACTTAAGCTATTATATTGAAATGCAAAATAATTTGTTTTGATAGTAAGTCGCTTTAGATTAAATTGAAAATTGCGGAAAACCTGAGATATATAGTATAGATATTTTTTAAATAAGTTTTCAAATTAAATTAAATTTAAATACAAGTTTTTTTCTTATGAGGAATATTTTGAATGGGCTGTAAGTTATTGAACTTAAATGTATACAAGTTTTAATGCTCAAACATTTTAATATTAATAATATTAAAGCTATCTTAAAAAAAGATTAAATTGAGTTAAGATGTTATGGCTTATGTATTATTTTCCATGAAGACTTAAGCTAAAATATAAATGCGTATAGTTTTGATATTAATGACATTTTAAAATTGAAATTTAGCTGAGTGATAGATCTTGAAGAAGATAATAAGAATATGTAATAAAATGAAAAAGCACTTATTGCCACAGATATATACCATTTAATATTATCTACGAAAATATTTATTCAAAGTAAATTTTTTATTTTAACAAGGAGTTTCTAATAATTTTTAATATAGAAGATGACCGCCAAAAACATTATTTATGCTAAAAATCGGGATTCAGATAATCCCGAAAATCCCGGGCTTTAAAACTAAAAAATCCCGGGCTCCGGGATAATCAAAAGGAAAAAAATATAAGAAAAATAAAAGTATTTTCAGGAAGTCCCATCTGAAGTGCTGTGAATAAGAGCCCTTGTATCCCTCTTTTTTAGGCGGATGTGTCCAGTAAAGTTCAAAATATTACGGGCAAGCGGATTAGGATGTGACTCGAGTTTTGTTAAATATTTGCCAGCGTTTTTTGCAATTTCTTCAGTCACTAGTGGCATATTTAAGTCACGATGTATATTTGAATTTTTTATATACCATGGAGCCGATGTTATTAACCGTAAAATTTTGTTTTGCCTTCGTTGGATTCTCTCGATTCAGATGTTGCAAATAAAATTCTCTTGACTGTGGTTAGAATTAAAAACCCATTTTAATATTGTAAATACCCAGCTAAAAAAATATGTATGGAGCATATATGATGGTTCAGATACGAAATATGAGGGTATATGGCCATATATGATAATATACATACATATATTCATACATTTTTATACATATAAATATTTGTAAATTCATATTCATATTTATTAAAATTACTTTTTTTAAGATTTTCAACATCGAAGTTGTATTTGATAAAACATTTGTTGCGATAAGAATTAAAAACGAACTAGAATACATTTAATTCATCATTTTAAGAGAACAGGTACATCGATTATTTAAAAAACACAATTTTAAAACTCATCTTTGCTCACACAATTTAATTTAAAAAGAATTTAGATTAACAACTAATGCAATTAATCATTAAAAAAATTATCCGGTTTTATACCAACACTAGTTTTCAATAAATTTTTTTGCAGTAATATGAACTTTGTTTCTTAAAAATATGTGGAGTATTTTCTATAAAACTAATGCCTGAAATATCCTTTTGATTATTTCATTTATTTAGGGCCGCAATGTAAAAAATCGTACAAGAATTGGGTTTATTTTATAAACGCTGAGGCTGTACAAATATAAACTTTGCAAACCGTTTGTATTTTCTAATAGATTTGCAATTCACCAGTGATAAAAAAGAGAGAACAAGAGTGCTATATTCGGCTGTGCCGAATCTTATATACCCTTTACCAACGTTTGTATATGTAGTATACAGATGTATACATAAGTACATACATACATATTTGTTTTGTGATAAAATTTATAATTTTTTGTTATAGTGCAATTATTAGTAAGTGACTTCTTGGTTTTTTTCGACTAAAGAATTTGCTTGAGTAAAGATTTTCCTAAAATATGAAATATGTTTAACTGAAAAAATAATTATTTTTGGTTATTATTTTAACTAATTTTTTTTTAATTTCCAATTCTGGAACCATAATTTAAATTTTTCTGGTTTTAATATGAGTACTAATTAATTTCTTTCTAAATTATAGAATATGTGTAAATATCAAAGAAATAACTAGCTTTATTTAATTAGTTTTATATATACAAAAAAGTGTACTTTTCCCAACCCTGAAATCATCATTTTAGATTTTTTAGGTTCCTTATATAAATCTTGTTCTTTAAAAAATATATAAAATATGTTAAGTGAACAAAGAAAAAAAGAAATTAGGAAAATACTAGTTTTATTTAGTTACTTTAATATCAAAATAAATTCAGTAAAGTGCGACTTTGACTAGCGCACGAAGTATTCCGTACATTCGGTTTTGAGAATTTTTTTAATGTGGCGTTTTGGTTTTTTGAAGTTTTTTTTTCAGTTTAAATGATTTTTTTAATAGTTTTGTCGCTTTATTCTCGTTTTGGCGATTTTTTTCTGTTTTTGGGGATTTATTTTTCATTGTGGAGATTTTGTTTTCATTTTGACGATTTTTTTTCTGTTTTTGGGCTTTTTTTATTTTGGCGATTTTTTTCTGTTTTTGGGGTTTTTATCATATTTTTTTATTATAATGATTTTTCCGGGTTTTCGTGATTTATTTTAGTCTTAGAAATTTTTTTTTAATTTGGTGCTTTTTTTGTTTTGGCGATTTTTTTTCTTATCCGCGATTTTTTTTCGGTTGATTGCATAGTCTTACCGTTTTTAAAAATTTTAAGAGTTTTGGTCTTACGGTTTGCAAGATATAGCAAGTTGTCAAAATTACATAGTCAAAATTGCATTAACTGATGGAACACCCTTTAATTTAATTTTTTTTTAATGTTAATGTAGATTGTTGTAGTCTGTATAAAAATTTTATATATATTACATAAGACTTTAATATTTTTCGTTGCTCGTTCTGGAACACCCATTAATTTTTAACTCTCATGTATTTGTTGTTGTAGCGGCCAAAGGTGTACACACTGTGTCCAAATTTCAGGTCCGTAGTTCTTACGGTTCCCGAGAAAATACCCTGTGATAGACAGACGGACAGCGTAACGAAAATAATAGGGTTCCTTTTCACCTTCGGTATACGGAACCCTAAAAGAGTTAAATTTTCCAGCTGTGGAGCTGTAGTTATTATTTTTCAAATTTTCTATATCCAACTTTTCTTTCCAAAACATAAAATATATTTATAAATAAAAATATAAAGAAAAATGATTAGATCTAGTTAATTTTATATATCACAAAAAGTGTACGTTTCCCAACCCTGGAATCATAATTGAAAATTTTTTGATTTCTTACACCAATCTTTTTTTTTAAGAATTTAAGATATTTGAAATTTATAGATAAAAAGGAAAAAATAGTTTTAGTATGTTATTTTTATATAACAAAAAGTTAAAGTTCCCAACCCTGGAAACGTCTTTTTATTTTTTTAATTTTTTTCATATTTTTAATACAAATTTTATTCGTACTGAAAAATTAAATAAGTTTATTTAACAAAAATATTAAAAAAAATTGTGTTATCTAGTTACTTTTATATGGCAAAAAAAAAGTTTAAGTTTTCCAGCTCTGAAACCGTCTGCTCGATTTCGCTGATTTTCAATACCAATCTATTTTGGACTATTTCTGATACATCAGTCCAAGACCGAAGTCTCTAGCTTATCTGGGAGCTTCGGAAAACACATTTCACGTACACCAGACGGACGGACGGACAGACGGACATTGCTTATTCGTGTTCCTTATTCATAAGAGTAGATTAGTAATGGTGGCCTGAGTCCTGTTTTGGGAATTCAAAACCGGGAAAAAATAAAAACGATGGCAACCCTGTTACAAATGGGGGATTTTGGGGATTTTCATGCTGAGATTTTTTTGGTTGTGTGTGTGTGACTTTGATTCTTTGTTTATGTATATGTATGTATACTTGTGTGTACAGCTTTTGTTGTTATTGAGGAGAAGCGTTGTGCTTACAGTGTATGGATGTATGCATGTATATATATGTGGGTGTGTGTGAGTGTGTGTGTGTGTGTGTGTGTATGAGTATGTCTTTTGTATTTACTTGTATGTCTGCCGGTGTCCGATACTTTTGTTGTAGTGGCAGACAATCATTATACCCAGTAGGAAATGTTGATGGTGAAAATGTGCTGACTAGCTTTTGACTAGCTTGTCACCAGTACTACTCTATAATTATTCCTCATACAATACTTTGAAACCCTACTAATCAAAATACAATTCACTAGGTAGTGACTACGTAGTTCTTATGGGAATATGGAGACATACTAACCAGACAGTTAGTTACTGGTACATTTCTATAATTTACGTACATACAAATGTATGTATATTGACAAGTTATTGTCAATTCCACCTATCTCCTTCTTTTATACTGGCTGATAGTTGAAAACTTATTATACCAAAGTTGTAACTAGAATTTTAGTGTTGACACAAAGACACTTGCTCCCAGTTTGACTGCAGGGTAGTTACAAGGGATCTGTGTATTTGTGTGTATGTAGTAATTGTTATTTGATAGTCTTTGGGTGGCTGTTTTGAGTTATCGTTGGTATGCTTATGTAGGGTTATTGTATGTATGCATTTATGTTTACGATCTCTGGGGAAATAATCTAATAGCTGCAGAGTGGCAACCCTGTTGTGAATGGAAGTGGATAGGGAATGTATTTGGTAATGTATCTATATGTTGTTGTATTAATGTATTTGATCGTATCTATTTTTACTTTGAAGAATAACATTGCTTGTGTGTATTGTTTAGCCTTCGAGAGTTTTTCATACATATTTACAAATGAATGTGTATATGTTTTCTAGGCTATTGACGTTGCTATTCTTATGGAGATAGAAAATATTGTGTTGACATATGTTTTTTGAATAGGGGTAATGATATTTTTATTTCAGTATATTTTACTTTAATGTAACAATTATAGGAAATAGCTTTTGGAGACATACACCAAAACTTATAGAAGCATCTACTTTTACGTGTCCCGATTTTTCTCGTGCCTTTGTATTACAAACTGATGCTAGCGATTTTGATCTGGGTGTATATGAATTTCATCATATATCGTAATACCATCAGATAAATTAGATTTGACGACTACTACACGATTATCATATGAATTATGGGAATATGTCTGTGTGTATGTGTATGTGAGTATGTATGTATGTGTGTGTGTGTGTGTGTATGAATTTCATAATATTATAAAATTTCATTATGTATGTTTGTGTTTGTGTTTGTGTATTACGTCATCACCTCTCTGTGTGTCATGCCAGACATTTGGTAGTATAAAATATTAGCATATAGGTATCAGAACTTTTTTTTTAATCGTAGTATGTTTTTATACTCAAGATTGCTGGGTATTTTGTCATGCTTAAAATTGTCCAGCTTTAAAGTCTGCCTGTGAGAAATTTGTTTATATTATAGATTTTGTTTATTTAACTACGTCCGGCTTCTTTGGCTCAACTTCTTTTCATACGATCATGGGAATTTATAGTTTCTCTGTCCATAATAAGTTCGTTTAGCTTTGACATTTGCTTTGAATGTAAGTGTGATTGTTAAGATCTAATAAATACTGGAGTATTGATAAGAAATTTGATATTATGTGTGCAAACATATCTTTAAATTGATTTTATGTATGTATGTATGTACATACAAATATGTGTTTGACTCCGTGCTTGAATATATTTTTTTTGTTTTTGTTGTTGTTGTAAATATTCGCATGGTCTTTTATGTATAGATGTAAAATATCTTCATAGTTTTTTTTTTATTTGAAATTAAAAAACGTTGCTTTAATTTTTATCTGTATTTACTTAAAAGTTTGTGAGGATTTTCTGTTTTAAGTAAAACTGAATTCCTTAAGATACATACTTTAGAGTAATAGTAACTATAATAGAAATATTTCCTATATTTAATTTACACTTGTTTAAAGTTGATGCAGCCTAATAGTCATTCTTAGAAATATTTTGATATTAAATTTTTTCCAGCCGTAGGCTTTTTTCACCACCTTTTACATTTATTTTAGAACATCTTGCGTTGCCTTTTATACATTTACAAAAATTTTTATCCGGCAATCCAGCTTATGTAATATTTTTTTTTTTGTTAGCGAGCTTGCTTCTTTTTTTCTTTTTTTATTGATAATCATTTAAAATCAATAGGGAGTTTTATATTGAAATTATTATATTCGTAATTGTTGAAAACAATCGCTACTTCTTTTCCAATGAATTCATTTGAGTTATTTTTGAAACCTTGTACGTGTATAAAAATTGTGTTATTTTCCATATTACTCAATTTAAATCAAAACTTTTAGAATTTGACCTTTGATAGGTATATACATATTCTAGTATATGATCATGAATAAGAATGCAGTAAGCTGATGTCTTTGCTTACTGTTTCAAATTGAAATTTTATTTAATTAGCCCGCTATTGAATAAAAGGAGCTTTTATCTTAAACTCTGGTACAGGTAGAAGCGCTAGAGATTCTTTCATATACTACCTTTGCTGGAATCTTAGATACATATAATAACTATATAGAATTGCATAACGTTTATTTTTAAATTTTATGTTAGCATCAGCATCATATGGATATGATACTGAACTTAAATGTACTTTTAAATTAGTTAATTCATAATGAACAATCTTATTTTTTTTTCTTGAATAGCGATCAACATAAAACGAAGTCGTTTTCTTACACTTTAGGTCTGACCTCTCAACTGCTCCTCTATTATACAAAATGACTTTGTATGTCAGCATTTCTGTCCACTCTTTGTCAGCGTTATGGATAATTAAATTTTAAACTTTTTATTTCCTCAAATTGTGTTACTTCATACTGATAATATGTTTACATTAATAAGGTACGAGTATATGTTTATTTTATGAAGGGTGAGCGTCTAAGTCTTTTATTTGATATTCTGGATGAAGTGTTTTTTTTCTCATTTTATTAAAGTTCAGTGTATTGCATATATATTTCTAATATATTTAAGTGAGCTTTTGGTACCTGTCAGACAGAGTGTACGTATCGGTTGGTCAGTCAGTCTCTCTTTTTATTAATTTCTTCTTCTAATGTGTCACTACTATTTTTCAGATTTTACTAGTTGAAATAGAGAATATTTGTATAATTGTTAAATGTATGTGTGGAGAAATTAGTTTTTATAAAAATAAATACATGTTTAATAATCAACTATTCTAGAAAATCGATCTAAAATAACACATTTACCTCCATCATCAATTCACCGTCATTGTTTTCATAAAGTGTTAGAAACATTGGAATATCTATGTTTGGGAGAATTTTTACTTCAAGTGTTTCTATATAAGATTTGCTGGTTGACCCCTTAAAGTTATTGTTTTTAACGTAGGCTGGGTTGTATCGCATTCAGATCTAATGATTTCTCACTTAGCAAAAGTCCTCATTACCATCAGTAATACCAGTATACAATACATTAATGAGTTGAGTTGATCCAAATACAATTGCTGTCTACAAATTAATGATTGAAAAAAAGCTTTCTCATCATCTTGTAACAGGTTTAATATTTTGCTAGAATGCATGCTTTAGCATGCTTCTATCGATAATGACGCGAAAGTCCGACATTTCGTGATGTTTCAATTAAAAATCTATACTATTAGAATTACGAATTCACTCTTTTGAATTTTTAACAAAGTATATACATATGTATGTATGTATTTCATTTTCCACAAAGTCTTAAAATTTCTTTGCTTATAAAAGTATGACGTGAGGAATTTTTTTAAATTATACATGCTTCGGCATGCTTCCAATATTTTTTTCGGTAAATTTATTTCATACCCATACAGATACAGATATAAAGTAAGATCTGTTTATATTACATTTTACAATTTATGCATGCTTCAGCATGATTCCAGTTGAAGTCTGTATTTATTTAGTAATTTTCTTTGATACCCATTCATGCACTGTACATTCTTAAAGATTGGATATCAAAGTCTAATTTCCTTAATTTATCTAGAAATGAACAGAGTGAATATCTATTATATTAACCCCATATTCACAATTTAAAATTTTGTGTGCTTCGAAATGGAAAATGTACACCTTTACTATAAAAAGTGATAATATGATGTGTTGCTGAATATTTTGAACTCTTAAGTTTTCACAATATTTCATACAGACCATCAAGTTAAGAGAATTCCAGTACATTAGGCTAATTATCTTCCCTGAGACCTAACATTCCTAATCAATCCTTCAAAAAACCAATACAAACTAGATTTTTCCTTTTTAGTTTTATTTATATTTTCATTAAATTTCAACATTTTGTACATCTTCAAATTACTGTATTTTGCACCTTTTTCTCATTTGTTGAGTTAACTTTAATCGCAAACATTTTAATGGTGAGATGAACTTTTCTATTGTAGGCATTAAGTAAATCTTTGTATATATCAATCCACTTATATGAATCATTATAGCTAAATTCTTTTCACATCATTCCTTTCAGTGTTCTATTAAATCGTTGTACTATTGATGGTTTCATAATGCTATATGTTGAGTAGTGATTAATGGTGTATTTATCCATTAATTTTCCAAAGTGTCTGTTGAAAAATTCTCTACCATCATCTGTTTGTATGTTTTTTGCCTAGGTTTTCCCGAGTGCAGTTTTTATTTTCAGCGGCACTGACCATATACATTTTGAGAATGTGTATATTACAGTCTACAAAATTCAATAATTTCTATTTTCTGTAGAATAGTTACCCACTTCACCTAAATCAGCTCCATAAAATATCATCTATTCCTTTCAGTACATCACTACAATGCACAATTTTCGAAATTTATTCTGGAGTTCGTTTACTAAATTTCGTTTTAAGGACATTGAGTTGTTTTACAGATTTTTGAAGAGTGTTGTAATCTACTTGATGTATTTTCAGCTTTTTATACTAAAATGTCGTTAATTTTCCAGTCTATAAATTTTATCGCTCAGCTTTTCAATTTGTTCTTCAAAAGATGATTTAATTTTTAGAATGTCTTTTTCAATTTTATACCTTTCTTCTATCGTTATATTATTTAAATATATATTTGAATTCTATTAATGCCTTAAGCTTTATTATTAATTCATCCTTTAGTTTCTCGATTTGAGTTTCCAGAAACAATTTACTGATACCATTATTCTCCGTCAGTGAATGATCATGATTCTCTATAAATGCATTGGTAGAAATTATATATTTCATTTAGCTTTCAAAATCAAATTTGTCATAGTATTTTCACGTTTTATCAATCATTAAAGAAAATAAACCCGCTTTTAAGCCCCATATTTGACCATCAACTTGTATTTTATCTTTATTCAGTTTTAGATTTCTATCACCAAATTTCCATTCATTTTTGAAATCTTTAGGTAAGCCATTGTTTGTATCTAATTCATTTCTTCCTTCCAAAACTAATAAGTCAATATAAGTATCTTCGGTGTTGGAAGGCTGTGGGTAAAAATCATCTTCTTCATCATCATAATCATTCACAGTATTAGCATCATTAAATAAGATAGTATTATCAAATATTGTTCCTTTTGAAAGTTTCTTTAACTTCTCTCTATCTTGACTGATGGTTTCTTAGGCTTTAATACTTGTACTATTTTCAGATTCTATATTGTTTTTACTTTGTTCTTTCTTGTGTATTCTTTAAATATTTTTAGAACTATTCATGAATTCTTTGAGAGGTTCTGTTATAGGATCAAATATATCTCTTAGTTCTTCACGTGTATCTGGTGAAAGTTTTTATACTACGAAGCTTTTTCTTCAAGACATTTCTTGTCAACACCATCTGTTTTAAAATTTTCTCATCCATGTTTAATAATGAATTAATTATGAATTTATCAAAGTTAATATGTACTACGAATAGAATATTTTTTGTATGATTTTTTTTTTTGTTTTGTTTGTATGTAAGAAAAATTCCGCTATTACGTCTGTTCACTATGAAGGTACAACGAGAATGAGTCATTTATTCATTATAATTATTAGGCCCGACCACTGTCGGACATAAATTTAGAGATAGTTATAAATAATACATAAGTAGTGATAATCAAAAGGAAGAAAAATTAAAATAAAATAAAAAGTATTTTCAAGCAGTCCCATCTGGAGTGTTGAGTATAAGAGCACTTGTATCCCTCTTTTTTAGGCGGATGTGTCCAGAAAAGTTCAAAATATTACGAGCAAGCGGATTAGGATGTGACTCGAGGTTTGTTAAATATTTGCCTGCATATTTTGCAATTTCTTCAATCACTAGTGGCATGTTTAAATCACGATGTATATTTGAGTTTTTTATATACCATGGAGCCGATGTTATTAATCGCAAAATTTTATTTTGCCTTCGTTGTATTCTCTCGACATTGGAAGCTGAAGCAGTGCCCCATAGTTGAATTCCGTAGCACCATATCGGTTTCAAAAGTGACTTGTATATCAAAAGTTTGCAATCTAGACTGAGGGTTGAATTTCTACCAATCAGCCAATGTACCTGAGTTAATTTTAGTTTCATTTGTGTTACCTTTGAGTCAATATGGGGCTTCCATGTAAGCCGTCGATCAAGGTGAATACCAAGGTATTTTACGTGTGAATGTTGAAGAACAACTTGATTGTTGATTCGAATTGGCGAACAAGTATCTCTTCGCAGGGTAAATGTTACCTGGACACACTTTTGCTCGTTTACTTTGATTCTCCATAAATTTAACCATAGTTCCAGTTGTGTAATATGTTCTTGTATGCAGTATGCTCCCCTGTGGCACACCGGATGATATAGATTCGGGCACACTCATGAAGTCTCCTTCCACAACCGTAAACTTCCGGGTGGTAATATAACTTTCTAACAGTTGCAGAAAATTTATTGGTAAATATGATTCCAATTTTAAAATAAGACCTTCATGCCACACTTTATCAAATGCCTGAGAAACGTCGATAAACAGCGCAGAACAATACTTCTTTTCTTCAAATGTTCTTCTTATAAATTGAACCAATCTATGAGTTTGTTCGATAGTGCTATGCTGACTTCTAAAACCAAATTGATGGTCCGGTATGCAGCCACTACTAACTATTATTGAGGACAATTTTGTCATGAGCAGTTTTTCGAAAAGCTTTGACATTGTTGATAGGAGACTTATTGGCCTGTATGACTCAGCCTTGGTAAGGTCTTTGCCCGGCTTTGGAATCATTTTAACTTTGGCAAGCTTCCAGCTATTTGGATAATACTGCAGTCGTAAAATGGCGTTAAAAATAAATAACAGTATTCTAATTGCAATACGAGGCAACTTTATTAGCATCTGGTTACTAATTCCATCAAAACCCGGAGCTTTCTTTGGGTTGAGTTCAGAAATTAGTTTTTGCACATCACGCGTCTTAAACTTTATTTGTTGAGGGGGTTACTAATTCCATCAAAACCCGGAGCTTTCTTTGGGTTGAGTTCAGAAATTAGTTTTTGCACATCACGCGTCTTAAACTTTATTTGTTGAGGGGGTAGAGCGACTACATTTGGCAAATCAATTACACCAGTACATGTGTTTGGGGTAAATACGTATTTTAAATGGTCTGCAAATATGTTACCTTTTTCAGTATCGCTTCTTGCCCAACCTCCGGTAGATGTGCGCAGAGGTGGTTTAAACTCAACAGGTGTTCTAAGCTTTCTAGCAGCGCGCCATAAAGAGTAATTAGATGATGGTGTGACATAAAGATTTTCCAGATAGTTTTTAAGAGATGCAGTTTTTTCATGTGCAAGCAGCTCTTGGAGTCGTTTAGTGCACTCTTTAAATCTAATTTTATTCTGGGGTGATCTGTGCTGTTGCCATTCCCTTCTAGCTCTTCTTTTTTTCACATACGAGACGTTCAATATCTGTAGAATATAGTCTATTAAACCCAGTCTGCTGATGGGAGGTAGTGGCATGTTTACCTGCCTGCTTAATATTTTCGTTAAGATTGGCAATGTTAGATTCAACATCATCAGGTGTTCTTAGTGTAATGTTTTCCGTGCAATGACTACTAAGATATTTTTTGAATCGCAGCCAATTTACACGACTGGCTAAATTCACATATGAGTAAGGTAGAGCACTTCTCAGTGGGCTACATATTGTAACGATCGTGGGAGAGTGATCGGACGATAGATCTAGGGAAGCTTCTACGTGAATTAATTCCCTAGAAATATTTTTTATGACGCCAAAATCTATAACATCCTGTATTTTATGTATGTGAGTAGGCCAATAAGTGGGCTCCGCACTCGAAATGACACCCATTTTGGAAATTGTATTGAACAACGTTCGACCTCTGGGTGTAATAAGATGCGAACCCCAGAACGTATGTTTAGCATTATAGTCGCCGGCTGCTACGAAACAAGGGCCCCGAGATTTGTAAAAATCCTCATATTGATCCTCAGTAATTGCGAATCTAGGAGGGGAGTAAATTGAAGATATGACAAAATTATTGCAAAAATTTTCGACACAAATATTCGTTGCTTGTAAATGTTATTTACAAATGTTATCAATAATATAATGCTTGAGTCTTGACTTTATTATAATTGCTGATCCACCGCATGCTCTTCCTCTCGGGTCCTTTGAGTCATATAAGGTGTAGCCATAAATTTTAAAAAGGCTTCTCGAAGTCAAATGAGTCTCAGAGACCAACATTATATTAATATTTTTTTCCGTGAGGAAGTGCTCAAGTTCATTTTTATGTTGGCGAATGCCGTTTGCGTTCCAGAAACATATTTTTAACGTGTTCATGGTTTATTAACTAAAGCTTGAAGCAGAGTATTCTGCATTCGCAGCATTTCTTGCATCATGCTAGTCATATTTGTTGTAAAATTATTTATAGTTTGCACCAGATTATCAATAGTAGCTTCAAGGCGATTGATATTAAAGTTCGAGTTTGTATTTGTTGAATTATTTGGTGGTGAAACATTTTGTGTATGAATAGAATTTGTCTTAGCAGCATCGGCATACGATACACGGGAACTAACTGGTTGGCTCACTTGCGCAATAGTGGCTGATAAAGCATTTGCTGATTGGGCTGGGGCCAATTTAGGTGTTTGCCTCATAGTCTGTTTGACGAAAGAGTACACAGGACAACCTCTGTAGTTAGCGGTGTGATTACCTCCACAATTACTGCATTTTTTGTCATTTCGATCTTTTGGTTTATTGCAACTAGCAGTGCCGTGTAACTCGCCGCACACAACACAAACAGTAGGTAATTTGCAGTAAGTTTTTGTGTGGCCATATTCTTGACAATTATGGCACTGTACGGTTCCTGAACGCTTGTGTGGTTCTTCAACGGTTATTTTTCGATATAAGAGATATTTTAAATTATATATTGGATGGGTCTCATTTTTTTAAATTTTATATCATTTGGCTCAAGTTCAACCCGAAATAGAGGTTGAGGGATCTTTTCCCTATTCATTATGTTCGATACATTTTTTACTTTAAAACCCTGGAGGACGAGAGCATCTTTTACTTCTTCGGGAGCAACATAGTAGTCTATGCCCTTCAACACAATCTGCATACCTTTAGCACTCTTGAGCTGATATGTGTAGAAATGTGTTTTACTATTTTCAAATTCAGAAACCATTTTGCGGAAATCTGTTTCGTCATAAATTTGAATTTTCGTTTTATCGATATTGCCACGTTTTATTGGAACAATGTGAAATTTATTCTCACCAATGACCGAAATTAATTTCTTAATGAGAGCATTTGAGTTTTTTTCTCTTAAATAGATTGGTGGCGGCTTGGAGGTTTTATTCGCAGATTCAGCGGGTTTGTCATTGTCATCTTGCAATATTTTAAAACGGTTTTGCCGATTAGTAGAGGATGCGCTGTTATCCCTAGACATATTTGGAGCAGATGCAATTTTAGTAGAATTTGGGCTTCGCCCGCGCTTTAAAATTGTAATGTATCTGTCCATTCCGACTTAGACCTTGGGTTTTGGGCTGCTCTTATTTTCAGTGGCAACTTGTTTAAGTGATGACCACGAGCCCGAAGCGGATGATATCGCTGAGTTAAATGTAGAAGTACTAGGCAATAATGTCAACGATTCACTAGTTGGCATTGGACAAAGCGAAGTTGATCGCTGACGAAACTGTGGTTTTGCCGTTAGAAAAAGTCTATCAGATTTTTTATTTTTATTAAGAGCTTCAGAACTCACAGCAGGTCTATTATCAGATTTTTTATTTTTATTGTTATCATTATGAGCATCAAAACTCACAGTAAAATAGGCATTTCTGCCGTTAGAACTCACTTCACTATTTTTTTCCTTTGGGGTACTCATAAAGAGTATTCCTCAAGGGTACTTTGTATGTTTTTTTGTTTACGGTTTTTTTTTTTGTTTTTGTTATTTCTATATGTAAAAATATTATCAAAGCAAAAAAAAAGGCTTATTTATCAAAGTTAATATGTACTACGAATATTTTTTGTATGCTTTTTTTTGTTTAGTTTGTATATAAGAAAAATTCCGCTATTACGTCTGTTCACTATGAAGGTACAACGAGAACATGATAGATTAAAATTGTAAAATTTTAAAATTCTTGGAAATTTGTGAAATTTGATACCTACGAGGGTGGATCAATAAGTCCGTTTTATGTAAAAATGATTTTTCGTAAGGGGGACTGTAAAAACGTGTAAATAAATATTTATGTAAATCTGACGGGAAAAACGTCGAAATAAATATTTTTGTAATGTCTACGGGAAAATCGTGAAAATAAATATTTTTGTAATGCCGACGGGAAAAACGCGAAAATAAATATTTTTGTAATGCCGACGGGAAAATCATGAAAATAATTTTTCCTAATGCCAACGAAAAATCATGAAAATGAGTTTTCATAATGTGGACGGGAAAACGTGAAAAAATATTTTTAATAATGCCGACGGGAAATACACACACACATTTTGAACTTTATGAGATGGCTTGTAAGCCAATTCTTTATGGCTTGTGCCACACTCAAGTTATTATATTTCTTATTTGTTCGTTGGGACATATACATATATTATTGTTTACGTTATTATTAATTGTATTAATTTCATCACTAACCCCCTCATTCTGAACTTTGTGACTAATAACAAAATTATAACAAATGACAATTTTTATATTTTAAACAATGTAAAAATTGTCATTTGTTATAATTTTTATTTTGTCACAGAGCTTAGAATACATAAGTAAGAATACATTTTTTGTTTGTAACCATACTAAGTCAATGACCATGTATTGCACAAAATGTTTTATGCAAACATTTCAGTTTGCAATATTCAAAAGGAGGTCATTGCTAACTTATCGTTTATTAATTTTACAAAAAAGTATACAAAGCAATTAATCATTTATAAAGTAAGCATTTCTTTTCTTTAATTTTATGTATAAAACAAAGCAAAATAAAGTCAAAATTCTAATGTTTAGTAGAATAACAAATCAATTGTTTTATTGAACACTGCCTCCAGTTTAAGTGCTTGTGAGGACAAAAAACTATACCACAACTATCTCCAAGTTCAAGGGCTTGTGAGAATCCCAAAATAACCACAATTCTTCAAGCTACAAGTGCTTGCAAGAAAATACTTCACAATTAACATTAAAATGTGTTGTTTTATAGTAAGTAGCATTGAAGTGGACATATGCCATATGGACATATGGACTGTCTGTTTCATTAACTGGTATCGGGCGAGTGAGCTTGGTCACTTCATTTGTTGGTAGTTCGTCCTGCTGCAGTAGTGGCGCTAATCTATGAATAGGTCTTTTCTTTATTCCGGAGGCTGTATTTTTTCTGCTTCCCTGACCTTGCCGTCAGTTGCTTATAAGTTTTCAGGATTCTACCCAGTAGCCATTCCATTACGGGCAAATTGTCCTCCTTTATTATGACTAAATTTACTTCTTTCGCATTTTGAGATGATGTATTCCATTTCCGTTTTTCTTGTAGCTGGTGCAAATATTCCAATGACCATCTTTTCCAAAATTCGTGTTTAAGCTGGGACACAAGATTCCATCTTTTTGCCAGTGAGCAAGTAGGATTAGGCACTTGAGAGTCGACTTGTGTCGTCAGTGGTTCCCCGATTACGAAATGGCCGGGAGTTAAAGCTGTTAAATCGTTTGGATCACTTGATAAGGGAGTAAGGGGCCGTGAGTTCAGAATGGCCTCAATTTCAATCATGACTGTTTCTAATTCTTCATGCGTTAGCGAAGCCGTTGATATACTGCGTAAAAGTAATTATTTGGATGACTTAACAGCTGAGTCCCATAACCTACCGAAATGTGGTGCCTTAGGAGGTATAAACTTGAACTCTATTCCGTCATTACTGCAAGATCGAGTTATTGCTTCTTGTGAAGGTTTGGAAAATATGGCATTCCTTAGTTCTTCGAGCTGGTTCCTTGCCCCAACGAAATTCGTAGCGTTATCTGAATAGATGGTTTGACAACGTCCACGTCGGGTGATGAACCTCTTGACAGCTCCAATAAATGCTTCGGTAGTGAGGTCAGTTACACTTCTAAATGTACTTCTCTTGTTGAGAAGCAAACGTAAACTGCAATGTAGACCTTGTGAGGTATCTGACCTCTTAGTTTATAATGTACGCACAGTGGGCCACAGTACTCGACGGCTGATATTATAAATGGCCAAGTCGGAGTCACTCTGGAGGCGTGTAGATCTCCCATGATTTGTTGCATTAGCCTTGGCTTTGACCTGGTGCATCGGATGAAGGTTTGAACTATGTGTCTGGCAATTGATTTCCCTTTTATTATCCAAAATTGTTGCCTGGAGATGGATAGTAGTGTTTGTGGGCCGCAATGATGATTGTCCTTGTGTAACATTACCATTATTAATTTAGAAATTGGATCGTTGTAGGGAAGAACCATTTGGTGTTTAGCATCGTATGAGATGTTTGAAGGCTTCAACTTTCCGCCGACGCGTAGTATATTATTTTCGTCAAGAAAAGGTGATAACCCAGCTAAAAAATATGTATGGTCCATATATTTTTAATATATGAATGCAAACTAGAGTGGCCGTTAATTGTATAGAGAATTTTTTTTTGTTGATTTCTTTTACTCTCACCCCCAAAATGGGTTCAGTTTTATGTAAAAAAAAAATTTAATAGCGATAAGTTGTGTTTTAGGGCGTGCGTCGGGCCCTTAAAGTTAGCTCTCAAGCCCATATATTCAATGTTATTTTTTTTTAGTTTTTTTATTACTATACCTAATATATCTATAAAATAATTTAATAGATATAAACTCTTATTGTAAACGCTTAGTAAAATAATTTCCATATAAATGCAATTTTGGTATATATAATTTTTGGTATTTTGTTGGTTATTTTCTTCATTATTTCCTAAAATATTAATTTTAAAAATTTCCTCGAAACTAATGTTGTTGACTAGAAGAGCTAAATTATTGCAATACATCATATTCTTGTAAAATGTGTGTTTAAAAAGATAGTCATATGCAAAACAAATTACATTGATAATAGGCTTGAAGGCCAACTTTGAGGGGCGGGCGCAACCCCTAAAACACAAGTTATCGCTATGAAATTTTTTTGCATTTTTTTTTACATGAGTTCTCGTGGTACCTTCATAGCGAACAGTCGAATAGCGGAATTTTACTTACTTACGAAACAAACAAAAATTTTACAAAAAAAAAAAATATTAGTAGTACATATTATTCGTAATAGGTACATACATACTGTCTTTAATAAATAAGCTTTATGCTTTGCTAATATTTTTTACATAGTAAAAATAACAAAAACAAAAAAACCGCAAAAAAAAACTTAAACAAAGTGATATTGAGGAATACCTCAAAGTCAAACAAACAATCATAAATAACAAAAACAAAAAATACCGAAATAAAAAAAAAACACAAACGAATAACCCTTGAGGAATTCTTTGTATGAATTCCTCAAATACAAAAGAATTTGAAGTGAGTTCTAACGGCAGAAATGCTTATTTTACTGTGAGTTCTGAAACTCTGAATGAAAAAAATATAAAAAATAAATCTGATGAAAAACTTTTTTTAACGGCAACGCCAATTTTTCGTCAGCGATCAACTTTGCTTTGTCCAATGCCAAATAGTAATGATGCATTAACATTACAGTTGCCCAGTACTTCTTCATATAAGTCAGTAATATCATCCCCTTCAGGCTCGTGTTCATCACTTAACAAAGTTATCACTACAGATAACAGCGGCTCGAAACTCAAGGTACAAGTTGGAATGGACAGATATATAACCATAGTAAAGCGTGGGCGAAGCCCGAATTCTTCAAAAATCTCATCGGCTCCAAAAGTGTCTAGGGATAACAGCGCAGCCTCAACTAATCGCCAAAATCGCTTTAAAATTTTTCAAGTAGACAACGACAAACCCGAGGTATCCTCGAACAAAACATCCAAGCCGCCACCAATCTATTTGAGACAAAAAAATTCAAATGCCCTTATTAAAAAATTAATTTCGGTCATTGGTGAGAATAAATTTCACATTGTTCCAATAAAACGTGGCAACATCGATGAAACTAAAATCCAAATTTATGACGAAAAAGATTTCAGCAAAATGGTTGCTGAATTTGAAAAAAGTAAAACAAGCTTCTACACATACCAGCTTAAGAGCGCTAAAGGCATGCAGATCGTATTGAAGGGCATAGATTCTTATGTTGTCCCCGAAGAAATAAAAGATGCACTCGTCCTCCAGGAGTTCAAGGTAAAAAATGTGTCCAATATAATAAATAGAGAAAAGATTCCCCAACCCCTATTTCGTGTTGAACTTGAGCCTAATGATATACAATTGAAAAAAAATGAGACGCATCCAATTTATAATTTAAAATACCTCTTGTACCGAAAAATCACAGTTGAAGAGCCACATAAGCTTTCAGGTCCTGTACAGTGCCATAATTGCCAAGAATATGGCCATACAAAAACATACTGCAATTTACCCTCTGTTTGTGTTGTGTGCGGCGAATTACACGGCACCGCTAGCTGCAACAAACCAAAAGATCAAAGTGATAAAAAATGCAGTAATTGTGGACGTAATCTCACAGCTAACTACAGAGGTTGTCCTGTGTACTCTTTTGTAAAGAAGACTATGGTGCAAAAACCTAAATTAGCTCCAGCTCAATCAGCAAACGCTTACTCTGCCACTTTTCTGCAAATGAGCCAACCAGTTACTTCCCGTGTATCGTATGCAGATGCTGCTAAGGCTAGTTCTATTCCGACACAAAATGTTTCACCGCAAAATAATTCAACAAATACAAACTCAAACTTTAATTTTAATTGCCTTGAAGCCACTATTGAAAATCTTGTGCAAACTATAAACACTTTTACAACAAATATGACTAGCATGATGCAAGAAATGTTGCGAATGCAGAATACTCTGCTTCAAGCAATACTTAATAAGCCATGAACACGTTAACAATATGTTTCTGGAACGCAAACGGCATTCACCAACATAAAAATGAACTTGAGCACTTCCTCACGGAGAAAAATATTGATATAATGTTAGTATCTGAGACTCATTTGACTTCGAGAAGTCTTTTTAAAATTTATGGCTACACTATATATGATACAAAGGACCCTACAGGAAGGGCTTGCGGTGGATCAGCAATTCTAATAAAGTCAAGACTCAAGTACTATATTCTTGATAACATTTGTGGAGAATACCTACAAGCAACAAACATTGGCATTGAAAGTTTTTGTTCAAATTTCGTTATATCATCAATTTACTCCCCTCCCAGATTTTCAATCACTGAGAATCAATATGAGGATTTCTACAAATCTCTTGGACCTTGTTTTGTAGCAGCTAGAGACTACAATGCGAAACATACGTTCTGGGGTTCGCGCCTTGTTACACCCAGAGGTCGAGCATTGTTCAACACTATTTCAAAAATGGGCTTGGATGTCATTTCGAGTGGGGAGCCCACTTATTGGCCTACTGACATAAAAAAAATTCCGGATGTTATAGATTTTGGAGTCATAAAAAATATCTCTAGGGATTTAATTCAAGTTCAAGCTTCTCTTGATCTCTCGTCCGATCACTCCCCGACAATCATTACAATTTGTAGCCCATTAAGAAGTAACTTACCTGACCCATATGTGAAGATGATCAATCGTGTTAATTGGCTGGGATTCAAAAAATATCTCAGCAGTCATTGTACGGAAAACATTACGCTTAGAACACCCGTGGATATTGAAGCGAACATTGCCAATCTCAGCGAGAATATTAAACAGGCTGCTGAACATGCCACTATCTCCCATCCGCAGATTGGGTTTAATAGAATTTATTCTACAGACATTGAACGTCTCGTACGTGAAAAAAGAAGGGCTAGAAGGGAATGGCAACAGCACAGATCACCACAAAATAAAATCAGATTTAAAGAGTGCACTAAACGACTCCAAGAGTTGCTTGAATCTGAAAAAATTGCATCTCTTAAAAATTATCTGGAGGGTCTTGATGTCACACCGGCGTCTAATTACTCTTTGTGGCGCGCTGCCAGAAAGCTTAAAACACCCGTTGAGTATAAGCCACCTCTACGCACATCTACCGGAGGTTGGGCAAGAAGCGATACTGAAAAAGGTACAATATTTGCTGAGCACTTAAAATCCGTTTTTACGCAAAATATATGTACTGGTGTTGCTGATTTGCCGAATATAGTTGCTCTACCCCCTCAACACATAAAGTTAAGACGCGCGATTTACAAAAATTAATTGCCGAACTCAACCCGAAGAAAGCTCCGGGTATTGATGGAATTAGCAATCAGATTCTGATGACCTTGTCTCGTATTGCAATGAGAATCCTGTTATTCATATTTAATGCTATTTTACGACTGGAGTATTATCCACACAACTGGAAACTTGCGAAGGTTAAAATGATTCCAAAGCCGGGCAAAGATATAACCAAGGCTGACTCATATAGGCCAATAAGTCTACTATCTACAATGTCAAAGCTTTTCGAAAAACTGCTCAAAACAAAATTGTCCCCAATTCTAATTAGTAGTGGGTGCATACCAGACCATCAATTTGGTTTTAGAAGTCAGCATAGCACCATTGAACAAACTCACAGATTAGTTCAATTTATAAAAAGAACTTTTGAGGAAAAAAAGTATTGTTCTGCGCTGTTTATAGACATTTCCCAGGCATTTGATAAAGTGTGGCATGAAGGCCTAGTTTTAAAATTGAAGACTTGCTTACCAATAAACATTTTAAATCTTTTGGAAAGTTACATTATTTCCCGTAAGTTCACTGTTGCGGAAGGAGACTTTACAAGTAGGCCTGAAACAATTTCATCTGGTGTGCCACAGGGGAGTATACTGGGACCAGTTTTATATTCAATTTATACTTGTGATACGCCTGTGAGAAGTAGTATCCATACTTCCACATTTGCCGACGATACAGCCTGCCTTAGTATGCATGAAAACCCTGATGAAGCATCCCGCAAACTCCAGGAACACATTAGCCAGATGGAGCTTTGGTTAAACTTATGGAGAATCAAGGTAAATGAACAAAAGTGTTTTCAAGTAACATTTACTTTACGAAGAGATACTTGTTCCCCCATTCGGATTAACAATCAAGTTGTTTCTCAACATTCACATGTGAAATATCTTGGTATACACCTTGATCGACGGCTTACATGGAAGCCCCATATTGACTCAAAGGTAACACAAATGAAACGAAATTAACTCAGATACATTGGCTGATTGGTAGAAATTAAACACTCAGTCTAGATTGTAAACTTTTAATATACAAGGCGATTTTGAAACCAATATGGTGCTACGGAATACAGTTATGGGGCACTGCTTCAGCATCCAATATAGAGATAATCCAACGAAGGCAAAATAAGATTTTAAGACTAATAACATCGGCTCCATGGTACATTAAAAATTCAAATATACATCGTGATTTAAATATACCACTAGTGAACTTTACTGGACATATCCGCTTAAAAAAGAGGGACACAAGGGCTCTAATACTCAACACTCCAGAATAAACTGCTTGAATATACTTTTGTTTTTGCTTATCACGACTTATGTATTATTAATAACTTTCACTAAGCTTATGTCCGACATTGGTCGGGCCTAATTAATTATATTTAGATTTAAGATTTGAATACTTATTGTTAGTTCATATTTGAAGATTCAATAAATAAACATATGTATTAAAAAAAAACATTTTTCTCCAGCAGGCAGCAGCTTTCTTAATAATGTATTTTTTTACTTTGCTAAACGCAGTTGCATGTAGTTACATGCACTTACATAAAATTTACTTGTTTTCAGAAAAATCACACTTTTTATCTTTCAATTAATACAATTTTGAAATACAATTGAAATTTTTAAAACAAATGAATTTTCAATGCTTCTCATATTTACTCTAGTCAGCTGTAATTCAATTTTGGCGCCAGAATAGGGTTGCGTTTTTTCCAATTTGCATACATGATTTTGTATGAAAAAAGATAAACAAAAACTATTTTTGATCACGTTGGCAACATGGTATTTTGACACAGAGTTGATACATACGTAATGCAACGTAAGTCACGCCACAAAGTCGTATCGTGTCCAATGGACGCTATTTCTTACGTAATCGTCTATGTATCGGCTGGTCACGTTTCAATCGTGTCGTCTCCTAAAAGTTGCCTCGTACTGCAATTAGAATCCTGTTATTAATTTTTAATGCAATTTTACGACTGGAGTATTTTCCACATAACTGGAAACTTGCCAAGATCAAAATGATTCCAAAGCCGGGCAAAGATCTTACGAAGGCTGCATCATACAGGCCAATAAGTCTGCTCTCAACAATTTCAAAACTTTTCGAAAAACTGCTCATGTCAAAATTGTCCCCAACTCTAATTGGTAGTGGCTGCATCCCAGACCATTAATTTGGTTTTAGAAGTCAGCATAGCACCATTTAATAAACCCATAGATTGGTTCAATTTATAAGAAGAACATTTGAAGAAAAGAAGTACTGTTCTGCTCTGTTTAGTGACGTTTCACAGGCATTTGATAAAGTGTTACATGAAATCATATCTACTAATAAATTTTCTGAATTTATTAGATAGCTACATTACTACCCGGAAGTTCACGGTTGTGGAAGAAGAGTTCATGAGTGTGCCCGATTCTATACCATCCGGTGTGCCACAGGGGAGCATACTGGGGCCAGTTTTGTATTTGAATTATACTTGTGATATGCCTTTGAGCAGTAATATCCAGTTATATCCTAAGTATGCACGAAAACCCTCACGAGGCTTCCCGATATCTACAAGAACATATTACACAACTGGAACAATGGTTAAACTTATGGAGAATTAAAGTAACATTTACCCTGAGAAGAGATACTTGTTCTCAAATTCGAATCAACAATCAAGTTGTTCCTCAACATTCACACGTAAAATACCTTGGCATACACCTTGATCGAAGGCTTACATGGCAACATCATATTGACGCTAAACTAATTCAAATGAAACTTAAGTTAACTCAAATACATTGGTTGATTGGCAGAAATTCAACACGCAGTCTAGACTGCAAAATTTTGATGTACAAGTCGCTTTTGAAGCCAATATGGTGCTACGGAATTCAACTATGGGGCACTGCTTCAGCTTCAAATGTAGAGAAAATTCAACGCAGGCAAAACAAAATTTTACGCATGATAACATCGGCTCCATGGTACATCAAAAATTCAAATATACATCGTGATTTGAATATGCCACTAGTGACTGAAGAAATAGCAAAATACGCAGGCAAATATCTAACAAAACTCTAATCACATCCTAATCCGCTTGCTCGTAATATTTTGAACTTTACTGGACACATCCGATTAAAAAAGAGAGATACACGGGCCCTAATATTCAACATTCCAGATGATGAAGCTGCTTGAAAACACCTTTTTCTTTTTGTTACTAATCACTACTTATGTATTATTAATAACTACCACTAGACTTATGTTCGACATTGGTCGGGCATAATAATTTTTTTTTATAGATTTAAGATTTGAACACTTATTGTTAGTTCATATTTGAAGATACAATAAATAAAAACATGCATTACAAAAAAAATTTTTTTTACATAAAACTGAACCGATTTGGGGGTGAGAGTAAAAGAAATCAACAAAAAATAAATAAGGTCCACCCTAATGTACATATATAAATATATATGAATGTATGAAATCATGTATGTAGATGTATGGGATTATACATGACAAAAGTATTGCATATGAATTGATATATGGACTAATATATGAAATGTTTTATAATATGTGAGCTAATATATGTAAATTTAATCGTGAACCTCTTCATAAGTGAATCCATATATAAAAATAACATGTAATATATGGAGCCATATAGAAAAGTATGCATACATCAAAAAAGCTTGCATTTATTAACTCGATCTCGTACTCTCTTTTTTATCACTTACTACGGTTATACGCGCACTATTTGCAAATAAAATTATTTGCAAATAAATTAACTCACTGTTTATACGGCATAGCAAAAGTACACAAACTTCGTAGCACTTCTATAGAAAGCTTACTTATGTTGAGAAAAAATAATGTAAATGCACAAAATAGCAAATAATTATTTGTTTTAATTGTCATTATTTGTTTTTTGTTGCAATATTTGTCCATTTATTGTTTTTGTTATCAAACATTTGTAAGCGTAGCAACCTCAAAAATTTTATTTGCAAATAGTGCGTTAATTGTGAATAGTTTTCTGAATTAGTAAGTCGCAATAAAAGAATAATATGGCAACAATTTACAGTTTTATTTGCAAATAAGCCCTGCGTATAAACGTAGTAACTGTTGAATTGGAAATCTATTAGAAAATCACAAGTATACAAACTTTATATGCATACATCCTCAACGTTTAAAAAATAAAAACTTTTGTAACAAAAAAACTTCCTGATGGATTTTATACACTGTGACACTATTAAATAAATCAAATAATTAAAAGGGTAATTTAGTCATTAATTTGATAGAAAATTACGGAATACTGTAGATATGTTTAAGAAACAAAGTTCATATTACTTCAAAAAATTTTATTAGAAACTAGTGTTGGTATAAAAACGGATAATTTTTTTTTAATGATTAATTGAATTAAGTCTTATTAAATTAAATTTTATGTACAAAGATGTTTTGTGTTTTTTAAATAACCGATGCACCTTTTCTTTTGAAATGATGAATAGAATGTCTTTTAATTCGTTTTTAATTATTTATCCAAACAAATTATTCATCAAATACAACTTCAATGTTAAGAGTCTTAAAAAAAGTAATTTTAATAAATATGAATATGAATTTACACATATGTATGTACATGTATAAAAATGTATGAATATACATTATCATATATGGCCATATACCCTAATTTTTCGGATCCGAACCATATATGGGATATCATATATGCTCCATACATTTTTTTTAGCTGGAAACCCACATATAGGACTTGCCTTATCGGGCTCCTTCCCTTTGTTTAATGCACTTATTTCATTTTTGAAGTCTGAAATTTGCATTGCTCTGACTATAAGATGCTTAGCTGAAGAGAGTTCTTAGTGAGTGCATTGCTGGTCGGTCGTTCGGTCGTCGCAAATTTGGTGTTTTGCATGTATGCTACTACTCCTTGAAGTGTCTTGCATGAATTGCGGTTGTTGATTTTATATATAATGTCTTCCAATGAGGTTGAAATTGCAGATACGGCAATGTCTGAATTTGGTTTGAATTCTTCATTGGAGGATGGTTTCCGATTTTTGTTGAACTCCTTTGGCCATTGACTCTCGTTGCTGTGTAAAAACATTGGCCCAAAAAACCAAAGGCTACATTGTGATAATTTTTCTGGACTCAAACCTATTAGAACTGACGTGTCGCCATTGAATGCTTATGGTTTATTTTTGAATTTTACTTACTTTATTTGCGACAACGGTACGAAGAGAGGATGATGTTGCATTGATCCAATGCAGTACTATCTCAGAGTCTGATCATAGATATGTAGGCATGTTTTCAGTTCATAGTTCTCTTTTTACTCTTGTGGTAAGTTGCGCTGCGCATAGTTCTAGTCTTGGTAAAGTTACCTTTTTTTAAAGGGGCAATGCGTGATTTGGCGCATAAAAGTCTGATCACTAGTCGTCCATCTTATAGTTTGTATCGTATGTATACTGTGGCGCCATACGCCTTTTCAGAAGCATCTACAAAAGTGTGTATCTGTGTATCCTTTGAAATCTGACCATCAAAAATGTTCCTTTTGGTATTTATAAGTAGATGGGTAATGGGGGCCTGAGACATGTTTTGGGAATTAAAAACCGGGAAAATCAAAAAGGGTGGCAACCCTGTTACAAATTAGGGGATTTTCATGCTGAGATTTTCTGGGCTATATATGTGTGTGTGTGTGTGTGAGTTGGATTTTATGTTTATGTATGTACTCTTGTGTGTACAGCTTTTGTTGTTATTGTAGAGAAGCGTTGTGCTTACAGTGTATGGATGTACGTGAGTGTGTGTGTGTGTGTGTGCGTATATGACTGTGTATGTGTTTTTGTATTTACTTGTGTGTTTGCCGGTATCCGATACTTTTGTTGTAGTAGCAGACAATCATTACATCCAGTAGGAAATGTTGATGGTGAAAATGTAATGACTAGCTTTTGACTAGCTTGTCACCAGTACTACTCTATAATTATTCCCCATACAATACTTTGAAACCCTACTAATAAAGATACAATTGATTAGGTAGTGACCACGTAGTTGTTATGGGGTCATGAGACATACTAACCAGACAGTTAGTTACCGATACATTTCTATAATTTACGTGCATACAAATGTATGTATATTGACAAGTTATTGTCAATTCCACCTCTCTCTGTAGTGATTGTTATTTGATAGATTTTGGGTTGCTGTTTAGAGTTATCGTTGGTATGCTTATTGTATGTATGCAAATGTATGTGATCGTATATATTTTTACTTTGAATAATATCATTGCTTGTGTGTATTGTTTGGCCTTCGAGAGTTTTTCATACATATTTACAAATGAATGTGTATCACTGTTGGGATTTGTGGTACAATTTTACCAAATTTGGTACAATTGCATTTGCATTGGTACACTGGTACGCTTTATATTTCAGTGGTACAATTTGAAAAAAGTTGTACTTTGCCATACACTGATCAACACTGATCCTAAGTACCAAAATTTGCAACATTGGTAGCTTATGCTCATATTTTTCATGTGTTTTGCTAGCCCTTATTTTTTGTTCTTGTTTCTAATAAATGAAAAATTGTTATGAATTCATAATTTGAATTTGTTCGATTCACAAGCTCGAATTAACGTCGTATTTGTTGTCTAAAAATCAATAAAATATCTGATAACTAACACCAGAAATACATTATCCTTAAAGTGCGTTTCCTCAAGCGACAAAATTTCGAAAATTTGCAAAAATTACAATATTGGAAAGAAACACTAAAATTTATTAAAACACTCCAAAACTGTAAAGTAAGCAGAAGTAGCGAAAACTATGAAAATTTGCAAAAACTTGCTAAAATTTTAACGATTGCAAAACTTCGCGAGAAAGCAAGCCCTAAAATTTAAAAATAAAAAAAGTTTGCAAAATGCGACAAAATCGCAAGTTAGCTAAAAATTGCTAAATGTATTAAAGAAATTACTAATAATAATTGACTTCATAATATTTTAATCAAAAGCATGGTAATCCTTGCTGACATATACAAACAGTTATTTTTTATCGCGCAACAATGTTCAAAATTTCGAATTTTTCGTTTCAACTTCTACTGCAACGGCTACCACAACTACGCATTCTATTTACTTCCCTTTAAAACAACATTTTTTAACTTCTGACAGCTTGCAGCGCTACTCGTTACGTTGTACTACAGCTACTATTCTATTTCAGTCTTTACATTTTCATGATACAATTTAAGAATAGCCAAATCCCAACACTGATGTGCATATGTTTTCTAGGCTATTGACGTTGTTGGGTGTTGCTGTGTATATGAATTTCACCACATATCGTAATACCAACAGAGAATTGTGGGAATTTGTATGTGTGCGTGTGTGTGTATGTGAGTATGTACGTGTGTGTGTGTGTTTGTGTGTGTGTATGAAATTCATAATATTATAAAATTGCATTATATATGTTTGTGTTTGTGTATTACGTCATCACCTCTTTGTGTGTCATGCCAGACATTTGGACATCTGATATATTAGCATATATCAGACCTTTTTTTTATCCTAGTATGTTTTTATACTTAAGACTGCTTTATATTTTCTCATTCTTAAAATTGTCCAGCGTTAAAATCTGCCTGTGAAAAATTTGTTTATATCACAGATTTTGTTTATTTAACTACGTCCGGCTTCTTTGGCTGAACGTCTTTTCATACGATCATGGGAATTTATAGTTTCTCTGTCCATAATAAGTTCGTTTAGCTTTGGCATGTCCTTTGAATGTAAGTGTGATTGTCAAGATCTAATAAATACTTGAGTATTGATAAGAAATTTGATATTATGTGTCATACATATCTAAAGGGTGTTTTTTTAGAGGTATAGAACTTCGAAATGAAATAAAACACAAGAAAATCGTTTTAATGTCCATCAATTTGGCTTTATTGGAAGGATAATTTTATGCCATTAATGTTTAAATATGATTTCGGGCATGTGGCCGCCGCGGCTGGCTCGAATAAAGCCAATTCGGCTGGCTCGAATAAAGCAAATTTGCACGATTTTTTTTAGAGGTATAGAACTTCGAATTGAAATAAAACACAAGAAAATCGTTTTAATGTCCATCAATTTGGCTTTATTGGAAGGATAATTTTATGCCATTAATGTTTAAATATGATTTCGGGCATGTGGCCGCCGCGGCTGGCTCGAATAAAGCAAATTTGCACGATGTGCAAGCGTTGTTCTTTTGTCAACCTGTTCATGATGAAATGGCAAACCAAACTAAATATTAATCACTTGACAGCTGACAAAATGGCCGCCAGTTAAAAAAGTGATGCCAACTTAAAGTTCTATACGTCAATAAAAAACACCCTATACAAATTGATTTTATGTATGTATGTACTGGAATACATTTTTTTGTCATGTGCGATCTTTTGTTGTTGTTGTTGTTGTAAATATTCGCCTGGTCTTTTATGTATAGATGTGAAATATCTTCATAGTTTTTTTTTATTTGAAATTAAAAAGCGTTGCTTTAATTTTTATCTGTATTTACTTAAAAGTTTGTGAGGATTTTCTGTTTTAAGTAAAACTGAATTCCTTAAGATACATACTTTAGAGTAATAGTAACTATAATAGAAATATTTCCTATATTTAATTTACATTTGTTTAAAGTTGATTCACCTTATTTATATTCATTCTTAGAAATATTTTGATTTTAAATTTTTTCCAGGCGTAGGCGTTTTTCACCACCTTTTACATTTATTTTAGAACATCTTGCATTACCTTTTATACATTTACAAAAATTTTTAAATTAAACTAATCCGGCAGTCCAGCTTAGGTAATGATATATACTTTTTTTTTGTTAGTTAGTTTGCTTCTCTTTGCTTTTTTATTGATAAGCATTTGACATCAAATGGGAGCAGTGTGGCCACAACTAAAAAATTTTTGAATGCTAAATGAGGCTTAAAATAATGCTAAAAATGCTAAAAAAATATTTGAAAATGCTAAAATATAATGCTAAAAATTTTGGAATAATTTTTTAATAATTATGGTAATAATTACGAACAAATATTTTATTTAACCTTAAAAAAACAAACAAAGTTGATTCAAAAGTAAAACAACAATCCAGGAACATACAAAATACAATTGCTAAAATTCATAAAACCTCTTTTATCCTTGTCTTATCGTATTCAATATAATAGTGTAAAATTTGTTGTTAGTAATTTTCATATTAAAATGAATTACATAAAATAATTTTACACTTTTATTTTATATGTTTTAATGTATTAGCATGCCATCTATCAACGTAATATTAAAGACATTTCAAAAATACTTTTTGCATTAAAAATTGATTAAGTTACTTTTTTTAGTTCTATTTTTCATTGTATGTCCAGAAGAATTCCGCATCGATGAATTTTAAAGTGTTCGACTCCGAAAAACATAATTTTGAATACTTCTTTTGTTCTTGTTATTAGGTGTTTGACGTTTAAAATACATTAAAGCGGCTATTAGACGATCACACTCGGTACATGAGCATAACAGACTTTCGTACATTTGAATAAACACCTTTAAAAATGCGCGCTCTAACCAATCCTCTTTACCCTTTCCTTACAAAAACACAAATGAAATTTGCACTGAGTTTGACAGAAGATCTATTAAAATAGAATGATGGTATGATGAAAACCACAAAAATTGAAAATTTTTTAAAACCAAACCATTATGAAAACACGTAATTCTTCTCAAATACCAAGTACGACAGCCTAACAGCCGCTTAAGACGTTTTTCGATGTTTACATGGTTTCCATAATTCTATATTTGTATAAAAGTAACAAAATCCAATGAAATACATTAATTTACAAAGGTTTTCACTTATATAAATGGAAAAGAATATATGAAACTTATAAAATCAAAAATGCTAAATAATGCTAAAAAATTAATACAAAAATGCTGAAAAAAATGCTAAATGCAATATGAAAAATTCACTGCTAAATCAAAATACATAATGCTAAATTTAGCAGTGAAAATGCTAAAAGGGTCACGCTGAATGGGAGTATTATATTGAAATTATTATATTCGTAATTGTTTAAAACAATCGCTACTTCTTTTCCAATGAATTCATTTGAGTTATTTTTGAAACCTTGTACGTGTATAAAAATTATGTTATTTTCCATATTGCTTAATTTATAAGACTTTTAGAATTTGACCTTTGATGGGTATATATTCTAGTATATGATCATGAATAATAATGCTGTAAGCTGATGTCTTTGCTTACTGTTTTAAATTGAAATTTTATTCAATTAGCCCGCTATTTAATAAAAGGAGATTTTATCTTAAACTCTGGTACAGGTAGAAACGCTTGAGATTCTTTCATATACTACCTTTGCTGGAATCTTAGATACATATAATAACTATATAGAATTGCATAACGCTTATTTTTAAATTTTATGTTAGGATCATCATCATATGGATATGAGACTGAACTTAAATGTACTTTTAAATTAGTTAATTCATAATGAACAATCTTATTTTCTTCTTGAATAGCGATCAACAGAAAACGAAGTCGTTTACTTACAATTTAGGTCTGACCTCTCAACTGCTCCTCTAGTATACAAGATGACTTTGTCTGTCAGCATTTCTGTCTACTCTTTGTCAGCGTTAGGGATAATTAAATTTTAAACATTTTATTCTTCAAATTTTGTTACTTCATACTGATAATATCTTTAAGTACATTAATAATGTACGAGTATATGTTTATTTTATGACGGGTGAACATCTATGGCTTTTATTTGACGTTCTGGATGAAGTGTTTTTTTTTTTAATTTTATTAAAGTTTAGCGTATTGCGTATATATTTCTAATATATTTAAGTAAGCTTTTTGTACCTGTCAGACAGAGTGTACGTATCAGTTGGTCAGTCAGTCTCTCTTTTTATTACTTTTTTCTTCTAATTTGTCACTACTATTTTTTCAGATTTTACTACTTGAAATAGAGAATATTTGTATAATTGTTAAATGTATGTGTGGAGAAATTAGTTTTTATAAAAACAAATACAAGTTTAATAATAAACTATTCTAGAAAATCGATCCCAAATAACACAGTTACCGCCATCATCAATTCACCATCGGTGTTTTCATTAAGTATCAGAAACATTAGAATATCTATGTTTGGGAGAATTTTTACCTCAAGTGTTTTGCAAGAGGTTTGCTGGTTTACCCCTTAAAGTTATTGTTGTTAACGTAGGCTGGGTTGTATCGCATTCAGATCTAATGATTTCTCACTTACAAAAAGTCCTCATTACCATCAATCATACCTGTATATAATACATTCATGAGTTGAGTTGATCCAGATACAATTGCTGTCTACAAATTAATGATTAGAAAAAAGCTTTCTCATAACCTTGTAACAGGTTTAATATTTTGCTAGCATGCATGATTTAGCATGCTTCTATCGATAATGACGCGAAAGTCCGATATTTCGTGATGTTTCAATTAAAAATCTATACTATTAGAATTACGAATTCACTCTTTTGAATTTTTAACAAAGTAGATACATATGTATGTATGTATTTCATTTTCCACAAAGTCTTAAAATTTATTTGCTTATAAAAGTATAACGTGAGGAATTTTTGTAAATTATACTTGCTTCGGCATGCTTCCAATATTTTTTTCGGTAAATTTATTTCATACTCATACAGATATAAAGTAAGATCTGTTTACATTACATTTTACAATTTATGCATGCTTCAGCATGATTCTAGTTGAAGTCTGTATTTATTTAGAAAGTTTGCTTGATACCCATTCATACACATGTACATTGTTAAGGATTGGATATCAAAGTCAAATTTCCTTAGTTTATCCAGAAATGAACAGTGAATATATATTATAATAACCCCATATTCACAATTTAAAATTTTGTGTGCTAGAGCTTTCGAAATGGAAAATGTACACCTTTTACTATAAAAAGTGATAATATGATGTGTTGAACTATAGCACTGTGCTATAGTTCATTTTGAACTCTTAAGTTTTCACAATATTTCATACAGACCATCAAGTTAAGAGAATTCCAATACATTAGGCTAATTATCTTCCCTGAGACCTAACATTCCTAATCAATCCTTCAAAAAACCAATACAAACTAGATTTTTCCTTTTTAGTTTTATTTATATTTTCATTAAATTTCAATATTTTGTACATCTTCAAATTACTGTATACTGTATTTTGCACCTTTTTCTCATTCGTTGAGTTAACTTCACAAATATTTTAATGATGAGATGAACTTTTCTATTTCATGTACTGAGTAAATCTTTGTATGTGTATATCAAGCCACTTATATGAGCCACTAATGCTAATTTCTTAACACATAATTCCCTTTAATGATCTATTAATTCATTCTAATACTGATGCTTTCATATTACGTAATTTTTAATACTCTATTTATGCATGAATTTTGCAGTGTTTATAAAAAATTCTTTACCATCATCTATTTGTAAGTTTTTTGATACTCATACCATTTCAAAAATATTTTCCATTGCCTTGGTTTTTTCGAGTGCAGCTCTTATTCTCAACGATACTCACCATATAAACTTTAAGAATGTGTCAGTTACAGTCTACAAAAATCAATCATTTCTATTTTCTCTAGAATAGCTACCCACTTCACCTAAATCAGATCCATAAAATATCATCTATTACATTCATTACATCACTACAATACACAAACAATTTTAGAAATTTATTATGGAGGACGTTTACTAAATTTATTTTTAAGGACATTGAGTTGTTTTACAGTTTTTTATAGAGTGTTGTGATTTACTTGATACACTTTCAGCTATTTATACTAAAATGTAGTTAATAAATTTTATCGTTCAGCTCTTCAATTTTTTTGTCAAAAGATGATTTAATTTTTAGAATGTCTTTTTAAATTTTATACCTATCTTCTATCGTTAATTTTATTTCACACTCCACTCCATTAAGTTTAAAAACCTATATTTATACTAAAATTATCTATATCAAGTCAAATATGAATATCTGAAGAAGTTAATTTCATAATTAAAAGAATATTATATTATACATTTATTTTTTTCTCGTAATGAAGCTTAAAGAATTTCAAGTGTGATATTTGCTGATGCTGCATGTGAAAAGCAGAATAATATACATACATATGTACGTGTATATTTTTGTATGGCGCGACAGAAGAATGATGACTCATTCTACTTGTGCCCAACTTATACCATAATTCCTAATACATACATACATACATGCATACATACATACATGCATACATACATACATACATACATATAGGCAAAGTTAAAAATGCAAATAAACATGAAGCAAAATTACAACGACGTCAACTCAAAATAATTTTAAGTATTGGTGCAGTTAATTTTTAATATTTGGTGATTTACACAAGGTTTAAATAAAAAAACGTTTTTTTAGCTAAAATTTTATTATGAATACAATTTTAGTGAATTTTGGTTAAACAACATTCAAAATGCTGTTTAAAACTTTTATGAATACGGCTGTAAGCATTTAACAAGAGACAATGAAAATGTTATTATAATGTTTAAGCAAGATGAGAAAAATATTAAACTCGTCTATAGGGATCATGTTGTTAGTAATATGAATTTTGAAAAGTTTCAAGAAATTTGTATAGTATTGGAAGGATAAATATGGGTTTTTCGGGCCAAATCACGGTGATTTGTAAAAATCAATAAAAGCTAAATCATTGCTTTTGTATATTTTACGCTTTATAGCTTTGGAAGTTGGAAGAAAATATGCTATTATAAATGAAAAATACCTAAAACGCAACAAAATCCCATTACCAAGTCAGCTATTGATTGTTTACTTTTGAAATCACGTGATTTGAAATCACGTGATTTGAAATCACCGTGATTTTCAGAACAGGGGGTTTGATGATAAATTAAATGATGTTCGTTTTAGAAAACAATTTGACTATTTCATAACTATATAAATTACTGCTCATAAAAGATTGACTTTAGTTATTTCATCTGACCTGAAACTTCGTTCATATCAATGTTATAAATGACTACCTACTTGTAAACTGATAACTCAATCTGAATCAGATAAGCTGATCTAAAAACCAGACCAGGTCCTGATAGGCTGATCTGAAAACCAGACCAGCTGCTGATAAACTGATCTGAAAACCAGACCAGCTGCTAAGCTGATCTGAAAACCAGGGCAGCTGCTGATATGCTGATCTGAAATCCAGACCAGCTGCTGATAAGCTGATCTGAAAACCAGACCAGCTCCTGATAAGCTGATCTGAAAACCAGACCAGCTCCTGATAGGCTGATCTGAAAACCAGGCCAGCTCCTGATAAGCTGATCTGAACACCAGACCAGCTCCTGATAGGCTGATCTGAAAACCAGACCAGCTCCTGATAAGCTTATCTGAAAACCAGACCAGCTCCTGATAAGCTGATCTGAAAACCAGACCAGCTCCTGATAGGCTGATCTGAAAACCAGAGCAGCTCCTAATAAGCTGATCTGAAAAACAGACCAGCTCCTTATAAGCTGATCTGAAAACCAGACCAGCTGATAAGCTGATTTCATAGCTGATACCTGATGTAATAGGTGATACCTGATCTAATAGCTGATACCTCTTATTTGTTATTATTAAACATGGATGAGAGAATTTTAAAACATTTTTTTGTTGACAAGAAATGTCTTGAAGAAAAAGCTTCGTAGTATAAAAACTGGTGAAATAGATACACGTGAACAACTAAGAAATACATTTAAACCACTCTAAGAATTCATAAATAGTTCTAAGAAAATTTAAAGAATTCCCATTAAAGAAGAAAATAAAATGAAGACAGAAGTTGAAAATAATACAAGTTTAAGGCCTGAAAAACCATTAGTCAAGATAGAGACAAGTACACCAAAGAACCTGGCATAAGGACCAATATTTGACAATACCATCTTATTTAATGATGTTAATACTGAAAATGATGGTGACGATTATGAAGGTGATTTTTACTCACAGACTTCCAATTCCGCAGACACTTATATTGACTTATTAGTCTTGGAAGGAAGAAATGAATTAGATACAAACTACGGCTCACCTAAAGATTTCAAAAATGAATGGAAATTTGGTGATAGAAATCTAAAACTGTATGAAGATAAAATACAAGTTGATGGTCAAATATGGGGTTTAAAAGAAGGTTTATTTTCTTTAATGATTAATAAAACGCGTTTGAAAGCTAAATAAAATATATAATTTCTACCAATGCATACATAGAGAATCATCATCATTCACTAATGGAGAATAATGTTATCAGTAAATTGTTTCTGGAAACTCAAATCTAGAAATTAAAGGATGAATTAATAATAAAGCTTAAGGCATTAATATAATTCAAGGATATATTCAAATGCAAATTGATGGAGTGGAGTGTGAAGTAAAATTAACGATAGAAGATAGGTATAAAATTGAAAAAGACATTCTAAAAATTAAATCATCTTTTGAAGAACAAATTGAAGAGCTGAGCGATAAAATTTATAGACTGGAAAATTAACTACATTTTAGTATAAATAGCTGAAAATACATCAAGTAGATTACAACACTCTTCAAAAAACTGTAAAACAACTCAATGTCTTTAAAAAGAAATTTAGTAAACGAACTCCAGAATAAATTTCGAAAATTGTGCATTGTAGTGATGTACTGAAAGGAATAGATGATATTTTATGGAGCTGATTTAGGTGAAGTGGGTAACTATTCTACAGAAAATAGAAATTATTGAATTTTGTAGACTGTAATATACACATTCTCAAAATTTATATGGTCAGTGCCGTTGAAAATAAAAACTGCACTCGGGAAAACCTAGCCAAAAAACATACAAACAGATGATGGTAAAGAATTTTTCAACAGACACTTTGGAAAATTAGTGGATAAATATACCATTAATCACTACTCAACATATAGCATTATGAAAGCATCAATAGTAGAACGATTTAATAGAACACTGAAAGGAATGATGTGAAAAGAATTTAGCTATAATGGTTCATATAAGTGGATTGATATATACAAAGATTTACTTAATGCCTACAATAGAAAAGTTCATCTCACCATTAAAATGTTTGCGATTAAAGTTAACTCAACAAATGAGAAAAAGGTGCAAAATACAGTAATTTGAAGATGTACAAAATGTTGAAATTTAATGAAAATATAAATAAAATTAAAAAGGAAAAATCTAGTTTGCATTGGGGCTTTTGAAGGATTGATTAGGAACGTGTTAAGTCTCAGGGAAGATAATTAGCTTAATGTACAGGAATTCTCTAAACTTGTTGGTCTGTATGAAATATTGTGAAAACTTAAGCGTTCAAAATATTCAGCAACACATCATATTATCACTTTTTATAGTAAAGGTGTACATTTTCCATTTCGAAAGCACACAAAATTTTAAATTGTGAATATGGGGTTAATATAATAGATATTCACTCTGTTCATTTCTAGATAAACTAAGGAAATTAGAATTTGATATCCAATCTTTGAGAATGTACAGTGCATGAATGGGTATCAAACAAAATTACTAAATAAATACAGACTTCAACTAGAATCATGCTGAAGCATGCATAAATTGTAAAATGTAATATAAACAGATCTTACTTTATATCTGTATCTATATGGGTATGAAATAAATTTACCGAAAAAAATATTGGAAGCATGCCGAAGCATGTATAATTTAAAAAAATTCCTCACGTCATACTTTTATAAGCAAAGAAATTTTAAGACTTTGTGGAAAATGAAATACATACATATGTATATTCTTTGTTAAAAATTCAAAAGAGTGAATTCGTAATTCTAATAGTATAGATTTTTAATTGAAACATCACGAAATATCGGACTTTCGCGTCATTATCGATAGAAGCATGCTAAATCATGCATGCTAGCAAAATATTAAACCTGTTACAAGGTGATGAGAAAGCTTTTTTTTAATCATTAATTTGTAGACAGCAATTGTATTTGGATCAACTCAACTCATTAATCTATTGTATACTGGTATGATTGATGGTAATGAGGACTTTTGCGAAGTGAGAAATCATTAGATCTGAATGCGATACAACCCAGCCTACGTTAAAAACAATAACTTTAAGGGGTCAAACAGCAAATCTTATATAGAAACACTTGAAGTAAAAATTCTCCCAAACATAGATATTCCAATGTTTCTAACACTTTATGAAAACAATGACGGTGAATTGATGATGGAGGTAAATGTGTTATTTTAGATCGATTTTCTAGAATAGTTGATTATTAAACATGTATTTATTTTTATAAAAACTAATTTCTCCACACATACATTTAACAATTATACAAATATTCTCTATTTCAACTAGTAAAATCTGAAAAATAGTAGTGACACATTAGAAGAAGAAATTAATAAAAAGAGAGACTGACTGACCAACCGATACGTACACTCTGTCTGACAGGTACCAAAAGCTCACTTAAATATATTAGAAATATATATGCAATACACTGAACTTTAATAAAATGAGAAAAAAAACACTTCATCCAAAATATCAAATAAAAGACTTAGACGCTCACCCTTCATAAAATAAACATATACTCGTACCTTATTAATGTAAACATATTATCAGTATGAAGTAACACAATTTGAGGAAATAAAAAGTTTAAAATTTAATTATCCATAACGCTGACAAAGAGTGGACAGAAATGCTGACATACAAGGTCATTTGGCAGACCTAAAGTGTAAGAAAACGACTTCGTTTTATGTTGATCGCTATTCAAGAAAAAAAAATAAGATTGTTCATTATGAATTAGGTCAGACCTAAAGTGTAAGAAAACGACTTCGTTTTATGTTGATCGCTATTCAAGAAAAAAAAATAAGATTGTTCATTATGAATTAACTAATTTAAAAGTACATTTAAGTTCAGTATCATATCCATATGATGCTGATGCTAACATAAAATTTAAAAATAAACTTTATGCAATTCTATATAGTTATTATATGTATCTCAGATTCCAGCAAAGGTAAAATATGAAAGAATCTCTAGCGCTTCTACCTGTACCAGAGTTTAAGATAAAAGCTCCTTTTATTCAATAGCGGGCTAATTAAATAAAATTTTAATTTGAAACAGTAAGCAAAGACATCAGCTTACTGCATTCTTATTCATGATCATATACTAGAATATGTATATACCTATCAAAGGTCAAATTCTAAAAGTTTTGATTTAAATTGAGTAATATGGAAAATAACATATTTTTAATCACGTACAAGGTTTCAAAAATAACTCAAATGAATTCATTGGAAAAGAAGTAGCGATTGTTTTCAACAATTACGAATATAATAATTTCAATATAAAACTCCCTATTGATTTTAAATGATTATCAATTAAAAAAGGAAAAAAAAACAAGCTGGCTAACAAAAAAAAAATATTACCTAAGCTGGATTGCCGGATAAAAATTTTTGTAAATGTATAAAAGGCAACGCAAGATGTTCTAAAATAAATGTAAAAGGTGGTGAAAAAAGCCTACGGCTGGAAAAAATTTAATATTAAAATATTTCTAAGAATGACTATTAGGCTGCATCAACTTTAAACAAGTGTAAATTAAATATAGGAAATATTTCTATTATATTTACTATTACTCTAAAGTATGTATCTTTAGGAATTCAGTTTTACTTAAAACAGAACATCCCCACAAACTTTTAAGTAAATACAGATAAAAATTAAAGCAACGTTTTTTAATTTCAAATAAAAAAAACTATGAAGATATTTCACATCTATACATAAAATACCATGCGAATATTTACAACAACAAGAAAAACAAAAAAAAATGTATTCAAGCACGGAGTCAAACACATATTTGTATGTACATACATACATACATAAAATCAATTTATAGATATGTTTGCGCACATAATATCGAATTTCTTATCAATACTCCAGTATTTATTAGATCTTAACAATCACACTTACATTCAAAGCAAATGTCAAAGCTAAACGAACTTATTATGGACAGAGAAACTATAAATTCCCATGATCGTATGAAAAGAAGTTCAGCCAAAGAAGCCGGACGTAGTTAAATAAACAAAATCTATAATATAAACAAATTTCTCACAGGCAGACTTTAAAGCTGGACAATTTTAAGCATGACAAAATACCCTGCAATCTTGAGTATAACAACATACTACGATTAAAAAAAAGTTCTGATACCTATATGCTAATATTTTATACTACCAAATGTCTGGCATGACACACAAAGAGGTGATGACGTAATAAACAAACACAAACATACATAATGAAATTTTATAATATTATGAAATTCATACACACATACACACGCACATACATACATACTCACATACACATACACACAGACATATTCCCATAATTCATATGATAATCGTGTAGTAGTCGTCAAATCTAATTTATCTGATGGTATTACGATATATGATGAAATTCATATACACAGAAACACCCAGATCAAAATCGCTAGCATCAGTTTGTAATACAAAGGCACGAGAAAAATCGGGACACGTAAAAGTAGATGCTTCTATAAGTTTTGGTGTATGTCTCCAAAAGCTATTTCCTATAATTGTTACATTAAAGTAAAATATACTGAAATAAAAATATCATTACCCCTATTCAAAAAATCTGCTTATCAACCTGATTTGATTCAAAACATTTAACATCTGAAATTCACTTGTACATATAAACCATATGTCAACACAATATTTTCTATCTCCATAAGAATAGCAACTTCAATAGCCTAGAAAACATATACACATTCATTTGTAAATATGTATGAAAAACTCTCGAAGGCTAAACAATACACACAAGCAATGTTATTCTTCAAAGTAAAAATAGATACGATCAAATACATTAATACAACAACATATAGATACATTACCAAATACATTCCCTATCCACTTCCATTCACAACAGGGTTGCCACTCCCTGCAGCTATTAGATTATTTCCCCAGAGATCGTAAACATAAATGCATACATACAATAACCCTACATAAGCATACCAACGATAACTCTAAACAGCAACCCAAAGTCTATCAAATAACAATCACTACATACACACAAATACACAGATCCTTTGTAACTACCCTGCAGTCAGACTGGGAGCAAGTGTCTTTGTGTCAACACTAAAATTCTAGTTACAACTTTGGTATAATATGTTTTCAACTATCCGCCAGTATAAAAGAAGGAGAAAGGTGGAATTGACAATAACTTGTCAATATACATACATACATTTGTATGTACGTAAATTATAGAAATGTACCAGTAACTAACTGTCTGGTTAGTATGTCTCCATATTCCCATAAGAACTACATAGTCACTACCTAGTGAATTGTATTTTTATTAGTAGGGTTTCAGAGTATTGTATGAGGAATAATTATAGAGTAGTACTGGTGACAAGCTAGTCAGCACTAGGGATGCCAATCGGGATCGATTTTTAGAAATCCCGGGATTCGGGATTTATAAATTCCGGGATTTTCGAGATTTCGGGATCTAAATTTTTTTGGTAAAATAAATAATTTTTTTTAATAAATATTACTTTAATAACAAATTTTATGCATTTTAAAAGTTTTTATGTTGATAATATATCATTAAACATTTGTCTTTAAAGTTAACAATATTTTAATACTAGTATGAAATAAAAATCGAAAGAATTTTTGTCATCTATTTTTAAGTTGATGTTAGAGAATTTATACTGAAAACAATAACTAAATATGAAAACTTGTTTTTGCTTTCAATATACATGTTTTTCTATAATCTGAATCAAAACGAATGTACATATCTGTGGACTTTTAGCACTATCGCTTAAGTTGATTTACGAAAATTTTAGATGAACTTTCATACAAATAAGCTGCAAAAACATTATTGTTTTTTTATATATATCTATTAAGGTTTTTTTAATTGCGATTGACCAACAAGTAGCCATTACGGTTGTTACATATACCAGGTATTGCCTATTTTTTTAATCGATTTCGTCACTACTATGACAACGATAATAAGGCTGAAGATGTCGAAAAATTAAAAGAAATGTATACACAATTCTAATCAAATTCTATAAATTACGTCTAATGATCACATTTTTGTAGGCACATACATTAACCGCCGTATTCATAAAAAAAATTAGGTTTATTACAGGTTTATTTGACAAATTTCCCAAAGAAATACGTCAAATAAGCGCTTAATAAGCCTAAAATATTTTTTATGAATATGCCACTAAAAGTTTGCCTGAGCACTTGAACAGTATTTTTGTTCTACTGAAAAATGTTAAATTCATACATAAGTTGTTTTCTGCAAGTTCAACAGATACATATGTAGTCCTAAGTTCGCTAAGAGGAGTATGGTTATTAGTGTGCTGTCCTTCTACTCTGCAACTCGAATAAAACTATAATTGAGTCGAAGTCATTCAGTCGGTCATTTTTGACACAAACCTTTGATCAAACCCATGTAATTTAAATAGGTCATAGGTTTGTGTCAAAAACGACCTGGATTCGGGATTTGCCAAATCCCGAAAATCCCGGGATTTCCGGGGTCGGGATTTCCCGTTTGGCATCCCTAGTCAGCACATTTTCACCATCAACATTTCCAACTGCGTATAATGATTGTCTGCCACTACAGCAAAAGTATCGGACACCGGCAGACATACAAGTAAATCAGTAACCCGCAAGCCATAGCACAATTGTGCAGATTAAAATCACATACATGCTTATGCTCTTTCATTTAGTCGTCACTGAGCAAGCGATGAATGAAGTTGTGCACGCATGTATTAATTTTTTCCTGGTTTTTTGTTTAGTTTTTTTGAGCACACGGAACGAAATTTAAGTTCAAATTTAATAAATTTCTACAGCAAAAAAATTATTATGTAAGCTAAGAAATATTTTGTGATAAAAAAATGCTTTAAGCAATATGCAATGCATTTTATGCTATGAAACACTTAATAATAATAGGGAAGATAGTTTAAAAAGGCATTTTAATAGTTTTCACAGCGCTGCGAATAAATTTAATTTGGAATTTGTAGACTACATTGTTGAATTGACTATTATTTTTTACTTTTTACTTAAGTTTTTATTAAATTGCTTATTAACAACAAATATTCAAACAATGAATAACCACAGCATGTATCTTAAATTACAAATATGTTTTCTTCAAGTGTAAATATATTTTACTCTCATTTTTCTCACCACTACAAACATATTTTATTTTGCGGGACACTGAAGTAAATACAAAAGACATACTCATACACACACACACACACCCACATATATATACATGCATACATCCATACACTGTAAGCACAACGCTTCTCCTCAATAGCAACAAAAGCTGTACACACAAGTATACATACATACACATAAACAAAGAATCAAAGTCACACACACACAACCAAAAAAATCTCAGCATGAAAATCCCCAAAATCCCCCATTTGTAACAGGGTTGCCATCGTTTTTATTTTTTCCCGGTTTTGAATTCCCAAAACAGGACTCAGGCCACCATTACTAATCTACTCATAAGGATCCAGAATATATATATTTTATGGGTCGCATATGAATATTATGGAAATTACACACGGAATGACAAACTTATGTATATATACCCTTTTCCATTTTTGGTAAAGGGTATAAAAAGATCGAGTTAATAAAATGCAAGCTTTTTTGTTTGCAAAAACGATCTTATGTGAGATATGATTTATGCATACATTTTTATATGGCTCCATATATTATCTTATTTCTATATATAGATTAGAGTTCGACCGATTAATCGGCTTCGGCTTCGACCTTTGGCCAAAAGTTGGTAATCGGCCAGCATTCGGCCTATGGCAACAATCGGCCGATTAGCCGAAGCCGAATATTTTTCGTTCCAAGCTTGAAAAATAAAATTATGTTTGGTCGTTGCTCGCCGACAGTTTCAATTGTGTTTAACGTTTTGAAAGGGTTGCTTTGAAATACAATCCTATTGCTTTCTATTTTCTTTTACTTGGACGTTCTTGTGAGTGATCATATGAAAAAGCAATCTAGAAATTGCAAAATAGCCACCATATATTTTTTTCTTGTTATGTATCCAATAGATATTACAGCTATTTCAGAGATCTCAAAAAAGCAAAGTTTTTTCTTAATTCATAAGTATTATTTTTAAGTAAGTATCATTTTTAAAATTTAAAACATTCGGCTTCGGCTTCGGTTTTGGCCGAAGTTTAGGATTTTAGCCGAAGTTCGGGTTCGGCTTCGGCCAAAAAAAAACGCCTTCGGTCGATCTCTAATATAGATCCACATATGAAGAGCTTCTTAATTAAATTTCCATATATGACCTCATACATTATAATACATTTCATATATTAGTCCATATATCAATTCATATACAATACTTTTGCCATGTTTAATCCTATATATTTCCATACATGAATTCAGATATATTCATATATATTTATATACACTCATATATTAAAAATATATGGGCCATACATAATTTTTTTAGCTGGGTAGCAACTATTTTGAAATTTCACAGTTAAAAATATGTATATACTTGTACTCGTGACCCAAAAAATTTATATAACTTATTAAGCATCCATTCTTTTTGTATTCAAAAAGCATTTGAATCGCAACTCAAATCGATTATTTATATAATTTGTTACATGGTTTGACAAATAAAATTAAAACCAAAACTGAGGATTTCGAATATTTGGAAAGCGAGACTGATTCTGTAATGATTTTAGATATTTAGGATATAATTTCGAAGAAGCAATATTGCATAATCTGAAAAAGAGTTACTAAAAAATTAATTGTGCTCGTATTTACTAATACTTACATCGACCTTTATTAAAATTTAATTTAGCGCGTAGGAAAATAGCGCGTTTTGACTATAAATTGTTGATAATGCTGTAACTTAGCGCGTTCTAGCGCGTTTTGAGAAGGAGTATAGCGCGTTTTTATGTTATAAATAGTTGGGATTGCTGTTTAAAACTCTCTGTACGTCTTTAGCATTCTTAAGTTGGTATGTGTAAGCATTTGTTTTATTTTTTTCAAATTCATCAATATTACCTCTTTTAATTGGAATGATTTGAAAAGTATTCTCATCCATGGTCGACAATAGTTTTTTTTAGAAGCGCGTTAGAGTTTTTTTCTCTCAGATAGACAGGTGGTGGCTTAAAATACTTATGCGATAATGCAGGGGGCTTGTCGGTATTGTCTTGCAATAATGAAAAACGATTTTGACGATTGGTAGATGATTCGCTGTTATCCCTAGACATCTTTGGAGCAGATGAAATTTGGGCTTCGCCAACGCTTTACCACGGTTATTATATGTCCATTCCGACTTGTACCTTGGGTTTTGGGCTACTATTATCTATAGTGATAACATGGTTAAGTGATGACCACAATCCCTAAGCGGATGATATCGCTGAGTTAAATGTAGAAGTACTAGGCAACTGTAATGTTAACAAATCACTAGTTGGCATTGGACACAGCAAAGTTGATCACTGACGAAAAAGTGGCTTTGCCGTTTTAAAAATACTATCATCAGATTTTTTTATACCCTTTACCAAAAAAATGGTAAAAGGGTATATATAGGTTTGTCATTCCGTTTGTAATTTCTATAATATCAATAAGCGACCCATAAAATATATATATTCTGGATCCTTATGCATAGAGAAGACGAATAAGCGATGTCCGTCTCTCCGTCTGTCTGTACGTGAAATTGGTATTGAAATTCAGCAAAATCGAGCAGACGATTGCAGAGCTGGAAAACTTAAACTTTATTTTGCCATATAAAAGTAACTACCGAAAACAAATTTTTATTTTTTTTAATAAATAAACATATTTTACACTTCAGTACGACTAAAATTGGTATTTTATGTGTAGTTTCCACAATGCAAGCAAGCGACTTGCCTAGAAAAAATATATGAAAAACACTCAAATTTTTGAGTGATTCCTATACAAATTTTCTACACAAGTCACTTGCTTGCATTGTGGAAACTACACATTAAATTAAAAAAATATAAAAAAAATTAAAAAGACGTTTCCAGGGTTGGAAAGCTTTAACTTTTGTGTTATGTAAAATTAACTATGTCTAAAACTATATTAGTATTTTCTCGAGAACCGTAAGAGCTACAGACCTGAAATTTGGACACAGTGTGTAGACCTTTGGTCGCTACAACAACAAATACATGCGAATTGGAAATTAAAGGGTGTTCCAAAACGAGCAACGAAAAATGTTAAAATCCCATGTAATATACATACAATTGTATATATGTATGTATGTATGTATATACACTTGAAATTTGTAAGGTTAGTGTATTTTTATACAGACTACAAAAATTAACACTAAAATTTAAAAAAATTTAAATTAAAGGGTGTTCCAACAGTTAATGCAATTTTGACTATGCAATTTTGACAATTTGCTGTATCTTGGAAACCGTAAGAGTAAAACTCTTGAAATTTTCAAAAACGGTAAAACTAAAAGAACAAAAAATTATAAAATCGCCAAACCGAAAAAAATCGCTTAAAACAAAAAAAAAATCGCATAAACGAAAAAAAGCACCAAATAAAACAAAATTTCTAAGACTAAAATAAATCGCATAAAACGGAAAAATTGCTAAAATGAAAATAAATCGCCAAAATGAAAAAAAAAATCGCCAAAATTAAAAAAATCGCCAAAACGAAAAAAACCCAAAAAAACAAAAAAAAATCGCCAAAATGAAAAAAAAAACCGTAAAAAAGAAAAAAATCGCCTAAATAAAAAAACCCAAAAACAGAAAAAATTCGCCAAAATGAAAAAAAATCGTCAAAATAAGAAAAATCTCCAAAATGAAGAAACACCCAAAAACAGACAAAATCGCCAAAATGAAACCTCCAAAAACAGAAAAAAACCGCCAAAACGAGAAAAAGCGACAAAAATGAAAAACTCGTTTAAACCGAAAGAAACTTCAAAAAAGCAAAAAAGCCTACCTTTCGTGCGCGATTCAAAGTCGCACTTTACTGAATTTTTTTTAATATTAAAGGAATTAAATGAAACTAAGTTTTTCCTCATTTCGTTTTTCCTTTGTTCACTTAACATATTTTATGTATTTTTTAAAGAACTACATTGGTTTCAATAATCAGAAAAATCCAAAATTATGACTCCAGGCTTGGAAAACTCACACTTTTTGTGTTATGTAAAATTAAATAGGTCTAAAAATTTTTTTCTTTTTCTTTATAAATTGAATATATTTTACGCTTCTGAAAGAAAAGCTTGGCGTATGAAATTTGAATAAAATCAGTAAAGTGCGACTTTGACTCGCGCACGAAGGGTTCCGTACGTTGGGCCTTGAGCATTTTTTTTAATACAGTGTTTTTTTACGTTTTTTTAGCTGAAATAATTTATTTTTGATTATTTTTCGCTTTTTTCTCGTTTTGGCGATTTTTTTAACTTTGGCGATTTTATTTTAATTTTTGCGATTTTTTTCATTTTGGCGATTATATTTTCATTTTGGCGATTTTTTTCATTTTGGCGATTTTTTCATTTTGGCGATTTTTTTTCGATTTAGAAATATTTTTTAATTTGGTGCTTTTTTTCGTTTTGGCGATTTTTTTTATTTTGGCGATTTTTTTTCGGTTTGGCGATTTTATAATTTTGAGATTTTTTTGTTTTACCGGTTTTGAAAATTTCAAGAAGTTTGCTCTTACGGTTTCCAAGATACAACAAGTTATCAAAATTACATAGTCGAAATTACATTAACTGATGGTACACCCTTTAATTAAATTTTTTTTATTTTAGTGTTAATTGTTGTAGTCTGTATAAAAATACACTAACTTTACAAATTTCAAGTGCATATACATACAATTGTATGTATATTACATGGGATTTTAAAATTTTTCGTTGCTCGTTTTGGCACACCCTTTAATTTCCAACTCTCATGTATTTGTTGTTGTAGCAGCCAAGGGTCTACATACTGTGTCCAAATTTCAGGTCCGTAGCTCTTACGGTTCTCGAGAAAATACCCTGTGACGGACAGACGGACAGCGTAGCGAAAACAATAGGGTTTCTTTTCACCTTTGGTGTACGAAACCCTAAAAATGAAAATTACAGCTCCAAAGATGGAAACTTTAAAAAAATGATAAATTCTTTCACAAATCAAATATGTATGTATGTATGTGTCTGTATAATATATATATGTACGTACGTTGGTAAAGGGTATATAAGATTCGGCACAGAAGAATATAGCACTCTTACTTGTTATTTTTATCATTAAGAGCGTCAGAACTCGCATTAAAATAGGCATTTCTGCGGTTAGAACTAGGGATGTAACGAATACCAGTTTAGCGAATGCGAAAACGAATAATACATTTTAAATTTTGCGAATGCGAATGCGAAAGCGAATGCAAATACATATTACAATACCTTAAAAGAATCACATGAAAATAAATTTATCTAAGAACATGAAGTTGTGTTGTATCCAGTGCTGCCACAACCAAAAAATATTTACAACCAAAATTCGCTTCAAAAGTTACCAAATGAGAAAAAAATAAACAAATTTCAATATGTAGTATTTTTTATTAAATAACATTTAAAATGCATACACTTTGCGCCGCACTAATACAATAAAAAATTAAATATTTTTTGCTTACGCTTTAGATGCGGAGGGAAACTATAAAGCGCAAGCAAACACGCCTGGAAGCAAGGCGAATTCAGTATCAGGTGACCTTATCAGCCCAGCTGATTATCAGCTGTTGCTACCAAATTGAGCATTTTGAACCAAAACGTCAAAATTTGCTTAGAAATCTTCTGACAGATTGGTTTTGTAGCATAGCAAACTACGTGTTGTTTTTTGTGTTGTAAAATTGTTGTAGCGATAAGGTCACCTGATACTGAATTCGCCTTGCCTGGAAGCATTCGCTTCCAGGGTGACCGATGACATTTTTCAAAAAGTGGCATCAAATAGGGGATGATTTATCAAAAAAAAGGGGCAACATTAAAAAAATCGACACAACTACATTAAAGTTCTTATTTTTAATGTATTATTATATAATTCACTTTAGAAAAAGGGGGACGAAAAGAGGCAAGGCAATCGAAAAAGTGGCAATTCGCCGCTTTAGTCGATCAAACGGTCACACTGTACGCTACAGCGACAGAGCTTCGTGTTCTTGCTACAGCTTGTCGTCACTGTTGCCAGTTTTGAAGATTTCTCTGCATTTTGCTGATTTTTCATTGAAAAAATTATAAAATGAAATTTGCAGTTTTTCTGAAATGCTTGTGTAATATCAATATTTCGTAGTTTTCTTTACTCCGTAACAGAAATAACCATGGTGTCACTGTCAGAAACATACACATAAGAAGCACTAACAAATAAGTAGTGTTTGACGTTTAATTTTGCAGTAACCATACCACCAACATAACAATGGTAAAAAGAAATTAGCTAATCTGTGCAAAGATGTATGTATATACAATGTATATTATACATACATATATACATATTGCACACTAAATCATAAACAGTCACAACTCAAAACTATGAAAATTGTTTTGTTTTTTCATGGGCCGAAAAAATGTTTTTATCGCTTAGTTCTAATTTACATGATGCAAGTCTTATTGCTAAGCTGATTAGTTTGTGGGAGAGAGAGACAAGGGGAACAGAAACGTTTATTTTCCCCTCGAATCTCTCTCCTAAAAAACTAATCAGCTTAGCAATACGACTTGCATGTAAATTAGGACTTACGATTAAATCAAAAATAAGGTTCGATATGTGTTATAATTATTTATCAAATAATACACTATAACAAAAGAAATGAGTTTTTTGTAATAAAAATAAAATGTAATTTTATAAATATTAAAATATACATATGCAATTTCGAGTTGATACTAAAATCAAGCTTCCTACATTTACTTTTGATAGCTACGAAAATGTCCTTTCAGAAGCCGATGAGCTGTGTGGCAATCAATTCATGTGTTTATGTTTATGTTTGGAAACTTTGTCTCAGAATATTTTAATTTTATTTAAATTGGAAAAATCTGAGCAATTGATAGTGGGATAAAATTTCTTCTTCTTTATCATGTACTAAATTTGGAAACCACATCCACATTTGTTTTTAAAATACAAAATTCATTTAAAAATATGGTAGTGCATCAGGATATACAAATTTAAATACCATATAAAAATTGTTAATTTTGTGTTAAAAAAAGTAACCAAAACGGCAACGCTGATCATAACATACGCCACGGATGGAAATCATAGTACAATTTTTATGGTACATTTTTGACCTCGTTGGTACCGTGGTACTACCGCAAGTTACTTGGTACAATTTAAAAATGCCAATGTTTCACTATATCGTAACATTAATTTTGCCTATGTTGTCTTTAATTTTTTTGTGTTTGTTTTATTTTAGACGGCCAGCTTCTCTATTTTTTGTTGCAATGCTGTTGTCAAAGCAAATTCATGTACCAGGTGGTGTCAAGTCTGCAACAAAAAGATCTCTCTCGTACTTTAACTGTACCTGTTAACTTGACAGCACCTCGTACATGAACTCGCCTTAGCTGTGGTTATATTTATTTTGTTAACTAGATATCGCTCCTTTACTTCAATAGTGTGTTTTAGGTTTTATCGCGCATTTTTTATGCGCATAACTTAGATTTTATAGTGCATGAAAATAACATGCCTGTTAATAAGCAAAATTTTGTAAAATAACTGATCTCTAACAAGTCAAATATACGAATGTACCGTTATGAATGTAATTTTATACACATTTTTGTTAAGTTTCTGTTTTTTGTTGTTTACTTCTGAATTTTTATACATTTTTTACGTTTCCGTTCTTATTAATAAATATTAAAAAAAATTTTACTGTCGTGGTCCAGAAAGTACATTTTGTTTTCACAGTTGGTACAAAATCCAAGAAGTCATTTTCCTTCCCTGACATACGCTGTCTACGAGACTGTACAAAAGCAAGATAATAAAAATCAAACATAAATAAATACACACATGCTTTCGCTCTCAGCAATGCGAGCGCAGCATACACTGCAGAAAGAAATGAGAGTGCGTACGCTGGACGGGTAGTACTGGAAATACCCGCCATAGAAAATTTTAGCTTGTATGAGATGCGAATTCTATATGATTTATATTCTTTGGTTGTATACATAGATCTACTTGAGTCTTGAATTCAGCAAATATTTATTAATTTATTAAAAATAAAAATTGTTAAACTGAAAGATATATATGAAAGCAAATAAGTATAGATAATGATTAAAAATAAATTTACAAAATTTTAGGCAATCAACCCATTCGTACTTTGGCCCTAAGACCTTGTACTAAGTTCAACATTTCCTGTAAAATGCTACCAAAATACATATGTATTAAGAAAAATTGGAATGAATTTTTCATGAAAATTTTTTCCAGAAGTAGTACTCATCTTGGGAAAAACATATGAAATATATCTTCAACATTTTAAGTTTTCATGCGAAATAATATGAGTGGCACTTGTTTCGCAAAAAATTTATAACAAAGAAGGATTAGTTAATATTTTTGCATTTCAAATTTTTTGAACGAAGTAATGATGTGCTTACCATTTTTCAAAAGTTTTAACAGTTTTTTCTTTTTCAAAAACTGGAAAATATTTCCAATCTTTTTGTCTTTAGTATTCGCTTTAAATATTCGCATACATTTTAGCGAATGCAAAAGCGAATGCAAATAGCAAAAGTAAGCGAATTATTTGCGAAAGCGAATGCGAACATTCGTTACATCCCTAGTTAGAACTCACTTCACAATTATTTGTTTTTTAGGTACTCATATAGAGTATTCCTCAATGCCACTTAGTTTGTGTTTTTTGCTTGCGGTTTTTTGTTTATGTACGTAAAAAATATTAGCAAAGCAAATAAATCTTGTTTATCAAAGTCAATATGTATTACGAATATTTTTTATGATCTTGTTTGTTTAGTATGTATGTAAGAAAAACTCCGCTAAGACGTCTGTTCACTATGAAGGTGCAACGAGAACTTATTGCTTCGTTAGTCAAATCGTATCGTCTTATGCATTAAACACATTCACCACAGCAGGCTACACGAACACACGACTTCAAATGCAGCTAGCAGCATTTGTCGCCTCGTAGCCAGCTACTTAATTATTTTGGAGACGGCAGCAGCACCATCTGCAGCTGATATTCAAGTACAAATAAATAGTTCAGTATTGCCACTTTCATATATTTTGCATTTATAAAAATTAATTTTTCTTTTAAAATGTACTTATTTCACATAAAAGTACAATAATGAATCAATTTATTCTTTACATCAATTTTTGGATATTGTTTCTAGTAAATAGTATGAAATAATTGTACGATATCATTCATTCACCATTTTGTATTATACTGGTAACACTGCATTTGCTCATTGTAGCCAGAGAAATAGAAATTAGTTTAAAGTTGGCGACAGCTACAACGGTGGTCGTGCAGTCGTGTAGCCTGCTGTCGTTAAAATAATTGTTACCATAAGAATGTGTGTATTCTATTTTTGACAGATTGTAGCCCGTAGCCTGCTGTGTCGAATGTGTTTAATGCATTACTTTTGAAGTTGTCGTATCGTTTAAGTCTGAATATTAGTTAGTAGAAACGCGAGGCTGCCAGTGAATGAGTCAGCTGTTATTGTATTTGTCTTTGCTTTATACGTGTGTATGTATGTATGTAAGCAAGAAGTTGACGTTTGCTACTTAAAAATATATTTCATGTAGATTTTTACGTAGCAAACGTTGCCAATACATGTACAATAAACTTTTAACATGCTTATTAAATGTTACGGATTTTGTCAGCTGATACGCAACAGCACGATACGATTTGAGTAATTCTACCTTTAGACAGCTCAGGCAACAGCTATTTTTGAGTGATATGGCTGTTAGCACGCAGAGCATACTGTATGCAGAAAATAAAATCAGAAGGATTTTTTTATTTAAATGACCATACAAATATACATACATATATGTATGTACCCCCCAAACAAAATGTTTCGACTTTTTCTGAAGTCAGACTTGTCGTACCGAATTCGTTAAGACATTTCGGTAGTTTGTCTGAACTCAGACTTTTCGTACCGAACTCGTTAAGAAATTTCGGTAGCTTTTCTGAAAATTTTTTTTAAACATTAAAACTTTGATTTTTGAGTACACAAGTAAAAGTCTGTGAAAATTTTGTTTTAAATAAATATGTATATGTTGACAAAAAAAAAGGATTGCAACAAATATTAAAAAATGTGAATATGTGCAAATTATTTCGACAATAGCAGCAATATAACGGTGAAGCGGTACTCTGCTATAAAAGCATAAAGAAATCGTACCTACATGTCGTTGCGAATTTGTACCGACTTATCGAAACGAATTCGTACCGACATATCGTTACGAATATGCATGTCGCTCATTTACTCAAAGAACATCACAACTCAAAAAATGGGATTTTTGAGTTAATATTATGTAAAAATTTTACATCAATATCTTTTTAACCCCCGACTAAAAAAAGGGGTGTTATAAGTTTGTAGTGTGTGTCTGTGTATCTGTGGATCTGTGTGTCTGTCCGTGTCCACGTACAGCCCAAACGGTTGGACCAATTTTGATTTTTTTTCTATTTGAAAGGTGACTTGATTGAGAAGGTTCTTAATTATGTTTGAAGAAAATCGGTCCAGCCGTTTAGAAGATATGGCATCTAGATATATCAAGGGTTTTTAAAATTTTTAATTTTTGTTATGTACTTAATAGGCTTTTTACACTGACACACATTTCAGTGAAACGCATGGAAGATGTTAAAAATGTGAAACATGCGATTACATTGACTACATCTTACATCTACTCTCAGTTGTCAAAAAGAAAACACACACTACATAGTAGGTTTTGTTAAGGAAATTATAAAAAATTGCATTTGATGTAACATTAATAATTGGACTATTTGTTGCTTTGCAAGATCAAACCCAGTTAATAATGCTGTGTATGAAAATTATAAAGCTTTTGCAAGAAAAATATGAAGATTTTTTTTAAAAGGTACACACATACATACATATGTATATGTATGCATGTTTGTAGTTTTTTCTTAGTTTTTGACCAGCGTTGCCACTAGTGGAAATAGATATTACATAGCTGCAAGTCTTAAATAGTGCAAAACTAAATGAAATATTGCAAAAAAATCCAAAAAAAATTTTTATTTTTTTATTAGTTTATTAGTAACTTGAAATTTAAGGCGAACTAATTTTTTAATATATAAAAATCCTACAACAAATTTAAAAATATAACACAAAATTCAATAATTCTCAAATATTTACTTCAACGAAGAATAATTTAACCACTTTCCTCTTAACATTTTGTCAAAATTTCATAAAATATCCTTTAAACTAGGCGTTTGAGAATAAGGTTATCAACCTTTTTCTTTTCTTAATTTAAACTTATTTAACTATAGGTACTGAGCGATACTTATACATTCTTTAGCTTTTTAAGCATATGTGCATTAGGCTTATGCAGAAAATAAAAAATTTACAAAACGCGAAATGCTCACTGGGTTTTCATATGCAGGAAAAAATTCTAAGACAAACTGCGTTTTTACTTATTTGATATCTTAAAAAAAAAGTTCCGCACCAAATGCATTTTCTGCAGCAAAAATGTGAATTTTTTAATTCCAAAAAAATTTCAGTGAGCCTTTGTGTTTAAAAAATACGCATAAACTAAACTATTTTTTCTAATTTCTTTTTGTTATTTTAGGCTAAAAATTTGCAATTTTAAAATCGATGCTGTGGTATTACCTGATAACAAATTTTTGGGGTATCAGTTTTAATTAAGTTCAATTTACTAAAAAAGACTTCCAACAGAAGCGTTTAAAAATGGTAATTTCACAACCTTTAAATTTAGAAAGAGAATATCGCCAGTAGTTTTTACTTTAAAAAATTTAATAGATTAAGGTCTTTAGGGTATAATTTTTGATAATTTAGCTTAACAAATGAAAATCGGGTTTCATTTCAATGATTGTGCAAATTTTGGTTCTACTATATCAATATAATTATAAAGCTCATCATGAAAGATTATTGTTTTTAATTTGTCTAATTATTTCAATATAAAAGCTACTAAAATCTTTATACATTACATTTGTGTGTCTCGGAACAGTATTTTAAGCAGTATTTATTTCAAAAACTGACAATCTTCAATATAATCTTAATACTTCTTAATATAAAAGTGATAGTATTTAATGGCTCTCTAGTTGGAAATATCGTAAAAATTCTGGGAGTTTTCATTACGTTTATAGTAGGATCCAAGATTTCTTAGCAAATCTTCTAAACAAGGTTAATATAATTTGGGCCTTATTAAAAATATTATTAGACTTTTATTAAGACAGGAACATTGTTTTGTTTATATCTTTATAATAAATTTTGTTAGATACATGGGGATTTCCCGCAGCCATGAAGTTTCGTCTGTAGAATTTTGTAGCACATATAACTCGATTTTGTCTTAAGTCGACTTATTCTGTTATCGCTTTAAAAATATAAATGTAAATGCCATTGTATGGTGCAAAAATAGTGCAAAGAACTTTATTATCACATATTTTGCACACAGAAAGTGGCAACGCTGTTTTTGACACAACAACGAAAGATGTTAGATGAAACAAAATGAGATAGAAACATCTTTTAAAGATGTAGAAAGATGTTGGTTTTTAGTACTGTGTATTTCTGTCGTTTTCTGGCAAACTAGCTTTTTGAGGTATGACGTTTGAATAAAAAAGCGACGTGTATCTGACAAAATGTATTCTCATAATTTGCATACTTACAGGACAAATCATTAACAGAATTTGCATCCAAAAAATTTTTAAGAGCATACAAATCCTCCAGAATAAATGTGCAGTCAGCCTGACTTATCTTGCTATTCAGGTTATCATCTACACAATGGATTTTCCATATAGGACGTAGGAGACGAGCGACATATATATACAAACCATCGTGCTTAGAAGAATAAATTATTGTGCTCATATCGTTAACAGGTGCAATTCCAGATCCAACGAATGAATTTTGATTGTATACTATTAAAATAAAACATGCAACTGAGCTAAGTGTTGATTATATCTTTTTTACAATTTTTACTTACTTGGTAATAAAGGATATTGTGAATTTTGAAACGTGTTCTGAATAGGTGTATTTTGAAGTGTACGGTTTACTGAGCCCCTATTCCGTGTACTTGATATTGGTGTGGATATAAATACCTGTGGAGAGATACGTTGGTCTAAACCAACAACGTTGCTACAATATGGCCGATTGAATTGCATATTTCCAATCATTTGTATTTGATTTGAAATCAGTGGCTCTCCACCATATAACAGAAATGCCTGAGCCGCCCATATTGCCAAATCTGTACCACGATACTGTTCTGAACATGTTAAAAGTAAGGCTGTGACACAAGCTTCGCGATCTCCTTGAGCCTATAAAAGGAGCATACATTAGGACAATAATAATAGAATTATATTTTTTAATTTACCTGAAAGAATGCTTTAACTGCATCATGCTGGGGACCATGGCATTCTATTAGTAACTGCTGTAAAATATCAACCGGTTTTAAAAGTGAAATGATATGAGCTCCTTGATTAGTAAGTAAAACCACTTTTTTCGGTTTTTGTGCTTTTCGTAATATTGAATGAAGTTGTGCTTTACAACGGTCTGGCATTTCTGCCAAACTCCAAACAATGCCGTCCAAAGGAATAACAGCGGTCGATTCAGTTAAATATGAACGTTGAGGAAACGGTGCTGAACTTACTGACCATAAAATATCTTGGTCTTGTTGCGGAGTTGAAACCATTAGTAAGGTCCCTTCATTATAATGAGTAGAGTGAACTTGTTTTGGTTTATGGATAGTTGTATTTGGTGTATATCCAGGAGGCATTCTAACATGTAAAAGATATAAATATTGTTGCTTTCTTGGTTCAATGATTGAACAATGAGGCGATATTGGACTTGACACTGTTCCCGCAGAGGTTCCAACTGTTGTCGTTTTCTTTGGCGAATCTTGACTCATGGACATTTGAGACTGACTGAGAGGAACTTGAGTGATATATGGATTCAAAAATGATGCTGGAGGATTTGTCGAAAAAAATAATCGAACACCACAATGCGTTACCGCCAATAATTGGAAATGTTGACAATCATCAGCAGAAAGAGGGCAAATAGATTTAATGTCTTTAAACAAAACGGGATCCACAGTTCTAAAAAAGTTTATGTTATGAAAATGAAATTATCAAATTAACAATACATACTTTATGATGTTTGATGCACTTTGGCAAATTTCACTTTGTGTGACTTTAGCAATGCGGTGCACCATATTAGAATCCTCTCCTATTTCCCAAGCCTCTATTGACCCTTTTTCTGACAAGACATACAGCCAGTGACGGTCACTGTCAATTGCCAATCGAATAATTGGATCATTTTCCTATTTATATAAAGAGACATAAATAAATAACATTTTCAAATGTATTTACGTATGTAAATATGTATGAATCAGATTTGGGCAGTAATTATTACATTTTATATCTGTTTACACATCGATTACAAAATGTTTGTGATTATACATTTACTTTTACATTTATTTAATTCTTTAATAAATTTATTACAGAAAATGTATGTAATAATTGCTTTTTATTAATTACAAAAATATTCAAGTCAATGTAAGTACGATTTACATAATTAAATAATGTGTTAAGTGGCCCACACATTTCAATATAATTGTGCAATTTCTCGTATTATACAATAATATCGAAAATCTGTATGACATATTCGAAAGTGGAACAACATTGCCAAAAATCATACCACTTATTATTTTTATTGTACAACCAAAAGTGCAAAATAATGTGAAACGTCTTGGCAACATTGTACGACATTGTTTTCCCGCAAAACAACAGCTAAGGATATATTGTCGTGGAATCAAAATTTAATAAAAGAAATTCTATTTTTATCTTAGTATAAGTATGTACATCTATATAAACATCAATTGTTCTTGTGTTCGTTTCTTTGTACTTTGTGATCCAACGAATAGCCTGACTTTTGATGCCTCTCGGCGGGAGCTAGGTTTTGATTTTAGACCCCTAGTTTCTCAGGGTTATATTCTTAATAATTTGTGTAAATTTTATTTTTGCTAGACGCCTGTTGACAAAAAAAATTACCGACTCTAATACATATATATGAGCGACGTTGTATGGAACTGAAAACCGCGACTTTGCTACCCTCCCAAATCAAAGATTGGTGCCTTTAATGGGGACTTGCAAAACATTTGAGGGCTTTAGCGATGACCGTTCGTAACATGGACCGTGTCTAAAAAGGACTATTTTATAAGTTTTTTTTTTGCATATTTTCGTATTTTGTCCCAGGAGCACATTTAAAAAAAGTTCATCAAAGATTTTTTAAGCCGCTTCAAATGGTGTATTAAACTTTACCATTCGTGCCATCAGCAATAATTATTCAGCGATGGGTGGTTGGTTTCGCACCATTTTTGAAGCTTTTTTACATTTTTGTGCGGAAAATTCCTTAGTCATTGCGCGGTACTCTTTTTTAAATTTTGGTTTGTTTCCTAATTTTTGGTGGCAACAGAGCAAATTCAACAACTTTTTTCAGTATGAGAAAAAAATATTTGTACATTCAATAGTACACAATTTTTACAATCAATGAATTTGATATGTGCACGTGAGTGTTTTTGACTCACGACACGCACGCTCACGCAGAACAATATTTTACTCACGCAGTTTCACGCACGAATGATCTTGAAAATGTTCACGAAAAAGTATAGAATTCAGTTTGCATGTTTTTTGGGTTGAAAAATAGGTTCTTACATTCTTACATATGTATGTATATATGTATGATCGTGTTTTTGTAAAATTTACATTGTAAATTAAAATAAAGCAAAGTTAGTTTTAAAAAGAAACAATACTTATTGCATCATGGTGGTTTTTCTTTAAAGAAATTGTATTTTGTCTTTCGAATGTTTTGTCTGGTCATAGTGAAATAAACAATTATTGTTAATTTTTTTTAACTACATACATAACAGTACATATTTATAAATTAAAATGTTTTATATGAAATTTGTTTGACATTTAATGAAAACTTTGTTGTTAGTAAAATGTTAGAGATACAAAAATAAAATTTCTAAATAAAAGTTTATTGCCGTGTATAAGAACAACTATAGAAGTTAAAGCATTAATCAAACAGGTTTAATGGAGCATATGAAAATTTTCAAAAGCCAATAACAACTCAATAGATCAGGGTAACATTTTCTGAAAAGTTGAATGTAAGAACCTAATCGTAGTGAAAACTATGCAAATGGTTAATATAAAGAGTATATCAAAACTTTTAAATCTATTTTGCATCTACATACAAATTCTTCAATGAAATAGAAATTCAGACATTGCCTTGCATTTGACTCTTATTGTTTTTCGGTTTCATTGAGGGCATGAGTGAGCGTAGTTATGAGTTTGTCACTCATATGAACCTGTATTAGAGGAGAAAAGTTAAATTACTAATGTTTTTATATACTTGCTCAATTCACAACCCATTGTAAGTGTAGTAGGTCGTCAAGCTGTACAATAGTTGTAAAATGTTGTAGGTAATTTCCATAGAAAAGTTTGCTATGACACCTAGAACATTTTTCCGTATGTTTGATGAATGTCGTAGAATGGCATCACGAATGCATAAGCTTATAAAAGTGCTAATGTTTTTTAATTACATTTACCTTAATTTTTCTTTATTAAATTAATGAAAATTTGTGCAATTATATGTATATGCAAATAAATAAAAACAATTCGCGAAATGACGAAAATTTGCAAAAAGCTACTAACAGCAGGATGATAACAAAGTCTAATAATGTTTTAAAACCATCAAAATTGTTAGATCACTAAAAACCATGAAAAAAAAATCCGGCAAGAATCGTGAAAATTACGTAAATTTGCAAAACCTTTTTAACAGCGGGATGATAACAAAGTCTAATATTTTTTTAAAATCAGAAAAACTGCCAAGAAGCTTAAGACATGTAAAAAGTCACTTTTATCGCGAAGGTTGCTAAAATTTGCGAGAAGTTGCAAAATTTTAAACAAGCCATAATATTGATTAAAACTCGCCAAAAATAGGTGTGTTCCACAAGATTTTGTTAAAGTTCGGACTAATGAGAGTAAAAAGAAAATTACTCTCTGAATGTGCAAAAGTTATCCAAAATTGCTGGAACGCAAAAAACCATAATTGCCCATCTTGAAATTCTGGTGCTGCTTACTTTTTAAATTAAATTTTATTTTAGTGATTTTAGTCGCCTAAAACGCATAAAATTACAAAAACAAAAAAATTGCATCATTGGCAACAGCTGTAAAAAGTAAATGAAAAAAGTTTCCAAAAAAGTAGAAGTTACGTGAATTATGTCCTAATTTTGTAGAACAGAACGAAACGTTTCAAACAGAAATTTTTGGTTTGTTTTTAATTTTGAATTTTGTAAAACATTTGAAAACGAAAATTCTATCTTACGTAAAATAAATATATTTTATAAAACAGTTGCAAACGTTTTCAAACGACTTAAATATCATATGAAAACGTTTATTAAATTGTATTCATTTTAAAAGTTTTAACTACATTATTGCATTAGTTTTGCTGCAATAATGAGTAAATTAGTATCTAGGTCAAACATATGCAAAAGGCCGCCCGTGGGTACTTTGCTATGATATTTTTTACACGCACATTCATACAAGCATGTATTTTACTCTCTTTTTGTATATGTATAAGTATGCGTTTGCCTGACTTTAATCTAGGTGCACGATAGAGCTCCAGGCCAGCTCGGCCTATGGACGTAGTGCCTATATTTACACATACATTCGCTTTAAAACCCTTATAACTACTTTGTTCCTGTCAATGGTAAAATGATAAAATTTAATCCGAAGTTTGAAAGTGTGTAGTAAAAGTTTCCTGATAAATTGAGATGCAAAAAGTGCATTTCTTAAGACATACTCACTGACACTGACCACTGATACAGTCATCAAATTGATGAAGCACTTGAACTCTAACAACAGAGCTATATTTTGTTACACAAGTAGGCCTAGGTGAGTTACGATCAAGAAAAATTCGAAAGCATTGAATTTATAACGTGATGTTATACTATTAGGTATCTCTCTTTAACCCATTATATTATTTAACTCTGCCCTTTTAAACTGGCGCAGTGATCATTAATAGATATATAACAGACTAGCAATCTTTAATTTGCAATGTTTTATTAAAGAAAACAAAAGAAGTTAGATCTTGACAAAAATATAAATGTGAAAAAGGCAAAGTTCCTATAAAAAATTTCGGTGAGATACATTTTTTTATAAAGTTCTTTTTTGGCACAATACTTATCACAATATTACATACATATGTATGTGTTTTAATATATAATTGTTTAGGGTGTCATGTTATTTCTATGCAACTTGCATACTTGGCAATATTTTTACCTTTACAATACAGAAGATAATAGCGGATATCTCTTTATTTCTTTATGTGGGGAAAAATTTTGTGAAGTAAGCAGGTTGACTAGAAATGATATCGAGACCTTGTCGATTGCACTTGTGAGATTTTGGATAGGAACTTGACTGAATCCATGTGTATGATGAAAAACATATCCTTATACATTAACATTTCACTCCAGCATTGAAATATTGAACGTTTCAAAGTTTCACGAACATCCAATAAGTATTTATGGGCCCTTAACTAACGCCGCTGATTTAGAATTTCTTGTTTCGTTGGTGCATATTCCATAATTTAATTAAATTTGACTTTGAAAATATTTTTATATTCAGCTTTTTAGAATGAATAATATATTTTTCAATTATAATATTTTGACAAGAAACGAAAACAACGTAGCGTTTTACAAAATTTAAAATATTTTTGTTTTCGCTCCAACCAGAAACGAAAACGAAAATTCGTTTAGTTTTACAAAATTATGCCATTATTTAAAAAATCATAAAAATATTTTTTTTATATTAAAGAAATGGAAAAATAAGCACAAATGTACTTACAACTTAAGCTTTATTTCAAAAACCTTCCATTTTGCTTTTTAATAAATCTGTGTGTAAAAACTTTTTTTCTATACTTGCAAATTTTCTGATTAATAGGTTTGTTTCCCGCGGGATCCCAATTTGCACGAAAAGCGTTCCGGTACTCGAAAATTGGGTAAATGAGAGAGGTTTGGTGAGAGTAATGTTCTTCTTCTTTTTGCACGAAACAGCCCGTAATTCTTCTTCGTGCTAGTTTGGGCAAACACAAAATCAATCAGCTGTTGAAATATAAACAATCACAAAGAAAAATTACATTTACCTAAACACTAAACATATGAACAAATGTATGAAAAAATGCGTTCCCGTACTTTTGTGCATTTTTGTGTATTATTGAGCGAAATTATAGTTTCCTCTCATTTTACCGAACTTTACCCAAAAAGTAAAGAAACAAACCTGATATTTCAGTTTCATATGTAAACAAAAAACAGCTGATTATTCAATTCTTGTCCGAACTTACCCAGAAGAAAAAGTTCGTAATAGTTTGTACAGGAAATGAAAAAAATTACTCTCTCATTCGCTCTCAAAATTGCACAAAAATTGCTATCTGGAACGCTTTTGGATTACTTTGTACAAGTTCGGACTGTTTTGTTATGCATCTGGAACAGACCTAATGTAAGGAATGCAAAAAATTCAATAAAAATCGCGAAAATTACGAAAATTCGCAAAAAGCTACTAACAGCGGGATGATAAGAAAGTCTAATATTTTTTAAAAATCGGCAAAACTGTTAAAAAAAATTAGAGCATGCAAAAAGTCGCTTTTTTCGCGAAGTTTGCACAAATTCGCGAGAAGTTGCAAAACCGGAAGCAAGCTGGAATAAGAATCTTCAGAATCGCCTAACATTTTTTGATTTTTTATGATATTGTAATTTTCTTATTTTTTAGTTTTAGCTAATACAATCTACAGTAGGTTGTGAATTGGGTAACTGTGTCTTGGAATTGAAAAATTTAGTTAGAAGTAAAAGAACCAAAACCAAAAAAAAAATTTAGACTGAAGTTAATAAAATGTACTAGTAGCAGAGCTCCAACTCGTGCGGCTCACAGACAGGGGCGTGAAGCTGCCGCCTAACTCGGCGGCGGCTCACATCGGCTAATAATTACAGTTTTATTGCAGTTTTATTTCCCATATAAAACTTTGCAATCTATGTATATATGGTGTAAAGTTTTATGGCAAAACTTTTTAAGACCATGTTTTGGTTTCTTTTTGCATTGTTTTATGTATGCATACACTAGTAGCAAAAACTAAAGTAACTGCGCTAGTATTATTACAATTCCGTACCAGTATTATAAAAAAAGTATTTAAATAGGTTTTAGCAGTTCCTATTACAAACTTTTAGCGCTATATTAACCTTTTACCACCAAATTTTTTTTTTTAATTTAATTTAGTTAGAAAAAAAAATAGCTCGAAAATAAAAATAATTCATATGTGCATAGCAGAAACTAAAGCTACTCACATCAACTTATTAACATTTATTAATCTATTTTAATAATTAATGGCATATCTATTATTTTGCAAAACAGCAGCGCATCTTTTGGGCATTGAGGTGATTAGCCTGCCAATTTCGCTTTTAGAAATGCTTTCCCGGGTTTATTTTCTTTCTAGGAAAAAAATTCGGGCCTAATTTTGTAAAACGCAACGCTTAGCGTTGACAAATTTTGTATATATTTTGTTTTTGTAATTTTAATTTTTTCCATACAGAATTTTTTAACTTTTGGCGTGGTGTTTTACAAAATTAGGCCCTTCGTTTCTTCGACCAATGGTCCCGCTTTATCTTTCTGTCGACCATATCCCTCAAGTTCTCTATAGGTTTTAAATCAGCTGATTGGACAGGCATTTTATTTTTTGCAAAATGGAAACATGACAGTTTCTGAAATGTTTTTGTAGAGGTAGCGGTCCATTGTTTCACTAATTTCATGCCGAGACCCGCTACCATTAAGTGAAAAACGCCTCCACACTATGACATTTCCACCACCATGCTTAACAGTTCGTACAATACAATAAGTATAATACTTCGAGGTCGTCGAATGGCTTTATTTTTTTGAGACGGATCCTTTAAGGTTAAATTTAGAGAACAATATTTTTCGCCATCCTTCAAATCTCCAATGAAAAGTTTCCTTCGCAAACTCTTTTCTTGGCCTGGCGGTACTTCGGGGAAATAAATGGTTTTTGCAGTTTTTCTGGATCACGGTCTTACCTTCAAATCCCTGTCTCCCTGTCGTGTGTTTTTTACTCAATGGAATCGGGTCTCTCCATTAAATTAGTGAAGCCATGTACCGCTATCTCTACAAAAACATTTAAGAAACTGTCATGTTTCCGTTTGCAAGAGATAAAATGCCTGCTGGATGGATCTTTCAGCACGATAACAATCCAAAGCATACTTAACAACTTGTTAAGTCCTGGATTCAAGATCAAAATATTAATTTACTTAAGTGGCCAGCCCAATCACCTGATTTAAACCCCATAGAGAACTTGTGGGATATGGTCGACAGAAAGATAAAACGGGACCAAGGGTCGAATAACCGAAATTTTTTTCTAGAAAGAAAAGAAGCCCAAGAAAGCATTTCAAAAAGCGAAATTGATCAATTAATCACCTCAATGCTCAGAAGATGCGCTGCTGTTTTGAAAAATAGTGGATATGCTATTAATTATTAAAATAGATTTAAAAAATTTTAATAAGTTAATGTGAGTTGCTTTAGTTTTTGCCATGGACATATGAATTATTTTTATTTTTGTGCTATTTTTTTAACTCAATAAATTTTTTTTTTAAATTTGGTGGTAAAAGGTCAATATAGCGCTAAAAGTTTGTAATAGCAACCTATTTAAACCTATTTCTAAACCTATTTAAAATTTTTTTTTTTACAATACGGCCATGGAGTTTTAATAATACTAGCTCAGTTGCTTTAGTTTTTGCCACTAGTGTACATATCGTCACTTTAAATGCAAATGGACGTAGCTACTAAAGTTTTTCCTTTCCCGGACTTTTTCATTTCCCAGGAAAGGGGGAAAGATTTTTCGGTTTCCTGGGAAATCCCGGGAACTCCCACCCAGTACAAAACAATACAAAATATTTTTAAATTTAATTCATTTCAACAAAAACAAATTATAATTCATGAGATCGATTAAATAATAACGTTTTATACACACATTATTCAAAAAACAATACCGTTTCCGTTCTTTATATAATAGTAATACATAGATACCAATATAAAAAAGAAATTATACGAGTACATATTATTAAAAAAATATTACAAAATATCCCAAATTACAATGAACAAATCATTGTTAAACTTAAAGTTGGTTTAACAAACGAATTTTGTATGGCAAAACCAGTTTTAACGCATGCTTTAACTTTAACAATCGTTTTTGCATAAGGGCATATTTCTTTGGAAATAGGACTTTAGTACAGAATAAGCTGTTAATTTACCAAAGAGAATCTGTAATTATTTGTAATTTTCTTTTATTTCCTTGCTCATCTCTGTTTTTTACTTTTATGAATTGTTGTAGAATTAAATTTTGAACGTCGCGTTCTGCTTTTTCCAAATAAAGGCATCTAAGTCTCAGAACGCATGTGTGCCAGATGTGAACTTGGCCTTAGTTGTTGTAAAGCTTTAGCTATTGTGATATTGCCAACACCTTATTATTGCACCATCGCATTCATAAACTGAATAACGACACTCATCAAGGAATGTGACCATACAAATTAAGTTGCCATAACAAAATCAAAAAATCCCGGGAATTCCCGCACAAATTTCCCGGGATTTCTTTCCCGGAAAATGTGCGGGATCCCGGGAATCCCGTATGAAAAACACTAGTAGCTACACATTTATATATTTTACAGGAGAAACAAAAAAAAAGTATTCTTGAACATTTTCTTCTAAATTTACTTGTAGTATGGATACTTTTATGTTTTAAACCATTTATTTCCTTTTTATATATATTTAAGCTTTTATGTTAGTTACGTTCGTTGCAATAAAAAATAGATGGATTCGTAATTACGTCCGTTTAAATTCCTTTAATAAAGTCATCATTTTTTATCGCAGAGGTCTAAATTTTTGCGTGAACATGTGGTTTGATAAAATGAACCATATTCAATCAAAAACTCGGTTTCTAATTTTTGTGTAGTTACGTCCGTTTGTATTTCAGGTGACGATATGTAAATTAGATATGGCGTAATTCACGATTTTTCGACTTGCAAGAACCCTTCATTTTGTGAGGTTCGGAAAAAAGTATTTGAGCCAAAAAATTGTGGCGGTCAGATGGTGGCAAATCTCCGCTTCGTGCTCAAAGTTGACGGTAAAAGCAAAAAAAAAGTACAAACAATCATATAACTTCCCCAGGATCACGGCTACAAGGGTCAAATGTATGACCAGCACCCATTAATTGTTTCCGCCCAACACCTGTTTTAAACCAATGTCGGGCGTTTCTTTGCACAATTGTGAAGAGAACATTCACACGTATTCTTAAGGATTAAACACATTCGACACAGCAGGCTACGGGCTACAATCTGTCAAAAATAGAATACACACATTCTTATGGTAACAATTATTTTAACGACAGCAGGCTACACGACTGCAAGACCACCGTTGTAGCTGTCGCCAACTTTAAACTAATTTCTATTTCTCTGGTGAATGAATGATATCGTACAATTATTTCATACTATTTACTAGAAACAATATCCAAAAATTTATGTAAAGAATAAATGGATTCATTATTGTACTTTTGTGAAATAGGTACATCTTAAAAGAAAAATTAATTTTTATAAATGCAAAATATATGAAAGTGGCAATACTGAACTATGTATTTGTACTTGAATATCAGCTGCAGATGGTGCTGCTGCCGTCTCCAAAATAATTAAGTAGCTGGCTACGAGGCGACAAATGTTGCTAGCGGCATTTGAAGTCGTGTGTTCGTGTAGCCTGCTGTGGTGAATGTGTTTAATGCATTACCCTCTTTAATTTAGTCGTCGATGAGACAGCGACGAATGCACATCAGGCGGATGCTTACATATTTTTTTATATTTTTTTCAAGAATATTTGTCCAGCAAACATACGTGTTTCATTTCAAATTGATGATGATATGCTAAAAATATTTTGTTATAAATAATGCATTTGGTAACATACGATGCTTTTTATGTTATCAAAGCTTTAAGGAAAAAAAAGGAATATGTCATTAAAAGACATTATGACGCTTTTCATAGTAGTATGAATAAGTTTAATGGTAAGAAAAGGGAAAACCTATTAAATAAAAATAAAAACATTTATTTTGAAAAAATAAAAGAATGGATGCTACCATGGACGATACCAAACTAAAGTTTGAAAAATGCATAATTTTATTTGGTGAATTATCACCTTTGTGCTCCACCAAGAAACCATTCTTTTATGTATTTTTTTGATAAATTATTGTGCTATCTTTTTTATTTTTTTTTATTTCACTGTTTACTTAGAAAAAGTTTTATTTTCAATTAATAATTTTACATAATCAACGTTTTTTTTCAAGATAGAAAATATGTCTATTTATGTATAAATATATAATGCACCATTATCTTTCAATCGCTTGGCTTTTTGTTTGGTGGGTAGCTCGCAACCTCAACACATAAGAAATTTACCAATACATTGACAGTGCCCACCAGTGTTTTAAACACACCGACCTAACTTCTCTCCTCAAGGGGGCTCCCATACAAAGGGGAAATTTTTATAAAATTTACTCGGAGTCAAATGTATGACCGACCTCCAATATTTTTTCAATACGAAGATTTTCTGTAAACATACTTATCGTTTATCTACAACCATTAAGCTATTTTAATCAAATACAATATTCTCGTAGACAAATATTAGACTCGACATACGCAATACAAGCGATTATGTTAAATTTTCATTTAAACAAAGGAGAAGTTTAACTAATGTCAAGAACTCAATAATCAACACGTGTTTTACTTAATTACCTTATCATTACTACATTATTCATTTTGAATCCTTATGAACGGTTTATCTCTTTTTAAAAAGTTTTGTATAGAAATTATAAAATAAAAAAATGTATTGTCTAGTACAAACCAATACAAACAAATTTATTTATTTTTTATATTTTTATGAAGTTATATTTTTTTTCTAAGTACCCTAAAATGTAAATTGTTACACGAGTATTTTTAATACAAAAGTATTACATTTTGTAACAACATTAATTCAATACACATTTTAAATTAAAAAAAAATTCTAAACTTGGTGCGTTTTTCTTATAAACAGCGCGTTTTTTTTCTCCATTTTAGTGCGTTTTGAAATACCAAATTTGAGAACGCTGGATTTATTGCATAAAAACTATAATTTTTAGGCATTTTCATAGCAGATTTGAGTCATGGTTAATTTATTTCTGTTGTTAGTTCTCGCGCCAACTTTTACGGAAGCTATTAACGGAAATAATTTAACAATGACTCAAGTCAAATAATACTTAAAAAATAATAGAATTTAACCAGCTAAAAAAATATGTATGGTCCCTATAAGTAGTTGTATATTGCCGGTCCTGGTGCAATTAAGATCTGAAATTTAGGTAATTAAAATTTTAAATTCTTTAAAATTCTTGGAAATTTGTCTAAAATTCTTTAATATTTGTGTGAAATTTGAGAATTGTGTTTTTGTTTACATTAGAAGTTTTTTGTTTAAATTAACTGTTTGTCTCTTTATATTAAGTGTATGTACATTAGGGGTATAACCAAAAAAATACCTATCACGACGGGGTGGCCACTGATGTGTATATCAAGAAAACAGTTTTTTGAGATCAATTTTGATAAAAAAAAACCTCCCTTCAAACCGTTTTATCTAAAAGCTTCCCAAAAGTAATAATATTTGAATTTATATTTTTTAGATACCATACATAGTCAGAGTTGGGCAAAATACATGGCTTGCGGTATGTGTTTAAAATACAAAATACTTTAATTTTTTGTACGTATTTAAACTACAAAATACTTCCACATCATTTATGTATATATGTATGTATGTATTTACAGGTGGTGTTACTAGTTCAGGCTCACTCTATTCTTGCTAGTTAGAAGTACGTACATACGTGCTTATGTTGGTCCTCGCCCATACTTGCTATTTTTGTTGCAGCAATTCTTAAGTGTATTGAGGGGTGAAAAGATTGGGGAGGGGTACAGAGTTTCATGTGCTCGCAATTCTCTTTTGTTTTGAAATTCGCAGTTGTTAGTTTGAAGTTTGCAAGTGTATTTGAGGTTTTATTTTATTTTATTTGTTCAGTTGTATGAAAAATGCAAAATGTAACAAAAAGTAAAAATAATTGTAATTTTTCAGGCAAATTTGTTGTGAAATAAAATTTTTTAATGCTTAACTGCAAAACTATAATTTCCTAATGTGGACACTTATGCAATTTCAAAGCAAAATTTTTTTTCGCAAGTCTGGACGAGGACTTGACAACACAATCTCCTAAGGCAAAAGCAACAATGTTGTATTTGTTTTGTATTAGTTAATTTAATTATTTTTCGAACTGTATTTGTTTCTATATTCTTATGAATTGAATAGGCTAATGTTCGTAACGCTTTTTAAGCCAAATTACATGTGATAATTATTAATGAACAAATAACATCAAAGTTAGTTGTAAATATTCTGACAACAACACATAGTTGAACGGAACAGCCAGCCGTTTTCAAACCAATTCACATATTCCATTTGCAATAAAGTTTCGTTATAAGGCAGACATCTACATCAACTGACACCACACACAGTGGACCAAAACACAGAAGAACGCTGATGAGGAAGGTTTAGTGGCCTTCGAAAACGGCTGGCTGTTCCGTTCAACTATGTGTTGTTGTCAGAATATTTACAACTAACTTTGTGTTATTTGTTCATTAATAATTATCACATGTAATTTGGCTTAAAAAGCGTTACGAAAATTAGCCTATTCAATTCATAAGAATATAGAAACAAATACAGTTCGAAAAATAATTAAATTAACTATAATTAATAGTCATTGGCTTGTGGCAAAAATTAAATCAAAAAAATATACTTAATAGTAACAAACCAAAAAAGTTTGTCTTAAGTAGAATAAAAATAAGCAAATTAACAAAACATGTGCATAGTTAGTAAGGAACAAAACGACAATGGTAAGACTGTTGTAATATATATGGAAGATGGTAAATTTTGAGTCTTCATGACCTAACATATATATGAGCAAATTGAAAAATGCACTGAATCAAACCAATTCACATATTCCATTTGCAATAAAGTTTCGTTATAAGGCAGACATCTACATCAACTGACACCACACACAGTGGACCAAAACACAGAAGAACGCTGATGAGGAAGGTTTAGTGGCCTTCGAAAACGGCTGGCTGTTCCGTTCAACTATGTGTTGTTGTCAGAATATTTACAACTAACTTTGATGTTATTTGTTCATTAATAATTATCACTTGTGTTGTATTGTTATAATTGTTGTAATAGTGCCACCTGCAAATAAAACGCCTTGTGACAAGATGCTTCAGAATTGACAACTGAATTGTGGTGATGCCAACTCTAAGGGCCATTATTACAACTTAAAGTTAGTTAAAAGTAGGATTTTAGCGGACGTATAACAAGTTTTCCATCAGTTCAATTTGAGCTTAACCTAAAGTAAGCGCTAAGGTAAAGGCAAATGTATTCTTCCTGGTAAGTTAAATTAAATTTATAATAATGAATAGCGTTTTATACGTCCTACAAAATCCTACTTTTAACTAATTTTAAGTTGTAATAATGGCCCTAGGAGATGGTATAGTTATGTTTTTTTTGCGGTTCTAATATTTTGTTATTGGTTTGACGAATCGTACATTATAAATCGATCAAAATGCAAAACGCCAACAATGTAATGTATTTTGTAAATGTATTTTGCAAATTATGTATTTAAAATACAAAATACTTGCATGTCATGTATTTAGAATACAAAATACTTCTACGTCATGTATTTAAAATACAAATACAAAATACGTATTTGTATTTTAAATACGTATTTCAAATACATGTATTTCAAATACTACCCAACCCTGCATACAATTATGAACAATATATTAACTTCAGGTTGCTTCCATTTTGTTCAAAAAAAAGAGTTTCCGTGTTGTATTTTTATTGTATTGTATTATTGTATTTAGGATATTTTACTTTTAATAAACAAAAAAAATTTTTATACTAAACTTCAAAGTGATTTGGGGGACTTTTTTAACGCCCGCGAAAAAGTGGCCCACTTTTCATCATAGATTTTCATGGTCTATATGGCACCGATAAGTAGTTTTTAATAATTTAAAAAATTGTTCAAAAGTTATACCCCTAATGTACATATGTATGTACATGACCGTGGGAATTTTTATGTATGATGTTTGTGGGAATACGTTAAGGGGGTTCATAGGTTGGAGGTTTTCTTATGTGTATGATTTTCTAATGCCGACGGGAAAATTGTGAAAATCAATTGTTCCTAATGCCTTTGAGGCTCAGTTGCCCGACTGTTATGTAAAGTAACTGCAACGTAGGAAACAGCTGATCGATATTTTTATATGAAAAGTAAGTTACGTTACATTACATCTCTATAACCATTCCCATTACTTTTCACATAACAATAACGATCAGCTGTTTCCTACTGTTGCAGTTACTTAACATTACAGTCGGGTAACTGAGCCTTAAGGCTGTCCGCGATTTGGGGTAGGTGAGGGTATTGTTGTAATATGTAACCATGGGAAATTGTAAGTGTGTCTGTCTGTGGGAATTTAAGCGAGGCTGTGATTGACAGGGGGCGGGGTGTAGTTGAAGTAGATCGAATGCGTGTACTTAGATGTTGCTAGACTGTAGGAGTTTAAGGCTGACCGTGATTTGGGTGGGAGAGGTTGTTGTTGTAATATGTAACCGTGGGTATTTGCGTAGGAGTTTAAGGCTGTCCGTGATTTGGGGTAGGTGGGAGTGTTGTTGTAATATGTATAAGTGGGAATCTGTGTGTATGTACATATGTCTGTAGGAGCTTAATGCTGATCGTGATTTGCGGTAGGTGGGGTGTTGTTGTAATATGTATACGTGAGAATTTGTGTGTATGTATGTTTGTAGGAGTTTAAGGCTGTCCGTGATTTGGGAAACCATCCGTCCCTGTCCGTGATTTTTGGACAACAACATCATCACCTGGTGTTGTTGTGATATGTATCTGTGGTAATCCGTGTGCAGTGTTTAAAAAACTGCAGTCGAAATAGCAAAAGTCGTAAAATTGTGCTATTTCTTCGACCTTTTTAGTTTTTGACTGCCCAATCACAACCTGTTGCTCATAGTTCTTCTACTGAATTTCAAAGTGTCGTAGTTGATGTTAACACAACAAACGAATAACTATACAAAACGAAGAGCTTCAACTCCAGACATGTTTCTAAAAGTTTTCGGTTTGACTAACGGCTGCTTTAAATAAATACGAAGTTAACGAAGCAGAAATGGTTGTGTGTATGTGTTTGAATGTGTGTTTTGTGTGTGTATGAGTGTTTTTTTTCTGTATGTACAAATATATATTAAGACAAACAATAACAACATTCTTCCTGCAAGCAATTAAATACGCAATTGAAACTGCAAAATCAAAAGAAAAGAAAAGAAAAAACACACAACATCTCTACGTCGTGTTTTACCCCCCCCCCCCTTTTAAATTTGTTCACCGCAATCATAAGATTGTGAAATTTAAACCATAATTAGAATTAATCTAGGCACACACTCGTGCGCCAGGCCAAGTTCCGGCCAATGCACGCAGTGTGTATATTTACAGGAAGCCATTCGTCGTGTTTTTACCCCCTGGGAACTTTGTTCCCCGCCATCGTAAAATTATAAAAAACGTGCAAAAAGTGCATATTGTATGTGCATATCGAAAATTTCTTAAACCCGTAAGTTTTGTCCAGAGTGTGGAAAAATATCATTAAAACACGCGCTTGATACTTGAAATTCGATACACAAATAAATCTAAATCAAAGATCGCCAAAAACAAAGCTAAAAACACTGATGTTTCAGTGAGGGGGCATGGACATGCACTTTAAACTCGATATTAAGAAGTTAAGTTAAGGCGTGAGATACGAAATGAGAAAATTCTAAAGCACCGATTGTTACATTAGTAAGGTGGGGCCTCGCCCATAAAAATTTAACGTATAAATAAATTATACGGTAGAGAGCTGAAATTTCTTAGACATATAAGCTAAGGTAAGTTACCAAAATCGGAAACCCAGCCACGCAAGGCTATAATTTATAAAAAAAGTCAACTTCCTTTTCAAAATTTCGGCCATCGAATTTAGTGAGATAAAAATGTTGACCAAGTTCTTGTTCTAAAAAAGGAGAGAATATGGATATTTGTTCACTTCTTTACATGGGAAAAAAATTTTGTCAAGTTATCAGATTGCCTATAAATGATATGCCACCCAGACGAGTACAAGTTTATATAATTCATAGCATATTGTAGCGATAGGTATTGTGCTAAGCAACATTTTTATTTCAATACTTTTGATGGCCGAAATTTTGAAAAGGAACTTGGCTTTTTTCACATTTATGTTTTTGTGAGGATTTATTTAAAACAGCGCGCTGACAAACAGAAAACTCTTCGAACATGTCGAAAGCTGAAGCTCTTCGTTTTGTATAGCTATTCGTTTATTGTGTTAACTTCTACAACGACACTTGACTTTTCAGAAGCAGGAGGAAGAGCAGAAGTGAAAGAAAATACACAAATCGGTTTTAAACGCTGTCTGTGTGTATGTATGTCTGTAGGAGTTTAAGGCTAATTGTAATTTATGTCGTTGATCGTGTTTTTGTATGTATGACAGTGGGAATTTGTGTATGTATATCTGTGGGAATTTAAGACTGGCAAGTTAAGTATTTGCCTGCATATTTTGCGATTTCTTCAATCACTAGTGGCAAATTTAAATCACTATGTAAACTGGAATTTTTAATGTACCATGGAGCCGCTGTTATCAAACGTAAAATTTTATTTTGCCGTCGTTGGATTCTATCCACATTTGAAGCTGAAGCATAGCTGAATTCCGTAGCACCATATTGGCTTCAAAAGCGACTTGTACATCAAAATTTTGCAGTCTAGACTGCGTGTTGAATTTCTGCCAATCAACCAATGTATTTGAGTTAACTTAAGTTTCATTTGAATTAGTTTAGCGTCAATATGATGTTGCCATGTAAGCCTTCGATCAAGGTGTATGCCAAGGTATTTTACGTGTGAATGTTGAGGAACAACTTGATTGTTGATTCGAATTTGAGAACAAGTATCTCTTCTCAGGGTAAATGTTACCTGAACACACTTTTGCTCGTTTACTTTAATTCTCCATAAGTTTAACCATTGTTCCAGTTGTGTAATATGTTCTTGTAGATATCGGGAAGCCTCGTGAGGGTTTTCGTGCATACTTAGGCAGGTTGTATCATCGGCAAACGTAGATGTATGGATATTACTGCTCAAAGGCATATCACAAGTATAATTCAAATACAAAACTGGCCCCAGTATGCTCCCCTGTGGCACACCGGATGGTATAGAATCGGGCACACTCATGAACTCTTCTTCCACAACCGTGAACTTCCGGGTAGTAATGTAGCTATCTAACAAATTCAGAAAATTTATTAGTAGATATGATTTCAATTTTAAAATAAGGCCTTCATGTCACACTTTATCAAATGCCTGTGAAACGTCACTAAACAGAGCAGAACAGTACTTCTTTTCTTCAAATGTTCTTCTTATAAATTGAACCAATCTATGGGTTTATTAAATGGTGCTATGCTGACTTCTAAAACCAAATTAATGGTCTGGGATGCAGCCACTACCAATTAGAATTGGGGACAATTTTGACATAGCAGTTTTTCGAAAAGTTTTGAAATTGTTGAGAGCAGACTATTGGCCTGTATGATGCAGCCTTGGTAAGATATTTGCCCGGCTTTGGAATCATTTTGATCTTGGCAAGTTTCCAGTTATGTGGAAAATACTCCAGTCGTAAAATTGCATTAAAAATTAATAACAGGATTCTAATTGCAGTACGAGGCAACTTTTAGGAGACGACACGATTGAAACGTGACCAGCCGATACATAGACGATTACGTAAGAAATAGCGTCCATTGGACACGATACGACTTTGTGGCGTGACTTACGTTGCATTACGTACGTATCAACTCTGTGTCAAAATATCATGTTGCCAACGTGATCAAAAATAGTTTTTGTTTATCTTTTTTCATACAAAATCATGTATGCAAATTGGAAAAAACGCAACCCTATTCTGGCGCCAAAAGTGAATTACAGCTGACTAGAGTAAATAAGAGAAGCATTGAAAATTCATTTGTTTTAAAAATTTCAATTGTATTTCAAAATTGTATTAATTGAAAGATAAAAAGTGTGATTTTTCTGAAAACAAGTAAATTTTATATAAGTGCATGTAACTACATGCAACTGCGTTTAGCAAAGTAAAAAAATACATTATTAAGAAAGCTGCTGCCTCCTGGAGAAAAATGTTTTTTTTAATACATATGTTTATTTATTGAATCTTCAAATATGAACTAACAATAAGTATTCAAATCTTAAATCTAAATATAATTAATTAGGCCCGACCAATGTCGGACATAAGCTTAGTGAAAGTTATTAATAATACATAAGTCGTGATAAGCAAAAACAAAAGTATATTCAAGCAGTTTATTCTGGAGTGTTGAGTATTAGAGCCCTTGTGTCCCTCTTTTTTAAGCGGATATGTCCAGTAAAATTCAAGATATTACGAGCAAGGGGATTAGGATGGGTCTCGAGTTTTGTTATGTATTTGCCTGCGTATTTTGCGATTTCTTCAGTCACTAGTGGTATATTTAAATCACGATGTATATTTGAATTTTTAATGTACCATGGAACCGATGTTATTAGTCTTAAAATCTTATTTTGCCTTCGTTGGATTATATCTATATTGGATGCTGAAGCAGTGCCCCATAACTGTATTCCGTAGCACCATATTGGTTTCAAAATCGCCTTGTATATTAAAAGTTTACAATCTAGACTGAGTGTTTAATTTCTACCAATCAGCCAATGTATCTGAGTTAATTTCGTTTCATTTGTGTTACCTTTGAGTCAATATGGGGCTTCCATGTAAGCCGTCGATCAAGGTGAATACCAAGGTATTTTACGTGTGAATGTTGAAGAACAACTTGATTGTTGATTCGAATTGGCGAATAAGTATCTCTTCGCAGGGTAAATGTTACCTGGACACACTTTTGCTCGTTTACTTTGATTCTCCATAAATTTAACCATAGTTCCAGTTGTGTAATATGTTCTTGTAGATATCGGGAAGCCTCGTGAGGGTTTTCGAGCATACTACGGCAAGCTGTATCATCGGCAAACGTAAATGTATGGATATTGCTGCTCAAAGGCATATCACAAGTGTAAATCAAATACAAAACTGGCCCCAGTATGCTCCCCTGTGGCACACCGGATGATATAGATTCGGGCACACTCATGAAGTCTCCTTCCACAACCGTAAACTTCCGGGTGGTAGTATAACTTTCTAATAGTTGCAGAAAATTTATTGGTAAATATGATTCCAATTTTAAAATAAGACCTTCAAGCCACACTTTATCAAATGCCTGAGAAACGTCGATAAACAGCGCAGAACAATACTTCTTTTCTTCAAATGTTCTTCTTATAAATTTAACCAATCTATGAGTTTGTTCGATAGTGCTATGCTGACTTCTAAAACCAAATTGATGGTCCGGTATGCACCCACTACTAACTAGAATTGGGGACAATTTTGTCATGAGCAGTTTTTCGAAAAGTTTTGACATTGTTGATAGCAGACTTATTGGCCTGTATGACTCAGCCTTGGTAAGGTCTTTGCCCGGCTTTGGAATCATTTTAACTTTGGCAAGCTTCCAGCTATTTGGATAATACTCCCGTCGTAACATGGCGTTAAAAATAAATAACAGGATTCTAATTGCAATACAAGGCAACTTTATTAGCATCTGGTTACTAATTCCATCAATACCCGGGGCTTTCTTCGGGTTAAGTTCAGCAATTAGTTTTTGTACATCACGCGTTCTAAATTTTATGGGTCGAGTGGGTAGCGCAACTACATTCGGCAAATCAATAACACCAGTACATGTGTTAGGGGTAAATACTGATTTTAAATGCTCAGCAAATATTTTACCTTTTTCAGTATCGCTTCTTGACCAACCCCCTGCAGATGTACGCAGAGGTGGTTTAAACGCAACAGGTGTTTTAAGCTTTCTAGCAGCGCGCCACAAAGAGTAATTAGATGCTGGTGTGACATCAAGACCTTCCAGATAGTTTTTAAAAGATGCAGTTTTTTCAAATGCAAGCAAGTCTTGGAGTCGTTTAGTGCACTCTTTAAATCTGATTTTATGTTGGGGCGATCTGTGCTGTTGCCATTCCCTTCTAGCTCTTCTTTTTTCACTTACGAGACGTGCAATATCCGTAGAGTAAATGCTATTAAATCCAGTCTGCGGGTGGGAGGTAGTCGCATGTTCAGCAGCCTGTTTTATATTTTTGATAAGATTGCCAATGTTAAATTCAATATCTTCGGATGTTCTTAGCGTAATGTTTTCCGTACAATGACTACTGAGATATTTTCTGAACCCCAGCCAATTAACACGGTTGATCTTCTTCACATACGGGTGAGGTAAGTCACTTCTTAGTAGTGCTGGGATACTATCGATAGTACTATCGATAATATCGATAGTTTTCAAATATCGAAAATATCGATAGGAAAAAATATCGATATCGATAGTATTTAAAATGCAGTTTTGAAAACGTGAGATGTTATAAAAATTTTTTAACTGACATCAGCACAACTTTTGGAAAACCGTCACCTAAATTACCGTTCGTAGATACATTTGTACATATTAAAATAAACATAAGACTATAAACGTTCAATAAAGTGATAAAAAAACTACCTGTAACCTGATGAAAAATTAGTTATATTTTTCTTTCTCAAGTACTAACATTCAGTCGATAGTAATATCGATAGTATCGATAGTGAAATTTGAACTATCGATAGATATCGATAGCCGAAAATATCGATAGTATCCCAGCACTACTTCTTAGTGGGCTACAAATTGTAACGATCGTGGGAGAGTGGTCGGAGGAGAGATCTTGAGACGCTTCAACATGAACTAATTCCCTAGAAATATTTTTCATGACTCCATAATAATAACATCCGGAATTTTTTGTATGTCCGTAGGCCAGTAAGTGGGCTCCCCACTCGAAATGACGTCCAAGCCCATTTTTGAAATTGTGTTGAACAATGCCCGACCTCTAGGTGTAATAAGACGCGAACACCAGAACGTATGTTTTGCATTGTAGTCGCCAGCTGCTACGAAGCAAGGGCCAAGGCATTTGTAGAAATCCTAGTATTGATCCTCAGTAATTGCAAACCTAGGAGGGGAGTAAATTGATGATATGACAAAATTTGAGCAAAAATTTTCGACACAAATATTTGTTGCTTGTAGATGTTTTTCACAAATGTTGTCCAGAATATAGTGCTTGAGTCTTGACTTTATCAGAATTGCTCATCCACCGCATGCTCTTCCTCTCGGCTCCTTTGAATCATATAAGGTGTAGCCATTAATTTTAAAGAGGCTTCTCGAAGTCAAATGGGTCTCAGAGACCAACATTATATCAATATTATTTTCCCTGAGGAAGCGCTCAAGTTCGTTTTTGTGTTGGCGAATGCCGTTTGCGTTCCAGAAACATATTTTTAACATGTTCATGGCTTGTTAACTAATGCTTGAAGCAGAGTATTTTGCATTCTCAGCATTTCTTGCATCATGCTAGTCATACTTGTTGTAAAATTGTTTATAGTTTGCACCAGATTTTCAATAGTAGCTTCAAGGCGATTAAAATTAAAGCCTGAGTTTGTATTTGTTGAAGTATTTGGCCGTGGAACATTTTGTAAGGGAATAGAGCTTGCCTTAGCAGCATCGGCATACGATACACGTGAATTAACTGGTTGGCTCACTTGGGCAAGAGTGGCGGAGTAAGCGTTTGCTGTTTGTGCTGGAGCTACTTTAGGTTTTTGCCCCATAGTCTTTTTAACGAAAGCATATACAGGACATCCTCTATAGTTAGCGGTGTGATTACCTCCACAATTACTGCATTTTTTTTCTGCTTGATATTTTGGTTTAGTGCAACTAGCAGCACCGTGCAATTCACCGCAAATAACACAAACTGTAGGTAATTTGCAGTATAATTTGCAGTAAGTTTTTGTGTGGCCATATTCTTGACAATTATGGCACTGTACGGGTCCAGAACGCTTGTGTGGTTCTTCAACTGTTATTTTTCGGTATAAAAGATATTTTAAATTATAAATTGGGTGCGTCTCATTTTTTCTCAATTTTATATCATTCGGCTCAAGTTCAACGCGAAATAGAGGCTGGGGAATCTTCTCCCTATTTATTATATTGGAAACATTTTTTACCTTGAACCCCTGGAGGACGAGTGCATCTTTTATTTCTTCGGGAACAACATAAGAATCTATGCCCTTCAATACGATCTGCAGGCCTTTAGCATTCTTAAGCTGGTACGTGTAGAAACTTGTGTTATTTTTTTCGAATTCAGAAACCATTTTGCGGAAATCTGTTTCGTCATAAATTTGAATTTTCGTTTCATCGATATTGCCACGTTTTATTGGAACAATGTGAAATTTATTCTCACCAATGACCGAAATTAATTTCTTAATAAGAGCGTTTGCATTTTTGTCTCTCAAATAGATTGGTGGAGGCTTGGAGTTTTTGTTCGCGGATATATCAGGTATGTCGTTGTCATCTTGCAATATTTGAAAACGATTAAGTGGAGGATGCGCTGTTATCCCTAGATACCTTTGAATAAGTGATGAATCGGATGATATCGCTAATTTAAATGACGAAGTAGTAGGCAACTGTAATGTTAACGAATCACTAGTTGGCATTGGACAAAGCGAAGTTGATCGCTGACGAAAAATTGGCTTTGCCGTTAAAAAAAAAGTCTGTCATCAGGTTTTTTATTTATTTTGTTTAAATTAAGATCATCAGAACTCACAGTAAGTCTATCATCAAATTTTTTATTTTTATTGTTATCATTAAGATCATCAGAGCTCACAGTAAGATAGGCATTTCTGCCGTTATAACTCACTTCACAATTATTTGTTTTTGAGGTACTCATATAGAGTATTCCTCAAGGGCACTTTGTTAGTGTATTCCTCAAGGGCACTTTGAGTTATTTTGTTTACGGTTGTTTTTTTTTTGTTTGTTTTTTTGTTTAAGTTATTACTGTCTATGTAAATTAATATTAGCAAAGCAAAAAAAGCTTGTTTATCAAAGTTATTGTACAACGAATATTATGTACACCAAATATTTTTTTGTATGTTTTTTTTTTTGTTTAGCATGTACTTATGTATGTAAAAAAATTTTTTGCTAATACGTCTGTTCACTATGAAGGTACAACGAGAACTCTAGAAAAATGTGAATGCAATATTTTTTAACTGTTTCTTAACCCAATGGAAACTTAGGGAAATGTATATTTGTTCGTGCAGGCCTACAAAAGTTTGATATGAATATTTGCTGCTCCCGAACTGCGGACTTCCTGTGGCCAAATGAGGAAACTCTTCCATGCAGGCGACCAATTGCTCAAGCTGCATTGCTGTTGTCATTTTGATGCTGAATAATCAAACCTATTTTTAATATGAAAGTATAATTTTACTGGTATATACATATATATATATATATATATATATATATATATATATATATATATATATATATATATATATATATTATTATATATTATATATATATATATATATATATATATATATATATATCCAGGGCTTATAGTCAAATTGTGCTATCTACAAAATACAATTTTTCAGGAGATCATAATAATCGTTTAAATTTGTTATTAATAGAGATTTACTCAAATTGTTTTCTATGTTTAAATAATTCCTACTGAATCCCACGAAAAAAAATATCTCAATTTGACACGTTATCCGCGTAATTATGGTAGATAGCACAATTTGCCTAAGATTATTTTTTATTTTTATATTTTTATTTTTTATTTTACAGAATAAAATAATAATAAAATAAATAAAAATTAAAAAATTCCCTAAAATATACTCGTATGCTAGCACTTAATTGTGAATAAATTCAGAATTAATGGAATGATTTTTAATAAATTTGGCTCGTTTTATTTATAACATATGAATGTATCACAATTAGTAATTAAATATAAATTTTTTTTCAGTTTAAACTTTTAATGAGTCTTTTAAGAAACAAACGATTTTCTAAATTTTTTAAAAAAAATTTATTTTTTTGTATAAAACTTTCTGAATATCTCTGAAACTATAAGACTGTTAAAAAATTCCTGAAGACGTTACTTAAAGGTCAATTTGTTTCCTAGCCTTCTGTGTAGTTTTTTATTGAATCGAAGAATTGGGGGTTACTCTCTATTACGATGCGAAAGAAAAATGGTACGAAATCGCACGATTGGTACTCTCTAATGCGTTTGCGCATTTACCTTTCGCATCTTTTATTTTCCGTTTCGCAAGTCTGGTATCACCGTACTCTACAATACGAAAGCGCCTGTTAAAATCGCTCGATAAGCGCAAATATCTTGCGTTAGCTAAATACCAAACGCAAAGTGAGAAAAACATGTAAATACGTTGAAAAAAATATTTATATATTGACTGTCTTATTCATAAAAAATATTTTTGTTTTATAAGAGGTTTATTAAACTAATTTTCTATGGAAATTTGATTAATAAACCTTTTATAAAACCAAAATATTTATATTTAAATCGTAGTTTTTAGGGAAAATGCCAAAAAAATTAAAAACAAAACAACGGCAGTTTGAAATTTTAGTGGATTGCATGTGAGCAAATGGCAAATAAGCCGCAAATAATTTGTGGACAAAATTGACAGACGGCTTAAATTCTAATGGACCTCCTGTAAGGGATATAGCTGGTTGTTTATAATGAAATGTGACACTAATAGTACTTATAATATTACACATGTATGTTTGTATGTATGTATTCATATTTGATTTAAAAAATCACACCAAGTGAAAATGCGTAAAAATAAATTAAGCATTTCCAGCACAGGTGATGGTCCCTCTCAGTTTTGTATTTGCTCAATCGCTACGTAGAGCTCTTTTAAGCGACGGGACATTGACTTCTGATATATTCCTAAAGTATGGTCCTGGCCAATTTGATGTTGGTATCCACCTTGGCCAAGTAATTTTAAGGCAGCGGCTAGTTTTATAAACTTTTAGCTAGTGTTGAACAGCGTTTAGAACATACAGAAACGCAAATTTTGTACAAAGTTAAAATAAAGCAATATGTATTTAATAACATACCGCTACAGATTTTTTCTTACCTGCGGTCATTTAAGGAAAGTATACCGGAAGTATCTCTTAAACTTAAATAAAATGACATCGCCATAATGCCATAGCCATAACCAAACCAAAATTCAATTGGTTTCTATGGTGAGAGTTATGGCGTTAAGGTTGTTTTCTATGGCTATGGTTATGTCACGTCTAATTGCACCTTTAAGACTCGTTTTGCAACTCGTTATACATGAACGTTTTCTTCATAAAACCATAACGCTAAAGAATCGATCAGTTTATTATCAATTAAAAGCTGTTACACTTCAGTTTCTCTTAAATTTTGATTTTAACCGTCGTTTTTTTATACATATTTTGACATTTCAGTACTGCCAACCTTTGCCATATTTTCTTTTGCAATGTCCGTGTTGCCACTTTTTCAAGCAATTTTGCGAAAGGTTTTGCGAAAGTAATAGAGAGTACCAAATTTGCATATCAACGCATTTAGCTTTCGCATCGTAATTGCTTTCGCATCGCAATAGAGAGTAACCCCCCTGGTTCTCGATTTAATGCCAATTATGTGATACAGCATCCTCTTTTTTTTTATAACGGAAAATCTCAAGATACAGAGGCAATTCAAAAAAACTAATTTAAAGGGATTGATACACAGTACTTAGTATATACAAATTTACTATGAAACCTTTGACCTTACATAATTAATTTAATTTTGTTGACCTGTGTTATTTGTTACTTTTATGTATTTTTACTTTGGATTTAATCAATCCATTACTTATAACTTTGTAAGTTTTCGGTCGATTTTCGTCTGGTTGATCTTAATTCTTACGTAAAAGTATTATCTTTACGTACATGAACAGAAACCAGAGGTTTTTTTTTTAACGATTTGTACTTTTCTGTCAGCATATAATCACTGTAAAATATGATTTTTTTGAAAATGTGCCTTATTTTCATCGATATATTTTGAACCGCTATACCGATCCGATTATACATATTTATTAGTCAACTCAACACCTTTCATTTGAATACCAAGAATGACCCAATCGGACAGTTCTAGCTCGAGATATGATGGGTCAAGTAAAAAAGGTCGAAAAACTGAAAAAATCACAATTTGTCAAAAACAAGTCCATAAAAAAATTTAACATTGATTTTCGAATTCAGCGGAAGAAAATGCATAAGGAAAATCACCTCTCGTCAAGTGTACATTTTCAGTGTAAACTAGTGTTAGTATTTAATTCTAGGAACATAGTTCATAGAATAAATAAAAAATAATCGCAGTGATTCAAATTCAAATAATTAAAATCGTGATATCGTGAAAGTGTAAGTTAATTAATTTGATTTTGCATTCTTCTTCCACCTCTTTCTACTTACATTGTAATTCACCCTACCGTCGGTCGATTTGACTACACAGAGTTTTTGATTAAACAGTTGATTTTAATAATTTAATTTACTTGCCAAAATTAAAGTCTCTTCAAAATTTTATACGGGCTTCAGATGCTATTTATAAATTTGAAGCAAGATTTCAAAGGGTTCGTAGTGAATTAGTGATTGAATGTGAAATTCCCTCGGAAAAATCCCATAAGCATAAGTCACAAAGGCTATTTTATATTTATTTTCTATGATTTCTAAATCCTCAGTGTTTACCGTTTTTGACTTTTCCGAGGGAATTTCACATTCAATCACTACTTCACTACGAACCCTTTGAAATCTTGCTTCAAATTTATAAATAGCATCTGAAGCCCGTATAAAATTTTGAAGAGACTTTAATTTTGGCAAGTAAATTAAATTATTAAAATCAACTGTTTAATCAAAAACTCTGTGTAGTCAAATCGACCGACGGTAGGGTGAATATCAATGTAAGTAGAAAGAGGTGGAAGAAGAATGCAAAATCAAATTAATTAACTTACACTTTCACGATATCACGATTTTAATTATTTGAATTTGAATCACTGCGATTATTTTTTATTTATTCTATGAACTATGTTCATAGAATTAAATACTAACACTAGTTTACACTGAAAATGTACACTTGACGAGAGGTGATTTTCCTTATGCATTTTCTTCCGCTGAATTCGAAAATCAATGTTAAATTTTTTTATGGACTTGTTTTTGACAAATTGTAATTTTTTCAGTTTTTCGACCTTTTTTACTTGACCCATCATATCT